>OU612060.1:20262148-20901607 GCA_914767635.1 Melanostoma mellinum | reverse complement strand
GTGATCTGTGATCTTTGATCTGTAATCTGTGATCAGTGATCTGTTATCTGTTATAAGTGCTCTATGATCTTTTATCTGTGATCTGTGCTCAGTGATCTGTGATCTGTGATCTAAGATCTGTGATCTGTAATTTGTGACCTAAGATCTGTGTTCTGTGATCTGTGATCAGTGATGAGTGATCTGTGTTCTATGACCTCGGCCAGTGATCTGTGATCTATGATCTGTGATCTGTGCTCTATGATCTGTGATCTGTGCTCTGTGATCAGTGATCGATGATCTGTGATCTGTGCTCTGTGATCAGTGATCAGTGATCTGTAATCGATGATCTGTGACCTGTGATCTGTGATCTGTGATCTGTGATCTATGATCAGTAATTTGGAATCTGTCTTCTGGGATCTGGAAAGTTGATCTGTGACCTGTGAACCTGTGACCCATAATTTTTGTACCTGTTACGTGATCTTCCATCTGAATGCTGTGTTCTGAGATCTCTGATCGAGTCAAAAAAAAAAATCATCCTCGAACAACAGAACTGAAACCTACCACCATCAATCAATGAATGATTTTCTTACTCAATTGAAAAGGTCAGTGAAAATGCCACGAAATCATCTCATAGAAACAAAAAATGAAGTTCCTAGCCAGAAACATGCTGACTATGAGCTCCTACAACCTCAAGACTTAAAATTACTTTATAGCTACTACCCCATATTCCGAAATTCTCTTTGAACAGACATTTTTTGAAAAAACTTTGTTGGCCCCGTTCATTAAGTCAAATAACTTGACACTTGACATTTTGAGTATAAAATATTACGACTTCGTAAAACAATGACACTCACTCGAATAGTTGAATGACAAATTGAAAGTTCCACCTCGCCTTGCGCTTGTACTTCCAATTTGACACCCAGCTAAACTGTCAAACTGCCACTGTTTGTATCTTTTCAAAAAATCTCTGATATAATTTATGTTGGTAATCAAGCATCACATTTACCTTAATTTAATATACACTTGCACTATGTTCCCCTTTAAGATCGTTATGACTTATCTGCAAAGCCACAGAAATGATATATGAAAATTGGAAAACAAAACCTGCTTCAAAGTGGCATAAGATTTCGTAACGAGTTTAAAATAAAATCAAAAATAAAATTATTTGCTTATACTGTTTATATGAACACCTGCCTGGAAAATTCAATTACCTTCCAGACATAACCACAGGCCACCACGTCGCGTCGCGTCTCAGTAAAGTCCCACTTGTTTTGGGTGTCAAAAATCATTTGATTCATTGACTGCAAACAGAGCGGAAACTATGCTGGTTTTTTTCTTTCGAGTGAACTATTGCGCACTTGTTGCACTAAATACTGCCTGCCTTCCAGACCACACCACTGTGCCGCACCAAGAAACCAGTCCCAGTCTATAATTCACAACAAGGTCTTGGTTTTAACCACTTAGATCTCGTAGAGGTACTCAAGTTCAAAATGACGTTTTGGAATGAAGGAAACAAAAATAACACAAAAAACCATGCAAACACTCAAGAAGAAATCCCTTAATCCGAGACCCAGAATCACACAAATGTTCACGATGTTGTAATCCCATTCACCGAATCCGATTTTGAGCCTTAATCTACCTAACACTTTGTGTGTGTTCTTAAGACGCAACAGGGTGGCTAAACGAAGATGTGGCACTATAAAGATTTTGGTCATTTAAATCGCATGACTAAAGTGATTTTCTTTTATTCCCAAAAAAGGCAAAAAAAAACATAATCATCTCATCATCATTCCAATCTTTTTACATTTCTTCTTTTTTGATTTTCATTCTAAATTGGTTATGGTTTTATTTCTGTTCTCCTCTTGAGTGTTCATTAGAAGACAAAAATAACTCTTTGATTGTCTTTTAATAGGCGAGTGCTTCAATATACACTCAGTGGCTTCAAAGCTGCCCATTATTTTCGCCACTTGAGTTATGTTTGACAAAAAAAAACAACAACAAATATTTAATTTAAAGCCCAAGAACATGAAACTTAATATTTATGTGTTATTTCCGTGGGGGATTATCAGAAGCAGCGCCACACAAAATATAAACGACGTGTGACAGACACTACGCATTTCCGTTGTGGTAGATGATGATGGCTAGCCACTGCTATCGTCGCCGCCATTTAACTTCACTCTTCCTCCTCCACGCTGAATAAACGTTTGTGTCTACGGCAGAAGCTGTGAAACAGCATCGATCAAATCATTATGTGTAGTGTTTCGTGCTGAGTGTTTATTGTTTTTCATTTCCTTTCGCATTGGCTCTGCTGGTCGTTTTATGGGATGATGATGTGTACCAAATTGGGAGCATCGTTAAGGAAACAACCAAAAAGGGGAGCAACATAAAATTAAAAAAAAAAAAACCTATCCACAAATGCTAATGGATGTCACTTCTCTTTTTTTGTATTTTATTTGTTCGTCTCTCGTCTCGTCTCGATGGGAAAAAAAAGAATGGTCAGAGCGAATTCTTGTAGCAATCAATTAACCTAATTTAGGTTTTTTTTCTTATCAGATCACACAGCAGGGTCGCGCAACCATGTAGGCTGTCGAGAGGAGACATCAGAGACTCCAAAATAGAGGCCGAATATTGCAAGCAGTCTCCTCTAAACATTCACTCAAATGGAAAAGAATTAAATTAAGATTTTCATTATAGGCGACCATAATTGCCTATCGCAATAGCCGTTATCAGGTCTTTGAGACAATTACCTTGTCGCCAAGACCTTCTGAAATAGGAAAAACAAAGTGATTGGTTAAATTATTTTGATTGGAGACGTGTGCGTTTCCATATTTATATGGAAATTATTTGTTCAAAACAAAAGAGCTGAGCAGCAAACTCGTGTTTGGTTTTTTGTTTGTTAAGCAATTTGTTTTTAGTGGCTATAAAGGCGAATTTTATTGGACTGCTTGTTTATTGACTAGTTTTATGATTTTATTTAATTGAATCGCCGCTGATGCTTGGCTAGTGGGTGGTGGAGAATGGTGATATAGTTGTGGACAAGTTTATGGAGCGTTAAGTGATTGGGTTTCATGCAAAAGCAGTACCAGTTTTTAATGTTGATGTGCAATTGTTTTTCTTGATTATACAAACAAAAAATAATTATTCCACTCACTAGAAACAACCGCATGCCTTCGAAACTTTCCCTAAAGCCCTGCAACCAGACATTCGGTCTCATTCTGTTTTGCTAAAATGCTTCCATTAGCAGCTCATTAAGTTCTATATCAATGTTAAATAGCGAAGTAAACAGAATAGAGACGAGAAAATTGATTAAATATTTATATTTATTTGTCAAACAAGAGCAAAACCACTGTTGACTAATTAACGAAGGTAATCAATTATAATATAGAATAGAGCAATCGTTTACTGTCCAGCAGATAAGAACTAGAGACTTGACAGACAGAGAAATCAGAAAATGGTAACGTGTAACAACCAATTGAAAATTTAATTATATAGAGAGCAATGAAATCTCTATTGAGTTGTTTAACATCAAAAATGTAATAGCAAAGCAATTAATTCGAAGCTCAAGCTTTCAAATAATTGTTGGTTTTAATTTTTTTTTAAATAGTTCTCGCAAAGAGTGTGGAAAGATTGATTATTTCAAATGAGAGTACCCATTTGATTTTGAGATATGATTTTTGTTTCGTGTTAAATGAGACATTATTTACTCAACAAGATTCTCATTCGGACTTTATTATTTGAAAGTTATATAACTTTTCCATTCCCTCACAAGGCATGGTTGTGGGAAATGCATTAGGCCCGGGGGCTCCTCGCTCTGTTGCGCGACCCTATTTATTTATATTTTATATAACTTTTCAAACAAAGTTCGAGAAAGGTTCTTTCTAAAAAAAATTATAGTGCAGCAGTTATGTTGATTTGCAACACATAGTAGCAGAGTCACTTACAACTTGAAAGAACAACCCGTGAAGTACTGCTTACCATGTCTGCTTGGTGCATGGAAGTTTGAAGTTGGAAACCTTTCATCATTCGAAAGTATTTGGCAAGTCCTCCACGAGAAACTACACTTAATTTCTTCTTTGTAGAGGATGCAAGAACAAATAGGCAAAGGAAGGATCATTCCAATTCGTCTGTATTAAGTGCCCTAGCTTAGCGCACACAAAAAAAAACCTTCATAGACTACTTCTTCGACGAACTGGCCGACATCTCTAACCTCTCACTGAACATCATCCTAAAATTCTTTCAGAGCTCCAAATGATTCATTGGGGGTTCCCAGCCCCAGTAACCCAGTCACCAACCCAGTCATCAAAGTCAACCTGATCGATACACCAATTACCCCAAATTGCGAAACATTTATCAGTCTGTATTAAGTGCCCTAGCTTAGCGCACACAAAAAAAAACCTTCATAGACTACTTCTTCGACGAACTGGCCGACATCTCTAACCTCTCACTGAACATCATCCTAAAATTCTTTCAGAGCTCCAAATGATTCATTGGGGGTTCCCAGCCCCAATAACCCAGTCACCAACCCAGTCATCAAAGTCAACCTGATCGATACACCAATTACCCCAAATTGCGAAACATTTATCAGTCTTTAGAAGAACTTTCTGCTGTGAATATTTTAAGAATTCAAAAAATCTCAACGACTCTCAGAGGTAAAGAATACTCATTTTTCATATTTCCACTTTTCATATGCGTCCTAGAGGCCCAAATTTGAAATACTGTGTTTCCAATCAATCAATTCTTTACTTCCCAGATTTTTATTTTCACAGTTTCTAGATTATTTGGAAAAGGAGCAAAGATAAAGCAGAGACTCAATTTAATTTACTAACTGGCGCCCAAGCCGAGATCCTATTCAAAACACAACAGGAGTAATTATTTTCATACTTTTCGAGATGTTTTTGTTTGTGAATGTTTAACTACTTGAAAGTATTAAAAAGTTTCAAATCTACAAAAACATTTTCCTTATGACGATGGAGATTGCGACGAAAAAGACATAAAGTAAAATGCACAATGGTATATTACACTTTTATAATCCTATGAAAACAGTTAAGAGCAATCACGACTTTCCTTACGAAGAGATGAACCATCGTTTTGAAAAGATCTTCTTTAATGACATTGTTACCCTGTCCATAAAGGCTTTAAGTAGTTGAAAGATCCTCAAAGATTCAAAACAAAAGAACTTTTCTGCCACCGCATCTGCTACTTCTTTCTATTCTGATTTAAGCAGCTGAAAATGAAATTCACTGAAATTCACTGACTACCATAATCTTGCATGTCATTGCTAAAGGTTATAAGTACTAACACACGATTGGAGACAAGAAGTGTCTACACTTGCTCTGGAAGTGATAAACTACTGTATTATTTTGGTGCCTACGAACCAAGATTAAAGCCTTATGATTTTGGTAGTTTACCTAAAACATGATGTGTTCTAGGGACGCTGTTGGCTTCATTCACAGTCGTTAGAGCCAGTGCTAGTTTGCAAAATCCTTCTGCAATACTCTGTCATTCTTAGCAACGCACTGGTAGATACAAAAATCTATAGATACTTAAGTTCTCATGAAAATTTTAATTCCATGCGCGAATTGCCGACGGCAAAAGTTCTGATGGAAAAAAATCTTATCATCTAAAGCCCTTCTTTTGTCACCGCAGTTGTTGCTCCCATGAAAGTGAACCAAACTTTCTTCATCGTCGTTCCCGATTTTATAATTTTTCAGCTTATATGAGGATTAATTTCACAAGCTGTAATAGAAAAACTTCCATTAAAAAGACAACCGTTTGGCCAAGAGGAAAACAAAGCCGAATCATAGGCGTTTTTGAAAAAATACTTAATTTTTTCCATCATAAGGAGTATGTATGCAATTTCACTCAGGCTTTATTTAGTAAGGCTAGGTTAGATGGAGGATGCAGTCGCAAGCTTTAGCTGCCACCTCACTCGGATCACAAAGGTGGCAGATGAAGCGAGATATAGGGTATCTTCTTAAAGGTATAGAACTTTGAAATGGAATAAAAAAAGATGATTTTTTTATTGATATGAAATATACTTCATTCGGAAGACAATCTTTTGGCATTATAATTTAAATATGATTTCTGGCATATGACCGCCATCGCTCACTGGCTCGGACGTAGTCTAATCTGGAGGTCCAAGATCTTTCCGCAAAATCTTCCAGTAAGTGGATGGACACGTATCTGATTCCTGTGCACGATGGCGGATAGACTGATTTGGGTCCTCCCTACGCTTCGCTCTACAGCAGCAATGACTTCTTCCGTACGCACTGTACGACTTCTCTGTGGATGCGTATTATCATTTAGAGCAGACTTGTTGCGAAAACGTTTATTAGTTAATCGAATTTATTGCTCTGATGGACGATTATGTTGATAAATTTGCACAATTTGGAAGCGTTGTTCAGGCGTCAGCCTGTTCATGCTGAAATGTCAAACCAAACTTAACACAAATCATTTGACAGCTGACAAAATGGCCGCCAGTTAAAAAAGTGTTGCCAACTTAAAGTTCTATACCTCTAAAAAAAACAGCCGTTACTATGAGGAGTGCTGAAGACGTACTGCTAACACCTTACCACTGGTGGGGGATATTAATAGCATATGCACCCAATAACTTAAATAAAACACGCGCAACCACAATCGTAATCGTAATCAATCAATTAAGTCTTCCTTCAAATTGAAAATTTGCTGATACATTTCATATTATAGTTTTCATACCCTCGACACAACGTGAATATGATCTCCAATAACAGTACGACACCTTTTGGTGACATTAGGCAACAAACAAAACAGCCCAGATGCCTTTGTCAGTACAATGTACGTACGAACTTGTACAAGGAGGTTGCAGGAATAATAGTGTTAAAGATTAATACAGACCCGTTTCCAAACTGGATGAGTTTTAGGATGTTCTTCAGTAGCAGGTTTGAGATGTCACTACTTTCGTCAGGCTTGGAAGCTCACAGAGAATGTGGAATGACTATTCCTCTTACTCCTCGTCCTGGAATCGGATGCTCTAATGTCCATTCTGATCATGACACAATGAGTTGTGACCCGTAAAAATGTCGATCAACGGAGAGACCCGAAGCTTTCAAAGCTGGAGTTAAATTCAGTTTTCTTCTTTAAAATGTCTGGTCATAGATTCATGTAAGCCTAGCACATAAGCTTGCTTTTAGAAAAATCTTCATACAAATTCTGCAGGACGTCATAGTCATTGTACACATTCAGAAAATTAATCGAAAATTGCAAATTTTGCAATTACAAGAGAGAGGAAGAGAGAGAGAGCGAGAGAGTCTCTCCTCCGTTTTCTCCCTCAGAACTAATTTTTATTTTAAATTGAAAAACTTGTTCGAAATATAACAAAAAAATCAGAAACAAGTTCACTTTTAATGCTTTTAATATACCTTTGTAAATCGTAATGTAAGGGAAAAACAGAGTCAGGTAGAGCATTCCACATTCGGGTTGTGCGACTAAAAAATGAATCTCTATACTTGACTGTACGACCGACGTTGGGCTCAAGGTAACTCTAACCTAACCTAACCTAACTCTGATGGGCATTCCTGGCGAGGCGGTTTAATTGTTTCAGTGGAGGAATGCAACCGGCGGCTATTTCACTGTTTATGAAAAAAGCGAAAAAAGCGATGTTCAAGAGAATCAATCGACGCTACGATTGAACTATAACTTATCAATATCAACGCTCTGTTTTGCACCCTATCAAGAGGTCCAGAGATGTTAGAGGGGCACCTGACCAGATGTAGAGAGTCTCTCCGTCTTCCATGTCAAAATTTATTTTCAATCAAAAAATGTGTTCAAAATATAACAAAAAAAAATCTGAAACAAGTTCACTTTTAATGCCTCCATGCTTTTCACATAAACAGACGAGTATTCAAATTTCGCAACTTTGATTTCCATGTCAACTTGATATTTCAACGCATACAGAATGCTGTTGCCATTTCTCCATCATAAAAAAATTTCTTCCTGTACTTTCAACTGTGTGTTGCTGTTACTTTGTTCACTTATTTATATGCTTCCCTATTACCATTAATCTTAATCCACGTGCAACTAGAGCAATCTACGCCTTAATCAAGAATAATAAATTAATTAACTATTCTCCTATATACTTCACCCCGAACTTTTATAAAATATTCAACCTGATCGCAATTATCATTTCCATAAAGATTGCAAATCCACAATAATTGTCACCTCACTCTGATATAATCAATCAAAATAAAAAAGAGAACTATAAAGTCGCTATTAACCGGATTGCGAGCTTTATAAGACATAGATAGTTCTGCCTCTGAGTGAACTTTTGAGATATATGTGAAAAGAAAATCAAAGTCCTACTATCTAACTAAGCTATCACTGGCAATTGCGGTTAATTATGAAAAACGACTCACACATAAGACAATTTGCATGATAAACAAAGGTGTAACTCGTTTAACCAACACCCCATAGCTCCATCACAACATATGTTGGTATTGCAACTCGATAAACATAGTTTCGCGACTTAAATTTATATAAATTGCAAAATAATAATCCCAATCCAATGTGGAATGCGTTCAGAGTGCGCAAAGTGCGCGCATACCAAGTAAACCTCGTAAAAACATACACAAATTGAAAACGAATAGAAATTCTTTAGCAGACTTAAAGTGGTGGTATCATAAAAACAAGGTATAATGAAAAAATGATTTATGTCCACTTTAGGAAACAGATGATGTTGTCTTTTAGAAGCGATAAAATCAAGATTTTAAATATTTTTTCAAGATGTATCCGCGTTTTTGATGCAGAGAGACAGCAACAAATGATGGGAATTTTGATGTTTGTGGACAAAGTGGACACTCGCAGATACACAAAATGGCCCAAGCTCATTAAGAAAGTATATCTCTTTATCTTTGAGGAGTATCCATCAATCATAAGTTGAAGAAAACCTTAGTTCTTTCTCTCTCTTAATTGTGTCCGTATGAATTGTGAGATACACCTACTTGGCTATAAGAAATCATTTGCATAGATGTCTGAAAGTAAATTGGACACTAGCAGATACAATGTCTATCAATCACGGGCTGTAAAAAATATCGCCTAGTAGCAAATATTTTTTCTTAAATTGTATCTATGTATCTCTTGGGTCTGAAATTAAGAAAAACCTACTGCCTCAGCTACAGCCACAATATCTATCAATCAAAAGCCTTTAAAATCCACCAAGTGGCCCGATCAGCTTTTTAACTTGTGTATCTCAAAACTCCCTGTTTAGTCTAACGCTCGAAATCATTTGCATATTTGTCTCTGGCTTAAATGGAAACTCGTAGATACTTATCGATCAATCAAAACTCGTATATCAAATCACTGCTGTTACACTGCGCTACAGTAGCCGGTTTTAAGCAAAACGAATTTTTCATTTATTTCTTGTTGTTGGTGTCTCATTCAAGGTTCGCTACCGTTTCGGGCTGTACGATGAAATCTCATACACTTTCGGCAAACGTGTACGTCACTGTAATTGGATTCGTTTCTTGAGGGTATCCGACTCGTATAGCTCCCAAGTGAACATGGTATGCACCAAGGTTAAGGGTGAACCGATCTATGAAGTTGTCAAACCAATTACAACCCATCAGGAGCTTGTTGTTTACTTTTTACCCGAACGCCCCGAAGAATTGCTTTTCATGCAAATGCGAGCATCACTCTATCGTCAGACAATGGATTCGATACTAGAAGGTGAGTTGAATACACGCCACAAAATAATCTATCCATCGATCACGATCGCAAGCTCTATCGAACTTTTACTAACCAACCGACTTTGTGTGTTTCGTTTTGAAGGGTCACCATTGGATCTCTCAATGTCCTTGCTTAATCGTGTGATCCTGCCAATTTCGCCGTCATCTAGCAGTGAAGACGAGCATAAATCAATTTCAAGTGATTCATCAGCAGGATCGATATCATCGCTGAACGAAAACACCAGCGATCATTTGATCAGTACAGCAACTGCACATCAGCTGGAACGTGAGCTCAACAATGGCATTCACCATCACTCGCATCATCACCATCATCATCAGCGAACACCGCAACGTGCTCGTAGTGGCCGTGGCGAGCGTTCACTTCTACCATGCGAAGTTTGCGGTAAGGCATTCGATCGACCTAGCCTACTGAAACGTCATATGCGCACGCATACAGGTGAGTTTCGTTTTGCATTTATTTTTCTTCTGTCGCATCGCGAGAGAGACTTATATACATCTTCGAGTTGAAACACAGAGATCAACTTACAATTGCGTCTGTGTCTGTGTATCTTTTGAAGATTGATCGGTCCTACTCGAGACGATCATAACGATAACGATCTCGTGTAAATTTTGAAATTTGTCGCATCCATATTGTGGTGTATCGCTGTAGTCTGTATACACAATTTATTGATTTCTTCTTCTTTTCTTTCTCTCTGTCCCTTTAGGAGAAAAACCTCATGTGTGTATGGTGTGTGGCAAGGGCTTCAGTACGTCGAGCTCATTAAATACACATCGGCGGATACATTCTGGTGAGAAACCTCATCAATGTCAAGTTTGTGGGAAACGTTTTACGGCCAGCTCGAATTTATACTACCATCGAATGACACATATTAAGGTGAGTTGTTTGATTTTGTTCGAATATTATTATTGCGCTGGGTGTTTTCCTTTTTGTTTTCTCGGTGGTGGTGATATCAATATGAACATACAAAATGAGAAAAAAAATGAAACAGAAATGCAATCAATGTGGTGATGGGAATTCATTGTCATTGATACTTTAAGCTTTTGCGGGGAGATATTGATATGCAACCGCGCATTTGTGCACATGGAACTTATGCGAGGGTTAAATTGTGGAAGCCATTCATTCGTGCACGCAGGTTGTTGTGAATGTCAAGTGAAATGATGACAGTGTTCTTTGAAGTGCATAACCATGGTCAGGGTTGAATAGAAAGTGAAACTTACAGCTTGTTGTGCAGTTTTTGGTTTCTAAAGAGGAGATTTTGCAGCTTAAAAAAATTGATGTTGCTTCTGTGATATTCGATCTACTATTCTGTAGATGTGATTTCAATTGCCTCCTGATTTCTCCTTAGATCTCTTGTCCTGTCTAAGGATCACATGCTGTTTAAGTGTAGGCACCTAAGAAGAAATTGTATAACAAAAAAAAATAAATGCCTGTACTGTTTGATCGTAACTCTTTCCTTCTTTAGCGATCAATCATTTATGTAAGGGCTTGTGTCATTAGGTGAGGTTAGGTTAGGCTAGGTTTAAAATGGCTGTCATGAAAACAAACTGACACACTTAGACCAATATTAGGTCCATTGTGATACTATAGAAATTATGCGAGGGAGTACCTCACTTAACAAAACCATTTGGATCTGTGTTCGCCAGATCGCTTGGATCATCAAGAAAATATTTTCCTAGATGCCGTTTTCCTGAGGTAATCTTTAGTTGAATTTCTGTCTTCTGAAGCAGCCCTTGAAATCATCATTAGCTATTCAAAGTAAATTTTTCCCCATTTTGTGATCGAGGCGTCTCTTTTTGATCTTGTAGTGATCTTCGAATATTAAAGTTACTTAGAGTCTCACTTATGGAGCCATTGATAAATTGCTTTATTTATAGCTTTTTGTTAGACTCAGCTTCTAGCCTTTGCAGCTAGATCACAGTTTTGAACAAGCCTATTACTAATTTTCCTAGATTTGCCTTCGCGATCTAGACATGTTTCTTTTGCTGAATTACGGTAATTTTGCATTATGATCTTCGAAACCTGTAAATATTTTAGGCACTCATAGTTGTCCGTATTTGAAAGCTCCTTCTAGATTTCAGTGATCTAAGTCGTTCCTTAATCTTGAAGTGATCTTCAACGGATCCGCAATACATCCTCTACATACTTGAAGATATTTAAGGTACTCATAGCTGTCCATATTTTAAAGTTTGTTTGAGAATTCAGTGATCTAATACATTCCGTGATCTTCAAGTGATCTTTAACTGATCCTCAATACACTTTTTTTTTTGATATTGATCAAGAGGTCAAGGCTGACTTCTGCTTTCAAAACTATTTTCTGTAACTCTTTTGTCTTTAAAATTCTTTCTGTTATTGGTGCTTAAGTGAGTTTGCGTAGGTGATCTTGAACAACATCGGTGGTTTTCAGTGAATATGTAAAAGGGTAAGGGTTCTTCTATGTCTTGGATGTGTTTCCTTTGGTGACCTGAAAGTGATCTTCAATTTAGAGTCACCTTCATTTTCGATCATGTTTCTACTGTGGTGATTTTCAGATTCATCATTCTGCTGTGTCATGGTGATCTATGGTGTCTTTTGTTTGGATACATTTTTTGTCCTTTGCTTGTAAGGTGATATAAAGACGTGATTATTAACTTTTCCCTTCTTAGTGACTTTTGCTGAGCTTAACTTTTGCTACCTAAAGGTGATAAGCGGAAACGATCAATTTTCGTTGTAATGTTGACGCTTTTAATGGTTATCTAGATATTTCTCATATCCTACTAAGACATGTTGATCTTGATGGGCTTAGTTCCATTTTTTCTATTCTTGGCCAAAAAATCTCTCCGTTTAAGATTTTGTATGATCATAAATTTCTACGTAGTGACTCAGAGTTTCTATACCTCCCTACTTCATGGTGATCTTGTTGACTAAATGTTTCTCTTCGGCTTTGATTTGACTCGAGGTGATCCACTAATGATCTACTTTCATTATATAGTTGTATGTTGCGTTGTGATCTTGAATGATCATTTGTAATTGTTTTCCAATCTTTATATAAAATTTTTTAAATGAATCATGACCCTAGTCTATTCCCTCTTTCTCACCTTAGTACCAAAACCAAGTAAGCTGCTTTCATTCACCATCTGCTTATGGCACGAGCAGATCACTAGTGTGAAGCAGTTAAGTAGGAGAGCTACGATCACTTTGAGATCACAAATGATCGTAACGCAAAAAAATGAAGATTCAATTATTACTTTGTGTGATGAATAGAGGTGTAAAAGTTTGTATAGCTCAAAATAACGAAATGATAGAGAATCGAGCTATTCACTTCTTCAGTCTCAAAAAGCGACATCTTATCGTAACGAACGTGTCACATAAATGTCCAAGTCAGTCCTTACTTTATTACTTCACTTCAATTGACTGTGCTTCTTCATTTCACTTCATTTTTCCCACAACTTCAGTAACCCACCAGTTGACAAAAAACAAACCACCAGTTAGGGTGTATGTTCCTCTTCGAAAGACGATATCCAATTACACAAAAAGTAGTTTCGGTGATCTACCACCACTGCTCACAAGCAAAAACTCAAATTTCCAGTTTTCACCTCACAAACCGCCAAACCACCTTATTGACTCTCACATTACCTCTGCAACACCTCTTTCTCTCTGTGACTAAAACGAGTAACGCTCTCTTTCGCGAAATCCTGAAACTTTTGACTAGCTAAAGACAAGCGTAAGTAGCAGGCAAAAGGAAAAAGCAAGAAAAAAAAATTGAAAGTCACAGAAAAATACCAATCCGCCCATCAACAAATACCTGACATTACTTGACGTCTGCATTTGCCACACTAAAACTCAGCCTCAAGACTCAAGACGAGATACGATATGGTGGACCGGAAAGAACCAACTAACAAATAACAAAAACAACAACTAAATGAATCAACTCATTTCGCCCCAATGAAGACAAAAACGACAAAACAGAACTAATTTATCGGTTCGGGCAATTAGATGCAGTTTCCATTCCAGCCACTTGTTTGCCGTTTCAATAAAAAAAAAGTAACAAAAAAAAACTGCACCCAAACACTTGAAGTAGTTCCTAAAACTGGCTTCAACTGGGACGCTTCAAAGTGGAGATATGTGGTCTGGTCACGGGTAGTTAAGAAAAGGCTTTCCGAAATAGTTCCCCTTCGGTGTGTGTCGTATATATGAGCATGAAGGAGCATAGCCATCAATGCTGCGTTGCTTCCGAACCAGTGGCCGGGACATTTTTACATGAGTTCGCGTTACGCACATTATGCTCACCAATATACCCACAGAGAAACCACAAACTAAATAAACAGACGCGGCTGTGAGCGTCTTCAGGGCTGGGAAATCCGTATCAAAAGATATTCAGCTATTAGTGAAATATGCTTTGGCAGCGGCCGCTGACAAAAGGATACCATGTTGCATACGTGAAAATTCTTCACATGGTTGCTGTTCTGTGAGATTCCTTTTGTTTTAAGGTTTGGTGTTCAGCTCTTTTATTAGTCGTGTCTCTTTGTTTTTCCTTTTCTTTCTGCAAAGAATTGCGACAACTTTTAGATAGAGGTGCATTGAAATGACGCGAGTATTGTCGCTAATTTGTTTTACTTCAGACAATCGCATGTTGAAGGGTTATGGTATTGGTTTCGTCTGACATGTAATGTGACATGGTACTTGATCTGTAGATGGCATGAACTAGGATTGAAATGAGGAGAGCTCAACCATCCGACTAGGGAGTTTAATCATAGACTATTTTTTATTGATTGAAGTTCATTTGTCCGTTTCTGAGCAATAGGTGAACAAATTTGGTGGTGTGGTGGTGAAATATCAAGTCAAACCCTTGACATCTTTGAACTAAGAAAACTATTTCTTGGCTAAGTGACTGGCAGCAATAACACAAAATTTACTGTTTTATTTTTCAGGAAAAACCTCACAAGTGCAACCTCTGCGCCAAATCATTCCCAACTCCAGGCGATCTAAAGTCTCACATGTACGTTCACAGTGGATCGTGGCCGTTCAAGTGTCACATTTGCTCTCGTGGATTCTCAAAACACACGAATCTAAAGAATCACCTCTTCTTGCATACTGGTAAGTTATTTCAAGAGCTTTTTGAACTTCAAACAACTTTCTGACAATATCTCTGATTAAAGACTAACTCACTGTTTGATGTCTTGTCTTGTGCTTACAGGTGATAAGCCCCATGGTTGTGAACTGTGCAACAAAAAGTTTGCCTTGGCGTGTAATCTGAGGGCGCACATGAAGACCCATGAAGGTAAGAATTATGATATACCTTTTTAGGTTAAACTTTTAACTTAAAAATTAAACTTTGAGTACTCTTTTCTTTATCTTTTAGTACTCTAGAACTTTTTTAGTACTTTTTTAGTACTTTCATGATTCAAATAGAAAGAAAGGTCTAAATTGGTCTTCTCTAAGTCATATTTTAAAACTGTTTTCATTGGTTAAGTAGTTTAAACGCCTTTTTAGTACTATTTAGTACATCAAAATTAGTCGAAATCTAATCAACCTTCTTTTCCTTTTACTCTTTCCAGGTGATCCTCAAGATGAATGCGTCCGCTGCGGCAAAGTTTTCCTCACATCAGCGAACGGCCTCAACCAAGGTGTCTGCACAAAATGCTCAAAAGATCCAGCGACGACTGAAACTGTTAAGACTGGCTTCCGTTCAGCGGGTGAAACAACCACCGAAGATGAATCATCAAATGGTGAAACCGAATATAGCGACAAATGAATCAAATTGTCCCTGCATTGAAAATAACGGCATTTCTTCTCTATGTAAATACCTCTGCCATTTGTATTGTTTGTGTTTTTTTACGTGTACATTTTGTTTCCTCTCGTCGTCGTATTTGTTTAAACTTTTTCAAACGATCTCGTCTTGAAGTGAATTTATTAACCCTCATTTTATTTAAAATATTAATTATTTGTCTTACATAAGATTAACTGTAACTCGACGTAAGGTTTACTCATTTTACTTTTGTTCTCTAATCATCGTGCACCCCTCTTACTTCACTCATGTTGTCTGTGTGTTTTTTTTTTTTTTATTATTACTTCGTTTTTATTGTGTTTCTCTTAAAGCAATTGTCCAAAGTTAAATATTATTACTTTTTTATTATTATTTTTATTCATAACAAATTTTATGCAAAGTTTTATAATTTGTCTTGTAAATAATAACACCAAATCATTGTGAGCATTCATTTTTAGTTTTTAATTACTTTTTGAGTTTTAATCATTACCATTTTTATTACATTTTCAAATTTTTAATTCCTGTTTGAAAAATATAAAAAGAAACTTTTTATGCGTCGCTATTATTTGCATAAAAGAAGAATGAAGGAGAAAGTATAAAATTATCACAAAATAATTTAATGAGATTATCTGACTTAGTATATTGATAAGAACAATAATAGTCTAACATGAATAAAAAATGTTTTAATATTATTTTTATTATTTATTCTAGTCAAAATTTATGTAAAAATAAGTTTGTAATAAAAAATATAAGCAAATAAACAAAAACAAAATAATTTGACCTTAATATTGAAAGTTGCGTTTTGATTGAATGATAAATAATTCATTGAATGAAGCTGAAAAAAGTGGAGAAAATGACTGTAAAAGGTAATCTACATCTGTAAAAGGACAGCCGTAGTAGTTTGAGGAAAGTATACGTCATATTGTATAAGCTGTGTTTTTTATTGATTGAATGACAAGATTCGCTTGAAACTGAAAAACATGGAGGAAGAAACTAGCAGAGCTGGTTTCCCAGAACGACTATGGCTGACATTTCACTCCTCGTGAAGATTACCTTAAGAGTAAAATGTCAGCCATAGTTGTTGCGGTAAAGCATAAGGAACATTGCATTGCAGAAAGGCGAAGGGGGATTCTGTTTCCGCCCATTAAAGCGGAAGTACACAGTTGACTTAAAATTAAACAAATTATGGAATATTCAATTTATAATATATTAAACCTAATGAAGATTTGCTTAACAACTTTGCTTAACAACTTGTTGCGGCTTAAAAAAAAAGAGTCGTAGTATTTTTACACAAAAATAAACCAAAAAAGAAGGCAGTTGAGCTTTTGTTGATTGTTGTTAGGTAAAAAGATAGTTATCGTCTTAGATTCATCAATAAATTAAACTACCTAGTAGGTAGAATAGCTTACAAAATTTCCTTGAAAAAAAAAACCTTAACGCAAAATTGGAAAGAAGGAAGTATTTGAAAAAAAGAGTTCCAATTTTTTTTTCAATTTCGGTATTTAAATTTTTTATCATTTAAGGTTAAGGTTAACAAAAGCACCTTAGCTTTAAAACAAATGCCTCAGATTAATGAAATTCTTTAGTTTTAGCCAATTTTGCTCCACCTACTTGAACTAACTCAACTGCTGTACCGGGTGCGACAAAAGTATGAAAACCCCTGGCAGAATGTGCGTTTAAAAAAAAAATCAAAGACCCTATGTATATCCGAAGGTTACGTATATATGAAGGTAACGTTCAAGGTCAAATTCAAGGTCACCATCAAATTCCTCGTCGAAAAATACGTCGGATATCGGGTCTTTGATTTTTTTTAACGCATATTCTGCCATATTTCCGGGGTATCCATACTCTTGTCGGACCCGGTATATATTTTTTTTTTTTCATTTCAATTGCATCTGCTAGCTGCTGCCTTTTGGTGTATTTTACGACACTCATCCTGTGTAAGAACAATAAGGGAAATTTCGCCCGCCCTTTTAAAGCGACTGCAAGATGGTACTGGCGGCCATTTTGCAAGCTGTCAAGTAATTTAAGTTTAGTTCAACATGAATAAACTAACGCCTGAACAACGCTTCCAAATTGTGATAATTTATTTTGAAAATCATAGTTCTGTCCGAAATACGTATCCTTACAATCAACATAATCGTCCATCATAGCAATTAATTCGATTAACTATTGAACGTTTTCGCACCACGTTTACTCTAAATGATAATACGCATCCACAGAGACGTTGTACAGTGCGTACAGAAGAAGTCATTGCTGCTGTAGAGGAAGAGCCGAATCAGTCTATCCGCCATGGTGCACAGGAATTGGATATGTGTCCCCTGTCCATCCACTTTTTCGTTCGTCAATTGAACAACTATGATGTGCAGGAGTTGTGGTTTCAACACGACAGTGCCGGTGCAATATGTCCCACAGCTCGTGCCACAATTGATTTATTGAAGTAAGCGTTTGGTGACCGCATAGTTTCACGTTTCGGACCCGTGAATTGGCCTCCAAGGTCCAAGATCGTGCGATTTAACGCCGCTTGACTATTTTCTATGGGGATATGTGAAGTGGCTAGTCTACGCCAATAAACCTGAAACGATTGACCACTTGCAGGACAATATTCGGCGCGTTATTGCCGATATACGGCCACAAATGTTGAAAAAGGTCATCGAAAATTGGACCTCCAGACTACGTCCGAGCCAGCCGTGGCGGTCATATGCCAAAAATCATATTAAATTATAATGCCAGAAGATTGTCTTCCGAATAAAGTAAATTTCATATCAATAAAAACAATCATCTTTGTTTTATTCCATTTCAAAGTTCTATACCTCTAAAAAAAACACCCTTTATAAGCAGCCACCAAAGGCCAACCTAAAATCGTATTCTTCTTTAAAAAGTAAAGGGTCATCAACTTTTACGCTTCGAATAAATAAAAAGGGAAGCATAAAAGCGCGGGAGCTCCGGGGCATAGCACATTTCTCTTAGCCATACCTTGTGAAAGAAAGGAATGGGCCTACAATAATTTTGACGATTTTGAACGGCTAATTGAGAAAGCGCTCTTCATGGCATAAAATTAATGTCAGATAAATTGTTTAAGAAAAGATTAGATGCTCGCTTGTGATTGGACTTTTCTATCAAGTATGAAAAATAATATCATTCAAGAGTCCTCGGGAAGATTTACAGCATGTGGATTTTTTTAGGTAATTCTTAACCACATTTTCTCAAATTTCGGGTGGCATATCGACCATTCACTTGAGTAATGTTGGTTTCTCATGCGTCTAGAATTCGGGAACACGTTCTTACAGTGTTTTACGTAATCCCACAGAAAAATCGAAAAGCGTCAAATAGCATAGTCGTGGTGGCCAGTTCGTGAAATTCGTGAATTTACGTGACAAACTAATTTCGCAAGCAGAAAACCAAAGGATTGGTGACGTTATGTTGATCTGACGTTGATTGTGACATGGGTTATGTAGAATGGCGCTTTACCCAGATCGTCCAAAGCCATGTCATTTACTTTAGTAGGAAAAGCTGGTTAACACGGCTCTGTAACGCCCACCACTTACCGAGATGTTTTAGCTTCGATTATGTTCGTGGATTGAGTTTCAAACTCTCAGCTGCAGCATCTATATTTTCGAATGTGAGCCCTTAATGACGACGACGAGGGCCATGACCCATGAGTGTTGTACAAAGACATATCTCAACATATCATTAAAGGCCACTTATAGTTTATGATACGACTGGGAATCTGGTTTACAATATACAACTGTTTCATAACTAATAAGGGGCAACAAGAGGACTTTTATCAGCCTAAGCTTGGTATTTTTACGGTACGGGTAAAACTTGCAAACAGCCAAAGTTTTTGTAGTGCACCATAAATTTGCCCAATAACACAATCAATGTGATCACTAGCCGATAAGGTGCAGTTTATTTTGAAGCCTTAGTTTGTAACCTTGTCAACAAAGTGAATCTGAGGGCTTCCTAGATAAACCGAAGGAATATTATAAGGATTGTTCTTTTTCTTAGATATAGTCATGGCTTGGCACTTTTTTGGATTTAAAGAAAGTACATTTGTAATTGACCATTTCAAAATTGCACATAAGTCTTCGTTAATACGGCATACTAAGTCCTCTACAAGACCGATCGGTCTGGATAAATAAATTTGCACATCATCAGCATACAGGTGAATAGATACATTTTTACAAACTTTGACCAGATCATTTATGAAAACGCAAAGTAATAAAGGACCCAAAATGGAACCTTGGGGCACACCAACAACTAGATTTTTATAATGCGATGACTTGTTTTCAACTGTCATTTTCTGCTTACACAGCACTTTCACCAAATCCAAAATATGTACTAAGTTTCTGACACAAAATTGTGTGGTTAACGGTGTCAAAGCCTTTGAAAAATCAAAAAGGCACTAGCAGGCCAGTCTCACGAACTTTTTTTACAAGCTTCAGTACAGCAAGCGGAGTTTAAATTCATCTCAGTTGAATATTCAGAGAATGTAACAATTTCGTATTTGCAATTCATAATTTAGAAAAAAAAAATGAATTGGTATTAGTATACGATTTAAAGCAGTAGAAAGAAAGGGATAAGACTCCAAACATTGTACGCCACATTCTTTCCAGCATCTGTAGCATGACACGTGACAAGTGGAGCGAGGGGATGATCTTTCAACAGATTGAAGACCTCTGTTCGCACAATAGATCACGGTTCAAGGGTCCTGCCGCATTTCTCACCATCACACCTTGTGAGGAATTTAGTGGATCTACAGGGGTTTATCTAAAAGCACTTTTCATGACAATGAAATTACTATCGGCTATCAGAGGGCGTGGTACCCGTCGTGTGATGGTTAGCATGTCCGCCTGTTAACCCAGAGGTTTATAGTTCGAATCCCAACAGAGGCAAAAATATTTTTCCACGGAAATCGCGTTTCGCGAAGAATTGGCAAGTTCTCCGTTAGTAAATTCGTTGCCATGAAAAGCGCTTTCTCGATTAGCGGTTCGGAACCGGTAGAAAATTGTAGGTACCTTCCATTCCGTCACAAAGCATGGTTGTGAGAAATGCGTTAGGCCCTGGGGCTGCTCGCTCTGTAGCGCCACCCTTTTTATTTGTTTAATTTATGCGAGGACTTCCCCATTCCCATTTCAGGGGAAAAAAAAAACTATTTTCATATACGTCTTTTCCCCAATTTCGTAAAGTCAACCCCATTAACTTAACTTGCTCGTTAATTTCTTCTTCCCGTACTAAAATTTGTTTCGATCTGCTGCTCTGAAAGCACAACTCAAAAAAGTCACTTAACGCGATTTCGGGAAAACTTCTTGGGAAAGTTAGGTAAAACGACAACAATCATCGAAAAAGAATTTGTCGATAAGGATATGAATTTCAAATGACTCCCAACAGACATGCAAATGCGCCAATTCTTGAAAATGGTCTTCAAAATGCCGTTTCTTTCACTGCTAGAAGGGAGAGAGGGCTATGGCGTTGGGTCACAGCTACTGTTCTTTTATCCAGTCCCGAAATGGAAATCAATGTCGTTCAGACATTCAGTCCCCCATTTAGTCCTTTAGCTCGTTTTGGTCTTCCGATTTTTTTTGTGCCTCCCTTCACATCCAACATGAATCACCTTTTTCCTTTCAGTTTTCAAGTTCTTCCTTTTGCTTTATCAAATAAAAATTTAAAAATTCAAAACTTTTTTCATGTTCCTGTATATTTGTTTTATTCGATTTTTCTTTTTTTCAAATGGCAAGAAGCCAAGAAGCGGCAACAGTAGCAATAAGAACGCAAAACGAATATTAATGATACTCCATGGCAGTTGTTTACTCTTTTAAAAAGAGAGTGTGTTCCGCGCACATCAAGAACAGAAAACCTTTGCCAAGTAAGTGTATAGAAAAAAGTATGTATGTTTCTTTTGGCCGAAAATTGCATACATTTGCGATGAGTTGACGTGATCTTGTTTTTAT
The DNA here is from genome assembly GCA_914767635.1 of Melanostoma mellinum. Classification (NCBI taxonomy): domain Eukaryota; kingdom Metazoa; phylum Arthropoda; class Insecta; order Diptera; family Syrphidae; genus Melanostoma; species Melanostoma mellinum. The sequence continues at coordinate 20,880,214 of OU612060.1, read as the reverse complement.
TTGTTTGGCCAAAATGCACAGTAGCACACTCGTTTTGGTATATTGAAAGCAGGTGAACCGTTTTGTGGAAGACAATACTGATATCGTGAAGATTTATAGCAGGACTCCCAAGGTACCGTTGTGGTCCGGTAACTTTATTGCCACTGTCTGTTCTAATGCGCGATAGAAAACAATAAGCTTCCATTGTGTTTTTATACGAGTATGTGTATGCGCTACCGAAATCTCGGAATTCAATGACGGCGGCCGCCCTTTGTTTTGTTACGTCGGGATGTCAATTTATGGTTTGGCGGCGATATCGGTGCGGTTGAGGTTTCGTTTGAGAGTTTTTACTTTCCTTAGAGACAGTTCGATGTTGATTTGGTTTTTTTTTTTTTTGACATTGAGAAAGGGAAACTCTGAGGGTTTTTTCAATGGGTTAGATGGTTATTTTTTTTACAGTTAATCGATTTTTTGAAATAAAATCAAACCGTTGAAATATGTCTGAGCCCCTATTCAAGTTGGAATGAAGAAAGCAATGCCTGGACATAGAAGCTGCTTTTCGTAGAATATCGTAGGCTTCGAAACTCGCTCCCTTTCGAGAGGCTCATATTTTACAGAGATTCCTTTAAGAGGACACTGAAAAGTAAGTCGAAAACATCCAAAGGAGTTTTTCAACATCAGCGTGCTTACAGTCTAAACTTTCTTTGCAATTTTTGCTTGAAGACCGTCCTCTTTGTTAAGTTCCTTGATCCAAGGACTTAAATGGTGCTCATTTGTTCATTTTATGAATGTGATAATTCGTACTTTAATACGATGAACACCATTTTCCCTCTTCCTATGTCTTTCATTAAGTAATTCGATTTTAATGAACCACAATGTTCTTATTACCCATCTATCTCTGTGTCCTGCTTATCTGATTCCGAGTATTGGTATATTATATTCCCTTGGCGAGATTTTTATGCTTAGGTAGGTACTCCTGGAAAACGGTCAATATATCGTTTCAATACTCGCCTCAGTTTTGCATTCATCGGACATATGTAACCCACAGCTTGCACCAAAATTGCTTTTTCTCCAAGGGAAATCCAATCTTGGAAGCCAAGAAAAATATGTCCATTTGGTCTTGTTTCTCCATTTTTTTTTTCGTTTTGGTTTATAAATTGAAGCCTAGTTAGCATAAAACATACATTTCAAATCAGTAAATTAAGATGTACCTGAAAATTTAAAGCCACTATGTCTCTGTTAAATGCAAATCAGCTCTTTGGATATTTGCTCAGGTCGAGAGCGAGCGATTGGACGATTTGCGCACGACGAACGTCGTTGTCGTCGTCGTCGTCGACGACACAACGAAGAACGAACGCTTCACGGCACTATACTATACTTGCTGGCAATGGCAACCCCCCTATCCCTGTCTCTGTGCTTTTGGACCAATCTATGTCGGTTGTGGAGGAGGAGAACGAGGGAATTGAGATCTTTTGGCTGGCGGTGGTGGATGGTAGCCATAGCGAGTAATAGACAGGTAAATATTCCGTTGTTGTTAATTTAGTGGATAATCTTTGCACAAAAGGTGGATTATGTAGGTGAACAAAAGGAGCACTCCAAGAGATGTACCTGCACAGATAAAGGAGAAGGAGTAGGAGGAGACAACAGAGTGCACTGTTGAGTGCTCAGCCCTCTCACCCGCATATGCACAACAAAGGCATATATATACATTCTCTTTGTGTTTAATTGCAAGCGGCCGTATAAATCAATCAGCTTTTGCATTTCGCCTGTGATGGGCCGAGAAAACATGTCGGACAGTTTCACCGACATTATAGCCGTCGCCGAAAAAAAGAGAGATAAGATAAAGTTGGTACAAGTGAAGAGGATGCCATGTGCTGCTGCTGGCAGCTGAAGATGTTGATGAAGATGATGTGAATACGAATTGCGACGTTAAGTATGTGGACATGTATGTTTTGGTATGAATATGGAACTCAGGTGGACAGTATGCGAGTCGTTCTCACACGATTCCATATGTGCAGCAACATTCATTTTATTCACCAAGGAAGGAATTGCAGTGTGTTGTACAAGAAAAGTATAAATTAGTCCTGATTTCTTAAGGCAGGCGTACCCCAGAGGCAGATCCCCAGTGGGAAACAGATAAGTGGGAGAGTTGCGATCCCTTCGCGATCATGATACTAGAAGTACGCGGTAAAGAAAGATGAATAAGACTTCAAGTCCTTTAAACGAAAAAAACTAAAATTTGAATGAATCTGGTCCAAGATTGGAAAGTTGCAAGATGCGAGGCAGTGTATTCACCCGGATCATGAGAGACAGTACTTCAATACTTCAGCTCTTCTCAACATTTATTGCCAAGCATACCTTAACTCTGCGTTGACGGTAAGACAAAGTCTTTGAAACTCGTCAGTAACTATTTCACTGCCGTTGAACTCTACAAGAGAGACCCACTCATCATGAATGAACAAGTTGATGTACGCTGAAAAGCTATCAAGCCCTATCACAGATTCCATCCCAGAAAGCTTTAACACAAAAAGCTAAGTTACGAACTACGAAAATTTGTGTTCACAAATTCCGAATGGAACTGTAGAAAGCATTTTCAGTTGCAACACTAAATACTGCCATGCTGGTTTTCGAAATCACCTGTTTTACCCCAAATGTGGAAGATCATCCACATTTTTCTGCAAAACACAACTTTATTTAAATTTAAATTTATATTCCACTCGGATTTGGTGATACCAAATCTACGAATTTCGAAATTCGTTCCACTCCAAATGGATTATGTGATAGTTACATCTGAAAACTTAGACTTTTTTTCGATAACGATGGAATCTGTGATAGGGCTGATCATCTCCAGTGGTGAGTGTTCGTTCGACAATACGTCAGCTGTCATATCGAGTGGAAAGTGTTTTGAGATTTTCTGTGTTGTAAATTTAATGATCACGTTCTTTGATGCCACACTTACTTACTTAAATCGAAAAAAAAACATAAGCATGGCTGCGAAATCTCGAACTTCACAAATAATCACCAACAACTGACCTAAATAAAAAATAAAATAAATAGGGTGGCACAACAAAGCGATTAGCTCCGGGCCTAGCGCATTTCTCATAACCATTGCCTTGTGAGGGTATGGAGGGGACCTACAACTCCTCGCAAAAGCGATACCCGTGGGAGTACAAAACTAACCATCACGCCACGAGAAACTTATGGGCCTATTGCTTTTGAAAGTCCTAAAGCTTTGTACCTATTTTAAATGACTAAGTTAATCAGCGCTCTCTCATGGTAATGTCAAATTCCATTGGGAGGACACAACCTTTTATTGCCTGAGGTTTCAATTTAGTGCACAAGTAGTGTAAAAAAACATCGTAAAGAAACCACTCGGAATATAAAGAAAAAATATTCACAAAACATAATTAGTCCTTTTTACAAAATATTGCAATTAAATAGACCATCGGTCCATTGACTGCACACAGCATGCTTTTTTCTAAAGAAGCTAAATATTTGAATTATATACGAGAACATAACTACAATTTGAGACCAAATAGTCTATGCAGAAATGGAATAGTAAATAAAGGGTGTCTACAACTCCGCATTACACATTGGGCTTATTTCTCGGTCATCAACCTTATACCCACTTACTGTGATTCAGTATGGTGGAATAAAGAAATCAAAGCAATCAGTCGCGATAGTTTTAGAATAATCTGCCATTAAAAGCACTTGTGTGAGTGCGGTTCCTTATGCCCCACTTATGCCGACATTTTGTTTCACAACAAAACATTTGATTTCTATGCTTAAGGCCCCTCTCAACCCTCTAACTACTTCGAAAGTGATCAAGGAATGCAAGATCTCTCTGAATGCGGTCGGAAGATTAAATTCCTTGAGTCTTATTTGGATTCCAGGCCATCACGGCATAACTGGAAATGAGGTCGCCGATGAATTTGCTAGGTAAGAACCTTAGACTGCTTTCTCAGGACCTGAACCGTCCATAGGTCTACCAGCGTCCTCAGTGAGGGCTTCAATCAACGATTGGATCTACCAAGAGCACAACCGTAGATGGCATGCCTCCATTGGATGCATACAGACCAAACGTATGCTCCCCAACGTAAATAAGAAGACTGCAACATTTTTGCTATCTCGTAGCAGAACGACTGTAGAAAGCTTATTGGCGTTGCGAGCGGGCACTTTTCTTTTGCCAAACACTTAAATGTGTTTGGCTTAAGTGATACCACGCTCTGTGAATCTTGTGGAGAAGATGACGACACCGCAGAGCACTTCCTCTGTGAATGTCCTGCTTTTCTCGAAAGAGGTCACAGATACTCGGTGCAGGCATGGTGAGAGCTGGTAAACTAGGCTCCTTAGCATGGCAACGTCTTTTGGCTTTTCTCTATAACAAATAGAAGGTTGCTGTCAGAGTGCTCCACCTGGTAATTAAAAAACCTCCAACAGAAAAAAGGTTAACAAACAGGTGTGGGTTTGATTGTAAGATTACATAAAGTCAACATCAACACTCCAATAGTCACTCTGAGCAAACTTAGTATTCAAACATTTAAAGCATAACCACATCACACCTCAGTTTGAGTTTGGTAAACAATTCCAAGTGACCGTTCTATCCAGATCAGAATATCAGACTCTGAGGGCCACTCATGTGCTGTTTCATTGAATATATGAAACAAAAGGTGGCAGATTTCCTATGGCTAAGATGGACTGTCAAGCTTAAAGACGTATGTACATTAACAATCTTATGTCTATAATGGACTAATGGTCTGATCTTTCTTAAAAAGACTCTCTCGTTTTATTGGAAGTTACAAATTGTTATAGTTATTGGAACGTACATAAAGGTTGAAAGTAGGATACACAATGACGTCACAAGAGGCCTTAAGGAGTAAGTGTCTCATCCAAGCTGGCAGCACATTCACATTATCTAACCTGAGCTTGTTTATGTAGAGCACTTCGTCTATTTTTAAATTTCGCATTCATTTGAGTAGACTTCCTTCGCAGATTCGCAATTTGTTGCCATCTTGTTTCTTATTTGACTGTCTTCGCTTACGTAGAAAATGAATGAATGTTAAAAAGAACATGAAGATGTAACTAATCCCGAGAAGTCGGAGTAAAGACAATGCAAAAAAGGTGCGAAGGTTCGCAACGGTTCAAACAGCTAGTTTGTTAAGCTACCGATGAAACAATCGAACATTTTCAAAAGTAGATGCGAAACAAAAAGTATATTTTTAAAATCGGAAACGTCTTAATTATTCGCGAATCAAAATCGCAAAGTTGCGACGAAGCAAAGGGGAATTAATAAAAGCACAATTTTCACTATTGACAATGTTTTTTTTTTTTCGGTTAACACCCATTTTCTGATCAGAACCCTTCATTTTGCACTTTCGCTATGAAAAAATATCCACCGTGAGGATTGAAGTCGATCTATGTGCAGATCCACTTGAAAGTTTACTAAGCTACTGATCAAACAAACTGAGGAACTACAAATAAAACTCGAAAGCGGAAAGCCCGAGACTAGCGACTCAATAGTTTGCGAAGAGGAGTTTGCGAATCAAAATCGTAAAGTTGCGAAATAACAGCGGCGGCACACTAAAAGCACAATTTTTCATCATTGACAATTGTTTTGTTCGCTAAACTCTCATTTTCTGACCAGAACCTTTCTTGTCGCACTTCCGCTGTAAAAAAGCCATAGGTGAAGATAGAATACGATCTTTGTGAAGATTGGTTTGAAACTTTACTAAACTACGAATCGGACAAAGTAAACACTTTCAAAATTAACTGAGTAACTACAAATAAAATCTGAAAGCGGAAAGCCCAAAATTACTCAATAATTTGCGAAGAGGAGTTTGCGAACCTAAACCGCGAAGTAGAAAAGTAGCAGCTAGGGACAGACTAAAAGCACAGTTTTCATAATTGACAGTATTTTTTGACCACTAAGTTTTCAATCCTTGACCAAAACCACTCTTGTCGCATTTCTGATATGAAAAAATATCCGTTAATGTCAAATAAAGTCACAAGATAAGTTTTCGTGAGAAAGTCTAAATGATTTTCTTTCCATCAACTTCCAGGGGCTTCCCGTTTCCGATGTTAAAATTTTCTTCAAGAAAATCTTTGGTTTTTGGTCTGAAGACATTGACGCTTCTGTTGGGAGGTGTATGAACTAATAATGGCACGAATAAGTGCATAAGGCCTAGAATGGCACGAAAGAGCAAATGATTTGGCATCAACCAGCATGAGCTAAGAAAGAGACTATGGCGACTTTGATCGAAGCTAAGGGTTTTTAAGAAGAAATACGAAAAAAATGTCTACTTGATGGCACTCTATACGTCGTCAGCTCATCGGCTCGATATTTTTTATGAACTGCACCTTTGCCACACAGACTGTAAGCCAGCTTTTGCAACTGAGGCGTTATCTGGACCAAGTTTTATAAGAATGTTCAATATTATTCTGTTTCTTTTTGTTTTTAATTCATGTTTGTTTGCTTTTCTGTTTTTTATTTTTATTTTTATTTATTGAATCCTCCTCTCCCATATGACACGCCAAAGAGCATTCCAGAGCTCCAGATACTCTGGGGAACAACTTGTTTGTAGCATTAGGCCGTATAGCTCTGGCTGGCACTTGGAAATCGGGATGCGTGTTGGATGTGGCCACAGCATATGATTGATGCACACTTTTATGTGTCTGGATCGGTTTCCGTTCGAATAAATAATTAAGAGACGTTCCATGTTCGCTGTTGTCTGCTTAACGGTCTAAGGATGGATGGGTTGAGGGTTTTATGGGCTCATAACGTGCTATGCTATGGTGGTGTGTCTCCTCAACCCAGAGACTTGCGTATAGTATACACTTTTCAAGATAAAAAAAAGACACACACTTGCAAGATTGTCATAAGAAATCTATCTTACGAGATTGCTTCGCTAGTTGACAACCAGTTTTTGTGTCTCGATTTAGTGTTTAACTCACACAAAAAGGAGTTAATTGCTGGGACTGAATTGTTTTTGTTTTTGTTTTTGTTTTTAGGAAGAAAAACTTAAGTGAGACAGTTATTAATTACCAAGCGGTATCAAAGAGCGCGCGTTAATGGATGACAAAAAACTGACGACCGACTTCAAACTGGCTGCTGTGTTCCAATTCTATGGCTATTATCACTCGAGACATTTTGCGCAATGCCGCATGCTAATGACACGAGTGAGAATTTTTTATTTGTTTGTTGAGTTTGCACTACGATCTGTAGGTATTTGCAAGGCCGCGCCCAACTTCCCTCAGATAATAATTCGCGCGCATTACCAGACACGTGCAGATGTGTCGCGCATTTGGTCGGCTACTTTATGGACTCCACTAGCCAAGTGTCGGCCATTTGACGATAATTCATTTTAGAATGGCCACGGCTTGATGTTGTGTTATGGGGAATTATAATTGACTGTTGGGATGTATTTGCATAAATATAAATGCATTGATCCACATACTGAATGTACTGTGAGATACTTACATATGTTTATTGCATTATTGTTGTAATGAATGGATCTTTGAATATTTTAGACTTTGGTTATTGATTTTTTAATGAGCCTGTCATGCGGGGCAGAGTCAGTGTTAGATAATTAGTCTTCACACTACCGCTAAGTGGATGATTCAGTGACATGTGTCAAGAGCTGTACTGATGGGCGATCAGAACAAGAAATCATTTCAATCAATTGTTCATATTTTTTTCCATATCCGCAGGGCGCCATAAAGAGAATTTAAATGTGTCCTGCTGCTTAGGGTGCATATTTTTTCATTGAGCTTGCCAAAGAAGCAGTGCCAGTGACTGAAATGTGTACAGTGTCTCCTTCTTTCGTGTTAGCTCAAGGACAGAGCCCCAGAAAACTCCAATTGATTTCAACAAGCATCGACTTTCGAGAGGAATTGGTAAGTTCCCCGAAATCGCCTACACTGCACTCTAGAGTTGTCTCGTGTAAGGGCTGGTTCTCTGTTCGAGGAAATTTAGTGAGCATTTTCGTCGTTTAGGGTTAGCTTAACTCACAGTCACAGAGGGCACATGAGCTCTTTTTGAAAGCCCAAATAAACTCCATTTTCCATGAACTTACTCATCCAAACCAAGGAACAAAAACTTTTCCACAAAAGCAATGTTCATGTGAAAATAGTTTAGAGTTTTCTTTATACAAGATCAATTCCCACGGGCATCCCTATGAATAATTGTAACGCCAGAACGCATCTTCTTCTTGTAGCTCCAACTATACATAGCCTGTGTGACCATCAAACCGTGAAAGAAATTTGCCCGCAACATCTGATTCTAGATGTTGATTCGCTATTGCCGTTGTTACCTGGAGAGAATGTTTACCCCATCACATGTTTGTGGTTCTTTTAGAAAATATAAAAAAACGCCATTGCCCGAAGAGTGGGTGCCTCCTTAAGACGCAACATCAACGTCTTGAGAAATTCATGTGGGTAATTTCCAAGATTGTCATGGGAGAGTGGCTACCCTTCATATGCCGAATGGTGGTGGTGGTGGCGGTTCGGTGGTGGTTCTTATTCTGTCACTTCAACCAACCATAAAACAGCAAGAGACAAACCGTTTTGATAGCCCACAACAATTTCATTGGACGACTTTATATTCCACTTCTGTTATAGTCTGTCATTTACAGAGAGACTCTTTTTTTTAGCCATTTATGGGAATGATTCTAGATTGTCCACTGTAACTGATTTTCGGTTGGCGCGGGTTGACATAAATTATTATGAGCAGTTAGTAATGGGCCGCTCGAGGAGGGGTCAATTTGGTAAAATTACATTTTATCTTGGCAATGGAAACAAATGAAATCGTGGGAAGGGATTAATGTTTTGTGGTAAATTTATAAGATTTATGTTGCGTCCATTTTTGGAACTGTTTTTGGTATAGAAAGCTCTTTTTATAAGTCTCAGACAATGGAAGCAGCAGCAGCAGCAGCAGAGTGTCTACTTTTTCCGAAAGTAATCATTGGAAATTGTCGGGACTAACACCAAATTTGACAAGTAGGTGGGTAGTGGGATCAAAGTAACTGTTGTTAAGCATAATAAACTACTTTCTGTGTGTTTGAGTGTAATAAAACAGAGTTATTAGGGTCTTGGAAAGACTTAAATAATTAATTCAAAAGCTTTTGACGATTCAAGCTCTTTTTGGGCAGCTGATAGATTGTTTCAAACAATTCTCAACCCTCTACAACCTTTTTTTTGTTTTGATTTAAAGCTCGTCGTTCAGAGAAGCGACGGCATTTCAGCGTGATAAAACAACTTTCCTCTCTAAGACATACTTATTACTCAGATTGTTTGTATTTTTCTGGTACTTTTCTAAACTTCTTACCAACTACTGACTAGTAGATTTAAGCGTTAATAAATGAAACACCATACCACCTTCTAGGGGCTTCTTCTTAGACATTAAGGGTTAGTTTAACTAGTTCTTATTTAAGACATGTGTCAGTGAAATTATATCCTTAAACAAATATTTGGGGATGTTCAATGCACATATTATAGCTCAAATTTATGAATATTAAAAAAGTGGTGATTTAGACTTAGTTGACGGGAAAAGTACGTATAACTACTACACTCAACTAGCACGTACAAGTTTTGCTTGAAACACTGGAGCTAAATCAAAACCCAGATATTTTTAGTTAAAATCTTTGAAAAAATATGTGGCTCATACGACTGCAAATTATGTGAGAGTTGTATGTAATGCTTTTTTACCTATTAAATATTTTTCTGTCTTGTGCATCTCTTAAAAAAAAGAGGATTCTTATGCTAATCTGGAGCACTTAAACCTAATATCCGGTCCATTGTACTACCAAGGTAGCAGCCTTCACTTTTTTGTGGTGCAGTAGATGGAAATGGAAATGTTAGGGATTTCACAAATAACCTCTAGGGCGGCGTCCAGATGAAACTGGGAGGCTGAAAGAAAAGTAGATGCCCAGAGCGGGATTTGAACATATGCATCCTGCCTATCTACCTACTGAACACTCTACCACTGCACCACGGCCACCATCTTGGAGCATCTTACTCATGCCTACTAAAGACATTTGGAATAACAATAAATCTGCTTGTTTTAGAAGTGTAGGTTTCAAGAAGAAATACAACGCATAGAATTTATTGTTATGGCCAAGTATTCAGCTTTAGTATGAAGGTAAGTGTTCGCAATAACGTTATAAAACTAGTTTCGGGGATGTGGCGAAAAATTTCTGATGTCCAGTTTTTGATCACATTTTTCCATCATTTGGGATCGTATGTCAACAAAAACGAGTCGAATATTCTCTTGCAAGGCTCCAATCGTCTAGGACTCATTTTCGTAGACAAGCAACTTCACATAATCCTACAAAAAAATAGTCCAGTGGTGTTAAATTACCCGATCATGGAGGTAACGCACTGGCTAAAAACTCGAAATTATGTAAAAATCAGCGCCAACAAAGTTTTCATTTTGAGACAGCTAACCAAACCTTTTAGTATCTTCAAAAAGCAGACACACTCGTACGAACCCGAGCGTTTTTTTTTTCTTTCTTGATTTCGATGTAGTTTTTCTTTGACGTCTCGCAAGTGTGATTACAAAGATCATAACAAACAACTTTCATTTTGACACAAATGTGCTGAAAACTCATCAATTTCCGTTGCAAGATCACTTTTAATTAGCCTTTACAAAAACAAATATCTTCTTCATTTCAATAAAAGATAACGAAGGCCAAAAGAGTCCACTCTCAACAAAAATGAAAGTACATTTAGTTCCCAAAGAGTTTTTGTATTATTAACAAATTGATAGCAGTAAAAAAATATACTAAAATTTTTCCAACAGTTTCGCTTAATGGTCAAGTAAGAATCCCTATCATCAAATTCAAACAAATTTCAACGATAACGTTTGATGCACAAATCAAATATTTTCATACATATAACAAGTTTATTTTGCAGTAGCTTTTTCTTCTATTCTGCAAAAGTTATGGTTTTTATTCGAGAACTTATAATCTAGACAGCTGTAAATTTTGTTCGAACGTGCTTTTTTATTTGATATACGGTGTGGCACCCGTTTTGAAAATTAAAATGAGGAAAAAGCTTCACAAAACTGAGCAGAATTACTCAAAGTAAAAAGCAAGAAAAATCGCTCCGTGCTAAACAAAGCAAATCAAAATTGTAAAAGCACGCCAAGCTATTGCACAATTTCGCCAAACTACTCTGAGTGTCGCAGAATTCCAAAAGTACGCAAGGATACCACCGAAAAGCACAAAGTTACCCAAAATTAAGCATAGTTACCTGAAATTGCGTAGAGTTATGCAAATTCTCAAAAAAGTAGGCTCAGTTACACAAATCCTTACGCAAATTTTGCAAAAATACGTAGGATTGGGCTAATTTAAGATAAGTTACTCAAAGTTAAGCAAAGTTTCGCAAAGTAGCGCAAAGCTACCAAAATTCGAAAAATTGGATAGTTTCGTAAGGAATGATTTTAAAAGCGAATTTTGCTTTGGGTATACTTTCCTAAAAAATTCCAAAAAATAATTCAAGCAAAGTTAGAAAACAAAACAAAACCATACGATCAGAATCCGACGAGATACAATTTAATTTTTGATTTTTACTACCTTCCAAATTTAAATTGTATTCTATATGAAAAAAGAAAACAAAAATATAAAAACCTAAATTCTTTCTTCTACAGTGAACAAGCATGGCAAAAGTCAAAAGAACGAAAAAAAAAACAAAATCTATTTGAATTTTAAGTCTTTTAGTTGGAAAATTGACATAAAAGGAAACAACTACAAGTTAGACACATATTTTTTTGTCCAAGTACTTCTTTATTGGCTTAACATAAGCTTCTTCATCAGAATTACTGTATTTTGTTACAAAATCAGAAAATTTGAATTTTGCAGACTACCTCATTGAACCGTCCTTCTTGCCTAAAGGAAGTTAAGCTTGCCATGAAAAATCTGAAATCTAGAAACACTATAGATGCCCTCTATAGATCCGAAGTTCTCAGGCCAGCTGAAGATCACTTGAAAAGAAGCATGCCACATTTGACCTGTATGATACGGTCGGAATGGCTGATGATTGGAACCTAAGTCTCGTATATTCGATCCACAAAAAATGGCGACTTTGACATCCAAACCAGAGGCATTGTTGTTGAAAAAGCTGTACAATCAACGCTTTCATCTGCTATCCATTGGCTAAATGAAAAGAAGCTGGGGCGTTGATATCCCAAATACCCAATTAGCCTTATAGAAAAAAAAAATGCAAGTTTCTGTGGCGTAATGGTTGACATGACTACTATTAACCCAGAATCCCAATAGAAGCATGAATGGTTTTCCAGGGGCAGGCAGATATCACCTTTCGCGAGGAATTGGCAAGTCCTCCGTTAGTAGATTTATGCCATGAATAGCGCTTTCTCGAGAAATAGTCGTTCGGAACTGGCAGAGAATTATAGGTTCCCTCCATTTCCTCACAAGTCACAAGGCAGAAATGCGCTAGGCCCTGGGGCTCCTCGCTCTGTTGCGCCACCCTATTTACTATTGTTTTTTTTTTTTTGTTTCTGAAACACAAAAATATATCGCCCAAAAGTGAAACGTCCTAAAGCTGGTGGAGGTATGAGGGTTAATTGAGATATTAACATGTGAGTGGTGAGAACTTTATTCAATTAATACTTCGTGATAGAACCAGAAGATGAAATCTAATTTGTCTGATTAGTTTAATAAAAAATAAAACCTTACTGTAAATTAATCTCAATCATCATATTACTTCATTATTTATACTTTACTTTGCAACTATGCGGTGATAGTGACTTTGACTTTTATTTAAGGACATCGTCCGTTGAAAATTTTAGCCGTTGAGTGAAATCAATCAATAAAAGCAAAATTGGAAACTAGTTCGAAAGAATTATTTTACTCGATGAAATAAACAAAGAAATGAAAAGCTCAGGGATACAACTTAATCACGATGCTCTGAAAATGGTCCTGCCAAAAATATTTCTTTTGGAAAAAAAAAATTTCTTTTAGGAGCCGCTTTTTTGGGGTTTAAAAAACAATATGCCAATATGCTTAGGACCATTGACTTCATTGAGAAAGTTCTCGAAGAAGGTAAGACTAGGCTTAAGATTAAAAAGTTTTCCAATTTTAAAGAAAATATTTTTGGGACACAACCAGTAAGTGTTCTAGGTCCGATTTTGTGAATTTTCTTGAGCTCGGTAACGATAATAGGCTTTCATACTTGTGAAAGAAACAAAGATAAATATGAAGTCACAGGCAGCAAATAGACCGCCAAACAAACTTTAATACATAGATTGCGGGTACTTAACGATACCTACTTCTCAAATTCAATTTGCAAAATATGAAGGGAACTAAATGAATCTAGACACAAAATAACCACCACAGTTAGAGGAAATCGCTCTAAATTCATAAAATTAACAGAACTTTCGTCAAAAGGTTACTTGCAACACGAAACTGAACCCCTTTAAAATATTGCACAATAATTTCGCTCTTAGTTGCAATAACAAGGTGTATATGAGTGGAATTCCTCACAGCTCCATGTGCTAACGTTTTTCGAGCGTATTGGGTTTTTGAAGGCTTTTCAATTCCTCTTCCATTTTGCAGGCAACACTTCATTAACCCCTTGAGGTTTCCAACTTCGAGCATCGATTATAAAAAAAATTTTACAGTAAAATCTTTAGTTTTTTTTTTATCGAGAGAAAGCATTGATAACTAATTTCGCTCTATAGCTCAATGCCGTCTTCTTATTATAAGCAGAGTAAAAAAATATGACGTTATTGTATTATGTAGGATTGTACTCTAAACACTGCTTATCAATGTTGTCTTTGGCTTCTTTGTCTCGAAAATCGAAAGCTAGCAGAACTAGTGTCCTTTTTCTGCACTTGAAAAAAGCACATGAAAAGATTCAGTGAGTGGAATCTCGAACAGAAGTTGTTCCTTTAACTAAAAATTAACTTCTCAGTCCCACATGTCAATGTCACCTACCAGCAATAAAAAAAACCCGATGACACATACAAATTAAGTCGTCATAACACTCCGCAGCCCAATTATCGCAGCCCTAAATACCAAAATCGAGACCTCAAATGACATACCGATCACTTGAGTCGATAATAACAATTAAAACATTAAGTCGGCCATTAAATCTCGTTTTCATGGACGCATGTCCGTTGGGATAAAAACATCATCGTTTTCACCCATAAAACACAAACTTGGTCCTCACAAAACCCAACTAACCATATTCAGAGTCTACTTTAAGCTAAAGCAAATACCCAAGAATAATTAAATGCATCTGCTCTGGTTGAGACTCGTAAATCCGAAATAAAAATTACATTTGCATTTGCATATATACAACACATAGATATATACCAACATCGTCAGCCTTAAAGGAAATGTGAACTCATTTCATCACATTTTAATGCCCTCTTGGTCGTTGATACACTGAAACGGGGTGCATCGGTACCTTAAAAGGAGAGAGCATATGGACTCGGGACGACGCTAAATTCGTCAGTAGTAAACGTGGTCTGGTTCGTTTCGTTTGGACTTGGAGAACGTATGCTAAATTACACATTCACCAACTGTTCATCATCATCATCAACATCGTCATCATCGTCAGCGTCCTCGTCGTCGTCGTGGTCTTCGTCTTCGTGTTGGACGAACATAGTCAATGCGTTTTATGGTCAGAAAAATATCTGAAAACTATAACTTGGGGCAGTGTGTATGGTGAACATAGCATATCCTTGCTGTGTACTTCTTTTGCCATCATGTTTGCCAATTCCAGAGCAGACGTCATTTGGTCAAGTTCTGGAATTGGATGGCCTTTTGTACCAGATACTCTACCCAAAGGCAAAGGCAACCATATAGTGAATGGTGCTGATGCTGGCGTATCTTTGAAATACTCGTACACGAAAGAAAGATAAAGCACACCACAAGAGATTCCATTGGCATTGAATGAAATAAAATATTCACAACAAATAAAGAAGCCGAAGTGAACCGCAGGCTATAACAGCAGCCGGTGAGTCGGACAGATAGACAGACAGACGGACAGATAGATGGACTCCTTTCGACTTTGGCACTAGCAAACTCTGAGAGCTCACGAAAGGCAACAAAAAGATACCAACTTGTGACGTGTATAAATGGACAAGATCACCGAAAGTAAGATGCACATCACGTTAAATGGGATCTCTCGCGCAGGATATCAATGGCCTAACATAATTTAAATGGGGGCTTGGGCTATTACAAATGCTGCTGCTGCTCTACACCGTGCGCTGCTCCAGTTGGAAGCGATTGGTAATTTGTTAAAATCTTCCTTGCCGAACGACAACATTGGGTCTTGGCCAATACACAATCTCGTCGCACAACACCAACGAACTATACACTTTTTGCCATCACCACAGCATTGCAACAGCAGCGCCAGTGCGAGTGCACTGTTGCAGCCTAATGGCTCAAAGCCTTCCTCTTATTATTTTGTTTTTGTGTCTTTTTTATTCGTTTTGGCCGGAATTAATAGCTGTAGTCACTTGTGCATGCAAGCTTTTCATTTGCAACCAAGAGCAACAACAAATAAAATACATCCTGCCATGCCGTGGCTATTAATTACGGTAACATGTCATTAGGATCCCTCTACTCTATGTGATGGTGTAGCTGTGGAATGATGGTAGCCGCCAGCCGGTGACCGATGAGTGCTTGAATGGAATCAAGTCAAACTTCGGCATCTGCTGCCATATGTGAGCGATTCCATGTACCAACTCATCTTAAAAGCATGCCGTTGGCTAAATGTCGTTTATCGACCAATTCTCTCCTCTATTTCAACTTTAACCACAATCGTGATCACGCTAAAACTTCAAGTAGCGTAACAAATCGTTTGTTTTGAATGAACTTTAAAGAAAAGCAGGCTGTGTTCGCGCATTAACATCAAAAAAGGCAGAAGATTAAAGTCGTAAGAGTAAATTGCATTTCAATGCAAACAAATTTTTCTTCACCCCAAAAGCGAAAAGCAACCATAAACATCTGCCACCACTGAACAATTCCTTCCAATAAAAGTCGATAATTGAATGAAACAAAATCAATTCGCTTCCGTTAATACCTTCTGACCAATAAATTAAAAAACATTTCACCATTGTCATAACGATGAGCCTCAATGCGCTTCCTCTAGTCAAAAGGTATGCCAACAAAAAGATTTTTTTTTTTCCTTACTCTGATCCAAAAATGCAACCTGTTCGGTGTAACAAATCGATATCCAACCAAACAGCCACCAAATAAATTCCCCCCAGACGAACACAAAAAAAGGATTAAAACTGACCAAAAGGATATCATCCATCTGCTGGGAATTAATTCATGCCCTTTGAGCGCGTTTTGCTTTTGGCTTCGAACGTATAGGTACGGACATTCCGTCCGCGTGTGAACCTGGTGAAATACCAATGCGATCCACATCGAGGGAACATTACCCAAAAAGGCCAGGCGCAAGCACACAAGGGAATGTTAATATTTTAATAAAACGGCCATTGAATCCGTAAAAGACGACAACTACGAGACCAGCTGAATCCTGCTCTGCTATAGGGCCAAGGGACAGCAGAACAAAAATTTTAAAAACAAAAAAATGCATCGCGAATGCATAACCAAGTGCAGCATGCTTGAATGCACCTGTCTCCGGGCATTGGACATAAATTAATTAGGACACACATCATAAGGTTCTCTCTTTGGCGTTGTCGATCGGTTTGTTGATCGTTTCTTGATCCTCTGATCGTTTGATTCTCTTTTTTTGTATTCTTCTCCTCCTGTCGTACATAACATGAGATCAAGGCGAAAGTGCCTAACCCTCGTCAATATTGGAAACTATCGATTACGGATCACTCGCCTGCTGAGCTGATACAATTATGTTATGATAGTTTCTTCTAAAATTGGATTCCACATTGATCCACCTTTCTGTGTCTTTCATTGTGTTTAATTGATGGAGCGGGAAAATGTGTGTCTGCTGCTAATACCAAGCACAATGGCACAGGTGCCGCATTGTTTGTGTCCTATTGTCTGGGAGAGGAGTTTCTTTTTCTAGTACACGACTTTGATCTGTCGCAGTGACTTCTTATCCTAAAAGGTGAATTGCATAAGACAAGGGTGAGAACGTAATTGAATCGTATATCAAAAAATATTGTATTTTATGGGTTAAGCCATATTTCGTCCTTAATCTAGTTTGTGAAAGGTCATAAAGACAAGAACACAAGAGAACTATGCGAGTTGACATTTTTCAGGGGAAAAGGATGGTCATCCCATCCTTTTCATTCGAAGAAATTATGTCCTCTTTTAGTGCCCTAGAAGGTGCATCAGTATAAGCACTAGAATAAACAAAAGGACACTCAGGAACCAAGAATGCGATTTAAATTTGTGGTTTTGTCTTAGGTGCTGTTTGTTTTTTCATTTTGTGTTGTTTTTCTTTTCTTTTATGATGTCTGTCCTGTGTTATGATTTTCTTTGAGCTAATGGGTGATTATGCGGTTATGAGTTGTATTGTCTTGACGTTGCAGCATGAAGCTTAAGCAAATAAAAATAACAATAAATGGAGTAGGTAGGCGGATAATCCATGTACCAGCTTCTAGTGGACATTGGGCAGGTTTATAGGAAAAACACGGATGAGGAGCAACGGCTTACCTAAATTTTCTTTGTGCGGTTTCTTACATACCTAAAAAGAAGTAAGAAAAATCTAACGAGGATTGAAGAAAACTTATTTTTTATCCGTGTTAATCGATTGAATGAAGTGAGGGATTTTTTCTACCACGGAACTGGCTTTTGTGCCAGTTTCTGTGGACATTTTGACCGTGAAGCAAATAACGAATGCAAACATGCTAGTCATTTTGCTCTAGAGGGTGGGCCAAATACAAAGCATACATTCAAATTAATTATGGAACAGAGAGTAGTTCTAGTGACGGCCTCGACTGGCTTTGCGCTTGCGTATTATGTTACTCGAATTTTCAAGGACCTTGTTGGAGGTTTTGGGCTGTAGCTTACAGATTGCTAGGATGATATTGGCGTTAGGTGCTTGAACCGTGTCCAGATTATTGGCATAACATCGGTCCTTTAAGGTACTTGACAAAAAATTGTTCAAAGGGGCCAAACCCCAGGTCAGAGGCGGCCAATTGCGATGGGTTCGGCCAAAACTTCTTTTCTAAAAAACGCACTGATTCGGCTAGACAGCACTCACTTTGGAAACATTTTTCCCATATTTCCCAACGTTGTTCAATGGTAATGCGACGTATTCTGTTCTGCGGAGGTATGACACCGACACTTTAAAAGATTTTTAGCAGGAAACAGTTGTCAATTTCAAAATAACCAATAGAATGTAAAAAGAACCCACTTGATGGTCCACCCAGTATTATTAACTTCCTCGACATGTTTCTAAAAATTTAAGTTCTTTTATGGATCTCCAACTGTCTCTTCAGACTTCTAAGAAACTACTTAATTTTTTGCTGCTTTAGCTGGGCACAATCTTTATTTTTGATAAATGAAATTGTTACTAATCTTCCCAAGTTAACACGATCCAATGCAAGAGCTTCAAGCCGTCTTCGACTCATAGTAGTGTCTTCGTACCGGAAGTACATGGGAAAGTGCATAGGCCAGCAGAATGCATACTACTAACGATCGTATTGCTCGCAATTGAAAACATGATGACTGCAGAACGAATAGAAGCTTGGTGTGATAAAATTGTTAGCTTTTTTTTGTTGGACGGATCAAGACAAGCCCAACATGAGGTAAAACAAGTCATTTGAGCGTTATAAAGAATAGTGTAGTTCTTCTTCGATCTCTTAATATGACTTTTTAGAGTTATTTGAAAGGAAAAATCAAATCGTGTAAATCGTGTTTGTTCGTTTAACACGAAAGATTCAGTCATTTCAGTGAACCTCATGGTAAAGCATGCGTTGGTTCGTTTTCGAATTAATTTATTACTTTAAAAATAGTTTTTCCATATTTCCCAACGTTGTTCTAATGTAAAGCGACTCATTCCATTCCGCGGAGAAATGACACAGACTTTCTTTAAAAAAATTTAGCGGGAAACCGTTGTTCGTGTTAAAACAGCCAATAGGATGTAAAAAGAAGCCACTCGATGGTTTACTCAGTATTAGCTTCCTCAACATGATTTTTCAATTTTATTTCTTTTAATGATCTCAAACTGTCTCTCATTCAATAAACTACTTAAACTTTTCCTACCTTAGCTGCGCTCCCATCTTTTTATCTGATAATTCATTTATCAAAATATGTTCCGGTTTAAAAAAAAAAAGATAATTACTGATCTATCCAAGCTAACTCAATCCAAGCAAGAGCTTCAAGCTGTCTTGAACTGTTCGTAGTGTCATCGAACCGGGAGTGAATGGGAAAAACATAGACCAGGGTACTAAGAACGATCATATTACTCGCAACTGACACGAAACCGATGACAGCAGATAGAATAGAAGTTTCAAAAATTCTTTTACCAATATAATGATACATTATTTTACCAATTTATTATTCCTTTTACAAACAAAGATATGTGACATTCAGAATGAAATTGTTAGCCCTTTTTGTTGGATGGGTCAAGACAAGCACAACATGAGCTTAAACGAGTCATTTGAGGGTTATAAAGAGTAGTGTGGTTCTTGTTCAATCTCTTAACGCGACCTTTTTGAGATATTTGAAGGGAAAAAGAAAATCGTATAATTCGTGTTGGTTCGTTTAACACGAAAAATTCAAGGTTCAGTCATGTCTGAAGGTTATTGCGTTTTCTACTGGTCAGTTTGAAACGAGTATGCTGCAGTCGTTTCAGTTAATAACCTCATGGTCTGGCACACGTTGGTTCGTTCAAAACGAAATCACTTAGTCATTTCGGATATTAAAAGGTTTCCGATTGGTACATCTTAAATGAGCTTATTGCAGTCGTATGAGTTGAAAATTTCATAGTATTGCCAGAAGTGTAAGGTTAAATTAGTTTCACACGACTTACAGCCAAAAGTACAATGGCGTGGCAAATTACTGAAATGACAGAGTGATTTCGTTTTGAACGAACAAACCCGAGTCACAAATGACGTATTTTTCCTCTCAAACGACTCGATTTAGGTCGTGTTACAAAACCCAACATGATTCACACTGTTTCCATTTCTCTTCTTTGAATGATTAAAGAAGAACATATATCGTACACGGACAATCTTTTACTTAAAAATAAAAGTTCAACTTAAATTGTTACAGGACCTCTTTGAATGAATATGCTCGAGTAGGTGGAAGTGGCTGTCAGCAAATGAGTACATTGCCTGACACACTTTGGCCGTTAGGGTTCATTGTGATGCTCGGGTAGGTTGAAAGATTTTTTAAATTATCCCCCACCAATTACAAAAATTGACTCGATGCTCTGTTGTTGTTGAAAAGGTACACGATAAATAGATGTTACTACTGATGAAACTAGTCTAGCGTATGTTTTGAATACCAGGATCATGCTTTTCAAGCTCCAAGCTTCTACATTTGCTTTACATGTCGCACCATCTGGTCAAAACACGTGTCATTCGTATTAATGACACCCACTATAGGAAGAAAGACGTTAGAAGTTATGGTTATTCAGTTTTAAATTCATTTTTATTGATGAGTTTTGTAGTATCTATTACTTATATCTACTTACTTGCTAACAAAAATGTTTAAACTAGCTTACATAATAACTTAATTAACTTACTGACCCTAGGCGGGTACTCTAAATTATACAATAACTTATTTCTAATGCCTTTCGGCCTAAAGATACCATGTGTCTATTTCAAACTAGAACTAATTAATAACTAAGAAAATTTAAAAAACTTAGTTTTATAGATCATTTTTTATGTTTTTCTTAAAATTACTTAAATCTAATTAAAACTACTTAAAACTAATTAAAACTACTTAAAACTACTTAAAACTAGAGCAGCCACAGTAGCTTTTATTTGTTTTTTGTTTTTTTTTTTTTTTTTTGTGTTTTATAATTTTTTTTTTGGTTTTTGTAAGTTTTTCTATTTTTTTTTGGATTTTGGGACGCAACAAAAAGTTTTTACATTTTTTTTTTGATTTTGATTTTTTACATTTTTTTTTGATTTTCGACGCAGCTTAATTTTTTAATTTTTTTTTTGTATTTTTGTATTTTTAAAATTTTTTTTTTTTACGTTTTTTAAAATTTTTTGGTTGCCACTGTGTCTACCCCCTACACCCTAAGTCTTACACACTAAGCCTGTGCAAGCCAGCCATTGGCGACTCGCTATCGATATCATTTTCTGTCTGTTGCTCAGACAACCACCAGAACTGTTCTGACGTTTTAACAACGTCCCGTCGATCGCGATCTGATACCGCCCTACTGAACCGGAGGAGCTCTTCAGCTTCTCCGCCTACTGCGGCAACGTCCCGGCCATAAAGGAGCCGTCGTTCCACGGACTTCTTTTCGCCCTTTAGTTATGGTTATTCTTTAACACACAAATTCTCAAAACTTTATGAAGAGATTAGTGTTTTGATATCGATCATTGTTATAAAAATTAAAAAATAATGGTTTCAACAGAACGGGGAGCACCATGGCCTAGTGCATTTCTCACAAACATAATTATTGAGGAAAAGAGGAGACCACCAATTTTTTGCCGATTCCGAACTTCTGATCAAGAAAGCGATTTTCATGGCAATGAATCTACTATCGATGTCACTAGGATTCGAACCTTGAACTTCCCACGCTCACATTACGCCACGGGCAGCACAATCCTCGCTAAGCTTACACAAAATCTTGTCTAAAAAGATGTCAATGAGTGGTCAATTTGGAGGTTTTGAAGACCTTATTGACCTTCAAATTTAAAATCACAATGTAGTTGCACCTACCGAAAGCCTGTCGTAAGTCTTATTTGCTTGGAAAGTATTAAAGAATATTTTCTCAAAGGATTAGTCCTCAGATGTTCATTTATGACTCTAAAAATAGCTAACACTCAATTGCTGAAAAAATTTATCGAAACAGGCAACCAATACATTTTTTTTCATTTGATTAAAAAACCTTTATGATAAAAACGAAACGATTAGTAATGAAACCAGTGACGGTAAAAAGCGCATGCTCCAATAGAAGACTAGTATCAAACGGTTGTAGGCTTACTTTGCCAACACCGAATTGGAATAGATGGTAAAATAAAATGTGAAAAACAAAGCCAAGTCCCATTAAAAAGATCTTGTTAAGATATAATAGAGATTTATGGAAAATGATCTGTAGACGACTCCACAGCATCGGACCACATCTTCACTCTGAAAAACTGCGTGTAGTTGTTTTTTTGGTTTTTTTTTCTGATGCATATATGTTATCTCAGTTGGATATGGCCTGCTTGTTCCGCACTAACGATTCATTGAACTGGTTTTTGGGTTAAGGAAGCGTCTGTAGCTTCTTTTTTTTTTAATTCATCTCATACAAGCAGAAGCACCGCCAAGCCACATCTCTCCCCCAAAAGATTTATCAGTTCAATATTGAGATTTGTTTCTTCTTCCCCGTTCGCTGTAGCTTTATTTGTCCGTCAGTCTCGGTGGGTTCTCGTCGTCGTTGTTGAGTTTGGATGCCGCTGATGTTGAGACTTGAGCTCGATGGTGTACCGAAACAGATTCCCGTCGCTACCATAATTGCCCAAGGGTGTTTATAACATATTAAATTTAATTAAAGTGAAGATTGCTTTCTTTTTGCGGGTCTCGCGCATATAGGGTGAACCCGGAGGGCGGAGAGGGGCTGATCGGATGGAAATTAGTTTTAAGGTGAAAGATGTAAGGGGACTGGCTACTGGTTGTGAAGATGTTTTTTCTTTTGTTTCATTCTCCAAGAGGAAACTTCGCTTAAATGTTTTGCTACCGAATATGGAGTGGGATGGACCCATGGTGTGGTAGTTGCTTTTTGTTTTCGCATAGAGCGCTAAGAATTTTTCTTCTTCACTACGATGTCTATGGACGTGTATGTGAGTGGGCTTGTGTATTTGTAGGGTAGTGTATGGAGCAATTTGTATTTTAATCGAATTTCATTAAAAATCTTATCGCGCTATCGCCGCCGCCGTCCGTCCGTCGGTCGGCCGTATAAACGAATGAGGGGGGAAAGAAGTCTTAATGAAAAAGTATATTTTATGATTTTTCGTTGTTGTTGGAAGAGGTGCTGTGAGGTTGATGAGGCTGATATTTCAAAACATTCGATGCTAGCAGAGAGACTTATGTTTATAATTTCCTGTGGCTTTTGTTTAATCATCTTGGGATTGGTAGGTAGGAATCGATTGATCTTAAGTAGCAGGTTAAAGCTTCTTTTTTAATTGATTGATTCATTACAAAGAAGCAGTTTGCGATTAATTTCCTCATCGGCTTATAGCATATTAATCAATTTTTGCATACGGTGTTTACAAGACTTTTAATGCTTTGTGTCCCGCTTTATGTGACCTCATTCAGTTCCTCACTTCACCTTTTAATTGGGTAATCCGCCTTTCCTTTTTTGCAGAAATCGTTTGAATAGCCCAAGCAACTGGGAATCGTCAATAGCCCTTTTCTTAAACAGCATCTATAAAATGTCTAATTTGACTGTTTCAAAAAAAAATGGAGCTGTCAGCTTAAAAGGCTCGTTTATAAAACCCGTCTGCTTAAGCATCTCTGTCTTAAGCCTACATCACTAGTCAAATTTGTGTTAAGGTAGCCCCATAATCTGTTAATGAACTTGGCCTTAAGAACTCTTGCTGCAAGGTCATTTTTCTCTGGTATCCTCCACAAACACTCTCATGGATAAAGGGTCGTAGATTAAAACCGAAAACCAATGGGAATGCGAGAAGAAATTAAAACTATGAGAATCGGTAATCCGAGATAATCTCATTTCTCTAGGATCTCATTCCGTGGCATCTCGTTTGAGTTATCGATATGGTCTTACGGTCACGTTGCATTGGTCAACTATAACACGACCACTGCCACTGCGTCGCCTTCGGCGTCGTCCTCATCATCAGCGAAACACAAACACAAACATTCTGTTGGTCTTTGAACATATTGGCATCGTCATCATCGACAACATGAGTGCTCTCATCGAACATCTGGTAATGTGATACAATTTGTAGCTCCAAATGCAATCTCACGATATTGCTTCCAAGCTAAGATGCATGCCACAGATATACGAGTATTTGTGTACTGTGGTGCATGGATCACTGAGCTGACCATTGTGGATAAATGCATATTTCACAGGAATGCCTTTTGTATGGTTTCACTTTGGATGCTGATGATGATGATGGGCACACAAAAGCTCAGTTCTCAGTCCCTATATGAGAGACTCCAATTCAAGGACATTGTCAGTCAATAAAATCATCCGGAAGACAGTCGCACACGCACGAATATGTGCAACTGTGCGTGATGGATGAAATTACCGGCAACGCTTATCTATGGGAAATGTGTAGTCACTAGTGACTGTTTTTTCTTTTTTGTAGAGAAATCGCGAAAATGTTGTCCTGCTGCACGCCGAAATGTCGTGCACTAATTTTTCGTCATTTGTGTTATTTGCATTTGCAGACAATTTGTTTTTCTAAGTCGGCAATTTATTCGATGCGGAAGACTGGACCAGCCAACTGTAGAAATAATGAAAATGAAGTGCTTTTAGTGGACCATGTTTTGGAGCATAGGTATAGGTGCAGTGCATTCGATCCGGTTCGCACAGAGTGTTGTGACAACGAAGTGAAATTTAACAAATGTTTTTAAAGAGGAAAAACACTAAACCTAACAGTGGTCTTTGGCAGTTGGCAAAGTGCGTGTGAAATGGAAGTAAGAGGAGTTTTTTTTTTGCGTTTTGTATAAACTGGAATTGATTGACTGTTGTTGTGTTTGATGTTTTTCATGTGTTGGGCAGTAATTTTAATAAGACTAATTCAGAAACTTTTGTGTCAGGTATTTTTGATGCTTGACATAAGCCAAGGATAAAAGAAAATCTAGGAGATCTCACACAATAGTGTAATCAATTTAAATTTTCTACGGAATTCAGAATTAAGAAAGAAATTTGTAGTGTCCGGCCGAAGCTTCGACTTCGGCTTCGGCTTCGGCACATTCGGCTAAGAATACTACAATCGGCTAAGTCTTCGGCTTCGGCCAAAATAGGCCGAAGTTTTGGCCGAAGCCGAAGGTTTAGTTATTGGTGGACGTGCGTCGTGGTAGGCGCTGAAAAAAAATCAATTTCGTTTTTCGTAGAGCTTAGATACTAGTTTGATTTGTTTTTACTTTTGAAAAGTCAATTTAATTTTCCCCGTTAATTTGGTTACCGCATGCATACATTTGGTTCGTTCGTTCAACTTTACCCCAAAGTTGACACATGTTTCCTTGACAGCCTTATAAGTTGTCCAAAAAACCTGGGTTTTCGAGTCCTCAAATAACACTAAACCTGAAAATCGACACACATTCCTGTCATTTGAATAAAAACACCGCCCTCAATTCGCTTCAACAAAAACCTAGGGCGAGTTGAGGCAAAACCCCTGGGCTCAGGAACATTCAATTTGACATTCAGGGCGAGTTTAAGTTTTTTAAAAAATGTTTTGGTTCGACCCAGGGCTCTGACAAACGCACCTGTTCTAGAAAAAAATCAAAAAACCATTATTTGTTTTCATTTTTAGTTAATCTGAAAGGAAAATTCTTTTAGATATTGAAGCTTCGGCCGAAGGTTGATGTTAAGCCGAATATTCGGCTTCGGCTTCGGCTTCAGCTAGAAATCGACCTTCGGTCGGACACTAGAAATTTGACAACCAAATTCTTTGAATGTTCTCTCATGATATATGCGTAATCGAGGTTACAGACAAAGCTCAACATCCAAAAGAGCAAACGATTTCCAAAGAAGAGGTATGTCGGCATCTAATTAACCACACATCTTCGCAAAACCATGACAAGCAATCCTTTTAAATGAGCGCTGAGGAGCTTTAAAGTCAGTATGTCGCCCTCAGAAATATTAGTATATTTCTTTTCAAGAGGTGATTTCCGCGGAAAAGAACCAGGGATTAACTGGGAGTTGTACCTCGACCTTACCTACACGTAATATTTCCGATGTTCGAACCAATAAACCAAAAACGGTTTGTTTGCAACCAATTCTCTACACCTGAATTCAGTGACACCTTTCATCGATCTGATTCTCACAACCTCAAAGGTCTAAAATGCTCCTTAAGGGGTTAGGCCACCCTAGAGGCTGAAAAAAATTGGCTTTTTGGGGATTTTTTTTTTGAAAAACTTCAAAATAAATCGAATTAACTAAAACGTAGTTTTATTATTTATATCTAAGACTGCTTTTTTTGAGCGATTAATTACAAAATGGCGGCTGTGCAGCGTTTTTGCGACGACGTCTTTTTTTGAGGTCCACGGACAGACCAACAGCTCCTGTAATTTGTTGAATAATAATGAGCAAATAAATTTTTTCGATTAAATATACTAACTGCTATAGAAATACGTAGGATTTTTGCGATATATATATTTTTGGCCATATGGCGCCCTTCTAAAGTGAAAAGTGCAAAATTTCGCAAAAATACTGCCAGAAAATTGTTAATAACAAGTGAACTACGCAATATAAAAAAAATCCTAAGTACTTCCAAAGACAATGTATATTTCAAGACATGTTCAAAATTTCAAGTTGATCGCTTGAAAATTGCGTGAGTTACGAGTCCGGCCAACTTGTAAAATACAGTATTGAGATAAAAGCGTTTAAAGTTTTGAGTAGTAGAAGATCATGAATAATTTTACAATACCTTTAATCTGCGATGCCTGAAAGAGACGTTCGATAATTATAACTCGTCTAGACTAGACTACTCAGGAAATAAATATTTTCAATAACAACTGCCGTATACATGCTCTACTCCCCTAACGTACCTTCCCCCTTGCGCTCACAAAATGAGCTCGCTGTGCACCAGACGGCCTTGTACTAAAATTCGAAAACCGAGTATCTAAAGGTTTTCCCGGCCATAATCTTCTGGGACATCATTTTTGAGGTCCTAAGGGACCATTTGGAATCAAAAAAAATTAATTTTTCGAAAATTTTAGGGTGGCCTAACCCCTTAACTCTAAAAGGAAGAAGAGTCAGCAGACGAGAAAACAAAGGCCTGCTTTTGGATCTTTTCATTAAATCACAAATCTGTGGCTTTACTGAAATAGAAGAAGGTTTATTTAAATTATGTTTGTCGTACTCGAACTTCATTCAACCAAAGTTCCGATAGTTGTTGGCCTAAAAAAAACACTTTGATCAATTATTTAGGAGCCTGCCTATAAAACGGCCGGCGTGTCGGTGGTCTCATACAGAGTAAGATACAGTTAAATAGAAATTTTGATGGACAATTTATAAATCAGTCAGTGTTAAGTTAGAATATGTAGCAAACTTACACCGGGTGTTTTTTTATAGGTTGGTTTTTCGAATAGGGATAAAATCTCATTTATGTTTAGTATGGTTTGCCATTTCATCATAAAAAGGTTGACAAAAGAACAACGCTTGCAAATCGTGCAAGTTTATTTCAAAGATAATGGTCCTGTTACCACAGGCTCCGTCCATTTTATAGTCGATATAATCGTCCATTAGAGCAATTAATTCAGTTAATCATGGATCGTTATCGTACTACGTTTACTTTATAGACGTCGAGCATTACGCACCAAAGAAACAATTGCGGCTGTAGAGCACTGTACTTTCAAGAGGACCCGAATGAAAACATTCGCTACCGTGCACAGCTATTCAGGCTTTGTCCATCAACTTTATGGAAGATCCAGCTTGTGCAAGAATCAAAGCCGCGAGACCATGCAATGTGTCGTGATTTTGGTATATGGACCGAAAATGAGACTGTCTTGATCCTGATTTTCATCGCAAAATTTTATTCAGTAATCAGGCTCATTTTTGGTTGAATGGCTACTTCAACAGGGAAAATTGCCGAGTTTGGAGTGAAGAGAATCCAAATGAGTACCTTGAGACGCCATTACATCCACAAAAACTGACTGTTTGCTGTGCTCTATGGGCTGGTGGTGTCATCTGGCCATACTTCTTTCGAAATGATGCTGGCGAGCCAGTTACCGTTAATAGAGACCGGTATAGAGCTATGACAACCGACTACTTTGTTTCCGAATAGGATGGTATGAATGTGGATGAGATGTGGTTCCAACAAGACAGCGTTACATCGAATTTTTTGAAGGAAACATTCGATGTCAAACGTCCATCAGGATCGTGTAATTTGACTACATTCGATTATTTGCTTTAGAGATAAATATGTGGAGTCACTCGTCTACTTCAACAAACCAGAAACGTTTGGGGGCTTGGAAGCCAGCATTCGTGGCAGTATTGCAGACATACGGCCTGAAATGCTTGATAATGTGGTTGAAAATTGGAACTCTAGACTTGGCTTTATTCGAGCCAGCCACGGCGGCCACATGCCCTAAATCATATTTAATCATTAATAGAAAAAAACTATCCATCCAATAAAGCTAAATTGATGGACATTGAAACGATTTTCTGTGTTTTATTTTAATTCGGAAAATTAATTGGGCAAATATCCTTAAATAATACACAATTGTTGTTTTGCTTAATCAAGATGATTGGAATGAAATCAAAATAAAAAGTTCAAGTAACATAATCTCCAATGCGTTGTTTGCCCCAAGTAAGACAGTGAGCTCATCATCACAATGTAACTTGCTTCTACAAGTAAAACAATTCCAGGGCGCAACATTTCTACGGCGGCGCGGCGTAGCTCTGTAATAAGTCGGAGTAATTGAGGGACTCGAATTAAGTTCGATTTTTTTTAATTTATTTGAGAGCAGAAGCAAAACAGACTTTGACATGAATCGAAGAGGGTTACATTGTTGGGCATCAGAAAAGTACGAATATGCTGTAACTTAAATGAGTGACGGTGAAAATTGACAAAGTATTGCGTCTTATGGAAGCATTAAATTAATGACCTAACCTTGTCTACAAGGAACAAAAAGAACCTACGAGGCTGAGATAACTTAAACCTTTTTATTTTGACTTTATTCCTAAACGAAGGTTGCAAACGCAATTCTGAGTATGAAAAAAGCTGCAAACGGACGGAAAAAAGGATATAAA
Source organism: Melanostoma mellinum (assembly GCA_914767635.1). NCBI lineage: Eukaryota > Metazoa > Arthropoda > Insecta > Diptera > Syrphidae > Melanostoma > Melanostoma mellinum. Next base: position 20,851,234 of record OU612060.1, on the reverse strand, counting down.
ACACCAGGATTATTGCAGTTTACGCTTAATCTTGTAATGTGGAAACGGTAAGGATGAGACGTGTTGGACCTAAGTGCCTCCCCTGGCGACACCATACAGAGTTAGCTAAGAAATTGTCTGACAAAAAAGCTCTGAGGTACTATAGTAATTATTTCCTAAATGATGAAATACATTTCCTGTAAATGAAATTGATATTGATATAACTCCTTATCCTAAGACATCTCTCCTTAATCCAATTAAATTCATTGAAAACAAATCTACGCCAAAGTTCTCTACTCAGCTCTTTTGTTTATTTGAACTGCAACAAAGTATTATGCTCTCAAACATGAGACATGAGAACGACTGAATATCAACAACCAATTTAAACTAACTTATTTTCATAAAGAGTCATAAGCGATTTCTCTTCTTGTCACCATGTCGCTACAACAGTTTTCAATTCTGCCAATGATTGATGACCCATTCTGGTCTGTACTTTCAAAGCACTATCATATTCTAGCAACCAACAACCACTCATGATTTGGCGATATTCAAATTGATGAATACAATTCAAACGAAGTAACTAATTGCATCATCAAGCAGGTACATACGACAGTCTCCTTCTTTTCCATATCGGCCAGATATCTCGTCTTTTGAGCGACAGTCGTCGTCTAGAAGGCACACTATGGAATAAACACGAACTGCAAATAAAAAGGAAGACCAGTTTCGTGTCAGCTGACGTATGTTCAGATTTGAAATAAAGAAACAAGGAAAACCATCATGTCCTGCATCTATCTTTCTATTCATTGCTTTCTAGCCAAAGATCAAGTTTGCAGTAGTTGGTGACAGCTTTCCGCCACGAATCCAGAGCAAAATGAAGCACAGACAGATACAAAATCAATAAAAGAAAAAAAAAATAACTATAAGACGAGTCAACGGAAACAGTAAATTTTCCGCGTGGTTATTTTATGGTCATAAGCCATACATAGATTATCCCTAGAGGATTGTATGTAGCTGCATCACCACGACGATGACGAAGGCTTTCGGACCATCAACATTGGGACTCAATGACGATGTCGTTGTTGTCGTCATAGACATTGACTTGGACTCTGGCAACAACGTCAACGAACGTTGACGCTGATGGTGCGAGAACTTCCACGCAATGGACGGATGCAATCCAAACACACACCAACTGAACGACGGAAATGAGAGTAAAACTCTTGATTTGCATTGGACTCAGATGGATATGTCTACACTGAGAAAAACTGATAAAGGCCAGAGGGGAAGAAGCTTTTCGTATTTTTCAACAGCCTTGCAAATGTATGTTCTTGGTGTAAAAGGCGCACAAAAGTGTCGCTGTAAATCCACATATAACTTCTTCCAGTGCATTTATTCATTTGCAATGCATTACATTGACAACAAGTGATTTCTTTGGTTTCACTTTGGTTCCCACATTTATATTCCCAAGTGACTTGATTTCTCTGCTTCTCCATATCCATAGCGTTTTGCTTCGTTTCCTTTTTGACCAACTCATATACTCCGACTCGGCATGCTATATACGATATGGTGCGTTTATTTAAATTAATTTTGACGTTGGTCATAAATTGCTTAGGCAACCCCTGGCTGACCTGAATTGTCTGTTTTGATTGTTTCATATGACAACTGGTTGTGTTCTGTGTGTGTAAGCAACCGACCCTCGTTGTTATGCGCTGATGCATATATCACAATCACACGCCCTTGTCAGTAAGTTGGACCCCCTTTTTATAAATTCTATCAAACGTCAAGTGCAACTGCATAGTTGTGCTCTGTGTGCATAGTGGTTTAAGTGATCGTGTTCATATGGCGCCAAGATATTAGAAACGCTCTAGTGAGCCTTTTGACGGTAATTTTGAATGGATTTGTTGACGGTATGGTGTCACGTTATGGTTCGTTTGCATTGTTTGATATGGCACGTCGCGTCGTCTTTGGTAGCCGGTCGTCCCCTTTGTGTTATGGATAGTGTTTGTAGGGTTGACGGTGCGTGTAAGTAGTGGCAAGTCGATTACAAATGAAGCTCTCTGAGGTGTTAACAAGAATGGGACGGTGGTTATAATATTGGTGAAGGGGTATACTAATTGGCATAAGGCACTGAGGCATTGCATGGTAGTTAATCGCATGAATAATGAATAACACGATGTGATCGAGACAAATGACATTGAAAGGAGGATATGCTTTTGCTGAAATCATCATAATTCGTGACTAGAAAGCATTGCACTTTGCACAAGAGTGCTTTAGAGACCTAGGATCAGATTAATTTTGGGTATAAAATGAACAGTATAAGTTACGCGACATAAGTTTTCATAACGTGTTTTAAACTTCAACAAACTCTTTTTGAACTGCCGGATTTTGGCTTCCAAAAATTGATCTCTATAAGGATTATGATGGGTCCGGCCGAAAAGGGAATCATTTTTTCGCTGGCCTTGAGCCCCAATGGTTTTAGTAATTTCATACTGACTTCGTTGTTTTACATATCCGCTTTCAAAAAAAGAGACACTAACCTCATCTATCTTGCATTCATTGAAGCAAACGAATCCAATGGGGAAATAGTACCATTCGTATCCGTCCGTACCCAGCATAATTTTTGAAGAAGTGTACAGTAACTAAACTGACATTTTCTTTGTCTCCTACTCCTGAAGGTGCTTTTAGGAAAAAAGAAGCTAGCATTTGCTCAGCCCGGCCCTAAAACAGCAAATTCTTCTCACAATCATCGTTGTAACGATAAAAGTGTCGTAATTACGACAAATATTCGCAGATATGACAAAACGTTTGAAATCGCCTCGACACTATCACGATTACAACAAAATATTCGAAACTGTGACAGAAGTGTAAAGATTACCACGGAGCTGTCGAGACTATGACAAAACTGTTGCTTAAAAATGATGCTGTGCCGATTGTAGCAATTGCCATAAAATTATCGCTTGTAAGACAAAACTGCCGTGGTTGCAACACTGCCGCAATTAATATAAAACTAAAGTGATTTTGTGACAGAGCTGTCCCCATCACATTAACACGCTGTCGTGGCTATTACAAAACTGTTGCTACTAGCTTTCCATTTGATACGAAACAAATGGAGAGGATTGAAGGATATTGAAGGGTAGGGTAAGGGTTTGAGGAAGGAAACAGGAAATTGGATCGGAAGGAAATGAACAAGGTAGGTATGGTGGGATAGGAAATTTTGGAAGAGGGAGGTAGGTAAAGAACGGTAGGTAAGGATAGGAAATTGGCGGGATAAAGGAAAACGAGCACAACTGGAATGAAACGAAACAGGAAAGGTAAGCGAAGGGAACTTTTCACTAGGAGAAAGAGGAGTAGGAAAAGAGGATGTGGACGAGAGGAAGAGTAATGAAAGGGACGGAATGTACGCAGGAAAGACTGGCATGCTGGCTAGCGCGGCTTAGCTCGCCGGATGTAGGGGGGGATGTTGACTTCCCGGTTGCACCTCACCTCGACCAAAACACAAAAAAACATGCCTTTCAAAAAAAAACCACCACCGATGAGCTCCACACTCCAGGAGCTGCTGGTCTTAATGCAGCATGGCCTGTAGCCCTCCCTGCCTGGAACTCCGGCGGCTGATGATCAGAAACTCCCCAAGAAACCTGAGAAAGTGCCAACACATCTACCACAGCATCACTATCACGTTCTTACACACCCAATGTGATTATTCTTTAGTGAGCATGATCACCCACCAAGAGAAAACAAATTATTAGACGCACCGTGAATAACGTGATTCACATTTATTATGATTAAAAATAAATTATTTTAAACTTTAACGAATAAAGATGATAAGGAGAACATAAAAGGGTATTTAAACATAAAAACTATAAAAACAAAAGAATAGCAAATAAAAACACGAAAAGATAAATAAAAAGCAAGGATAAATGAGGAAGTTTTCGAATAAAACAACAAAATAAATAAAAAGCTATGTGAATTTTAATTCTCGAGTGAAATAATTCTTCACTCTCTTACAAAACAAAAATTTAAATTTAAAATAGTTTCAAAAAAACTTTGAAATATTTGCTATTTCTATCACTATACAGCCAGACCAGCTGAATTGGGTTTCTGAAAACCATGGGCACTGATTATCTAAGGGAAAGCCAATCACTCCTTCACTAACCTACTTTATTCCTGACCTAAAAAGAGCTCTCTTTAAGGGGGGTTTTCTTTTAACCTCCAGATTTTTCAAAAAAAAAAACCAGTACACACGAATCTGAAAACCTTTTCGAGCCCCCTCGCTATCACATAAGAAAAAACAACCAACGATAAAATAAAAATGTACCAGGAAAAAGTTCAAATAAATAAATAATAAAAAAAAAAACAAATATCACGCTATTGGATAACAATTTAAATTTGCCGCTTCAATACTGCATCCGCAATTATGGATGATTTCCCTTAAATCGGGCCTCCAAAACTTTGGCCCGTCTAAATTTTCGTTACTATGACAACGATTTTGCGAATACAACAAAATTGTCGTTATCACGAGAAAGTTGCGCCAATTGCAACAACGATGCTTCAAGATCGTTGAGATTTTCTGAAGGAACAATAAAACTGTAGCAAAATTTTCGTGATAACGACAATAGTATTGTGACTGCGACAAAAATTATGCCCATTGCCACAATGCTGTCGCTATTACAACAAAACTTTTTGTCGCGACCGAGTTTTCGTGATGACGGCTAAACTGTCACCGTGTCGAACAAATTTGTGTGATTACGACAACGATGTCGCGACTACGACAAATTTTTTGCGATACCAATAAAGTTGTAACGATTGCGGCAGATCCGTTGTGTGATGCTTCTTTTTCAAAGGCTGGGGTATGACTCAGGGTGTCCAAGGTCTCTCCAAGGAAGCTTCGTAAGACTTGGGTTTCGGCGGTCCAACTTCTCAAAAATGAATACCAAGAACGGCAGGTTTAATTTTAATCAAAACTTTATTATAACATCTACTTTCAGGATCAGGTTTACAGTTTTAACAAATTTTATATTTAGTTTTACAAAAAGCAAGTTTTAACGACTTCTTGAACAAGGTTTGTTTCTGTTGCTGGTCCACGGAACGGCTGATAGCGGGCACTGAGGCAGGGCACTCTATCGGCAGAAGCGGATTTTGTAGCAAGGGTCTGCGTTGCGTGAAAGGCAGAACAATTTATCGGCAGCGGCGGACTGCGTAGGAAGTGCCTGCGTTGTATCAACAAGCCACAACAATGGAATTTCCTTTACGGAAGCACAATGTCTACAAGTAAAGAGAATCTTATCGCCCGGCTCAACAAGCCACAGCGACTAGATCTGCTTCACGAAGACTAAAGGGTAAGGAGTATTCACACGTCCGGCTAAACAAGCCACAACAAATGAATTTCCTATGAGGAGACTATCAAAGTCAAAAAAATTAAAGAAGATACGAACGCCCGGCTCACCAAGCCATAACGATCAAATCTCTTTTGTGGGGGAGGAGAAAAAGTATCAGGTAAATTCTTATTTGCCCGGCTCAACAAGCCACAACAAGTAGAAACCTATATAAATCTTTTTCTGATCTACGGTGATTAGTTCACCTCTATTCATAGACTTTGCCACTGAAAGCGAATGTGAGCTGTATCAGGTCAGTGACAATTTCGTATAGAAAAAATTGTAAACAATGTTTGGCCTTGGCGTAGGCATTCACATTGTAATTTTAATTGCGTGCGGGGGATTTTGATAGAAATTAATATTGCACTGTTTTGGTGCAAAATTTTGGAATGAGATAGGAGAAAGAAATTGTGACGCATCGTCACAAATGGGATTACGCTAGAATTGTCAACAAAGCCGTTGCAGTTGTTGTAAAACTTTCGCAACTATTCCTGAACTTGGTATTTTTTAATATTTGCCTGTCTTTTATCTGTGTACGCAATTTCAGAGGAAAACATGAAGATCTCGCTTTTTAGAGCTCCATTTTTAGTTTGTTTCAATAAAATAGAAAAAAATACTCAAGAAAAAAAGATAATGATTAAAATTGCCTCTATCAATGTACCAATTATATGCTCAAAAAACTAAACTATCGGTTCTTAAGCTTCCATTGACAAGATGCCATTCATCCTCACTTCTCTCAATCATCTGATTTGTCTTCAAACAAATTTCAATACTTTTGTTGGACTTCTTTCTTGCAACTTTTACACGAATCGTACTTCTTACATAAAAATGTTACCATCGCATAGAACTGCTGCAAGCGACTCAACCATAACCATCATTCGTACATGAGCCATTTGATTCGATTCTAAAGGAAGCATTGCAATACCGCCTTTGGAACAAAACCAACCTCACTCTACACTCTTCTCATTATGGCTTCCTGATTACAGAGGCATCTCTGTTACCCCTCCTCTAACCTGCCCCAGTGCTCTAAGAATAATTCGATTCACCCAGAGTACCCGCACTCTGTGGATGCATCCACAACAGATTTAAAATCACCATGAATGGCTTCAAATGGATGAATGAAAGGTAAATTACGTACGTATACACGCAGCACATTGAATGAATGGTCGAGGCGCACACGTGAGTGCGTGAGTAGTAGTCATTCGGCGGCTTGTAGAAGCTTTTGTATGAGTGCGTTGTGCAGTAGTTATATTTATTGCCGGTGCGCGCACTGTCTTACAACCTCTTTAACTTCTCTCAAATCAAGACGAGGTGATTGACTCAAGGAATGTGGCTGTGACTTGTACAAGATTTTGTCGGTGCCGGTACGTCATCGGCATCATTGACTACTAGCGGCGGCGGCATCTCTGTTGTGTGTGTTATTTGTGCTGTTTGTTAGCTTCTTTTGATTTTGATGATTACCACGCAAACAAGCTTCTTTAGGGGGCAAGAGATAAAATAGAAGAGCGATCTCCATTAAAGCAAAAAACGCCTCAAATGTCAAGAATGATTTTGATGCTAACGGGTGGAACGATCAAGTTGATAGGTGGAGTGTAGGCTCGTGCAAACTATGACTGATAGTCATAGTATGAGTTTGTATAAAAATGATTGTGACCTTCGAGAGTGGAATTCAAGGTTGAAGGAAAGGATAGTCGAATGTTTTGTTGAGAGGTATTAGAGGTTAACTTTCAAAACGCAACTCACGTAACGCAATCAGATTAACTCAGTTAACTTGGAGCTGCTCACAACTCCAAGTAGAAAAATACTATATTCAAGTTCGAATGTCAACTTTTTCGTTTTGACTAAAATCCAATCAAAAATCAATTCGCTTTGCGCTCAAACCGGAGCTTGATTTGAATCAAAAATACTAAGTACTTTTGCTCACTCACTCACCAAATCACAATTCACTTTCACATTGAATTCAATCGCACTGATTTGGTGCAATGAATCGTGAAAATCGGAGAACTACTTACAAATTTCTACAGAAAAACAAGTCCAATTCACGCCTATCAATAATCATGACCCTAAAGATTCCAAGAGTGCACTCAATGTTTGCATTCTAGTTTTGTGTGTGTTCTATCTTCAGAGGTAGGTCGTGCTTATGATCCGAAACGAATCAGACACGTGCCACCGACCGCTGCGCTGTGCTGTACCATGAATGAAATCTCATTATAGGATGGTCTATACAATCATTTTCGTTGCATATTCTCAATAGAACACGAGAATGTGGTCGGTTGCATATTATACGTTTCACTTGAGACCATAACAGGCCATTTAACCAGGTGAACAGTAAAACGGGAGTATAAACTGATTTATTATTTCAGGAATTTCGTTTACCATATGGTTTGGCTGTTAAATTTTATTAGAGTTGGCCTAGTAAAGTGGTTTTGTGGTTTTGGTAAGATAACTCTTGGGTATGCGGATAGTCAGGGTTCGTATAGTTGTGGTAAGCAAATTTTATACCTTAATTCATTTCAGGTACCTATTAAAACTTGGAGCTAAATCGTAATAAAGAATGCAGCTCTTACATTGGAATGTGGTGTACTGATCGTTAAAAGTTAGCATTGTTAGAAATTCTGCAAGGTGATCAGAATTAGATACGTTCTAGTTTATTACCTCTGCAGACAAGGCCGAAAACAGAAGTTTTATTCTCCAATATAGAAGGGGAGATTGTATCTGATTTGGGGAGATATTAAGGTACTAATGTATTGGGTTTCTGATAAACTTCTACCGAATGCTAAACGTAGACATGACGCTAGCTCTCTAAAGATTTGAGTGATCTAAACACCGAGAATGCTGGGAGGAAAACAGGGTTATAAACGTAGATCATGTTTCCGTCTTCACGAACGGTTTCAAAAGTGACGAGAAGGAAAAGTCAGGCATCTTCTCAGATTACCCTACTATGAATAGATCAATTAAGTCCCAATTTTTACAGTTTCTTCCAAGCAGAATTACTTGCAGTTTGTGAAGTCGCTAAATACCTTGCTTGCTCAAAAATTGATCCTCAATATATGGACATCTTCATAGACAGTCAGGCGGCCATTGAAGCTACCTAATCCACTGTCACAAAATCCAATTCGTCGAATTAATCTAAGACTGCTCAGCTCAGCAAACACTGTAACTTTATTTTAGGCTCTAAGACATTGTAAAACAACTGGTAACGAAATGGCGGACAAGCTGGGCAAAATCGGGTCAGCACCCTAATCCAGCGAAACGAACGCCTTAGTTCTCACGCCATTAGAACATGAGAAAAGTAGAATACAACGAGATTGGTGGTCATCTTTAGAAACATGCCAGGTTTCCGGAAACCTATGGAAAGATATTTCCAAGAAAAAAACATCAGCTCCAGCTTAGCAAGCCTCGACTCTCTCTGTTGATTGGCATACTCACGAGTCACATCTCCTACGAGATGCCTGTATAGAGGATGCCAAGACGATAATGTAGAGCAAGGACGATTCCAAGTCCTCTGTGAGTGCTCTAGCTTTTTTTTACAATTTGCACGCACTCAAGGAGTTGTGACTACCCTTAACATGTTAAGTAACACAGTACAAGCGTACCGATGCACATTAGTTTTAAATTTCTGAAGATTGTAATGAGAGGAAAAAATAGAGCTGGGCAATACATTCCACATTTGCGTGGTACGGCTGAAGAAGGAATCTCTGTATTAAACAGTACGTCCGAAATTGGACTCAAGGGTAAACTGATGGGCATTCCTAGAAGCGCGAGTATTACGGTTGAATCGCTTAAGAGGAAGAATGCAGCTAGCAATCTCATAAGAGCACTGTCTGTAAAAAAAAAAACTATAAGATAAGGAGAGATAAGAAACATTACGATTACGACGATGTTCGAGTGTCGTGAAAGTTTCGATGGTGTTCGTATATCCAATGATTTTAAAGGCTCTTCTCTGAACACTGTCCAAAAGACTGAGGTGGGTTGAAGGAGTACCTGCACAAATATGGGAGTTATACTCCATCTTAGGACGAATGCACGTTTTGTAGATGACTGCCAGGTCATTGGGTGAAAAAAAATTCTTGCATCGTCGAAGAAAGCCTATAAGCACTTTGCAGCGTTTTTAGCGATGCCAAGCATATGGTTGTTCCACAAGAGGTGGTTGGTAATGCACATACCGAGGTTCGAAAGCTGTTCTGTTTCAACAATGCAAGAGCCACTCATGGATAGTGGAAAGGGAGGTAAGTTTCGCTTCAACGACAAAAGACAGCATTGAGTTTTTGAAGCATTAAATTCTACGCGGTTTTTTATTCCCCACTAGACAATTCTGTCTAGATCAGAATTTAATGAACTTAACATAAGTTGCCGCCCTTGTTCCACGTCCGAAGATGAAGGATGTGAACTTAAGAACGAATATGAAAAGCTGAGGATTCTCTCGTCGGCAAAACAATTTAGTGGATTTGTAGTTTCAGACAGAAGATCGTTAATGAAAATAAGAAAAAGTGTCGGAGACAAAACGGAGCCCTGGGGCACACCAGCATTTATTTTGTGGGTTTCAGATTTATAGCCGTCCAGAACAACTTGTAATGAACGGTTAGAAAGGTAGCTACTAATCCAGCAAAGAAGAAACTCATCGAAACCAAATGCACGCATTTTAGATAAAAGAGCTTGATGCCAAACTCTATCGGATGCTTTTGAAATATCAAGCGCAATAATCTTACTTTCTCCAAATCGATGTAAAGACTTGTGCCACTGTTCGGAGAGATATACCATCAAATCATCAGTGGACCTATTGCAACAAAAGCCATACTGTCGGTCATTAAGAAGCTTTCGTTCTTCGAGATATTTCTTAAGCTGATAATTGATCAGCGTTTCCACGACCTAAGAAAGAAAGGAAGTACGTGCAATTGGACGGTAGTTCGAGGGTGAGAAAAATTGCCTTTTTTAGGAACTGGCTGGAAAAATGCTGTTTTCCATCCACTCGGGAAGAGACCTGTAGAGTTTGACAGATGGAAAAGCTTACGCAGTGGTTTTGACAGCGTGGAAGAACACCTCTTTAGAACTATAGCAGGGCCAGCGGATTTATGAATGTCGAGATAGCTTAGCACAAACTAGGAAAAAGTCAACAGGGAATACTTCTTCGACGAACTGGACGACATCGTTAACCTCTGAACAGCATCTTAAAATTCATTTAGGGCTCGGAAGAGTTCAGTGGGGGTTCCAAATCAGAGAACTGCAAGAGTGCAATCACTTGCGCTTTCGAATCATCCCCCGAAAAACAAGCCGTGCACAGTCTCACGCTCGCAATGATGAAACAAATATGAAAAAGTGCACAACACTCGTGAATACGAGCCTTCGCATTATGCTTGTGCCCATGAATGATGAATGAGTAGACCATTCAAACTCAAACAGGTACACCATTCGCATGCACTCGAAAAAAAGCGAATGTTCACGAATGATGAGGGATGACAACGAATATTTTTTCATGTTCATTCACACATTTTGAATACACATTTTGTGACCTGATATTTGCTTTTTCCAAAGCTAATGGCAACTCTAATCCTCGAACGGATAAAGGCTAGAATTGAGACTACACTCAAGAGGCATCAGGCTGGCTTCCTCAGCGGTCGGTCGTGCGTTGACCATATCAACACCTTACGCATTGTTCTTGAGCAGTCTGCAGAATTTCAAACACCGCTAAATCTCATGTTTGTAGATTTTGAGAAGGCATTTGACCGAGTTAACCGAGAATGTATATGGAGATCACTTCTTGGTAAAGGAATTCCGCCAAAAATTGTTACCATTATAAAGTAGTCCTACAACAATGCAAGGTGTTTCGTGTTGCATAATGGGCAGCTATCCGACTCTTTCGAGGTGCGGCAGGGTGTGAGACAAGGGGATGTTTTATCGCCAATTCTTTTTCTGCTGGCGATAGATGATGTTTTGACGGCCAGCGTCGGTACAACTGAGAGGCAGGGTATTCAATGGAGAACGTTTGAAAGGCTTAGCCATTTAGACTTTGCCGACGATATATGTCTCATGGCAAATAACATCAGTGGGCTGAACGAGATGTGTCAAACTTTACGGGTGAAAGGAAAATCGTGCGGTCTTAAAATAAATAGCAAAAAGACGAAAATAATGCTAACAGGCCCCTCAAAACAACATCGTATTATTCTGCATGACACGCCTGTTGAAGAGGTCGAACAATTTAATTACCTCGGAGGTATCGTATCAGCAAACGGTGGTACGGATCTGGACGTAAAAAGCAGAATAAATAAAGCTCGCGTTGCCTTTGGTGCTCTGACCCAAATTTGGAAATCCAGTAAGTCTCCTTACGCACTAAACTGAGATTCTTCGAATCCAATGTGAAATCCGTGCTATTAAATGCTTGTGAAACATGGAAAGTCTCGGCCACCATCTCGAGAAAACCGCAGGCTTTTGTGAACCGCTGTCTGCGTCAAATCCTGAAAATATCCAACCAGGAATTGTGGCGTAGGACAGGTCAGAGGCGCTTGGACATCGACATCAGATAGCGCAAATGGCAATGGATTGGTTACACACTGAGGAAACCAAACGATGATATTGCGAAGGAGTCCTTTGAATGGAATCGTCAGGGGTCACGGCCGGCGGGTTGGAAGACCAAGAACAACATGGAAATCTACAGTGATATCAGAAGCTAATTCAAAGAGAAAGACGTGGCCACAGTTAAGGTATCTAGCTGCTGAACGAGAAGGATGGAGACGTTTTGTTGACGCCCTATGCCCCGAGCGGGGTTACAGGACCTGATGATGATGATGATGACCTGACTCGGGCGTTGTTTATATTTTTTGGGTTTTTTAAATTGTGTGACGTGTTCTTCATCACAGTTTTGCACTGTGAAGTATTCTATGCCTTATGAAGTATTCGTTGCACTGTAGATGGTTCGTTGCTTCAGACAATATTCGCACAAGATCATACGCATCATTGACTGCCATTGTTTCAGTTAAGTGAGTGAAAGTGAGAACCTGTCTTGTTGACTAAAAGCGAGTGGTGTGTATTGCTTTGGATTAAGAATGGTGCCCGAATAGTGTGTTAGGCAATGAATAAATGAATGCATTCATAAAACGAGACATTCACTACAGTTCCCTGTTCCAAACCTCAATAACTCAGTCACCAACCCAATCGTCTGCTCCCTCTGATTGATAAAAGAAAGGCCTCAGAAAGGACGAAATTCAAAGAAATTACTATAACCGAAATAGGCGTTGATTTCGAAAATCCGATTTTCGACGACATGTTTGAAGTGGCCAAAGAGCATTGTGAAAGAGATCCGTGATGAGTAGAAGTTTTGGCTCTGTGTTAGTTCTGAAAACAAGAGGAACGATTACAATAAATAGACCAATTGACCTTCCAATCTTGGACTTTAAGGCCCAAGGCGATGGAAGCGGCACGGCGTGCTTTCACCAAAACGGGTGTGCTTTATCAATCTTTTCAAAGCCAAATAAGGTGAAGCGACTTGGAGTGATACTTTATTTGTGTAAATGAGTTTGAAATCATACCTAAAGGTGGTTGTATCGATGGTGTGGTTCCTTTTACCAAAGTGAACTCAACAATGCAAGACTAGGACATTCTTTTCATTTAAAAAAAAAAAAACGTCAAATAGTTTTTACCCTTCAGATTTATCTTAGGGAAACCTTTTACAAAGAGCTTAGGACTCCTGATATCACAAAAACAAACGCAGTAAATGGGAACGTTTTTTCTGGCGTTTAGAATTTACTTTTTATGGGCTTTTGAGCTCGGCCACAAACTGAACACCAAAGGGGCAATCCTAAGAAAATTATCCAAGAGATCAAAAGCTGTGCATGTGCACCTACCAAAAGTGTCTTCTACTTATTTCTCTTGAAAATGTACAACGATCGTCTTTTTACAACCCATCTAACCTGGAACGAGTCCAATCTTCAAAGATAATTTATAAATTTCCTTTGGAATAACTCGTCCATTTCCGCAAACCGGACATGTTGAACCCACTCTCCATATCTTCATTGCATGTGATGCTGTAATTCAATTTCCGTTCCCATACATCCGAGTGTGAGATGTGGAGTTAACCCTCCACATCCCAAACAAGATCATCCAATAGATTGCATCTAATATCTTTTCACTCAATAAGATACTGCTGTTGCTTCCGTATACTGGCTTCTTGCTCAACATCACCACCACTCTAGAGAGTCTCTCTAGAACATCATTCTCTTGATATCCCCAACCTATGGTTTCAATAAAAATAGTTTACGCCCCAACATCCGCACTGGAAATTGCTTCTCACACACGAATCACAGTAATCGCGTCAAATGAACAGAATGGACGGACCTATACCGACCGACTGATATCCCGCGTCTGCTCTCGCTCTGTGTGTCCCAATACACGCGAGTATACGCACCTAACCAACTGACCGGGTGGTGGTGATGCATTCCTGGTTTTGGCTTTCCCATCAGAAACATTACCCCTGCGTATCTGTCATAAATCATTTGCCTGGACTCAAAGTCAGGTAGCAAGGTGCATTTCATTTTACCTTTAGACGTGTGTGTATGGGCCTGGTGCAACCTGGTGATACCGAACCGCACAGAGACAGAGGGTGAGAGAGAATGGGTCCAAACCAGTTAGGTTTATATCGGGGCAATACCAGGACGGAGTTATACTCGTAGAATTGCTCCATGAATTTTCTGTAGCGGTGCACATCCGGTCGTTAATGTAACTCTTTTTTTGTATACATTCGAACTTCGTCGAAGACCTTATGGGTGGACTGGTTGGGTTTAGATTGTGCGGAAATTGCATTCAATATTCGCAGTCTACCTCTTTCCGTCTCTCTGATTTCTAGACGGATTTGTAAATAAGATTTTGGGCCAAGGATAAGTAACGTATGGATTGGATAGTGGCGTCATTTTGTCACCCTCATACATATAGTGCTCCGACACAGTAGGTTCATTGTTTCTTTTGATATGGTAACAAGACATTTGTATGCTTGGTTCCTCGAACACATTTGCTGTCTTGTCGACTTATAGACCATCACAATTAGAGGTATCATGCCCGCTTAATTCTAGAGTTAGGAGTCCATTTTTCGATGTCATGCTGAGTGGTACATATTCTGCAACAAGACGTGGCTTTGTTATGCAAAACGCAAATAATTGTCGTATAGTGATTAAAATAATGTGTTCTTTGGGGTTTAGAAGTACACTGAAAGAAAAATCCTATGTGCAGGACTTGACAAATAACTGAAAAGTATTGAAAAGGTTTCAACTTGAAGAAGTCTTATAGAAGCTATTTTCATACAGGGGATGTACTTTTAACTGATCTATGTTTAGATTTTATTGACTTCTTCACAGAATTTAGGACAAGCCTTTTCAAAGGTCTTAAGGAAACATTAATTGGAATCGATTGAGAAAGCCTATGACCCTTCTTACGAGCAGAATATCGTACGTTCGACTAGAGCGTTTTTTTAAAGTTCAATGTTTTTGACGTCTAAATGATGACTGAGAAGTGTATATTGGTGATGTAACGAAGCGTTCATGCTACCTCTTACTTTTGATGCATTTCTGCTGTCTTGTACTTTTGATACCATAGTACAACCGGAGTCGACAGCACTGAATCACGAATGTACAACGTATAATCGCCATATCACCCACACAACAGCAATAAGAATGCATTAGACAGTAGAGTGTTTACTCGCCGAGTATAACTCACATATGGTTCCTTCCGTAATATTTTTATTGGCAACCTAAATATCGTGGAATAGGGCATGAATCCGCCAACGTCAACTTTTTGTAACCAGGCATAGACTCGGTAAGAAACTATTTTAATTTCATTTTATTTTTGCTGACTGAAAACCGTCCGACTATTGCGTACTATAGGATTTCCGTAAAAACCTCAGTTCGCAGCTTCTTAACGTCTTCCGTGCCACCAGGGGCCGTACATAAACCTGCCGATCCACCAGAGCTATTGCCTGCTATTTCTCCGTGTCACGTAAATATACGTGATTTTCTCTATTAGTTTCAGGTCAAGGCGTTATCTACGATAAGGCACCTAACCGTAAGTCCTGACGACCGAGGACCAAACGTACGTACTGTACGGCACCGTAGCTAGTTTAAAGTCTGTAAGTTATACTGTGTTAAGAGTAATTAGTTGTGTTTGTAATAAAGAGTTATGGTACAAGAGTAATTAGTTGTGTTTGTAATAAAGAGTTGGTACATTTAAGGTGAAGACCTTGTCCTGAAGTTTTGTGTTTTTCTTCAGAATCCGACGAGCAAAACCTCGGCTGGAAAGCAAAAAGCACGTCACAGTAAGAATGTTCTGAACGAGGATCGTTAAATGTCCACTTGCAGCTGAATGCTGGGCTCACTGCTCATAACATAATACTTATTTGAATATGATAAACATTTAAAATAATAAATGCTGAACAAAGTTTGCGTCTTAGAAAGGAACGGCAACATCTAACTGATGAGCCCATTGCCGTACCTGGGCGAAACGCAGACTTAGGAGGTGTGGTGATCTTAACGATCTTAAAACACGTTTTTTAAGAAATTTATTTCTTTTGTGATCCCTATTTTTCATTAAAAATAAAAGGTGTGCGGTGCAACTGCAAAGCCTGAAGAGCCTCGGAGCTTAACGCATTTCAAGGATCTTAATTTTTTTGTCAATTCTAACGATTAAATTACAAAGGGCTTTTAATAGCAGTGCTTTTATTCTCGAAGGAACTGCCAATTTCTTGCGAAATAGATTTGAACAAAAAAAAAAAAAAATTTATGTTTCTGGGATTGGAACCTCGAACTTCCACGTAACAGGCAGAAATGCTTTTTAAAATTTTCGATCTGGCTGAAGTTGTAAAATTCAAGAACTTTGAAAATTCATAAAGTATACCTTCGCTCCTACATACTTACTTACTTACTTAGGTGGGCATTACATTTGGGGGTAAACCTGGGCCTCAACCAACATCCTTCTGTAACGACTGTGATGCTTCTTTTACAAAGACTGGGGTATGACTCAGGGTGTCTATCAGGGTCTACCCAAGGAAGCTTCGTAAGACTTGGGTTTCGGCGGTCCAGCTTCTCAAAATGCTATGCAAAACGGCCGCGGCCGGTCTAATTTTAATTAACTTTAACTTTATTACAATATCTCCTCTCAGGTTTACAAATTAACAAATTTTATATTCAGTTTTACGAAAAAGAAAGTTTTATGTTTTCTTGAGTAGGGTCTACCTCTGGTGCTGGTCCATGGAATGGCTGGTATCGATCCTCATTCATCACTGGTGTAGTGGCAATGATTCCTCTGGGGATACGGTTGTATACCACGGAAGTTATTTCCTCTGTTCGGCGGCGGTGAATTCCTATCTAGATCTGCGTTAGGCAGGGTGATCTATCGGCAGCAGCGGATTTCGTAGCAAAGGTCTGCGTTGCGTGAAAGGCAGAGCAATGTATTGGCGGCGGCGGACTTCGTAGAAAGTGCCTGTGTTTACTAGGGGCAGAACACTCTGTCGGCGGTGGCGGATTTCGTAGAAAAGGTCTGCGATTACGTGTCACGATGAAAACTCCCTTTACGGAGACGCAATTCCTAACCAAAGAAAATTTTAACGCCCGGCTGGAAACAAGCCACAACGATTAAACATCCTGCACGGACTTTATGGCGATGCATCGTCTATCTAACAAAAGAGAATTCAAACGCCCGGCTGGAAACAAGCCACGGCGAATAAATTTCCTTCACGGAAACGCAAGGTGTAAGAAGACCAAACAATTAAAGTCCAAACGCCCGGCTGGAAACAGCCACAACGATTACACCTCCTGCACCGACTTTACGGCGACGCAACGCCTAACAAAACTAACTATGGAGAATTTAAACGCCTGGCAGGAAACAAGCCACAACGATAAAATTTCCTTCACGGAAACGCAACGTCTAATAATAAGGAGAATCCAAACGCCAGGCTGAAGACAAGCCACTACGATTAGATTTCCTTTATGGAGACTTAATGTCAAAAAGGTAAGGAAGGAGGATTCGAACGCCCGGCTGAAACAAGCCACAACGATCAAATTTCCTTTACGGAGACTTCAAAGTCAAAAAGATAAGGAAGACCCAAACGCCCAGCTGAGAGCTGAAAACAAGTCACAACGATTAAATCTATTTTACGGTCAAGCGAGAAAATAATATTTAACCAGGTAAATTCTATTTGTCCGTCTGAGAACAAGCCACAACATTCAGAAACCTCTAATTCTTTTTCTGGTTTTTGGTGGATAATTCACCTCTACTCATTAACTTTGTCACTGAAACCGAATGTGAGCTGTAATCGGTCAGTGACAATTTTGCATGAAAAAAATTGGATGGGTACTGCCAACGTATTTCCCAATAAGAAAATGCACAAGAAGTGATGAGGCACGGAGAAGTAAACAATGTTTGGCCTTGGAGTATGCATTCACTTTGTAATTTAATTGCGTGCGGGAGATTTCAATAGAATTAAATACTGCACTGTTTTGGTGCTGCATTTTGGGAGGAGGTAGGGAAAAGAAAGTGTGACGCTTCGTCACACGACTTTGATTCGCTCGTAGAGATGAATAAACCAGTGCTAAGTTTTTAATAATATTTGAGGTGTCTCACTGGCCTTACTTTCAAACTTTTCAGCCATCGTCTACCGAATTCTCTTCAGTTTCAAAAGTCTTCAGATTATGCCTTGGAAGTCATTGGTTGCAAGCTCCTTCCTATTCAGTCGTCTTTCTCTGATTCTTCCCTCTGAAGGAAATTTTTTTTTTGTTCGAATGATGCAAAGTAAAAGAATTTTCCTCAGTGCACTGCTGAGCCACCAGATATTTTGACTTGAATAAGTAATCATCGGCCACATGCTGTCCGCGTATAAAACAAACAATGACCACCACTCTCAAAGAAAAACAAAGCAGCTCGTCTCTCTCCACAACAATGTTATAGGTCCCGCATTGTTTTGTTATATGAACGCGCGTAATGTTTCAAATCCTTGCCACATGACACCAATTGTATCTGCGCGCTTCTCGTCCACATAAAGTATATCTTCGCGCTCAGGAGTGAAATGACGCATTAAGAATTCGTCGTTGCAGTATAATGCAGCAATATTGTCGCGATCTGGTGAATTTATATTTGCCGACGGACATGTTTCTTGCACCAGATATGTGGGTATCGTATAACTCACCTGTCAACTCTCTGTTTGCTGTATTTTGTCCCTGTGCTGCCAAGATCTGTTTTTTGTAATAATTTTTTGTGTTCCTTATTCTGACTATGACTCTGCGAGAGTGTGTATCTGCTGGCTGCATGTTTGAATCTAGTACGATGTTGGTGTTTGTTTACCATTTTCCTTCTTCTGGATCAAACATAACCATCATGGCCATCAAAATTCGAAGAGTTGACTCGTTTGGGTGCCATCATAATGCTGCCAAGACATCGGCGCTGGTGCTGCACATTTGCATTGTTGTGACTTACAAGTAATGCACCATCAGGTTGACGCTTGATGGCGACATGTTACCTGGAAGGCGAATATGGTGGTTTAATCTGGAAATGTCACTTGAATATGTTATGTGGTTTAGGCTGAATGGAAACTGAATAATACGCAGCGACGCGACGAGCAGATGACATGATGGGGTTAACACACAGATCAGTTTTTTACCATAAACAGGGAAAGTAGGGGAAGCTGACAGAATAAAGTTTTGTGTGGTGATGACTTTTCAAGTAAATGTCACAGTGAAGAGCAAAACAAAAGTCAGGACCTCATTGAAAACATTCCCATCTCTTTTACTCGTTTTTAGCGAAATTCGAATTTTGTAGGTACTCAAAAAATTTACTCTCAAGTCGTAGCACATTCACCATACGTTCAATGTAAATACTTTTCATTGGAGGGTTTCTAATCAAAAGCAAATGTCAAATCTCGATCAAAAACAAGGTTTCGCTCATCTTTCGGTAGTAAACTATTATCTACGAACATATCCATACATCTTTCAATAGAAAGAAACAAAAAATTAATTATTTCTTCGAAATCAATCACAATCGACCACAATCTGAGGCAATCATTCATTTTTAATCTGACGATTCGGCGATGGATAAGTCGTCATTAAGTGGCAAAACTCTGCGTGAGTGTTTGCCTACAAAATCCAACTAATTAACCAACCAAACAAAAAATGCTACTAACCCAAACAAAATAAAAAATTTATTTGAATGTCTAAAAGAACCCGACTCTGGAGCTACTGTTTTCAACATGATCATTTCTAAATTTAAATCGATTGACTCCTCACTCGACGTTGCCCTAAAGGTGTTTCCCCAATACATAGATCGAATGGAATAAAAGCCACGTTTAGGCAACATTCAAATGATTTAACACGCTACACAATTTTTTTTTGTACGCCAGAGAAGAATACAAACAAAAGGGCTTCCTTAGAATGTGTCTACAGTGAAAAACAAAATGGAAAGGAAAAAACCAACAAACTTCTCTAATTTGCATTGGAAAAAGGATGATTTCGATGAATTAGGAATTCGGTAGCAGATAATTTGCAAATCGTGCAACTTTTTTGTTGAACCTTCAACAGTCAATTTCGTTGTGCGGTGTTGAGAGTTGAAATTATTGTTGGACTTGCAAGCGATTAGTTTGGAATTCCACTTAGAATGGCATGCGAGTGGAGTTTATTTTATTTCTTTTATGGTCGATGTCGATTTAAGAAATGCCTCAGGGTCAGACATAGTACCGTTGATTTTGGGAAATTTTTGAGTTTTGGATTTTTTTTGTTTTCAAATGAAACGCTTTGAAATAATCATCGGTTTTCATAACACAGCGATGTTTTTATGTTACTGAAGCATAAAATATGAACTTTGGAACTTCAAAACTACTTATTCAATTACAGAGATGAGCTACAGTATCGAGTTCTTTTCTACTTGAAAATTAGGTAATTTTCTTTTGGGACAGAAGCTACTTTTTGTCTCACATAATAACTAATATGCACCTAATTGATCATTCTACCAGAATACCAGGGTTTTAAGTTTTATGCTTTCGGGAATTGAAATATTGAAAATCTTTCTATGGAAATAATATTTGTCATCAAAAGTGTCGAAAGCCTTAACTTAAAGTAAGTTATGCCTTAGGGATTTTGCATAGCTCCAAGGAAAACATTCAGGGGCATTCTTTTTTGTGCAGCATATGAAAACAGACACAGTCGATGGGGTACCGCAAGGGTGTATTCTAGGTTCAGTTGTGTACTTCTTTCAAACATGAAACATGGTATAACATGCTACAAACAGAACAAGTAATTTCTTTTTTGTTGACAATTCAAAGTTGTTAAATGAAAAGATTAGTAAAATTTTTCACAGTTAAAACACTTTTTATATTTCTTCAGATGTACATTTCAATGCAATGAGGAAATATAAAAAGTGTTTTAACTGTTAAAAATTTTACTAATCTTTTCATTTATAAAATAAAAAAATCACGTGGATTATCTCACCTACAAAACTCTTCAAAGTTTTTGTTGAAAAGACTGATTGGAAAAAAAATCTAGGACCTTCACTCTAGGATCTCCACTCAAAAAATTAAAATACCTTACTCTTGTGAACTGTTTTACAGGAGAAAAGCTAAATATGGGATCTTAAAAATGAATCTCTATAATTGACTGTGCAAACGCACAGAGATGAAACTTATGAGCATTTCTAGCGAGGCAATTGTTGCGGCTAAAAAGGAAGAAATGCTGCTGGTTATTTGACTAAAGAAAAAAACGATAAGAGATAAAAGTTTGACGGGTAACGTGAAGTTGCAAACAGATACAAACTGAAAGTTGAATCATCAGCAGAATAATTAACAGTTTGCGAAAAAAGATCGCTTAATAAGGAAGAGACTTGGATATAAAATGGAGCCCTGAGGGACACCAGCACTTTCATGCTGAGTATCAGACCCTTCTTTTGAGCACTGCACTTTCGACCTCTGTATTCGACAAGTGGATTTGTTCTGCTAAATTTTTGCTTGGGAGCAATAAAGATCAATATGTTGTTAGCATATCCAATGTCTATGTAATGTACGACTGCCCTGCAGTGCCATGCCAAAAGTTATTAAAATAAAAGCAGTGAAAAAAATTTCGAGGTTCAGCAGATCAGACTTCGATCTGTATCCCAATGTGACGTTGGGATGCTTATTGTCCTTAGCAGTAACGAAAAGATGGGTATTCTTTGCAATGCAATAACCGATCAAGACCTTCTGTATATTCATCTGACGCTATCAAATCGAAATCATGCGAAGTTGAGACATAACAAAGGGAGCAATGAAACCACAAAAGTGTGTGACAGATCATAATCCAACGGCCACAACCCGTCGGCATCTATGTATATGAATAGTATCAGAGATTTCATAGTTCGACGGACGGGGAGACGACGCATGAGCTATGGTTATCTATTAAGTAAAACATCAACGGTTGTGCTCTTCACAGATCCAATCGTTGATTGAAGCCCTCACTGAGGACGCTTGCAGACCTAGCGACGGTTCAGGTCCTGAGAAAGCTGTCTGAGATCCCTGCCAAGCAAGTTCATCGGCGATCTCATTTCCAGCTATGCCGTGATGGCCCGGAACCCAAATGAGAATCAAGGAATTATGTTCCGATCGCATTCAGAGAGCTCTGGCATTTCTGGATCACTTTCGAAATGGTTAGAGGGTTGAGATGGTTAAGGCCCTTCACAGCTTGTCTGTGGGTGCAAACAAAGATACTTCTCCCCGTCCATCCATTGTTCGTAGCGTGGCTCAAGGCCAATAGGATAGCATAAGCCTCCGCTTGGAAAACGGATGCGTATGATCCCAAAGATGTGTGCAGTCGTATGTCGTAGTTCTCCACAAATGCACCAGCAGCAGAACCCTCGTCGGTTTTGGAGCCGTCTGTGAAGATACGATAACAGCTCTTTCCAGGCTCAGATTCTGGAGCGAACCAGTCCTGAACCGAAGGAAAGTTGACTAAGTGACAAGACAACTTGCTTTACTTACTTATCAATTGCAATTGACTATACATTTACTCCTAACTTACAGTTATGAAAGTACCAGAAGTATTTCTTTACCAAATCAAGGTGACTAGCGCAACTCATTATGACAGACCCTGATAACGACATTGCTCTGGTCGAGTAACCGTGTATAAAAGAAACCGAGAGCAGAATTAGATTTGATGGTTTACACCAGTTCTGAGCACTCTTAGGTTAAATCCATGTCTAACCACCTACTTTTACAGCAAAATAAAAAATAAATAAATAGGGTGGCGCAACAGAGTGGGGAGCCCTTGGGCCTAGCGCATTTCTCACAACCATGCCTTGTTAGGGAATGGAGGGGACGTACAATTTTCTGCCGGTTCCGAGCGGCTAATTGAGAAAGCACTTTTCATGGCAACGAATTTACTAACGGAGGACTTCCCAATTCCTCGCGAAAGGCGATACCCGTGGAAAAACATTTTTGCCTCTGCTGGGATTCGAACCTCGACCCTCTGGATTAGCAGGTGGACATGCTAACTTTTACAGCAACTCCGACCAAATCTTGCTAAAAAAAAATGGACACGACTGGGTCGCACGAACATGCGACTGTGTGCTTAATACGATATCCAAATCTTAAGCCTAACTACAAGCTTTTAGTATTCGGTCTTCATAATATATTTGGTGGTATAGGGTTGCCAACTACACATTATTTATTAAAATTGAATAAAATCATTACAAAATATTGAATAAATTAAATACTTCAAAGGTTTTCAGCGGAAATCTAATGTCGCCATTGTATTGCAATTGCTGAAACATATCAACGCTGCAAATTTAATCAAATTCGTTTTACCATTTTTTAAACAAAAGGTTTTTTATTTTTTACTTTTTTAAAAAACTACTTTATTAAAAGTCAAGTATAAAAAGGTTAGATCTAGCCAGAAGTCGTTTTGACAAAAAATTTAAAAAAAATCAAAGATAGAGTTTTGAAAATATCAAATTTTTTCAAAGAATATATAAAAATTTCAAAAATTTAAATTTTTTACATCTTAATATGCAATCTTGGTCATTTTGTTGTGAGGTACCCATTTCAGACCAGTTTCGAAAATATTTTTTATATCATAAGACAACCTGAAACTAATCCTTCACACACACAAGATTTAATCGAAATCGTAGCAGCCGTTTTCAGGAAAAATAAGTATTATTATTGTAGTGTGTTTATGTGCACACGATTTATG
Source organism: Melanostoma mellinum (assembly GCA_914767635.1). Taxonomy (NCBI): domain Eukaryota; kingdom Metazoa; phylum Arthropoda; class Insecta; order Diptera; family Syrphidae; genus Melanostoma; species Melanostoma mellinum. The sequence goes on along the minus strand of OU612060.1, from coordinate 20,827,710 downwards.
CGTATGTTGGTTGCATGGCAGTTACCGTTATTTCAATACCAAGAGACTAAGTTTCAAAAACCCCTCTGTATGCTGCTCCACAGGCCCTAACAGCAAGTTTTGAAGAAAATCAGGTTCAGGCTGTGGATCAATATACGGACAGACAGACAGAATTGCAGGACCCATTTCGCATTCTCTATCACCGTAATGTCATGTTTAATCATTGTTATCTCAATAAAAACGGCATTGTGAATAAACACTAGACTTCGCTAATGTTTGAGTGACAGACTTTACTGAGTACCCTACACAACAAGAGTAAGCCTCCAGAGAACAAAACACATTGCGAACCTTCTGCAGTGCTGTCGAATGCAGCACTAAGTAAATAAGAATGTGGAAGGTGTTCGTAATAACCAAGGTTTCAACCTCGTCTTCTCTGAAGAGCAATTTTTGAGACTTTGGAACTTACTGCACCTGATTTGATAATAAAAGCCAACAACTCTTTCTCGAATGCCAACATTTAAATTTAAAAAAAAAAACTTTACAAGTTGCCACATTGAGTAAATCTCTCCTGATTTTTATGTTCCTTAATGGCATTTAAAATTTGAGGTGGTTAAAGATGAGTTTTGACACTCGAAATAGTGAGATACTGTACGTCGAAAACTGTACAGTAACAGTATAACTGAAAACGGATTGCAGAGCATCAAAGACTTTTTATTGAAACTTGCTTCAATTTCAAAAGAATTCAAGCTTACATGCTATCAGCCTTGCCAACGTCAATAGCAACCTACCAGAATGCCGAAACTCTCAATAACAACCTTAATTGGCTACAAAATGGAAAACAAACAAGAAGTCTCTAAAAGTTGTAAACCTTAGTCGGTACATGCTCTACTGGTGACATATGTTTCCGACACAACTCATACATTTTTCAATGCTGTGCAGGGACAAAGCCATTACTGAAAAAAGCCTGCAGGGTTTTATGTGCTTTGATTGATGTTTCAGAAGAAATTGACGAACCTCTGAGGCAGCTTATTCATTGGGAAAACCCAACAATAAACTTAATTCTTAATCTCCTAACTACTGCCAAAGGCTCCAACTTGATTCTTCAAATAAAGCCAAACGAAAACCGCCCCATTCGAAATGCCACATTCGAAATAAAGCTCTTGTAGCAGGAATTTTCAGAATGCACAACATGTACGAGTGTACCAAATCTTTTCTAAAACCTCGCACGAAAAGGATGCCATTAGTTGACGCAAAAACTGCGATCATCATCAACACTATTTTCTTATTCAGTTTTTCTGTTTTCACTTCCATAAACACGTCATCATCTTACTCACTTTTTCATGCGATTTTCCAAAATTTATTTAACCACATAAACAGCTTTGCAGCTACACAATCCGTGAGTTATGATAACTTACTACCATCCAAGCTCAGAGTTGCAGATGTACCCGACGCAAAGCGAAGCAAAGCGACGACTGCATCTCTACTTATAAATAATGAAAATCGAAAAAATATTACAATAGTTATTAAGACTACATTAATAATCCAAGTCTATTATCGCGGACGATGGGATATGCTACTCGTTGTTGATCGTGCAGACTCTTTTGACTTTGAGACAACAGCCGGAGTACACGTAACGTTAACGAACACACACACACACATATATTTCGTTGTGTATTATAATTAAAAACAGATATCGCAATCAAAACTACCCGAAGCAATCAATTTCCCTCGAGCCATGTCTCGCGATCAAAGGAAGCAGTTTAGTCCTCCTGTATTCAGTCTCAGGACTACTAACCCCATCCGCATAAAGTGGTAACGTCCTACCTACAATTTATTATGTCGAAGGTATAGATCTTTTTTTGTTTTGCGCCCGCGCCCTCTATGAATGAAAATTGCACATACTGCCAAACAGCACAGTAGTTGCCAGTCGAGGCAATGTCGACTAAATTACATGTTCATCGATGGATGGCAAGGAGGACCGACCGACCGATCTGAACTTGCAAGTTGCTAGTAGAGCGTTAAATTTTTACCAATATTGGCAAAATGGTAAGTCATCGTTTCATCTGCATCCTCTCGTCCTCATCACCATCAGCATCATCATCATCATCATCATCATGGACGTCGCCATCGCCGGCCGCATTGAGTGCCCCATCAGGGCATTGTCGAGTATAGGTGGTAGCGGTGTTGGCGCGGGGCCCATTTATGTGTTTGAAATTGCGATATTCATTAGCCCTGGGGCCACAAACAGTAGCCGTTCGGCCGCAGACAGGAATGCTTGTATCGATTCAGGAGATTAATGTTATGCACCACCAACAGCATCGCTTCTCCCCGGATCGTTTCTTTCTGAGAGATGCAGAAATCTTTGGTAGCAAAATGTGGAGCTCTTCATCAAGGAAGAGCAACATCCTGCCCAGAATGTATCGTACAACGTACATATCAGAACATTGCCGAGTGTGTGTATAGGCAACAATTTTCTTTCTACATTGCTACTGTTGTTCATTTGCGCACCGCGCTTACCAGGATACGATTTGATTTGCAAATCTTTTTGTCGGGTGGTGGTGGTGGTGGTGACGGTTGTAGTGGTGGAGATGGACCTTTACGTGTAACCTGGTGGAACATACAGAATGGTGATTGGAAGTAGCTATTAGGCTATGGTTATTTACTTTTAATGGAGCGGTTAAGTGAAGAAGGTCATCAAAATGAGAAGTTGTATTGCAACAAGGCAAATAAACATTACTGACTTTAACAGTCTCATGAAGTTCGAATTTCAGGGTTTAATGAGAAGAACTTAGTGATGTTGCATTTGGTTTCCTAAAGCAATATACTCAGATTAATTGTTCTTTTAAGCAATGGGGCTTGTAATGAATCGTCTAACTACTAAACGTGATTTAATTATACAGCTTTAGGGAATCTTTGGTCTAACTTCTGCAATTTTCAAATGGGATTTCCTGGATTAAGTTATTATTTTGAGATCCTGGACCATTTCATTTCGCTGTATACTTTGAGTTTAGGCGGTAGTAGTGAAGTGGTATTGTTTGATATATAGACCTGACGCGTGGGTTCGTTACCAGAGCTGGGTAACTACTTTCAGGCACCCATTTTTGTGTGGTCATTCTTGAGGCTATAGTGAAGTTACAACTTCCTTATTTACATCCGCTGCACGATAACGAGCGGAAGGTGTTCACCCTTATATTACAATGGATTGACAATTGGTCTGAGTGGTCCAAGTCAGTGAAAGCCTCCTCTTTCACGAAAAATTGTACAATTTGAAAAAAAGAAAAAGTCGAGGTAAACATCAAAAGTTGTATCAGGTTTAGCTACGGTGTAACTTTTGATGAACTCAATTCCACGTTCAAGGCTTTGCGCAAGAGAAGTAAGCCACAGTCTAAAGAAGTTGTACATTTTTTGAATGAAAAACTATTGATAGAAATAAATTTGCTAAAGGAAAGGACGTATCTATATGCACTCAACACGAGCTTACGCGAGTCATCGGAGGGACAAAAAAGGGTCGCTTAGTTCTAGTTACTTCATTTAAAATGACATGACATTTTTGGGTAGTTTGAAAAAAAAAAAATCGTGTGATTCGTGTTGGTTCGTGTAAAATGAAGCCACTCAGTCATTTCTGATGAAAAAGGTTTCCGTTTGAGTTAATGCTGCCCGAATTTTTGAAAACAACTGCCAAGTTCTGAAAAAAATTGTTAACTAAAAGTGGTATATAACTGGAAAGGTAAAAAATTCCTATTTTTATATAGAAAATAGGAGCCACTTCAACAGCACTTTACTCGAAGTCCTACGAAATACAACTTGAATTAAGAAAACGAGACCGTTGAACTTAAGCTAGATATTCTTGAGTTGAAACTATCTAAGAATAATCAACAACTCATTTTTACTGCTGCATTTTTCAGCTTTTGGAACTTCTTATGAGCTTTAAAAAATATATATATTGCTTGCTCCCTCGCTAGTAATAAATGGTTTGTTAATGTTTAAGTAGTTTCTATTACCAAGGAACAATCTCTCTTCTTCTTCATTTTCTTCTTTTTCTTCTTCATTTGCTTCTTTTCTTTTAAGTCTTCTTCTTTTAATTCATCTTTTTATTCCTTCTTCTTCCTATTCTTTTTCTTCTTCTTCTTCTTTTTCTTCTTTTTGTTGGTTTACTTGGATTTGTGTGTGCCAGTAATTTTCTGACCTGGCTTTCTTCTTTCCTACTCACGATCGTGCCGAGCATTGCATCGAAATACTTTGGTGTGCGGGATGTCGTTGCCCGATACCATTGTCTTATCAGGGGGCTCGGATAGTTGACTTGGTCTGCGAGTTGCCGTCCAGTGTCTTTGATAAACATGCTAATGTGCATGGTTCAAATTGTACTGGTTCAAAAAAGTGATTTTTCTTAAACAATTCCTTTGTACCTTTGAGGAGGTATAGAAAGATGTCTGTTAAAAGGAGAGCTCTTAATATTAATATTTAGAGGTCGCTCATTGTAGATTTCCATTTCCTATAGAAATAACACTAGAAAAAAAAACGTTTAAACTTTGGAATTTTATATTTCGGACTAGAAACAAAGTGCCGAGATGAACGATACATATTTTTATAGAAAAGTAGTTGTTCTACAAAAAATATTTCTTATTATTTTTCGACGAATTAACTCCTTCAAAAGTTAATTAAGGCTAAGCTTTCCACCATCCCTAAACTTTTCGAAGGTATTGTATACGACTCTCTGTATTTTCATTGCAAACCAATTGTCTCTTCACTTGAACATGGTTTCCTAAAAGGAAGGTCTATTACGACTAACCTTACCCAATTTGTATCAAAGAATCTCTTGGCCATCGAAGGGGGCAACGAGATCGATGTTATTACTACTGACTTTAGTAAATCATTCGACAAAATTAACAATCAAATTATCTATCTCAAACTCAAAGCATTTGGCTTCCCACCCTCAATTATCGAATGGGTCAAATCATATACCTAGAGAACCGAGTGTATACAGTAGTTTTTAGAAAAGCAGTTTTCAGCCCAATATTTGCCTCTTCTGGCGTTCCCCAAGCCATCTAGGTTCACTCCTGTTTGTGCTTGCAATAAATAACGTCACTACTATTATTTTTTTCTCTGATCTGTCTATTTAGGCAGATGACATTAAAATTATAGAAGTCATATCCTCTTCTCATGATTTCTCTCTTCTTCAAAAAGACCTCAATGCTTTTTTTACTTGGTGTAATAAGAACTTTCTTGGGCTTAACGTTAATAAATGTCAATCTAACGTTAACGTTAATAAATGTCAATCTATGACTTTCTCGCGTAAACGCTTACCTTCTAGTCTTCGAACGTATTACTTCAGTAACGTACCTATCCCCAGAGTTTCGTCTATTCGTGATCTTGGGGTTATTTGTGATAAAGAGCTGAATTTCCACTCTCACATAAACTATATTATTGCGAAAGCAAACTCCTCTCTTGGGTTTATCAAACGCTGGTCTAGAGAATTTTCCGACCCCTACGTCACAAATCATTATTTAACACTTATGTTAGACCAATCCTTGAATATGCTTGTCAGGTTTGGTCTCTCTACCAAATAACTCAATCTCGTAGAATTCAAACTGTGAAACGAAGATTTGTAAGATTCTCATTGCGTAGATTGCCTTGGTCTGATCCGTTCATTTTACCCCCATATGAAAGCCGTTTGCGACTAATTGACATGGTCACCCCTTTCTAAACGATGTGTTGTAGTGCACTTCAACTGGTTGGATGTTCAAAGGAATATCAACAAGTTTATGCAAATTAATTTTCAATTCATCGATTGCATCCTCAAGAGTAGACCGAGTTATTGTTAATTCACTGCTAATGTCATTCATTTTTGATATTAAGTCAAGGTGGATTGCATTTAGATGGCTGGAAGCTGTTGAGGCTGATGAAGAAGTGGATTGGTGACATGTTTCGAGATCGGAACGAATGTTTTTGATATAATCAATTATTAAATCAAGCGGGTAGGATCTTGAGGCTGAGTTGAGAGTAGATAGTATTTCGCTACTATCATTTTCGGGGCCTCCTCCTTCAGTCAGTGTTGAACTTCAGAAATTTACCTGAAAAAAGGATGGTTTGTTAGCGTTTTCGGGCTGTGGCTCACTCGAAGTCAAGATGCTGTATAGAAAAAGTTCACAACAAACTGGGAATCGTAAAGTGGTTATTTTGTGAAACCATTCTCAACGCCGAGAAAAAATCCTACCGTAACCTGACAGTTGTGGTGCCTGGGGCGTCGTTGTTATCCTGTCTGCCAGTTACGCGGAAGTTCGAGGATCAAGTCCTAAAAACATCCAATCGCTTCTGTAGGAATCGGCAAGTCCTCTCTTAGTAAATACACAACCATCATTACTACTACCTTCACATTCATCCATTTGGAATCGCCATGAAATTGTGTGCCCAAAAAAAGCAAGGGTTCAAGGTTCCTCGGGCTTTGATTCACCATCCTATGTTTTTACTTACTTATTTTAGTTTGGTAGTTCATCAGATTCTTAGTTATATCTGCTTGTAGCTTTGGGAATATAAGCAATGCCAACTGTTTGTCCTAGAATCCAAATAGGATGCATGACGCGTGCGTCACTGTTTTATTTTCGTATATAGGTATGTATTGCATTTTTCAGACACAAGCAAATAAGTTAAAAATAGAATAAATAACAACCAACAAAACTTCTCGTGTGGCTAAAAAAAAACTTTTTGAAGTCACTCAGTTGGTCTAAAACTTAGTTCAATTTTCCGTTTAACTTCAAAAAACAAAGCAATCAAATCTTAAGTTAAATTGAAATTTCTTATCCTACGTAGGCATATTTCAAACACCCGAATACATTTTGAGTTCCAAACGTTTATTTATCTATGTCCCCATCCAAAGATTTCTTTAAGTATTTTACGTAGTTTGAGCGTCAAAGTTGCTTGACGGCACGAGTATTTTGATATCTTGCATTGTTCTGTTAACTTGATTTGTATTAATTACTTCTTAGATTTTTAATTGCAGTTCAGCTATGTTGTTCAATTTGTTTCCTGGAACAGTAAACTTCCAGAGACAACAAATGGACATTAGTATTGCAAACAGTTGTACTATAACACAAAGTACAACTAAACTAGTACACTTCATTATACTAACAAAGGGGGGTATCGGTAAATACTCACTTTTAGCTCAACCAAACTAAAAGCCAATTGTCAACTAATTTATTGTTAACATGAAAAAAAACATTCCCCTAATGGCTCATTGAACACTCAAACATATTACTCTTGCCAGCAGGGGGCTGGCTCTGAGCCGATTTTTCTTAATTTGAATACTAACTGCCGTCAAGATGTCATTAAGTCTCGGCATCATACCCTGCTGAAACAGTCCCCCACATGCAAATAAAATCAATATAAAGATATTTGTACGAGTTTTGTCAAATCACGACATGTCGAAGCATTTTGCCAATTAGCCAATAGTTCAATCAGCAATGTCATTAATTTACCTCAACAGAAAAATGTGCTGTGCTGAAACAGTTTACCCATAGTAAAAGTGGGATGGCAATGCGGAGTGCTTTGGGGGACACAAAATGCTTATGTCAACTATTGGCATATTGCAATTGCCAGCAATGGTCGTTGACTTGTGCGACTGACATAGCCACAGTAGTTTCTTGGAAACAAAATTGCTCGTATCTATACGTGTGTATATATTGAAAGCAGCAACAAGGGTAGCTAAAAATGAAGAAAATCAGTCAGCACAACAACAACGAAGAAAAACAACAACAACAGCAAACACAAAAAGAAAAGAGATAAATGGCCACGATAAGTAATTAATTAGGTAATAGCGAGAGACCTGGCCAAAGACATGGTAATAGACTCCTCGAATCTTGATTGTCGCTCCCGCTCTGCCGGTGAACAACTTAATTTACTCCTAAATTTCGCCAGACATTCAAATTGAATTGCATTTAACGTAAAAGGCATTAAAACAAAAATGAAGAAAAAAAAAACACTCAACCAAAGTTGGCCTCTGTCACGGCATGCAGTTCGACGAGTCGGCTGCATGATTCGTTTGGTGTCACGAAACAGGAGCTCCAACTCGAGTCCGATTTGGTAAAAATTTATTTACGTATGGCAAAGGACGTGGGGCTTCTTCAAAGAGACGTGGGCGTGTGTGGGGTAATTCACACACGATCGTCTTACTGACGATCCATCTGCAAACTGCTTGTGTGGTGTCGCCGTGGTCAATATGGTACGTGGGTAAGAACGCGATTCACCTGACCATGAGCTCTTATCACTTTGCGATTAAGAAATTTCAGAGAAAACGAAACAAAGTTGTAGTTTATTGGGATGCCGCTGGAACTGAATATGAGGCAACCCAATCGACAGGGTGGGTGTAGTCACTTTTTGAAGACATAATAAACACAACCGCGGTTAAAAACCAGAGGCTAGCAATGACGACTAATGAATAAAGCAATATGTAAGGATCATAACCCGGATACTATGCTTCCCTAATAACATATACAACCAGAGTTTCTCTTCCGGATGATAAAACATTATTTCAAGAAAACTAGAACTTATCTACCAAACCACTGAGGGAATGATACGAAAAGATATCACAGCTGGAGCAGCACAGGGATCTATCATTGGACATGACATTCTTTGTATGGAAATGTCCGAAGGCTGCTTTCTAGTTGGATACGCTTAACACGCTGCTGCGGTGATAAGCTCACAGAGAAAGTTAAGCCAAGTGATGCGAAGGACAAATTCCTGGATGGGTGAACATGAGCTGTCGCTGGCTACTGAGAAGACTAAAGAAGTAATCCTAGCAAAAAAACGAATTCGCACGGTTATCGAACTTCCACATCGAAACCGAACTTATAAAAAGCAAAAACGTGGTAAAATATTTGGGAACAAACACAAAACTGAGCTTTTTGGATTAGATACGAACAGCTGCTGAACGCGCATCCAAGGTTACAAGCCACCTATCTGTGTTGATGGCAAATGTAGGTGGACCATCCGCAGCAAACGGAGACTTCTTCTGGCAACAACACATTCAATTCTGCTGTACGGAAGCGAGGATTGGGCTGAAGCATTAAAACCGGAAACAACTAGCATCGGTACAAAGTTGCGGTGCCTTCTTGCGAATAGCGAGCGCGTTCCGCCACAGTGTCTAAACCAGCAGTTCTTGCAGTTGCAAGTGACGTACCAATTGACCTCCTCGCAACACAAAGAAGATACATACATGAAAAGAAAGCAGGAATCGGCGTGGAAGCGGCGAACGCGGAAGCGAAAGCTATCACACAGAATTAGAGAACTAGAATATATTTGACGCAGATCCTGAAAACAAAAAACAAGAAGAGGTAGTTGAGGAACCTGCCACCAAGTTACGGATCTCCTCTCAATGAAATGCGTAAGTGGTCCCTCGAGGGGTTGATCAGCGAGAAACTTTCGGAGTTTTAACCGGCATGCCAAGCTTAGTACACCTTGGAGAGTCCTGCACACGGGGATGTATGGATACTTCCTTGCGGTAAAGCATTTCTCCAAAAGTAAATAAAAAAAAAACGATCCATCGAATGCTGCTTTGTACTTTCAATCGAGTGTTGGTTCATACGCCTAGTTGTGCATTCCTTCAAGAACTTTCTTGTGAAAATATGTACTCTCGTCCGCACGATTAGTTGCTTGATCGAACGTTTGTTGGAAGGTCCATTCATTTCCTCTCAAACACTTTTCCGTAGTTGCATTTTAGTAACCTTCTTCGTTGCATCTATTCACATTTGGTAGCACGTTCGTACGATCATTTAAAAATCTATTCGAATGTGCATTTTTGTGTTCGTTCTATATTCTGTCGAAGGCCTTTGGTTTTTTTTCCTTCGCTTTTACGTTCGATAGCAGCAAAATTTCTTTTTACAATTGTACGTCCATTAAATTCCTCCTTTGTTTTTAAAAAATACTGCTGATTCTATTTCCAAGCCTTTGCTTTAACGTTTCAACCAATCTTTACCGAATGGGATATTTCCTAACACGTGGCATAACTCGTTGCTAACGATATTTAAAAACGGAGACAGATCCAACATCAAAAATTATCGAAGTATTGCAATCATGTCAGCTATTCCCAAATTATTTGAGAAACTGGTAACTGACAAGCTGAACGTGGAGATGATTTCAGTCTTAAGCGAGCATCAACATGGCTTGGCATGGCATGGCATGGCAGGGAACCAGGTTGATGCTATCTATACTGACTACAACAAATCTTTCGACAAGGTTGATCACAATCTGCTTATTTTTAAATTTAAAAAATATGACATTCATGACACCTTATTATTGTGGATCCAATCGTATTTGTCGCAAAGGACGCAGTGGATCAAGTTTTGTGATGTCTTGTCACGTCAAATTAATGTAACTTCTGGTGTACCCCAAGGTAGCCATCTTGGCCCACTTTTATTTCTTCTTTTTATAAAAGACCTGCCCTTACTGTTTGAAGGTTGTAGATTTCTGATGTATGCCGACGATCTAAAGTTGTTTCATACAGTTCACAATATTGCCGATACGCAATTATTGCAGCAATGTTTAATCAGCCTAGTCAAGTGGTATAAAGCTAACGGAATGATGTTAAACGTGGAGAAATGCAATATGTATATATTTTTTTTTTTTTTTAAGAAAAACTTGTGCAATACATTTTGACTACTCCATAGACGGACAAAAGTTAGTAAGAATTGACGTAGTCAAAGACTAACTTTTAAACATCATTTTGATAAAGCTCATTCCAAGAGTATGGCTATGCTTGGTTTCGTGAAGCGAAGATCCAAGGAATTAAGTAATCTCTATATCACTAAAGCTATATATTGTTCATTGGTCCGGTCACTGTTAGAGTACTGTAGTGTAATATGGTCTCCGTTGTATGCTGTTGATATAAAGAAACTTGAATCTGTCCAAAAGCAATTTTTGTTGTTCGCCCTGAGAGGTGTTGGATGGAATCCCGACAGTTTTGTCCAACCTCGTTACGCACATCGACTAAATCTTATTAATCTTGCAAATTGTAGAGAGTTGTCCGAAGCTTTATTTGCGTTCGATCTTTTAAATAGAAATATTAACTCACCATTTTTGTGTTCCAAAATATCTGTAAATCCTAACGTTCGTATTTTAAGACATACCAAATTTTTAAAGGAGAGCAACTCAAGGACTAATTATGCTTCTCATGAATGTCTCAATAGATGTTCAAAAACATTTAATAAATATTTTGACTTGTTCAATGTAAATATGAAAAGAGAAAACTTCCGGAGAAAAATCCTAAATAGAATGATGTTTGAAGACTCTTCTTGACTTTCTTTGGTATAGCAAATCTTTTATATAGCAAATCCGTTTTACTAATGATAAAAAATTGTTTTTATATAATACGTAGTACAACAAATGTATTTTATTCTATTTTCTATGTAGTGCAATCTTTGTTTTTTTATAATTAATGTTGTCTTACTTTGGCAAAATAAATTAAACTAAAGTTATTAAGTAGCACAACACTGTACTACTATTACACATCCATATAACGCCCAACATCATAATAATTTCCTATCGTGTTACACAAAAAACCCGAAAACTTTTTCAAATTGCGGATTAATATCACACTTACGGCACACTTTGAGCGCTGAAAAAAAAACAGAAAGAAAATCACAAACGGAATTTCCCCGCGGTATAATATGGTCCGCCGTATATCAGATTTTATCGAGACACTTACCAAAAACGTAAATACTCCACACCGTTTCACACGCAACATTTCGCACCAAAAGCACGAAGTTACTGCCGACATACGAGTGCGTTTTGTATAAGATGTGGGCCTTCTTTTCCTTCCATCACGCCCAAGTCCAATACAATATAATACTGCGATTCTTAAAAATTGGAAATTAATTTACTGTTGGTAGTGCAATAACTTTGAACCACAACAACACCAACAACAACATTCAATTCGATGATGTGGTCAGTCAGTCATTCAGTCAGTCTTCTCACCTCGAGGCGCATTTGGTGGAGTTCAAAACATAAAAATTACTGATATGCTTCCAATGCATCGATACTTAATACTTAGCAACAGTATAACAGCAGCAACAGTCGTTAGGCTTTATATGGAGTCCGGTCTCTTGATCTCGATCTCGATAATGACCACGGCCCTGTGATGATGACGATGATGGTGATGACTTCGATGAAAATTTCATTTATGCCGCTTCCGATGGAAGCTGTCTGTTGGTTCGTTGTTTATTTCTTTCATTTTCTTTTTTTTTTGCTTTTTCTGTTGGCTGTACTGACTACTGAGCCTGTGGCAGAAGTGTGCTGTAATAAATTGCAGATGATCTTACCGATCTCTGGCTTAACCGACACAAAAAGGTGGCCATCGCGGCGTGCTTTACAAACTCAATTGCGGTTTGTTTTGTGTGTGTAATTTGAAAATTCTCAATGAAACCGAGTGAAAGCTTGAATAGAGGGAGAACCAACCGAAGTGGAAGGTTCTTTGCTTTGTAAGTCATTTCAATAAGGGGACAGAAAGAAGTATATTGGTCAATTCCTAAAGCTTCATTGAAAATGAGGGACTAAAGTCACAAGGCATTTTCCTTGTTAAAGGAAATCGATGAAGTTTCCAGGCCAAACTCTCAATATTTGGCTTACACAAGTTGAAGCTTCTTCGAAGTTGTTGATGACATGATAGGCCACATGGGTTAGAAAGATAGTACGAGGCTGAATAACTTTATGTCACAAATTTCGTTTCTGGCAAAGCCCATTTCGTTTTTTAGAGCTTTTGCGCCCTGGGCTTGGTACAGTTTTCGAGAAAAATGTTTAAGATTTTGCCAGTCAAGCTCATCAGCGATCTCGCTTTCAGAGATATAAAGCGCACTCTTCGCTTGAAAGATACGAGCAATGAATTAATCGTTGGTTCTGAGAAAATCCGTGAAGTTTTGATGACAGCTCTTTCTTGGTTGAGATTCTGAACGTGAAGTTTTGATGACAGCTCTTTCTTGGTTGAGATTCTGAACTGAAGGAGAGTTTACCACATTTTGGGTTACCTGTTAGTTAGTCGATAGCTTCCAGGAAACTGCGTTAAATCATTGTGAAAATAAGCCATATTCTGCCCGACATCGCCGATACCTCACAAGTCATAACGTTCTAGACAAGTCTCAACTTTCCATTTAATACTCAAATTATGATGTGGTTTCCCCAACACGCAGCGTCGTGACTTATGACTTTTGGGTAGAATCGGGCAATTAATCACCTTAAGTGTCAAAAGCTTTCAGAACATCTTTAAGGCAAACCACCGTGTTTTTCTGTCTGTTTCGTTTTTTATGTCGTTGGAAGCTCCTACTTACCTAAAGTAACATCGCCCAGTGTTGGTCCCAGGAACCAGGATCACACGAATTGAAATTGAGTAGCAATGGAAACCTGTCTAGCAATTTTTTGACGTTCCAAATTTTAACAAAACATACAAAAAGTCGACAAACCAGTCCAACAGTTTGTCAAAATGGCTAAAAACTTCACTTTGGCAATAAAGCCACTGGAAAATGTCACCGTGACCTTTATCATTCACCTGACAATGAAATATTTCCATTATCGAGTGCGGCACCTTATCACACCAGTCAGTCAATTCTGTTTGCTCATAAGGCAGCGCAAAGTATATTTTTAAGAAGCCATCAATGTCCCAGACCACGACGACGCAGTCAACAACACAAACCACAAAAAAAAAATAAACCGGCCCCAACTTATGACTCTGGTTTTATGATGCCCACCGCCGACAATGACGACAATGCCCGCCGCCACCACCCTACTCGTATTTACCCAGGCACACACACATTCAGTACTGTTTTTAGAACTTTGACAACTGCGTCTGCCTAGCAGGGATGCCGCACTCATCAGTTTTTTAATCCTTTGCGCTGTCCATAAGTATCAAATTTAATATCCGTTTTAATCGCTTCATTACGGGCCGCCACTTGGCCAAAACTTGATGTTTCCGCCATAAAATATGGCTGGCCAATGCATTACCGGCTGGTGCACTGCTGCTGTTGCTATACAGTGATGGTGGTATAGAATGATGCGGTGTCAGTGATGCTTTTCCCTGGGCATATTGGATGAGAGGACGACAAGGTATTGCTTCGTCCAAATAATGGCAGCCGGACTAATGAGGTAGGTTTTCTTTGGCAGTTGTGTGTTGGCCTCTTAAAAGACCGACCGACTCGAAGCTACTCAACGCACCGAAGATGATAAAGTTGCAATGGAATTTGCATGGTGTTAGACACATTTGTGTTCAATACACGAGGATCTCTCTGCTTTGGGCTTAAATCAATTCCTGGCTAAAGTGTTGTTTCTTGCTGTTTTTTGTATTCTAGCCAGCAGTCTTCGGGGATGTTTCATACATGATGCGTGGGCTGGTAGGAATATGGACGTTGTAAAAAAATCTCATAACGCTATTAATGCCAATAAAGGATGTTATGCTGAGCCTGTGCATAGAGAATGGCTAACCATATTTTGCCAGCAGCTGGGTTAGCACATTCAAGCTGCCATATAGATAAGATAGGCCATATTGAAACGTTCAGGATTTTATTTCGAACGAAGAAAAGTGGAGGAGTAAGACTTTTTGTTCAAGTGCTTCGTTGGCATCTTCGATTTGTTCGTCATTATTAAACTGACAATTATGGAAATGGAAGCATTAACATGATATTACTCTTTGTGTCCCGCTGTTTTGAGGCAGACGATCTAGACGATTTGAGAATATAAAATTGAAGTGGGTAATTGGTTGTCCTTGTCAGTAATTAAAATTCCATATCGAAGGAGACATCACTTAGATGGAGATAAGATCCAATAAATTCTTGGAGACAATAAAAACGCTTTCGCTCATCTTACTGAGCACTTGGCGTTAGTGTTGCTACTCAATTTGTCTGTGAATTTGAGAGTTGTGCAAAAGCAACAAGAGAGATTACCATGATTGTCATTCTACAATGACCTCGGCAATCAAAGCAGCACAGGAAGAAACTTAGTCTCGTAAGACATTGCACATTCGTCGAGTCTGGCTTTGGTGAAAGACGCTATTGAGGACACATTTACTTCGTTCGACAAAAATGCGTATGCCTTATTTAATGAATTCAAAAATTGTCATGACTTCAAAGAGACCAAGCTCCAATTGCAAAACAAGGTTTGAACCCCAGCTCTTTTGTTTTTATAAAGCAATAGCCAATGTGCCTTATGACTTCTGCTGAAGCCTTGAAGTCCTCCTTATCGATTCTGGAACAGTGAAAGTTGCCTGAAAAGTAGCTTTGAATTGTTTGAAATTTTCTTTCCAACTTCAGTCCGGACAAATTTGCTTCTCGCATTTAGTTGATTCAATAACAAATTGCGAATATTTATTAACGCCTCTGGCTCAAATTCATAAATCATTCAACAATTAAATGCATCACCGTAAATTATGTTCGAGTCACGCATTTAGCGCAGCGATAAATAATAATCCACACACAAACCGAGAGGACCTCAAAAGAACTCATAACTAACCATATGCTGGCACATGAACGGCCTCAAACTCATCCTTAGCTGTGCCAAATAAATGCACGGAAGGGGGTAAAGTGGTCCTTTTCGGATCGGTTTGCCCATAAATAAGGATAAAGTCACTTTTTTGAAACAAGTTAATTTTGATTTCCTTTTTTTTTAATTTTCTTTTTGATTGTAGCGGGCAAAGATATGCTATGGTACTTTGTGGATGATTTATGGGGAAAAGCATTTGGATGGCGGGTTTATTGTTACAGTTTTATGTGCTGTTCATCATTATTGGCTATGGATTTTTGAGATTATTATCAGTTGAAACGGATCTTTCGACGGGCATATGCTTTGTTTATTGTTAAGGTTGCTGGAGGGGAGTAATCTAATATGCGACTTCCGAAGGGATCGCATAAAAATCGAGGTTGTGATTGCGATCATTCAACAACTCATTATTTGTTTTTTATATAGAAGCACAGATGATTTTTTTGTGGTTTTTTAAAATACCAGCTGGAGCACTCAGACCTTAATACCGGTCCATTGTACTACCAGTTAGCAACCTTCTATTTATTATAGATTTCCAGACGTTCGGAGAAAAGCCAAAAGAAGCTGCCATGATAAGAAGCCTAAGTTACCAGCTCTCACCATGTCTGCGCCGAGTATCTGTAACCTCATGCGAGAAAAAGCAGGACATTCACTGAGGAAGTGCTCTGCGGTGTCCTCATCTTCTCCACAAGATTCACAGAGTGTGGTATCACTTAAGCCTAACACATTTAAATGCTTGGCAAAAGATAAGTGCCCGCTGTCAACGCCAAAAAGCTTTCTACAGTCTTTTCTGCTACAAACTAGCAAAAATGTTGCAGTCTTCTTACTAACGTTGGGGAGCGTACGCTTGGTTTGTCTTTATCCAATGGAGGCATGCCATCTACTGCGTTGTGCTCTTCACAGATCCAATCGTTGATTGAGGCCTTCACTGAGGACGCTGGCAGACCTAGCGACGGTTCAGGTCCTTAGAAAGGTGTCTGAGATCCCTGCCTAGCAAGTTCATCGGCGATCTCATTTCCAGTTATGCCGTGATGGCCCGGACCCCAAATGAGACTCAAGGAATTTAATCTTCCGATCGCATTCAGAGAGCTCTTGCATTCCTGGATCACTTTCGAAGTGGTTAGAGGGTTGAGAAGGGCCTTAAGCACAGCTTGGCTGTCGCTGCAAACAAAGATACTTCTCCCCATCCAGCCATTGTTCGTAACGTGGCTTAAAGCCATTTGAAAACGAATGCGTATGATCCGTGAGGCGTGCAGTCGTATGTCGTCATTCTCCACAAAGGTACCAGCGCCAGATCTCTATTCGGTTTTGGAACCATCTGTGAAGATACGATAACAGTTCTTTCCAGGCTCAGATTCTGGAGCGAACCAGTCCTGAACCGAAGGAAAGTTGACTGAGTAATTTTGACGCAGTTTGAGCCTTGGGATCATCGTGTCAGATGGCACATCCATCAAAAGATATGTTGCTTGCGAGTTCCTCAAAGCTCCAGTGCGAATTGTGCCAGAGACCACATCGATTTAAACGAGAAATGGTCTTGAGAGTACACTCCATGATGTAGGTATTAAGGGGAGGAAGATTCAGCAGTGCGTCGAGAGCAGCTCCCGTTGTGCTGGGTAAGGCCCCAGTAACACCAAGACAAACCGTCGTGAATAGGAAAATATCAAATGAAGTAGGTACAATCGAAGATAAGGCCCCAGAAAAACAGGTTAATCGAATTCTCGTAAATAAGTGGATTGCTACACTCTACCAGTACAGGAAAAAAGATTTGGATGAGAGAAATTAATGGAAACCTACATCGCTCGCTTAACTACTGACTTCTAAAATCAGAATTCGACTATAAAACAACGTGGTTTATTGTCCAAGTGAATTTTTTAAGGACAGAGATGCAAGCATAATTCAACACACTACTTCTTCGATTGCAACATTGTAAACCAAAGATGAATATCATTACTCCTTAGCGGTCTCTTCATCTGTGACATTACTATCGGTACATAAAATGATACACGTAATTAAAAACGAAAGAGACTTTCAAATTGTCATTTCAAAAGACAAAAAAAAATAGTTCTTCTCCTCATAAGTCAAAAGCTCTTACAAATGCAATAACACATCATTTCTGTAAGCAAAATTATCTACACATTTACATGGGTGCTCAACTGCACATAGCAAAATGATGATAATGTTCACTAATAATGCCAGGTTAACACAACCCAGACCAGAGCTACTGACGATACCTACGTACAAATTTGCTCAACACTCATCTCAGTTGCCTTGAACAGAAGCAATTCGTGAGAAAGACATCAGCTTTAGAAAAAACAAATAACACGTTCAAAGCAATTATCCTCATCATATCTGGATAGGCACATTAACGAATTCAATTACAACACACAATACTCTGCGCGTTAGATTGCAGAGCTTGAATTAAAAAAATAAAGAAGAGAGAGAGAGAGGAAAAAAGGAATTCACTATCATCACACCTACCGTTTTTGCACTTCACTCACTCATCCAGGAGGCAGGTTGCAGCGGCATCGTTGACGGCATTGCTGTATGTCGCTCACTAACTACGGTACAGGGAGGGATTTGATAGAAAGAAATCAAGGTGAGTGCATTAGATAGGCTAGGAAAGTTCCGCAAATGTTGACCATTTTGTGCACTTTTCAGAAAAATTTGCAAGGCACAATTACATAATTCAAAAAAATGTTGGATGTCTGGGTCAAAGAACATTCACAAGCTTAATACAGTTTTTGGGCTCCGTCACGCACTGGGACAGAGAGGCATATGTCTAATCAGTCTGTTTAGTACGTGGCAGTAGGTATGGGGACGCCTGAAGCTGGGAGTTCTGAGTGAGACAGAGAGAGGAATAGTCTAGAGTGAGACAGAGTATGTTGACTGGGCGCTTCAATACAGGGTGATTTGAGAAAACCGCCCGGTATAAGAAAGCCGCCCTGTATTGAACCGCCCTGTCAACATATTCTGTCTCGCTCTAGACTATTCCTCTCTCTATCTCGTTCAGAATTCCCAGGCTCACTACTCGTGGCCCGTGGCCCGATTTCTCTGATCGGAACATCGTTCAAAGTAGTAGATTGAATTCTCATTTTGGCGTTTTGATGTTTTGACGGTTGAAAGGTGCCCTTGTCGTTATATGTGCCTGTCAGTTACGCATAACATTCGTAGTTCGAATCCCAACAAAAAAATTTATTATACCGGTACTGCTTTTTGAGAGGGATTGGTAAGTCCTCCTACAGTAAGTTAATTGTCATGAAAAGCGCTTTCCCGATTAGCCGTTTGGAATCGGCAGAAAATTGTAGGTCCTCTCCATTTCCTCACAGGGCATAGTTGTTGAAAACGCGTTAGACCCCGGGGCTCCCTGAACTGTTGGCCCACCCTGTGTATGTATGCATCACGCTTTGAGCTTTACCGCAGATATAAGTCTGCACAAGTAAATAAAATGAAAGCTGTACCCTTATTGCTATGGAATACCTATTCCTACCCTGCTCTAACACCACGCAGCCATGTCCATCACGCATTACACAAACCCAAACCAAATGGACAGAACCTCTTTAAAAGAGTGTTTCAGAAGCAAAAAACTTGCAATAATGACCATTACTCTTATTTAAAAGTGAACATGTTGCGGTGCCTTAGAAACAAATAATCCACACACAGTTGTTGAGGTGCGCCTACCTGATGCCTATATAGTGCCTATCCATTTAGAACTTAACAACAGAGTTTCCTCTATCTATCCTGAGTAAGCTTCAATCTAAAGACCATACCAAGATTCTACACTAGCCCCCGGCTGTTGGGATACTTGAAATTGTTTTCGAGCACAAAATTGCTTCTGCGGATGCGCAGCGCAGAGCACCCCGAACTCTCAACACACTGAATTTGAATCTCAATTCCAATCATCATCATCATCTTGATCGTCATCTCACTCGGCAAAAAAAAAAAAAATACAACAACACACAGTAAAAACACCTTTAGCTAACCGAAACCAGTTGTTCATCATCGGTACTGAACTATACGAGTTTGTGTTACTATAAAGAGATATAAACATTTGCAGGTGAACTTCAAAGATTTTTCATTTAATTTGCAAGTCATCGTCTCCATTTTCGAGTTGATTACAATGAAAGGGGACTACGACGACGCGGTGGCGCGACGCGACTGACGATGCTAAGGCTATGACTATATATTGAGATTTGAAGAAGAAAAAGGTAGCTAGCGGGGCTTGAAACATTGTGAAGATGGCACATGTAAGTGGGAATGGAGTGGCCCCACAGCACCAGGAAAAGAAGATGACTTTTCAGCGAGAGCGGATAAGAAAATTACTGGCACTTGAAGAGCACTTGTCAGATATTGATGGTTCACTTTCAAACAAACATTGCGAGCATATAGGGACATTGAAATAGTAACAGAAGCAACTTGAGTTGTTTCTGGTTTTTATTTCAATGCTTATTAGTGTCTCGGTGGAGATAAAAAGATGTTTTTTCAAATGTAAATAGTTTCAATCAGTTTTAGGGGAGCAGGAGGCAGGACAAGAAAGGGAGGATCTAACGTTTTGTACAAAACTCAGGATCAACTCCCTACAGAGTTCGTGTAGGTTCTGAGATGAAGAAGGTGGTAGGATACTTATCGTGACACAGATTTCGGAAATTCATAGTTTTTTCGGAGACAAAAGTTGACCCATTATGAAATCTCAGACGGAAACAGAGCTCCTCAACTTAAACAAGAACACAGCATCTGCTCTACAATTTAAAGCCATTGTCAAGATAAGTGCAGGAATAAAGCTGAGTTCAGCCTCAGTTATTTTCATGAGCGAGTAGCTTAAGTGCATAGAAACTTTTGAACTTCAACAATCCTCACATTTCCCATTCTCCCCTAAAAACCGATTGGTATTAGTTGAGTAGGTTGAAGTAAGCCCTCTTTATTCTCGCCTTCCAAATCTGTTTCATTATTATTTTTTAATCACTTTTCGACTTAAATGTTTCGAGAAGAGCGCGGTGCTCTATGAGATACTTAGGTGGAACCCATCACTCCATCCATGCCGTGCTACAGCTAGTAATAACTGACCAGAGACCACAAGAGTGTCTGTCGGTCTTTATAATGAAACACACAATGGATTAGTGAAGTGCAATTCATGTTCATTTCATTTTCGGCACTGATGATGGCTTTAATGATGATGACGGTGGTAAGGTATAAGGTGACCTACTGATTGAGAACCTTTGATTGTGTCCGATTTTAATGAAACCTCTTGAGTGTTCGCTGTGAAACTGCCTCTGTTAGTGCTGTGCTCTTCAAGGGGGAGATTTACTTCTTTTTCTTTTATTATTTTTTTGGTTGCTGATGACTTCAGCTGGATGTGGTTCATTTGAAGTGAATTATGTTTCGGTTGATGTTTCGGATGTTTTTCTTTCGAAAATTATTTAAAGAGTTGAAAAGAGAAGTGCCATGAAGCATTTTAATGTTTAGCAATCACATTTGAGTGATCTAAAGTCTTACTCTTGAAGACATGTTTGTAATGACAGGTGGGAAATGACTAAACTCTTTGGCTTCATAATCATCATGACAAATTGGGAGCAATGAAGAGAGAAAATAAATTATTTTTACTAATTTTTTACTGCAAGACTTAACCGTTATTTTTACGTCAGAAACTACTTAACCATTACCCTGTTTATTAAAGCAAAACATGTTCGAACATCAAACGTCATGAAAGACAGTTGTATTCATAATTCTTTGTTTTTACCCCCACACACTAAATGTCAGCAGGACCCTCAGATAGCATTCAAAACAACACGCAAACGCAATTAGAAAATACACCCCGACTAACGCGTTCCAATCGGAAGGAATTTCTCAGCATTTGCATAATATTCAACAGGTAAGCCATTTGCAATGCAACTTTAATTCCCACGCCCAATTCACCGCACGATAGCAATGCAACAGTTTGTACTGCAACAAGGATGAGCTCTTCCCTCATTTTTCGGTGTTCATCCACCATAAAAATTATACAATTCCTTGCAGGAAATCACCCTAAATGGCTCCTTAAGTCATTCTAGAAGCGTTTACATAATTACGCCTGTCGCTGTTGTCATGGGAGACAGAGCAGACTATTCTCCTTAGCAGGAGAGTTGCAAGTCATTCCAAGAAAACGTAGAAGTAACAATGTCATCGATAAGGGTTAGAGAAAACAATTATCTCGCGTCAATACAAATACAAAATTAGAAGGAAGCGATGGGAAAATTCATCTCCTCCATCATCGCATCGGTTAGATCAGTCAGCTTCTTTCATCCTAATCAACCAGCAGCAGCTTGGTCTTGATGATGCTATGGTCTTGGTATAGTATAGCAAAATTGAATTGCCCACACGAAGGTGGTGAGAATGTCCGACATCAAAGCCAACAAATTTTGCAGGACCTCTCGGTGCATTTTCAATCTCTACACACTGAAGCGCTTTCTTGGGCAACAACGAACGAGATGAAGGCATCTGTGGTATTTTCACGTGGAGCAATCGATGCGGCTTCTTTGCGTTCGGACGATCGCAAAGCATATTTCACTAATAGCCGAAGAGCTGCTATGGTTGAAGGAAATTTTGTGCGTATCTGCGCGCAAACACAAATCGTTATCGGTGTTGTGGGGATATGCTACCGCGCAACTATACTCATACTGACAATGCCAGTTCAATGCTTCTGCCCATAGTCAAGATGACTTCTGGGTCTGCTCACTGCTCTGACAAACACTTGTGCAATCATTTATTAGTGACTTTCGCTGGGGAATGCCACGGAAGCTGATGACGATGCTTTCTGAGACGATCGACATCATCGCACGCTCAGAACTCTCGTAGACAGTATAGTATGGCGATGTTGGGGGTGCGCGGACGGAGGATATAACAACTTATGTATAAATGGTTAGCGTGTGAGTGGTTAAATGCGCTCGCAGTGTTATTTGCAATCGCGTTAAGAATTTATTTCCATAAGACGAAGATGGTTAGATTGGCGAATATTCGGATGTCGGAATCCTTTTGATGTTGAACGAGATCGGTTTTGATCAAAGCTAAAGGTACCTGTGTACATTTCTGATTGAAAGTATGAAAGTACCTTATTCTCGATTGGATTATGTGTGAAAATGTGGACTTTTGAATGTCAGAGTAGAGAGGTGGCATTTCCCACGGTAGTCAATGGAAAGGTTTAGCCTTTGAATTGAATGAAATATTCTCCTGCAATTTTGATGTCCATTAGAAGCATTTTAAAGTAGCTAAGCATGAAAGTGGACCTCTTTTTTGAGTAGTGATTCGAAGACTAGTTTCTTCAAATATTCTTACGGTATCGAGATAAGAAGTTTCGCTAATTCGTCAACACCAAGAGAGAAGAAACTTCAGTGATAGATTGGCTGTGGGAATACCACTCCGATCTTTGAAAATTCTCCTCTCCGCCTCCTCGAAACCCGTTTGGAATTGATCAAATCAAGTCAGGTGACTCCGTTAAGAGTCCGCTGATCAATTCCCCTGAAATCCAAGATCCGATTAAGTGGTCGCATTAAGACCATACCATCGTCGAATTCCATCATAACCGCATCTCTTTTAGAAACCCCTTTTGAATTGACGGAATCAAGACTGGTGACTCCGTTCCTGACTAATTAGACCTTGGTCGCTAGTCGGAATAGAGTCCAATCGGTCAATTCCCCGAAATTGGAAAGCCGATTAGAAACACTGTGACCACCGATTCAGTCATAGCCGCCTTTGCAATAGCAAACATATTGAATAGATTGGAACAAGTCAGGTGACCCCGTTTCAGACTAATTAGGCCTTTGGTCACTAGTCGGAATAGAGTCCGCTAATCAGTTCCTTTGCTGTGGCCTTGCTATAGCCACTACCTCCCCTGTTGACCTACAAACGTAGCTCCATTCTCTGGGCAACGTTCTTAATTACATATATTCTTAATTATTTACAGGAATGCATCAAGCACCAGGCCCACACCGGCTAAACTATCCACCGACAATACCGGTTCCCTGCGCCGTCCGAGAACGAGGGAGCTAATCCTCATCTATTTAACCGAAGGAAAAGTGCCGCCCGCACTCAGCGCCTCGACCGTAGCAGGCCAACTAGCATACATCGTATTCCTCTCGCCTGGTGAATATTTAGTTATATTCAAGACAACTTATTTCACTGATTGTAAAGACTTGTCTCTCCTCTATTTAGTAAAAAATAAAGAATACTGTAATTCATTTTTGCCGGACAGTCCGTTGGAACAGAAGTTGGAATGCCGCTGCTCAAGTTTTCGAGCTTCCTTAGGAAAAACCTTGGACCCGCTGAGTTCTGCCCCAGCTGGGAATAAAGAAGCCTCACAAATTGGCTTGATGACGATAAAACCAGAAACGAGGAGTTATCGCTTTTCGAGCATCTGCAAAGTCGAAATGACATCTGTACAGTTTTTGGTTTCGTTTGTAGAATCATTTGGCATCGGTGTAGCTCGAGAGCAGGAGCCCCAGAGTAGAAGATCCACTTGTGGCACCTTTTTCTTGGATTGAGTGATGGGAAACGTAAGTTTTCTTTTTTATTTTTGGGTTTGTCTATAGACCGTAGCCCAAAAGTATGAAATGTATTTACTCAGTAGCACTGTACACATAACCACTGTATACATAACTGTTTTGCTCATAGCCACTGTACACATAGCCGCTGTAGACATAACTTCTGTGCACATAACCGCTGTATACTTAACCGCTGTGCACATAACCGCTGTACATTTAATAACCTTGCGTTCCGATGTTCATTGCACCGCTGTTACCTGCACCTTTTCTTACAAACTAATTAAAGCCGCAAGTTTGCGGGCTGAGGCATGGACCTTGTCAAACAAGGTAGATGAGAACGCTTTAGGATGCTTCGAAAGAAAAATTCTTCGGGTGATTTTTGGTCCCGTCTGCATAGATGGAGAGTGGAGAAGAAGATTCAACCACGAACTGTACAGCGAAACTGATCTGGTCAAACGAGTCAAGGTCCAGCGGTTTAGATGGCTGGGTCATGTAGAGCGAATGGACACCAACGCTCCGGCCCGGAAAGTCTTCGAATCCAATCCCGAGGGACGGCGCTGTAGATGAAGACCGCGACTCAGGTGGCGCACGCAAGTAGGAGAAGGCCTCAACCAACTTGGCGTACAAAACTGGAGGTAGCTAGCTAGGGATCGAGCTGGCTGGAGAAGCATGTTGGTTGAGGCACTAGTCCGTCACGGAGTGTAGCGCCACCATAAGCAAGTAAGTAAGTAAGTTTGCGGGATACACCGCTGTACAGCGCATTATTTCGTACATTACACCACCATGTTTGATCGATATAAGTTTTAAAGTCTTGAATTTTGTGACAGCAAAAATCTTTCCAGCAGTTCTTACAGAATCAAAAACATGTGATCACTAAGCCTCTGTACAATACAACTTCTTAGTATTTTTTTAATCCAAGTTAGCTGAAGCTTTAGGAAGCTTAAGAAAGTTTTCCTTTCTCTTTTACTTGCACTAGCCATATAGAATGGCTCTGCCTGTGCTATGACACATTTCTGTGAGATGGGTTCATTCTTCTTTGGAGCACCTAACCCCTACTACATACACGCAATGAACTCAATGAAAAATTTGTCTTTGAATTCACATCACGTAGCAAGATTTACAGCGCACATTTATGCAAATGAATAAAACCTACTGCACACACCACACAATCATCAGAGTCACTATTAAAAGACATTATTTGCAGTCCGTAATCGTGCTTTACTGTTTCTGTCCGAACCGCCAATTCATAAATTACCATTTTAATTGCCAATTAATCCTTCGAAATGAACTATATTCCTGACAGAAACTTCACAAAACCTTCCATACAACATGCCGCAGTGCAGTTGCCCATAGCACACACCAGGTGTTAAATGGAATTTCCACTCGTAAGATCCGCTTTTTTGCTGCTATTTTACTTTTTTTATTATGTTCATTGCTAAAGCAAAACAGCAAGCTGTCAAAACGTTTCGTTACTCTTTGCAATACACAAAGTAGCCAATTAGCATTGTAGCTGTTAATTAATATCGGTTTCAGTTCCATGTGACACCTTACAAGAGCGCACTGAGACTGTGTATCTCTTTTTTATATTCTAAAAATATATTCACACGACCGTTGGGTGTATGTGAACAGTGACGCGACCTTTCAAACTCGATAGCAGCAGCTGACTGCGTCTCTAACACTCTTTGGGACAGTTAGAGCGATGCAAATAAAAGTGTCACGCCATTCGGAGAACTAAATATATAGTTCAGCAAAATGGTCACGAAACAAAACGCAACGATTTAGCAACTAAGAGCCGCAACCAGCAGTCTGCTGCCTTTCACGGCTGACTTCTTGGACCAGAAAACATCAGGCTTGGGTTGCACCAGCTCAACTACCACTACCTCCATCACCACCACCACCTATAGGTACTATTATTTGCATCATGACTGTCTTGCCACTGTCTTGTTCAATTGGGAGTTCAATTTTGTATATCTTTCACTCGTCCGCTCGATCGTTGGCTCGCCCGCAACCGACCAAACGAACGGGCCAATATGTCGGAAATGAAACTATCTGTGGTGTTCCACTCGGCGGAATCTCATGGACTTAACGTCTCAATCAAACAACACAAGCTACACCGGCCAAAAGTCAGTCGATTATCAAATGATTTGCATATTACAAGACCTTAATTTAGAATACATTTTCCCTAGGCTGTGCTGTGCCACTTCTTTGCTCCTTGCATTTGTCTCACACAACACTGTATGCCTCATTGGAAGTATGGTTAGGTTTATCTTGGAGCTAGTTTATATTGCGGATTTCCATTCAATGCCAAACACAGCACATGGTAGTACATAGAGAGAAGTTCCTTGTCACACACAGACTATGTCTCTGGGAGACTTTCCCAGATGATGGGATTGTTGGTTTTGTCTATGCCTATGGGTGGAGTACTGTGGTCATGATAAGTTTCGAGATGGCTTTGATTCATATCTTCAAAGAAGAACCTCCATTCGGTGTTGCGTAGGGCTGATGAAAAGTGAATCCGAAGAGAACAGCTTTTGCATGCCAAGATGAGAGGATGGGTACGATACCTCCTATTGGGATTAGCTCAGTGTGGGTACGAACCACAAACTGAGCTTCTAGAACCTACGAGAGATACTTCTGTCTCTTGCTTCCTTCAAGAATAACATTGTCTACCATAGAACATAAAATATGTCCTTAAATAATTTTGGGGGATCCGCTTACAATTTTTCTAAGAAAGAAGCACTTATAGAACCCTCTTTATATCAATCAACAAGAGCTTAGAGTAGGGTCCAAGCACACATATGGTAAAACTGCAAACCTTTCAAAACAAAAATCAGTGAAGCCAAAGATAGTGAGGATTCAATAGAAATAACTTTCACAGCAAGATGCAGGTTGGTTCCCCAAGCTGAATCGCAGAAAACGACGCGGTGCAGTGTGAACTCGAAGCTATGAAGACTCAATAAATCAGTCTTACCCCAGCCATCTTACCACAAATTGAACTTTTTTTTGTAGTTTCATCTTTCCAAAAGGATTCATTAGACCCAACATCAAATCTAAGCTAACACAGAAAATGGCGCCCAATGTGAAACCTCAGTTTCCACATTTCCCATATGAGCAGATTAACACGACAAGGGTGGATACTAAAATTTGTATCCCTTTTAGCAACAGCAAATTGTTAAATCACAAAGGTCATAGTATGGTATGCAGCAGCAGCAGCAGGTGCAAGAGCACACAAGACATACCTTTAAAACAAGACGTAAGTATGTACATTTTCCGGGTGTTTTTATGGTTAAATTGTCTTGAGTGACCTTTTGGTGGGGGTTTTCTCGAATTGTCGGATGCATCACGTGCTGAGAATTGATGTTGATGATTTCGTATGATTGAGGTGAAGTCCTTTTTGCTCTGTCTGGTCACCTGCTGGTTGATTATGTGCCTTTTTTTGTTCTCCTCTTGTCTGCGAAGGGAAGGATACAATAAGACGATATAGTAGGCAAGAGATATCCTTTTATTAGTCCATCGTGATAGTCGCTTAGAGAGCATCCTGTGTGTAATTTTTACATCATGATGGCATCCTTTATGTGGCGGCATCAATTCACAATGCACAATCACCTGTGCCTATTGGAATGGCGTGTTGTAATCTTGACTTTATGGTGAGGCAGGTGATCATACGGTGCAATTAATGAACAGGCTATGGCGATTGAATCTGTTTTCTTTTTTTTAATAATTTTTCCCTTGTAGTGTGTTGTTCTTTTGATGATCGACTGATCGACAGACAGGATGGGAAGTTAATAATTATTGAAGACATCCTGCAGTTATGTGAAGAGTACCTTTGGAGTCGAGTGGTAAATTATGCCTGAAGAATGTAAATGTATAGGAAATAATAGATGAAAGAGAAGCAGTAGTAAAGGGAGAGATGAGTCTTTGTTGTTAAAAAACAATTTTTGGGGCCTTTAGCAGATTCAATCAACTGATCCTTTGAGTGTGTAGTTAAGTTTGTGTAAAGGAGGGTGTCATCAATTTTGGGCTCCTTGAAGTGACAAAAGGGTGACAAGGACTCTTGAAGAAAGTATCTTTGTCAATTCCTTGTTAGGGAGGATATAAGAGAGTTATCACCTGCAAGTCGACAGAGAAACTTGTCTCTACTTCCTAATTGAATCACGTTCAAAGATTTCTCTTACCCATTAAACTTTCCGCTTGACTTGTGCCATTGACTAAAAACACTTCCATTAAATTCCATAGGTTTGTTCCAAATGATTGGTTCCTATTACTTTTGCCCCATATTTTCGCAAACAACCACTCACTCACTCATGCTATGGTACTGACTGATTTGTTTTTATTGCTGAAATCAAGCAAAATATACTCGAGACAAGAAACACTGAATATATCACTCTCTTTTTGTGCACCTCATCAATAAGTTCGCACCTAGAAGAGTCTATAATTTTGCCCCGCATCAATGAAATAACCTCTCCTCTCCTCTCCTCTCCTCCACCATCAGTATAATATTTGCTTTCGAATTGGAAAACATTGCGGATGTGCTGCGCATGAAACCAGACCACAGTTCAGGCATTAAAAGAAAATTATCACTACGACCAAAGTGGTAGTTAAGAGGAGCGGCGGTTCTCCACCCATCAACGGATGCTTCGTGGGGCGGTACCCAGGAGTACCTCATTCGGTAATAATTTCTGCGATTGAATGAACGCGAACAAGCTTATACTACTCTCTGTTCGTCCCGCTCGCCCCGAATGCAAGCGAAAAGTTATGTGGCATGTGCTGAAATTGCGCTTTACACTGTGAAACACAGAAATGAAAATAAAAAAATAAGTAAAAATAATAAGAACTTCACATATCAGGGAAATTGAGGCTCCAGTGTGCTGCATGGACTCGAAAGAGCATTGGAATGGCAGAAGGCTGCTTTATGCCGTTCGTATTGATAACCTGTGATTATCAATGATTTTTTTCTTCTTCTCGTCTTCGTTTTATTTTGTTGTGTTCGTTCATCCAGTTTATTTTCGGTTCGGATTCAACAGGAATGCAAGTGCCCGGAGGCAAGTGTATACGTTTTTATGGAACAGCATTGAGCATAATTAGGCGCACAAGTGAAACAGAGTTATACATTTGTGTTCGCTGCTGAGTAGAATTGTGCTTTGTAAGTCTGTGATTTCATTTTAAGTCGTAATAATAGAGGCTAGATGGTAGATGGATGTTTTTCTATTTCATCCCTTTTCTGAGGTAGTGGTTAAGGCGAATATTTCCGTTTTTGCAAGAAGGCAGTTGTTGGTTTATGATTACAAATCAACTGGCATTTATACTTAAGTTCTAAATTTAAGTTGCCAATTTGCCTATGTTTAAATGGGATAAGTTGGCTTTAAGTCTTAGCAGAACATTTAATGAAATAGAATAGATAGGTAGAGGTTCTGATTCTTCTTCAGACAAAACTTAATGTTTGTATCACAGAGAGGCGAAATGCATGCTTTTAAGCCTCTCTGTCACACAAATGGTAAGTCCAGTATGAAAAGTATCAGAGCCTCTGAGCTAAAAATAAAATAAAATTTTCTTTTCACCATCCCATTCTAAATATAAAATGGAATATTAGCTCCTCTGGTAGGAAATAAGCTCTTCAAAGAATGAATTCCTACATCGAAAATGGGAATGAGAGTTCTGGGTGTCAGAGCAGGGCCTTTTTGACTCACCAATAGGATTAGAAAACAAAGTTATTGTACATGGAATCATCACGGGTGCGCGTTAGCTCTACAAGAAGGGAAGGATATCATTCTCTCAGAAAGAAAAATAAGTAACCTGAGAGCCGCTAATCAAAGGAAAATTAGAGACATGGGACTGGAAAGTTATACCAAACAATGAAACGATCATACCAGAGCTATAGCTAAGTATCTGGAGAAACCAGATCCTGCATCTAAGAAACCGAAAAGCTGTCAGTACTTGGTATGTGTGTAAACGATGATCTTCGTTGAAGTCGCCAAAAACGCTGCTTTATGCTTAGGTTTCTTAAGACGATGCAGGAAGTTCTTCAGCCCTTCTGATCTCGCTACAATTTACTAGGTCTTCATTCACCCAAAACTGGAGTATAACTCCTATATCTGGTCAGGTGCTCCTCAAACATCTCTGGGCCTACTCAATAGGTAGAAAACAGAGCGTTCAAATTGATAGGTGATAGTTCAATTGTAGAATCGATTGATTCTCTTGAACATCGTCGAAACGTTACCTGTCTCATTCTGTTTTATCGCGTTTTTCACAAGCAGTGCTCTAGTAAAGTAGCCAGTTGCATTATCAATTTAGCCGCAACACCCGCCTCGCGAGGAATGCTCATCAGTTTTGAGCCAACTTCGGACGTACAGTCAAGTATAGAGATTCGTTTTCAGTCGCACCACCCGAATGTGCAGCTCTGGCCCTGCTTTTGTCCTTCATTACGATTCACAAAAGTTCAAAATTAACGTGCATCGATGTTTCCTATCAAATCCTCTCCTATTTTGCTAAATACTCGCACTGTGTTCTACAATATTAAGGGTAGTCATAACCGCGCGTTAATTAAAAAAAAAAAAAAAAAAAAAAACATATTAGCCAAGTTTGCCACGGGAAAGGGATGAAGAAGAGAACAAAGCTTTTCTTCCTTACGTAAAAGGCGTAACGGATAGAGTTCGGGAAGTTTTGAAGAGATACGGAGTAAGGTCCATCTTTTTACCACCAAAAAAGGTGAAAGACTACCTCCAATCACCAAAGGACCACTTTACTTTGCAGATTCCGGGCGTCTATGTAGCAGAGTTGGGAAATAATGATTACAAAAAATTTCAATTACAATTACTTGTAATTGAAATCTTACATTACATTTTCCATTACACCCAAAAGTAATTGAAAAATTCAACTGCCCATTTTTTAAAGCATTGAACAGGTACTGTGTACAATTTTTTCTTTTTTAGTGAAGAGTAGCATTTGGAGAGTCTGAATTCAGAAATTATAACAACAAAAACTTTGGCGTTGTCCGCCGTTTTGAAAAAAAAAAAAACATTTCTACTTTCAAAAGCCAATTTCTCGTTTACTAATTGTCGTAGAGTATTGTGTTTTCTATTATTTTGTTGGGGAGGGTATTCTCTGAAACCCTTCCGATGGAACATTTTTGGCAACTAATTACAATACAAAGTTATTAGTGAAAAACTGTCAGAAAATTGGAGAATAAAGTCCGATTTCGCCATTGACTATGAATAAAAAAAATTTATATATACGTATGTATTTGTAATTGAAAAGTATGTAGATAATGCATTACAATTGAAGTAATCAATTACTAAAAAAGTAATAAGTGGTGTGTTTTCTTCAATTACTTTTAAAAATGCATTACTTTTTCCATTATATTATGTAATGGGTAATTAAAAATTTTCAATTACCGATTACATGTAATAGTAATTGAACCTGTAATTCATTACACAAAATAATCATTATTTCCCAACTCTGCTATGTAGTCTCTTCCAGCTGCGGGTCTTCTTGTGTGGGACAAACCCAGCGAAGTGTTGCCACCCGCTTAAAAGAACATATAAGTGCTGTCAGCAAAAAACAGCGGTAAAAGTCGGCAATAGTCGAGCACATCCTAGACAATTCAGGCGAACATCGATCAAGCTAAAGTTTTAGCTCACGAGCCTCATTATATCCCTCGGCTTATACGCGAAGCGATTGAAATAAAACGCCATCAAAATTTCAATCGCGATGACAGCATAAAATTGTCGCGTACATGGGAACCCGTCATCAACATCGCACGGCCTATCCAAATAGCCATTAAAACGTCCAGCGATATAGTGAGCACTGTTTGCTCCCAATCTTTTACTCAGCAACAACAACAGCTTCAAATAGAACCGTCTACGCACCGCTACAACTTGCGTAGTCAAAGAAGAGAATAACACTTCAAAAGCAGTTTCCCGGTGACCACGCTCAATGTAACTTGAAGCGAAACGTTCGGGGTGAGTACAGTAGTGCACTCATTTTATATTTTTAATATTGCCGCGGCTAATCCGAAATCACAAAAATTTTAATATGTCAATAAACAACCGCGAAAGCCTTAAAAGTTATATTATACCTTGAATACTGCCCCCAATGGAAAAGTCTTTGTTTTTTGGGAAAAAGTACATCCGATTTATATGTTGGGAGTTTTATGACGAGAAGGTAGAAGAAGGGACATTCTACCTCCTTTGAGAGTGCACAAGCTTGGCTCATAATATAAAAACAACATTTGGATAATACTTTTCTTTACAACATCCGGAGATTCTTTCAGAACTCCAAATAATTCTGGAATCCAAATCATTCTACCTCTTTCTCCCCTTCACATCCAAATTCAGAATTTTTCAATTATTAGGGGTTTTCCAGTAACAAACGGAGTTAATTCTTTCCCGTTTCTTTCAATTTTGCGAAGACCAGCTTACTTTTTCTTGAAAATGCAAGTTTTGTGTTTGCAGTCGATGAATTAATACAAGAATGGGTGCCTGTAACACCAAACTACAAGTACTTGTAATAAAAGTGAGCTATGACAAGTGTTTAAACTTTCTGCAGCACATGGCTACAAGGGGATCATGACGAAATCTAGAATGCCGAAAATCTCGAAAATAAAAAAAAATTATCTAGAACGCAAAAGTCTCGAATCCACAAAAATCGAGAATTAGCAAAAATCTCAAAAGTCTCTATCTAGAAAAAAATCTCGAAAAAAAATAATAATTCGAGATTTTTTTTTTGTATTTTTAACAGTCAAAACTCAATAAAACACAAATACATTAGTTTACCCAATATTTTATTTTCTGAGCAAGAAAAATATTTGCAAACAATAAGAAAATCAAAACAATAAACAAAAAAAGAAAACAAATTAAATATGTATTTTAAACAATTTTAATATTTCTTTATTTGTGGCAGTTTCATTTACTTTCATCTTTTTAGAGGTGATTTCAAGCTCACGTTAGCCTAATTTTAATAATACTGAATTTACTGTGGAAGTTCTTACAGTTTCATTGACAATGTGTTTAGATGAGTAACTGTTCTCACAGGTGCATGAGTAGCAATGTGCAATTGTATGATTGATAACTTTACTTTTCAACTTTAAGTTTTTTAAGGAGAAGTAAGTTATCCAGAATGTATGCTTGAATTTTTGAGACAATGTTTAAAATTAGCGCGAATTTTAAACATTGCCTCAAAAATTCAAACATACATTCTGGATTTTTGCATTCGAGATTTTTTTTTTCTAGATTTTGGCATTTCTAGATTTTGTTTTCTAGATTTTTGCTTTCGAGATTTTTTCCATTCTAGATTTTTGCTTTCGAGATTTTCATATTCGAGATTTTTACTTTTACTAGATATGTAATTAATTTCTTGATATCGTGGTAGACCCCTCGAGTCAGGAATACCGCCTGTTTACATTCAAACCCTTAAGCAAATGCAGACTATATCTCTAAAGTTATGAACCGTGGTGATGAGAGTCTTCACAAGTCTATTTTGATTCGACTTCTTCATACAAATGCTACGCCATTCTAAGATTGGAAAGAGCTCGCGTTGTCGCATGATGCCGTTCTTTCGTTGAATGAGACCAATACGGAGGTTTCGCAGAATAATTTCGCAGGTGTGATCGCCAAAGTGGATGGAAAAATGTATATGCAATGTTTGGATAGAGCAGCTTCGTCTTTATCCAGAAGTGTATACAAGAACTAAAATCACCAGTTGAGGTCTGATGAAAACTACTTCAGAAGAGATTTTTCCATCGAAGTCATCAGTTTTATTTTTCCGAGCGAGAGTCGAAGTTTTGAATTTGAACTACATGCCACACAGAGAAGACCTGCCACAATTCTGCGACTTATGTAATAGAAGGGATCAGGAAAACGTCTATCGCTTCAATGCGATATGCCTTATCTTGCAAGAGATTCGGCGACTTTATTTCCAACAAAATACTCTCATGTTACAACATCTATATGAGGTACTCAATAGGGCAGCAAGTTGGCTCAGTCTCTATCAGTATTACCAGCACGCGCTCTCTTATCGCAGTAGTTTTTCTTAAACGAGTCAGTTATTGCAATTTAATTTGATTAATTTTCTTGTGTCAAATCACTTAAAATTGGCTTTTTTTTACGAAGATAAAAAAGTCAAATTATAATTTATAATAATATTATTATTTTGAATTGTAAGCTCTTACTTTTATATTTACTTGTTTATGTTTCAAATCATTAAAACTGTTATTTTATAATCCTAATACTCTTTACACAAAAATGTATCTAAGTCAACATGATATGTCATATCAGGCAGACGGCTAAATTGCAATTTCTTTTGTAAACTCTTTGATGAAATAAAGAGTTTATCTATCTATCTATCTATCTATCTGTTGCCAATCCCGATTTTCTACGCGAGAAAGCGCTTTTCGTGGCAGAGTTATTATCCTCGGAAGACTCTTCACGAAAGGGCGCTATAACCATGGAAAAAATGGAATGTTTCATGGATTTGAACCCCGAATATTATCGCAACAAGCGAACTTATGAACCATTGCGCTGCGGCGACCACAAAATCTCCAGTTGATTATTCCACAGAAAACTTCACAATGACGTGGTGCTTGTAGCGTAATAGTGAGCATGTCTGCCTGCTACGCGGGAGGCTTGTGGTTCGAATCCCAACGGAAACCAAAAATGTTTTTCAACGGGTATCACCTTTCGCGAGGAGTAGGAAAGTCCTCTGTCAGTAAATTCATTGCCATGATTGTCATTGCTTTGGGGTCCTCTCATGTTCTCTTTATTTCTGAAACTTTGTGAAATTACAGTGAAGAGGTGGAGCCACTTTCGTCTGCAGGATTGGACAGAAAGACATCATTATATAGATGTGTTTAGTTAAAAGATCGATATGCTACTTGGATGATCGAGGCTCAAATTCCAGTAAAAGGACATGATGATGTCGCAACAATCACTCCTATCACGGAATCGAAAATCACTCCTAGAGCGAGACTGGAAAAGGAAGCTGCAAGTTTGTTTTTAGATTGCTCTTTTATGTTCTTTTTCCGAAAAAGTTGCTTTGTGAATTTGGATCAGATAAATCTCAATTTGCTTTGCTTTATTTTACCTCTTAAGCCCACTCAACATAACCGTACACGACAGGTATTGTCTTCGAACTAATAATTACCAAATCATAACCAACGATTCTTGCTCGTTATAGAAAAAACCTGCCAACCATTCACTTTGTTTGGTATGATAGACCATTTTCATTTTAACGACCGGAATTCAGAAATTAACACTCCAAATCTACAAGGCAGAACTGTAAGTCGAGAGCGAACCACAAAGCATTCCACATGATAAATCTTTTCCAATTTCTAAGATATCATAGAAACTACAGCAAAGAGCAGACAGCCGGCGCTAATGACCATGATGGCTCTATACACTCCTGTGTAAGAACTTGTATCGGACATCATCTTCTACTCGTGCACTGCACAACACAAAACAAACAACAACAACTTTATAGCTCTTTTGAACTGCTACTGTTTCTATCTTTGGCTTCTGTCCGTTTGTTGGATTTTCTATTTTCTTACCCCTCTCTCTAGCTCTCGCTCTCTAATCTAACCATGATACCACTTAATCAACAAACTACACAACGTCAGAGTTTTCCTTGTTCTTCATTTCATTGCTTTTCTTTTTCCAGTCTTTTTTGTTAGATTCCAAAACGAGTGCCACCGCCTTTCTCATTGAAATCCAATTAAAAGTTGTTGTAGATATCTCTCTACATACAGAGTTCAAACCTACACCAATAAAATGACAATTGATGCTTGCAGAGTAATTGTTGCTTACAATGTGACCGTGGTGATTCTTGTCTTGGGTGTTTGACTTTTCGGGGCAAACTTTGGCTTTGGTTCGACAGGCGCATAATTGATTTACTGGCGCCAAATAAAAACCACATCCATGGTGATTGTTTTGCTTTGTTTTTTCAGTGGCCAATTGCATGTCGCCATAGCAAAGAAGTGAATAAAAAAACCCCAGCAGAACCATATGAGATGGATGTCATGAGATGGAAGCAAAAATGTAGATGAGTGAAGGATGCCTCAGAGCATTCCATAACGACACGTTGGTATATCATATGACATTAGGAAGAAGGGTAACCATACCAAGACCGTCTGATTTGGGCCTTGGCATGCAATGCGCCGCTAGCATTAAACGAGATTTCCTTTATGATAATTGTTTCGGTAGAACATTCACTTTTGGTTTTGAGACTTTGGGATATTTGTGTGTTGGAAATATCTATCATTGGGCTAATAGCCACCTTAAAGACAGAACTATGCCGGCGGGGGTCTATGATCTCTCTTTCCGTGCGTTACAGTATTGTATACTGTTTGGACTCAAAGTCTGATTTAAGTAAAAAAAAAAGACAGACCTTTGGGATAATTGGTGGTTGGGCTCTGTGGTATAATATCTTCTTATAATTTTTCCCGGATATCATTGCTGGGGATTATGTGCACGCAACAGACAAAGATTGCCCTCGGCTGGGCAGGGATATGCGGTAAAGTTAAGCCTGCCAACTCGAGACGTATCTTTTGTTTCTTCAAATGGAATGCGTTATAATGGTGCAATTCCGGTTGGCTAAGGAGAATTGTTTTTTTCCTCCGTTTCGAACTATGTATTTCCACAGAAAAATGTAAATTTGGTTCAGAGGAGGTATAAAAACGAATGCTGTAGGTCAGTCATGCTCGATGAATGAAGAGGAGTCGTTTTGTTATTAAATCGTTTATCGTTTATTGGGCGATTAGACAATTGGACAGAAACGAATGTTCTGAATGCACGAGTCTAAAAAATATATGAAAAGCAGACTAGTCACCTACAGTCTTGCAACTCGATGAGCTTGAGGCTGTAGAAGACCTTCAAATGAATAGCGGTATCATTTTGGGTTGTTCCATGACTGAAAGATCACAACTCGCGTGATTGTGCCAAGGTACAGGCGTGTTGTGCCGAGGTACAGGAAAGTTATCCTTTTCATGTTTCATGCCAACAAAAACTGTGAAACGACAAAGCGTCGTAGAGCTACAATCGCATGAGGTAGTCAATGTCTTCCAATCGCGTGTTCTTCCAACTATCCTTAAATTCCAGGCATTGAAGACCTGTGGCAGTGTAGCCAACAAGCCATCAGAAAGCCGATAGATAGCTCTATTCAACTTGAATGACGAACAAGAACGTCCTCACCAGACCTAGAAAAGATGAGCTCGCCATATGTGAGCTTACTTACTTACTTACTTAAGGAGGCGCTATAGTCCGGGTCGAACCAGGGCCTCAACCAACATGCTTCTCCAGTCCCTAGCTAGCTGCCTCCAGTTTTGCACGCCAATTTGGTTGAGGTCCTCTCCTACTTAAGTGCGCCACCTGAGTCGCGGTCTTCCTCTACTGCGCTGTCCCTCGGGATTGGATTTGAAGACTTTCCGGGCCGGAGCGTTGCTGTCCATTTGCTCTACATGACCCAGTCATCTAAGCCGCTGGACTTTGACTTGTTTGAACAGGCCAATTTCGCTGTACAATTCGTCATTAAATCTTCTTCTCCACTCTCCATCTATGCAGACGGTACCAGAAATCAATTTTTCTCTCGAAGCATCCTTAAGCGTTCTCGTCTACCTTTGACAAGGTCCATGCCTCTGCGCCATATATAAGAACCGGGATGATAAGTGTCTTAAACAGGGACACTTTAGTTGCTCGAGAGAGAACTTTACTACTCAATTGCCTTCTTAGTCCGAACAAACAGCGATTGGCAAGAGTTATTCTTCGTTTGATTTCAGCGCTGGTGTCATTGTCTGAATTAATAGCGGCGCCTAGGTAGACAAAGTCCTTAACTGCCTCAAAGTTATAGCTGTCTATCGTGACGTTCTGTCCAAGACGTCGGTGTTGGGTGTCCTTTTTTGATGACAGCATAAACTTGGTCTTGCCCTCATTGACCACCAAACCCACCTTCTTCGCTTCCGTCTCAATGCTCATAAACGCGCCATTGACATCACGCTGCGTTCTTCCAATTATGTCAATATCGTCGGTATAACCGAGTAATTGGACGGATCTTTGGAAGATTGTGCCTCTTGTGTTGACGTGGGAGTTTTGCACTATTCTTTCAAGAAAATTGTTGAAGAAGTCGCATGACAGTGCATCGCCTTGCCTAAAACCTTTTTTGACATCGAATGTATCGGTGAGATCTTTTCCGACCCTGATGGGGCAGCTTGCGTTCTCCATCGTCATCCTACACAATCGGACAAGTTTGGTAGAGATGCCAAAACTAGACATGGCTCTATATAACTCCTCTCTATAGATGCTGTCATATGCGGCCTTAAAATCGATAAAAAGGTGGTAGGTATCGAAAAATCGATATGAAAGCTTAAATCAAATAAAAATGTAGGTGCAGGTGGCCTAGGCCCCAACCTCGACTGGTTTTTGAAAATTTATTGCAGGGGAGTCGCAAAAGATACACCTCTGTTTACGTGGTGCAATCAAGTGGAGGAGGACCAACTGACTTAGAGTGCAAAACTGGAGCTTGCAATAAATCTAAATTGTTCTCGAAAGATGTTGTTTGGGGCCCAGGTTCACCCTGAACTGTAATTGAGTATAGTTTCTGTTCACAAAAATCTCTCTTGAGTAGCTAGTTGTTTGTTGAAAATGCAATTTTGCATCTGTCATTTTTTTAGCTCCTAAGAACTATCCTCCCATTTTTATCTGATGCTTCATAAAACCACTACAAGCATAGATTCAGAATATTCCAACTTTGTCGGCCAATCTATACGAAACAAACTGACTTCCTTTAGAAAGAGTGTTTATGAAAAATGTTAATGAGCCTAAACATTCCTCTTGTGCTCTCCGATACGAATCACTGAATTAAATGATCACATTGCACACACCGTGTCTTCTCAGTTCAACTGAGCCTTGCACGCGGCACTGCGCGTTAAAGAGAAATAATCACTAAATAATGAAAATAATAAAAATTAAGAAAAATCTCATTATTATCGTAATCGCATCGCACCATGAAGAAGCAACTTCCAGTCACACGACCAAAACAATTCCCATTCGCAAATTATCCTCAATCGGTCCGGATATGCGATGGCAGAAGAAAAAAAAAAAGAAGAAAACTCGAACAATTCGCCAAAGAATTGCTCCCCAGCTCAGCGATAGGGATTACAAAACAAGGACACACATAACCGATCTCTTATGTTGAAATGCTACTTTAACTTTAGCCATTGAATTTGGCTAACTTTTTGTTTGCTTTGCTTTGCTTTGTATTTGTATGTGTGTGTGTGTGTGTGTGAGCATCAAAAAGATCCGCTCGAGGATAAAAGTGATCACATTGCTGGGCCCATATAGTTGGTGCTTGGAAATAACATCAAAAGCGGCATCGTTATCTGCGACAGATAAAAGCAAACTCTATTCAGATACTGTGCTACGAATATGGCAACATGGACACAAGGGCCTATACTATCTGCGTTTTAATTGAATCTTACAATCGCATTCAAAAACTTGCGCTCTGTGTTTGCTATTATACTGGCCATACATATAATAGTGGGGTATTCAGATGTGAATGGTGATGGTGAATGGTGGCCATGTCCTTGACAGTGAGAAAGCAAACTGAACAATTGAAATGGCCATTTTTCTTTTGGCTTTTTTATGATTAGAGGGGTTCTTGGTTGACAGCTTATTTGAATACTGATTTGGTAAATCTGCCAATTGCGTTGAAGTCAAAAGGAATTATGGTCTTGTGGTGGCTACGGTTCGTGCGGAGAACCTATCGAGACTTCTTCTTAGGCAAATTTATGAGTTTTTAAACTTGATACATTAGAAATTTCACACTTAAATTTTAGCCTGTAATTACAAACAGGTTTTCCATTTCACAGAGTTCGCCTCTCAGCTCTTTTGTTTCTGTCAAGTTGGCAATCGTTGGGGTTGCAAAACAAGAGAGAAAAACATGTCAACAATAGTTAAGAACGTTCACCTCACTCATGTTCACAAAACTGAGCTTATCTCATTCCAGAACCCCACCAGCAAAGCAACCATTTTTAAAGCCTTCAACAGACTGTCCATGGCGTCATAATTCTCCTTCCTGCTGGCATGAGATATGCTGGCAATTAAACGGACTTGTTTATAAAAACAAGTCACAACAGGAAACACAACGAAATCTGATTAATAGATCAATAATATTGTCGCCTTTATCTCTTGCAACAGACGCCATATGATACATTGTATCTCAACATCCCATAATCAATCAGACTTATTAACGAACGTTCCCTCAAGCCAGCAGCTTATGAGCCATATCCATGTATATATTTTTCTGCACAGATTTCAGATACACAAAAAACACATCTGCAATTAGCTTATCCAGTGCAACTCGCGTAACATTTGATAAATGATTCCTACCATCGATACCTCAAAATATGTCCGGTTATTAATTGATGCGAAATAACAACATCTAGTAAGTCCGAATCTATACCACGGTGTATACCACGATGACGGCCATCAACTGATTTTCCCTCAAAGTATCTTCTTGAGAAGCCTTTTCCGATTTGCATCTGCACAAGGATAATAATTTTGCAGATTTTATTCGAAAGCACGGCTCAGTGACCAAGAATTAAGTGATTTCAGCCATAAACCCGATATTTCATTTCTCACTTTAATAAAGCCGTATGAAGTTGTTAACATTTACGATAACAAACGACGGGCATTAGGCCTCAAATAACCAATTTTGAGGAATGGGACAAGTGGCGACGCACCGCGGGTTGTGTTCTTCAGTAGTGGCGGCGCGGCACGGCCAGTGCGGCGTTTGCAGCGGCAACTATCAGCGTGACAGTCGATTTGCTGGGAACATTCGTATGAGCATGCATACTGGTAGGGTTTTGTGCATATTACACCGCACCGGGCGGGTGTTCTCAAACGTGCTAATGCCATCATCTGTTATTAAAGATAGAAATGCACAAGAGCCGCCATAGTCAACATATTCACAACGGAACGGTGCAGTATCCGGATGATGCGCTGACACTGATGATGCAAATGATGGCGCAAGCGAGAGAGTGGTACGTGGCAGAATGGCTGCTTGGTTCGCAGGCGACATTTATGCGAGGATAAACTATTGAGTTTATTTGTGTGTGGAAATCACGCTTAGAGCAACATAATTACACGGCAGTTTAACTGGACCGCCAGGGGATGCTGTTGATTGGAAATGGATTTTGGAAAGAAGTTGTCCAGCTTAATGCAGGAAGTTGATTATTCGATTCGTGGTCTGCTTCACAATTTCATATACACAAGATATTGAGATAATGTTCATGTATAAAACAGGTCTTCCTTCACCTGCTACGTAGTTTAGGGAAAAATTAGATACGATTTGTTGGAGTTCCGATCTAAGTGCTTATGATGTTTAAACTCTTATGTTTAATCGTTCGCCGTGGAGTAAAATAGGTGGTTCATGAATTTGTCTTTAGAGTGAAAAAACTAGGTAATTGAGAACAAGTTAGTTAAAAGATTTCTATGCTTTATGCTCTGGAATTTATTTCTAGTTGAATCAAAGAAAGTCACGAAAAGGGTCACACAACCAGACACTCTATTCACCTACTAGACACTAGAGGCATTAATTTAGCTCCAAATTAAAATGCACAATGGGAAAACAGAGAGACTTTTAAAAGCAAAGCAAAAAAAATCGCCCAACGAATAGAATTAGTAATCCCAGAACTTCAGCTTTCGGACGATGCCGAATACGGAACTGAATATAATGGCCATCATATTTGAATAGTAATTAAGAAGCCTCTTAAACATTTTATGGATCGATATCAACACTCCGGCCTGGGAGATTTTCGAAAGCACATTGCAGGAAAATCGTGGAAGGGATCACTTCGTCTTAGGTGCCACAGCTGATTTCATGCAGTTCATCATGTTCGAATGGTTTTTACATTTTCGAGCACTCTGATTTACTATTCAATCGATTTGATTGGGTTTCCAGGACATCGTGGCATAACCGGTAGTGAAATGGCGGATAAACTGTCAAAAACCGGGTCAGCATTCGAGTCAAGCACGAACACCTCTGTTCTTGAGCTACTAGAGCAAGAGCGAAAATCCAACAATTTTTTTTAAAAACCGTACCACATGATGAGAAAGGGCATTAGCGCATCCGATTTATGAAGAGAATATGAAGACGAAGAGGAAAAGAAAGGATCATTGCACTTCTTCA
This sequence comes from Melanostoma mellinum, assembly GCA_914767635.1. NCBI lineage: Eukaryota > Metazoa > Arthropoda > Insecta > Diptera > Syrphidae > Melanostoma > Melanostoma mellinum. Next base: position 20,785,543 of record OU612060.1, on the reverse strand, counting down.
GTAATTGCCCGAGTTTGGCCCACACTAAAAAATCCATCGGAGAATATTTCTTCGACGAGCTGGATGGCATCTTTATCCTACAGAACAACATTCTAAAATTCGTTTAGGGCTCCAAATATTTCAGTGGGCCTTTCAACCTCCTCTACTGTACATCACCTCCAACACCTCTTCACCTTCTGCTATCGGAGAAGCACAGTGGATCCGTGAGATTCGTGTAAAGGGTTGCCGCTTGAACCTCCCATCTAACTTAGCCAACTTAACCAAGGTGGGTGGTCACAAACGACTCAGGTTGAAAAACTTGGTGAAATATGTTGCTTGAGGCTTAAGTTGTTTTCCCCAAACTGTAATGCAGCTCCACCAACATCTTTCGCAATCAATTTCGATTTCGGGGGAGCTTTTTTTTTGCTATAGCTTTGATAATTTACTCGGTTGAGGTCTTTTATCCCTTGATTAAGATGAATCTTTCCCTTCCGTGAGTTCTCTGGAAATTGTTTTGGAAACCCATCGAGCCGGTATCCACCCGCTCTATATGTCCCAGTCAATTCATTTAATGCTCTAAGCCACATATCCTTTTGGCCTTTAATATATATAAATTAAAAATAAATAAATTATTTACAAAGAAGCTCCAAAAACTTCTAAAATTGCAGCCACATACGATACACATACGATGACACCTGCGTATTCCCATTTTCGTTTCTTGCTCAGCTTAATGGCTCTTTTCAATTCGTGGCGCGCTGTCCTGTATTCTTCAACGTCACTCTCACTATTTTCATTTTGGCTTCTTCTGCCACTGGTCACTTTTCGTCTAAGGCGTAGACATTTTCTACGAAGTTCGGCTATCTCTTCCGACCACAAGTAGACAGGATTCTTTCTTCAATTTGAGTATATCTTTCTGGGCATTGAAGAGTCGCATGCCGGACGAGTGAGTTGCATAGTTGATTCAACTATTTCTTCAGCTGTTCCAAGTGATTGTAGCACAATGTCCTTTCCATCATTAATTCTGTTCCTCAAGACGTCGACGTTGAGTCTGTTGACGTTCCATCCACCATGTTGGTTTGCCTCTTGGTTAGCGCTTTGGCGATTCTCCTCTGTGTCGAAAACGATGCGGAACATGCGATGATATGTGCGATGACACATACACGTGCGTCATCGCACGCGTCATTTAAGCGCGTCAACGCAGCGGTCATTTAAACGCGTCAACCCTTTGGGAAGATATTATGTCTCCAACCATCAAATTTTTAGTGGTGGATATCGCCTCTTACTCCTTTGCTCTTTCTGTCGCACTGCTTCCTTAAGCAGTCTTGACGTAATCGCGACTTGCTCTACATCGTGTTTTTAAGGAGTAGCAGACACTTCAAACTTCAGCACTCTTCTTTCTTTTAGGCGCTACGAGCATGGTCCTCTCGATTGTATCACTTCTCCCTGATTCGTGATCCGCTCTCATGAGGTACGCCGACTTTAATCTTCGACACTATTATTAGTTAACACCTTCCCAGCCTCTACAAAAAGAAAGTGGTTCATGTCAAACAAACTTTCAGAGCATTTATACACATATCTTTACAACGGAACCGATTATGTTTCATCAAACACCACCTTCTCTGTCTATAACTTTTTTAAACGGCAACTATGCTTAGTAAGCACTCTGCTTTCAAAACTATATCCACAACCCAACTCCCACCAATACGAGGATCGCTACAAAACGCGATTAATATTAATCCTACAACTCTTTTTACCTCCAACTCAACCTCATAGCTACTTAAAGAAAAAACAAAAGTAAAACAATTTCCTCGCACTAATTGCTTAGCATACCCAAAAAGCACTAAGGATCTTGCCGCCATAAATAACCCGCCTTCCGTTTACGGTTACGGGTCTGGTCAAAAAACTAACTAATGTTAAACACAAATAACTTTGTAACCCGCTCGGTAGCTAAGTGCATTTTGTTGTTCCCTCAAGCAATGGATGGACCAATATTTCACCAACCTCAAAGCCTTCCTTCCTTACGCATGGAGCTGCAGCGCGTCTCAGCGCCAACGTAGCCCAGCCACCGCTGCCGACTGCCGGCTGACGGCACCGCAAATCGAATTCAAGAAAAAGTCGCATTCGACTATACAACGATGACGATAGCACACTACTATCTCTACCATCACACGCAACACAACAAGTCAACTGCGGCCCAATCCAACCAATTGAAAACCAATTTGGTAATGACTTTGGCAAATAATTAAGAGTACGCGCTGAATAAAATATGCAAATAGTCCGCTGTTACCGCTCTTACCGCCACATCGGCCGCGGCTGAGCTTCTTGCTATATATAGCTCGTCTGAGTGGGAGAAGAGGAAGTACTTATGTCAATTAGGTGATTTGGTGCATCAGAGCAACTTGTTTGCAGTACCACAATACAAAAGTTGCAGATTTTAATCTTTTGAGAGCCGGCAAGTTGCGGCGCAGCGGCGTCTCGATGCCAAACTAGAAAACGTTTCCCAAAATGCCGAATTAGTGTTGTAATGGTGATTGTGGAATGCAAACAACTTCTGTCTAATGCCAGAGCTCGAACATACTATACCAGAGCTCTTTTGCTTTGGGAAACTTGTTTAATTATTTTCATTTAGTGCGGAGTTGCCTGAAGGCAGCCAGTGCGCCCACTCGGCCAGTGTTGGGCTATAAGCGGGTTTTGTGACTGGGATTGTTTCAATGCGCGAACACAATCCCCAGGCGGCACAAGATGATCACCATCGACATGGTAGTTCCATCTATGGAGCTATCAGTGATATTGAATTCGAAGAACTCAAAGTGCTTAAGATGTTTGGAGTGTACAGTGTGGCAAACAAGAAGAAGTTCTATGGCGATTTTTCGGGATCATCATGGCAGTTTTAAAGCTCAATGGACATTTTTACTACTAAATGATCCACTTGAGACTTGTTTTGCTGGTGAATGATCTGACACAGTATCATAAAACTTATTTTGCTTGTGAATTGGTTGTTATTTAGTGAATTAGTAAGCTTGTCTTCCAAAAACTCCTTGGGTTAAATTCAGGCTTAAATATCGAAACAGTATCCCCTCCTAATGATCCTCCATAGAAAGTAAGGACTGCTTAAAGTCTTCAGGTCTCTTTGGCCTTAAAACCTCTGCAGTGACAGTAACAGGCGTTTCATTTGGAAATTCAGGTTCAAAAATCTGATTTTCTTCCAAAAATACTCTCAGTAATTTCAACTCTTTTAGAACGAAGTTACGGAAATAGAGAATAGGGAAATAGAGACAGACTTCTCGAGCTGAAAAGGACACACGAAGTCTATTTTAGATTGAAATTAACTTCAGTTCCCTTCTTGCCAGCCATAATGTACTCCGATTTTCTATATCGGCAGTTTCGAGAGATGCCTATCGCTGGAGAGCAAGTTGTATTGGTAACGTGTCATCATCCTTTCACCGACTTTCTGTGTTATGGAATGCTGCGAAGGCCCACCAAAAACCCAAAGCCAAGCAACCAACCAATGCGCTCTCATCTAAATCTACAATCTTCGACGCACTCGCGCATTGAATTTGTAAATCGATATGATCTTCGATGTACACGAGAGTGCACTAGAGAGATGCAGATACCCCAGTGCCATTCTTCTGCCTGAGCTTGAATAGCACCCATATGCCTAGTAGTTCTATGGATTGAGAATTGACTTTTCGCGTGAGATAACACAGCACAAAACTAGAGAGCTGTCTAAACTCCTCGTAAAGCAATGCGTGACAGACCAAAACATGTGAATCTCTTGTAGCTGGGTGTAATGTGATACAACGGGCAGGAACGGTGATAACACCAACCAACCGCCAGCGCCTCTAATGGCCGCTCAACATGTTATCTTTCAGTCTGGGGCTGGACTTATTATTTATGAGTTCAAATTGTGTCATGTTGAACACAAGTCGACACGGTACCATGACACAGGTCGCTTCATAGTCGTATAGAATGCCTATATATCTACAAACAGGGGTACTGGGCATAATGCATGCCTATAGTTTGCTGTTTCTCCTTAGCGCAACAGTTGACTGGCTTTAGTCAAAAACCAACCGGCGCGACCATACTGCACAGGGGGTAAGATAACAACTTGTTCCTATTTCACGGTATTGCACCGAAACGAAGCCACAACGACGTCCGTGCCGCATGTTAATTTACACCTCCTCGGGCGGCTGCATTAAACGCCCACGCACTGCCTCCCGATTGCAAGTGAGCGTGAAACTTTTCAATTAGCCGCAATTAGGTGGGCATTTATCTGGCTTTGCTATATGCTTTAGCTCGTAGTCTTTAGTGGGGCTACAATTGTCTTTCAATTTTGTAGGTTTACTTTTTTTCAATCAGGTTCAAGTGGGCGTTAGCCAGTGCTCCAATATTCATCGAGATACTAGTGTTGAATTGACATTCCACTGCAGGCTGCTTGAAAGGATATTTGCATAAAATAATATTTTCATAATGAAAGATTGTCTATTGATTGTGATTTTAATGTGAGAGAACGTATTAAGCTTTACCTTCTATACCTATGTGATGCCTTACAGGCATTCTCACATTTATTGTGATTTTTCAAAGGCTTACATGAGGCTCATGTCAAGATCTAGAATGCGGTAATTGCCGACAGTGTTTGGAGTGTGCAGGTTTTAACGACCATTAAAGTACTCATTTGTTATTGCAGTGATTTTTATGATACAAGGGTGCCTCTAATGAACTTGTGTGAACAAACATTCCAAACACAAATGACACCTGTTAGTTGGAAATATTGAAAACAAAATCGACTATCAAACCTGGTTTGAATTTATTTAGAGTAACTTATAATTGTTAATATGATATTTGTTTATACGCTGAATAATTTAAATGATACGCTGCTTGAGCAGGGCAGTTGGATGAGGGGACTGACTTGTTGATGATGCCATTCCCCCTATCAACCTTACAAAGTTGTAAAAAATTTAGGAAAACTTTCTTATTACAAAACCCAAACGATATTGAACTCCATCAATAAAACCTATTTGCTGGCAGCTTAGTTTACTGCTAACTCGACAACACCTGAAGTTTAGACTATACAGACTTTGCATTCAAGCAATTATTTCGTACTCGTTTAGTTGCGAGTGTCATCAGAGATCGCAAAATACATAAATCCGCTGGCTCAGATGGTATCCCCTGTTCTTGTACGAACACTGCTGCGTTAGCTTTTCTATCCTATTATTCTGGACTCTTCCCGATCAAATAGACATCTGCTTTCGACCAGCTCTAAAAAGCGAATCTTCCTCAAATTCCAGGTACATTCGTTCCAAGGTCATTGGAGCCCTGGTTAACTGTCAATTCAAGAAATATTTTGAAAAACGACAGCTTCTCAATGGCCGACAGGTCGACAGTCGTAGTAGAGAAACTTCCTGTGGTGATTTAATGAACTAAGCCGAAACACACTCCTCGCTATGAATAATGCTCATCGGTCTTACCTTAAGGCCAACTTTATACAGTCACTGGCTCAAAAACAACGGAATGAACTGGAACAGGAATTTTTGGGCCAAGAGCCAAAATTTCAGTACCAATCGGAAGGATGTCAAGTATATTCCAAGCGGAAGTCTATGCAATACGCAAATGCACAGAATTTTACATTGACAGGAAACATAAAAACAAACACATTGCAATGATGGCGAGCAGCCAAGCTGCAATTAAGGCCATAAGATCCTACACAATCTCTTCAAAACTTATTGTCAGATGTCAGTGAACGCATTGACAAATTGAACAAACTCGGCAGTAAGAACATAGTAACAATCTACTGGGTACCAGGACATGTAGGAATCAAAGGCAACGAATAGGCAGACAAACTGGCAAAGACTGGAGCCGGGTCACCTCTCATGGGACCGGACCTTTTTTGTGGAGTAGCGGAGAGCCACATTAAAAGCGAAATCAAAAGTCGGGGATAGACAATAGAGTCAATCACTGGAACAACCTCCCCAAAATTCGTCAAGCCAAGCTTTTACTTGGGATTTTCTAATCAAAGCGTTACAAAGACAAAATAAAACTAAGTAGAAACAATGTAAAAATTCTATCCGGGTTCCTAACCGGACATTGCAGACTAAGAAAACACCTAAAAGTGCTAGGCATAGAGAGCAATGATCAATGCAGATACTGCAACGAACAGGAAGAATCACCCGACCTCCTTTAATGTGACTGCGAAGCTTTAGCACATCAACGGAAGAAGTACCTAGTGCCCTACTAGGTAAAAGAGAGGCAGCTATAACTCCTAAACGTAACCCATATACTCAGTTTCATGAAAGGAACTAATCTGGATGAAGTACTTTAAATTAAGGAATACCACTTAAGAAGAAGGGGCACAATAGATCTACAAGGTCGAAGTACAATACAAAACCCCAAATCATTCATTCAAGTATAGGCACTCAGGTTATAGCCGCTCAACCCGAAGGGGAATTTTCTACATGTTGACTCTATTTTTTCACAGCATTACGATCTATAAAGATTTGAAATCGATGTGCGTTGATGTCTCCTACAGAGTTCTCTTCTATTTTCCTTAATGCTCGCGCTGTGATTTCTAACATCAAGAGCCCTTGATGTGTGCTCAAAACTCCATGCGACTTAGTCTCCAAGTTTCTTAGTCTCAATAAAAACAGCCTGTCCAGGCCTACTTCATTTATAAAAAAATACTACAAACTAAACTCAAGGGGGAAGAAGGGAACAACTGCACAGGCTCAATTTTTTCAAAATTAATCTTAAGACGGACTTTTATTAGTTCTAGATAATGAAATGATGATGAACCGTCTTATTCCATGGACGGATCACTACTGTGAATCAGAAAAGTCAGATGGCTGTGATCACTTCGAGATCACGATGATCGTAACGCCGAAAAAGGACGAAAAAAGGACGAAATGATTGTGAACGGAGAGACCACTTTGCAATTTAGACAAATAACATTTGTTTGTCGTTTTAGGAGTACGTTCAACTGAAGTTCTGTTAATTTCGGAACCCTGCCGGGAAAACTAGGTACCTACACATTTCCCATTTTCAAAGTTTGGGAACTGCATCTTCGTTCGTTTGTCACCCGCAATCCTCTGGTGGTGTTTATACCTGTTTACCAATTTATGCATTAATTGCACACAAATTCACCACTTCGGATACATCACTTTTTGAGGACCGTTCATCAGCTTACAAATCTAACTAGCCATGAAAACCCTGGGGGCTGACGCATTTCACGGACCTACAATTTAATGCCGATTCGGATAAGCTAAGTTAGAAAGCGTTTTCATGGCAATGTGTAACTTCGTATGGAGAACTTGCGAAAGGCAATACCACAAAATTAAATATTCATATCTTAAGAGGAATGGAGAGGATCTAAAAAAAAATGTCCCGACTACCAACGGCTAACTGAGAATGCGCTTTTCGCGACAGTGTAAATTGTTTCAGATGACCAGCTAAATCCTCGTAAAAGGCAACTCCCGTACCATGATTCGAACCTCAAGCTCTCACGTAACAGGCAAACATGGTGACAATTGCACCACGGCCGCGACCGCTGTTTTCACACTCAAGTACAAACACTTTATAAAAACGATTTTAGATTGTTTCTGCAGATTTTCATATCGATAGAAATGAAGTATTCGGTATCAGAAGAAATTTTCGAATTCCCTGTCCGCTTTTCTATTTCATCTTCATGAGTACCTCTATTTTTTCCATCAAAATAGCTCATTCCAAATTAAATAGCAAACTTTAGTGCCTTCTCTCTGTAAAACACAAAAGAAAACCCTACTTTTTTATTGATACATACCCGTTGTGGTTTATTGCATAATAATACGGTCACTCACTCCCAAAAAAAAGCCATAAGCTGCTATATAACAACATTCACCGAAGACCCACTTGAAAAATGATTATAATTTCATTCCCATCACTTGATGAAGTCAGCTCCCCTTCCATTTTCCATTTAATAAAACTGATGAACACTAAGAATAAGAATTTCGTCGCGGTACACCTCCCATTAACCGATCTCATCATGACTTAAGCCATTGATTAGATCAAGGCTCGACCATCGCACAAAAGAACACTCTCCTCTATCCATCAATGAAAATGAACTTCTACTTTGATTCCAGCTCTGATCAAACAATAGCTACATTCGGATACAATAAATTCAATGCAATCAATCAAAGTTATCAATTCCTGTTTTCTCATTTCCCTTGGTAATTAGACTTGCTTCGCGGCGCGTCAACAACACACCGACCGTTCACATCCCAGATACATAAGATACACATTGAAATCTCAATCTCTGGCTAGAGAAAAAGATAAAAATGTGATAAAGTTTGAAAAAAAAATTTCTCATCGCACTACTCGTAGGTAGTCCATTTTTGTATCGTCGTCAACGCCAGTATTGTTCTTTTCAAGCATAAGTCACTATACGGGAGCAAAGATACCTTCATCCATGCATACGCCTCTTTTATCTACACACGTGAAGAACAAGAGGAAAACATAACGCATCATGATCTCTGCGCCGCCGCCGTCATCATCATCATCATCATCAGAAGCTGGAAGCAGAATCATTCACCAAAGAAGTCGGCCAGCAAGCACTATACTACTATACACCGCATCACCACCATCGGAGCACGTATCCACTTAATTTTCCCGAATGCTGTATTCATTATCTTTGGTATCATAAATCATTACCTGCAAGTCAGGTAGCAAGGTGCACTTAATTTTCTTAAAGCATTCAATGGGGCACCCAGCACCACCACCACACCAAGTGGAAAAGGAAGGAACCAGTTTGCTACAACTGCGACCAGCACATCACTGTGATTCCGAACCAGACACTAACACCAATCCGGCAAGAGTGATCGAACATCGCTGAGCATCCGGTCATTAATAGCTATACCATCTCGAATGGGCCAAGTGATCTTCTTATTCTGGGATATGCCATGAAGCTGAAGAAGCACCATCATCATCATCAACCAACAGTAGCGTCGTTGTAGTCGTCGTCAGTCTGTTGCTTAGTTGTGCGAGTGCATTAAAATATCTTCCAATGAACAAATTTTTTGAATGAATACGCAAAATCGGGGAGAATCGCAATGTTTTTGAATCGACGGCATTGGGGGATAAGGTGAATTTCATCATCTCCAACCGAGTTAGTAGTCCTTGACTACAACCTCGAAACTAAAACTGAGGAGGACAAGCAAAAACTGAAAACAAATGGGCACAAGAAACTAAAAACTAAAACCGAGGGAGACCAGCAAGAACTAAAAAAAATAGAGACTGAAACTATGAAACTGAAATTATAAAACTAAAAACTAACAACAAAAAAATTAAAGCTAAAAACTAAAAACTAAAGACTAAAAACTAAAAACTAAAAACTAAAAACTAAAAACTAAAACCTAAAAACTAAAAACTAAAAACTAAAAACTAAAAACTAAAAACTAAAAACTAAAAACTAAAAACTAAAAACTAAAAACTAAAAACTAAATACTAAAAACTAAAAACTAAAAACTGAAAACTAAAAACTAAAGACTAAAAACTAAAAACTGAAGACTAAAAACTAAAAACTAAAAACTAAAAACTAAAAACTAAAAACGAAAAAACAAGAACTAAAAACTAAAAACTAAAAACTAAAAACTAAAAACTAAAAACTAAAAACTAAAAACTAAAAACTAAAAACTAAAAACTAAAAACTAAAAACTAAAAACTAAAAACTAAAAACTAAAAACTAAAAACTAAAAACTAAATACTAAAAACTAAAAACTAAAAACTAGAAACTGAAAACAAAAACCTAAAATAAAAAAAGTAAACACTAAAAACGAAAACCTAAGGACTGAAAAATAAGAACTGAAACCCAAAAACTAGAAACCAGAAACCTTATACATTAAGCTAAACCTCCTCCTAAAATCCAGTTTAATTGCCACGAAAAGCTTAAGCTGCTGGTGAAATCCTCCAACTAAGTTCAAGATTTAAGTAAGAAGGTGTAAGGTAAACACCTGCGGACATATTTTTAAGTAGTAGCAGTTGCAACCTCAGTGAGCGGAAGCCACAAGAATGCTGCCGAAAAATTTGCCCGATCGTTACTCTTTTTGTATAGTAATGGGTTTTCGCGACAACCGCGAGGGGCAAAATCAAAAAAAAAAAAAACAAAAATTAAAAACAGATTCCTGAATGGAAATCAGAACTTAAGTTTGTAAATGAGTTAAATATTCAGCTGCAAGTGGGCGTTGACTTGGCGAAGCCAGAAGCTAGTAGACTGATACTTTTTTCTTATTTTCTTTGCTTGGGAACAGCTTCTGGAGAATTCATGAATACGAATTGGCTGTGTCCTTGGGGCTTGAAGCGAACAAAAAATAGATTTTCATTTAAAATGCATGACTGGTATTTTCTGTGTTGAACTTATTTTGTCTGATGTAAGGGAAGTATGCTTAGGCAGACATCACGTTGATGCCGAGAATCCATTAAAGGTAAGACTTTTAAGATATATGGGCTTTCATATTTTGCACTCTGTTGATAAGTGTGGGTTATGGCATTTGGAAGCGAATTTCATCAGACAGTTTCATCAACATCTGTGTAAGTGTATTTATATACGAAAAAACAAATCAGTGATATCCATCGGATGTAATTTCAGTAATAACCGAAAGGTCCTTAACTGTTTTTTGTGTGACGGATAGCACGAGTCAAATGAGTTTTCTTTTACTGTCTACGTATAGCTTCTCGATGGTCGTTGTTGATGCAAATTACGTTCATCAATACTGGCCACCCATGACGTGCGATGATGGCTAATAAGTTTTAATTAGTCGATCGTCAGCAGCATTTAATTTATCATATGCAGTTGCCATTACCGTCTACGTTTAGGATAATTACTTTTGCTGTCTGAAGGAAGAGAAGATAATTATATTAAATTTTAGAAAAATATCCTTTGCTAAAACTCAGCATGCACAGAAAAAATTTATCAACCTATTCGTCAAGTATGACTTTTACTTTGCCCTTGCTGGCTGGAAAAGTAGTTTTAGTAAGAAGAAAAGGTTTGAGTCAAAAGAAATAGCTGAACAGGGTTTAGACATCGAGTCCTGGTTTGTCGATAGCCTTGCCTTCTTAGTTGGCCAAAGTTATTTAGAAAAGTGATAGCGAATTTTTGCATCTTTATCGCTTTCTTAAGCAGTAGTACTTGAGTTGTCATAGTACTTGTCTGTTGTCTGGTGGCTCAGGGACATAAGTTCCAGGAACAGGTGAAGCGAAATACATGTCTGATGGTATCCCATGAAACTCTAGCCTCTCCCTTTTCAAAACCGTTATGCGTTAGCTAATAAATAGCTTGAGGTGCCACTGCCACTTGCTCTCGCAAAACCGAACATAACGGATCTAGGCCAGTAGATAAATGATCCACGAGCCAGTAGTTGAACAGCGACGCCGAGGGCTGAATGGCTAAAGAAATCTTATTCGCTAGTTGCAAACTCTGGATACCTAGGCAAATCCAGTTTTTATTGAAAGTCATCTACCTTGGCATAGGTCTCCGCCAATGGTGACCTCCTTTCCCAATTTCTCGTGGGTATAAAATAAATAATTTAATTAAAAATATTCAAGAGAATGATGCTGCTCTAAGTGCATCCACTCCAATGGAGACAGGTCTCGCCCACCTCCCACCTATTGGATCCTTGGAGGGGGCGAAATTTCTTAGCTACAACTTCGGCCTCAATGAAGCCGAAGTCAGGAAAAGGGCCAAAATTACTGTCCCAAGGGGAGAAAGAAGGAACCGTTCTGAATCCTTCCCTATTAAAACAAGTCGTGCAAAAATTGCAAAAAAAAAAACAAACATTGCTCACAAGCAGAGGTCTGATGATGTGCCTTCAACATCAAATCCACCCCTGTCCTACCCAATTTAGAGCAACAACATTTTAAGCAAGTGCTGGAAAGCTTTAAAATAGGTATTCTTGGCTCCGACTTCCCAGAAACGCTGCTTTACACTAACCAAATGTCAGCAGTATACAAGACGCTATCTTTGGTTTGATTTGTAGCCAACAGACAGGGAATATCAGCCCCAGTTTCCTTGGAACCATCTTCAAACCAGGGTGGCTTGTCTTCAACTGTAGAAACAGAGTCATGACTGATTGGCTGAAGGCGCGATTCCTAGAATCAAGCCTTGGGAGAATTCTCACTGCGTTCACGGTCCAGAATGAGGGTCTTCCCGTTCCTCAATGGAGACGTGAAGCAAGGATGCCGCTTCAAAACTCAATACCCCTTCGGTAGACCACAAATCTGCGGCTCTATTAAAAACAAAAGAAGGCGATGTATACAACTTTGCAAATCCTAAAGCCCCTCACAAAAATGGTGCTCCCAAACCACACCCTATCCAACCCCCACCTAGCTCCTCTGTCAAACCAGACAGCTTGATTCTGACGGCAGTAGAATGTGCTTCATAGCCTACTCTCAAATCTAAAAATTCTAATTAAGAATCATCCCTCTCCTTGCTTCCTTCCTGTAGTTTTCTTCCATTCGAACTCACTCAACAGTGCTCCTCACAGGGGCTAACCCCAAAAAGGAAATAAGAGGACGGATTAAATCAAACAAAAACAGCCTGCGCCGGCTCTAGTGTCCAGTGCTATCTCATTGTGAATTTAGTGGCTCCGCTACTTCAGAGCAAACTCCTAGATTTAGATTCAGATTTTTTTTTTTTTTTGTGATGCCAAAACCCAACGTCGAAGCACGCTGCGATTCTGAAAAAGGAAGAACTGAAACCCAGAATCATCATCATTTCAGCTTGTTACCTGAACCAAGTCGATAAGCCGAGAATCACCCAACTCAAGACTTGAAACCCTGACGTGTCATCATCAGAGAGTCTAGTCTTTGAAACCCTGAATCATCAGTCGAGTCTTCAATCACCGGACGAAACTTCGCTCGAAGCTACTAAGCCTACATAGTCTGAATTATCAGTGGGGAGCCCCGGCGCCTAGCGCATTTCTCACAACACCACACTGCCTGGTGAGGGAATGGTAGGGACGTACAATTTTCCGCCGGTTCCGAACAGCTAATCGAAAAAGCTCTTTTCATGGAATGAATTTACTAACGGAGGACTTGCCAACTCCTTCCGAAAAGCGATACCCGTGGAAAAATATTTTTGCTTTCTGTTGGGATTCGAACTACGAACTTCACACGTTATTACGCCACTAACACTGGCACCACAGTGTTGGAATCTGGTAAACAATGTTGGCTCTCTGGCCTTATCATAAAAAGTCTTTTGATTGTGCTGTTGTCCTGTTGTTGCTGAGCCTTCGAATGACTTGAGTTAACGATAAATCTTTGTGTTTATTTCACTAAAAACGACCAAGATTTCGAATTTCGAATCTCTGCTTTTGCCTCAACCAAAAACACATGACTCCCTTTACTCTTCCCTCAGTCAACTCACTTACCCGATTTACCTTCATTATATGGACTCAACCAAGCAAAGGCTTTCTCTTCGCTATAAACACCGCAAATAAAAACCACCTGCTGCTAGTCTTATCATAATTAACCTCATTGAATTAAGTATATATTACCCAATCACCGCACTAGATCAACATCGATAACTCAAAATCCAATATTGTCGTGACCACCTACCTGATCCGTGTTAACTGGCAGCGTATTTATAAAACGACAAAATAAAATTAAAAACCAACAAGCCCGTGTGCAACAACTTTGTATTCGGTATTTTCGTCGATATTTGAGAATTTCCCAGGTGCCAACAACTACCCACGTTAAGGTCATTGCTGACCATGTCATCGTACCATTTGTCAACATGGCTTACAAATAAATTAAAAAAACACACAAAACTCGGTTTTGTGATTAAATAGCGCACCTGAAAACGGTACCACCCAACCCCACTGTCGATAATTTTGTCTCACCAGAGAAACAAGTTGTTGGCACACCATAACCACATATGTCGGTTTTGTCTACATTACCCATTGGTGGTGTCTAGACATTGTACGCGCATTGGCCTACGCATTTGTTCGGCAACGTAGACAAATTGGATTAAATGTCGAAAATTGGAACAAACATTTTGGTTTCATATCAAGCAAGTGTCCGCGGTGCACGTTCAAATTTCCACACACGAAATGTTATGTTCCATGTTGTTACATTTTTCTGGTATTGATTTCTTTCTTGGGTGCAAGTTGAACGTGAACACTCCCAGGCTTTGGTTGAATGTGATATTTTTGTCGAGAGGAATTCCATAAACTCTTCCGGAAGCCAATAAGCTTGATCTTAAACCCTCTACACGAGACACTATCTTCAGAGTCAAAGTCATATATTGAATTTGTGTATGAATCCCACATGAACGTCGTCCTCTCATCCTGTAATGATCTGTTCTAGTTGCAGCGCTCCACAAACGAATGATGATAAATCTCTTCTCATTCAGAGTGATCGCAATTTGGTCACTAACCGCAACCGAAATGAAATCCATCCACGTGTGTCCTACCAGAGTCAGAAGAACCCAAACCAGGAATGCACCAATACAGCAGATGATTTTTTTTTGTCGCTGTTGTTTTCATTTAGATCATAGCACGAGAGAAATTCAAGAAGTGAACAATTGCACCGTAGGCGAGCGACTAAAATCGACCAGCCCAGGCGCCCAACCATACGAGCATATATCCAGCTGGTTGGTCTATACCACACGGTGCTGCACAGTGAACGCTTTTCACTGTGCGCGAAACAAAATTTATCGACGGCTTAATAAATTGTTGGGTATCCTGCTGGGTGTCTATGGGAAAATTTATTACTTTTGCTTCCTTAAATTAATTTAACATCGCAATGATACGCAACGAACACGATATAACACGCACTCGAACGTAATGTGCCAATGCAATTGGTCATATGAGATCCAGGCTAACACCGGAGGGTCAAAACGCAAGCCATAATGTTTGATGTAAAGGAAGGTGAGACACGGTTTGGCGGAGAATATTTTCAATTTCATACATGTGGCAACTGCTTATGTGGTGGGTAACAGTGGGTGTTGATGAACGATTTAGGAGTCCATGAACAAGGATCAAACATTATGGGCTAGGGTTGAAAAAATATGCGGCGAAACGATGACCAGTCAGATCAGTATTGTTCTGGCTTCATTTTCTTTTAAAAAACTTTGGGTCCGGTCTTACTTTTTTTGTGGGCCCAATTTTTCCTCTACCACACGTGTAAGAAAAGGATTCAGTGAAATTTCCACATCAGCTACATATTCATACAGCTTAATAAGCATACGAGTATAAACAAACCCTTGAGTGGAGCATCTTTTAGTGTCCAGAGGCTGTTTTGGGGGCATGACAAACCTTGTGCCAGAGTCACTGATTACTCCATGCGATTAATGTTTTATATATTAAAGATCATCAATTCTGAGTTTTTGTTTTTCTCACGGTGATTTAGGGCCTCTTTCCTAATGATGATCATCACTATCACCTCATGGTGATCAAACACAGACATCCCGTTGTGCAGAGCTTCCCCTACCCGCTCTCTCTCTCTCACTTAATTCATATCATTCACCTTCTGTTTCGAATCAAATCAGTTTAAATGACTGATGGACGTGATCTTGGACTGAATGAATTGAAAAATTCATTCAAGCAGGTGGAGAGAGGTAATTATTCTTACGATCCTTGGTATAGTACAGCACCCAGAATGCGCGTATGTGGGTCCTCCAAATAAAACAGAAAAATAAAAATAAAAGAACAGATTCTATGCGTTCAGAGTTATGCTACACCGGGAGAATATCGAAGCGGACAGGTGAGTTATTCGATACCCACATGATGCACCAAACACGTTCCTGGTATACCGATTCAGGGTCTCTGACCAGACCACAGTCCAGGGATCACTCTGAGGTTCCGAATGAAATTGATCGCGACAATATAGCATACACGTTGTGAATTTATAATTTTCTTTAAGGACCGCGCGCCAATGAGAGGCTAAACCTACATACGTTCAACCGACCGACCGACGACGGTAGTGGATCGATTCTGGACTTTTTTTTGTCGTGTTTTACAATGAGGTTTGGGAAAAAAACGGTGTGGTGGGAGGAGGTGAGGTAAAACCACTCCAATGGACACTCTTTGTGACACACAGCAAAGTGTTGCAGTACAAGTATAGTCATGTGATTTATGAATGCAATTCCAAATGGAATCCTTTGGCCAGCTAATGGCATCAACGGAACAACAACAGCAACAAGACTTGGTGGTAATCAATATGTGGCGCGTAAAGGGCATACACGCGATCTGCGATGAATCAAAAAATATGAAAATAATTGCAAACGGATGGAATTTCAGAAATTTCTTTGATTTACACGAATGGGGGAATGTAGGAAGTGTACGACAAGAACTATATGTGCAGTGATTCGCAATTGAAAGAGTATCGAATGCAGGAGCATGTTAGTTGGCCATAATAACAGACTGAGATAAAATAAAGAACTATGAGAAATTATACATTGAACAAGGATAATAGTCATAATGTGTGTATGAGAAGTTGTTCTTATGACTAAGAGCTTAAATTTGTTGGTGTTTAATGTACCCAACATGAATTCACACTACCCATTCGAGAGAAAATTGTATAGTGTGATTCGTGTTGGTTCGTTTAACACGAACTATCACGTTTAACAGCGATATAGTGGCATTGATAAGTGAAATAATATAGCTATTGGAAGTTCTTCTGGAACATGCTTTTAATTTTGGAAGTCTTGGATCACGATAATGTATCGTATATTTACCACAGATAGAACGGTCGGCGCAATGCAATGGTGCAAAATAATGAGAGCCTCCTAAGAACTGGTTTATACAAATAATGTAATTTTAGGGATTGTTTTATTGATCGTTTTGCATAATATAAAAATCGTTGTATTCGATATGAAAAGTTTTATTTTAAGACCTGTGCAGTATATCTCAACTTTCGTATTTCTGTTTAACGAATTGTTTGACTCGAAAGTGTTTTGAAAAACTATCTCAACACTATATATTTGTGGAAACCCCAAAGGTTCTCTTTCAAGAGTCTTCACTTTTTATCAATCGAACTTAACTACTGGTTTTAAAAGTTATGTATTTTATGTGAATTGGCTGGTTACCAGGGTCAAGAAAAGAGGAAAAGGAATGAAGAAGCTGTAGTTACTTTGAAATCAAGAGACTCACAGCGAAAGAGAACACAGAAGGTCAATGCTCGATTGACTTATTTCATTTCCTTTTAATGCTATGCTGACCTTTTTAATTTTGTTCCTACCCAAAGTGCTTTGGGGCATTTTAAATCCCTTCTTATAACTAAAGCTTAAAGGTCTTGTAATGAAAAAAATTATTACTTAACTTCTAAATTAATTCATTTTGGTACTTAAGTAAAAAGAGACAAAATAATTGCGTTGTAGTGTTAACCTCAATTGTGGACTAGATTATCAACCATCCACGTCGCATGCTTCATTTTCAACTTATCGAGTTATCTAACTTTAATTTATGGAAGTCTGTAAGTTTGTTTTACGTAGTATAAGGCACGTTCTACATTGAAGTCTACAGTCAAAAGCTACATTACGATAATAGAAATTTAATAAGAAGGTATGCCAATTCTGCTAGTCTCATGAATCTATGTCCGTATGAATATATAAACTAAACTGGTCATCTTCCAATAGTTTTTAAAATTGGGTTTCTAGGCTTTTGAGTAACACTACCAGCCATATGACTTAATTTTATAGTTTATTGACCTACCCTGTTGATAATTAAATAATAACCGAACAAAATACGCAAATGATGGGAAAGACATTAGTGAAAAGGAACTAGAACGCCCCAAAATATGAAAAGTTCACGTCAACGGTGCTCATAAGAGTTAAAAAAGAACTACCAAAGTGAATTCAAAACCTAATTTAGGAAATGGCAAAATGAACTTCTAGCCCAGAAACAGATAGAACTTTTAGTTAAAAGTCTTTTAAAAGTCTTTAACTAGTTACAAGCGAATAAATTTGAAGAAAATGTCGTCCTGCTTGACGAAAAAGATATCAGTCTTTTGTAGAAATGATTCGAACTAAGTACATATAGTATGTATGCCGTAGAATATCTATTTGAAAGAAAAAAAAAGCAATAATTAGATATAATAACAGATGCTTGTCAAAAACTTTATTAAGGATCAATACTCATAGCATCGGAATCGAAAAAATTGTCTCTAAGAAAGTTTTGACTGTTAAAAAATTCTTAAATTTACTCTAAATTCAACTTGAATAACTTTTGAAGGAGTGAGTTTGTCGAAAAATGATAAAAAAACTTTTTTGCTGAACAACTAATTTTCTATGAAAATATATATTGTTCATTCGGCACCTTGCTTCTAGACCGAAATATAAAATTGCAAAGTTTAAAAGTCTTATTTATAGTTTTATTTATAGTTTTATTTCGACCTCTTTTTTTTATTATTATGGTACTTTATTTAATCACTAATAGGTTTTCTTTTACATGTTTTTCATTTGGTACATTTAAGCATGGCTTTAGCCGTCTGTCGAGAAATAACAACAAATTAAAAAAAAAATTATTATAGATAAATACTATTATTCACAAATATTCATTTCAAAAAGGAAAAAATTGATAATAAAAGTAGCGTTACAAACATTTAAAAATTTTCATCTATTATTCTTGATCTATACTTGAGAGCAGTGTGGCAATAGGAGAAAAGTTTATTCTAATTTTCGCTATCGTTAAGTACGCGTTTGAAATCTTCGATGGTCATAAGATCCGTTCCATAATGACTACGCTTTATCTCCTTCAATATTGGGCAAACACCAAGAAAATGTATCACATCTTCGTTTTCTCCAGTATTGCATAGAGTGCACCGAAATGAAATATCCTCACGATGTGGTATATAGTTTAGCTTAAGAAGTTATCCTCTCGCTCTAATTACCATTGATATTTGTGTTGTACTTAGTCCGGTGTTAGCATAGTTTACTTGTTGCTGTTCTAGTTGTCGGTAAACAACCCGTGCTCTTGAACTTTCCGCTTGATTTACATTTTCTGTTTTGATTGCCTGTTCTACATCCAGGATAAATTTTTCAGATATAGTTTTCCACTCTGAGATATTGTTTTCAGTCAAATCGAGATGAATGTTATATTTTACTGAAATATTTTCCTAGTCTTTGAAAAAAAGGGTTTTCGTCCTTATGGCTTTTTTGACAAGAGCCTTGGTCAGGCGAGTATTATCATCCTCATTTCATCCTCATTTAGGATTTTTGTTATATAACTCATGTTTAGTTTAAGAGAAAAAACAAATAAGGGAGACATTCCACTTTCAATTTGAACCATATAATTTGGGGTGGTTGATGGAAGCCGATAGAGTTTTTTGAAGAAAAATCGCAGAAGTTTCTTCTTCGCCCAATAACACATTACGGACCGCATAACCGCTTCAAAAACTTTTATTTTCCATGGAATTCCAACTCTAGCATTTGCCATCATCAACCTCTAAATATTAATATTTAGAGCTCTCCTTTCAACAGACATCTTTCTACACTTCCTCGAATGAATAAATGGAACTGTTTCGAAAAAAAATAGTCACTTTTTTTGAACCAGTCTAATGTACATATGGCGCAACAAACCCTAGCGCATTTCTTACAATTATACATACTCCCGCGTAACATGCAGACATTCTAACGTCATAGTCACAACAGTTTGTTAATAATATCAAGCCGAATATTTTCTTTCAAGGCGTCAATCGTCTCGGGCTTATCTACGTAAACAACCCATTTCACATAACCCCACAAAAAATCGCCAGTGACCATCTGTCAAAAAGACAAACACCGAAAAATTAATTCCCAGATTGAAAACCACTTACATACAGCTGTGGACAACTAATTAGAAACAAAAATTGCGTGTACTTTCAAAACCGTTGCTTACTTCAATTATTTTTCAAATTCATTTGTTTTTAACAATAATTTTGAGTTTTTATTCATTAATTAGGATAAACAATAAAATATTTGGAAAACGTAACACTTTTCTTTTCTTCCATTTTTTGCAAGAAGGCTCCCGTGTGGCGGACAACTAATTAGAAACAAAACGAAAAAGTGTATTTTGTATCAATATTTTTCAATATTAAAATATCTTTACTTTACAAAACTTTTAGTATTTTGTTGCAAAGCCTTTCTGCTTTAAAACTTCTCGGCATCTTGCTGGAAGTTCCAGCAAGACAACGACCGCAAACATAGCGTTGGGATCACGAAAGAGTTTTTTAAGAACAGCTCAATCACTGATCTTCAATGGGTATCCGCAAGTCCCGACCTTAATCCCATTGAACATCTTTGGGCTGATATCAAAAAAACTGTAGCGTCCACAAATAACACAAACATGGACGTTTTATATCACAATATTGAAGCCACCTGGAAAGCTATAGGCGACTTATCGAATCAATGGAGCGAAAATGCCGAGAAGTTTTAAAGCAAAAAGGCTTTGCAACAAAATACTAGAAGTTTTGTAAAGTAAAGATATTTAAATATTGAAAAATATTGATAAAAAATACAATTTTTCGTTTTGTTTCTAATTAGTTGTCCGCCACACGGGAGCCTTCTTGAAAAAATGGAGGAAAAGAAAAGTGTTACGTTTTCCAAATATTTTATTGTTTATCCTAATTAATGAATGAAACCCCAAAATTATTGTTGAAAACAAATGAATTTGAAAAATAATTGAAGTAAGCAACGGTTATTAGAGTACACGGTTATTTGTTTCTAATTAGTTGTCCACAGCTGTACATATAACCCTTTATGTAAATTGGTCAGCTAAGAAGCTGGATACCTGCAAAATTTATTGTGCGCCAGTAAAGAAAATAAAGCGATAAGGTCTATCAAGGTAGCAGTCAGAGACCATTACTCATAGATCATAATTTTAGCCAAAGAAATTATAGAAGAAAAATAGGAAGGCTTTCAACATCTTGATGCCATAATTAATAATAAATGTAAGAGAACAGCTACTCAGCTGTTAAAAAAATTACAGAAAAGAGTAACATACTTTTTTCATGCATTTACATTTTTTCAAAATAATGACAGTCTTTTAAAGAACTTCGGTTTCAAATACATTTGTTGATGAAATTGGTGTCTTAATCTGTTGCAGCAACCAAATATTAAACTTTCTTTCTTTTGAAAGGAGCTCCGAGAGGGCTGGAGCCTAACGGAATTCTCGCAGCTATAACTTGTGATAAAAGGGTGAGCTCTACAATTTTTTTCCGACCTCCGAACTTCTAAGTGGGGAAGCGCTCTTCATGGTAGTGTAATTCCTACCCGTGGTTTTTAATGGATGTTTCTGGTATTCGAACCTTGAACCTCTACGCAACAGACAGACATGCATACCATTGCGCGACGTCAAGGGCACAACATCCACTTCTTAGGTTATAAACATAAAATACCTTAGAATTTCAATCGCAAGTTGTCGATTTAAATTGATAACCTCATTAGCTAAAGTCGACAGACAGTTCATTCATAATTTTGATTTATTCGCTATATGTATACGTATATGTATTGATATTTTACTAATGTAGCCAATCTACATCGATTTACGGAAATTAAAATAATATATGAAATTTGCGAGATCGTTTGTCGCTAAACGAAGTTATGAAATCACAATAGATCAACTCAATAATAAACCCTCACAAAATGAATCACTTTGGATATCTTAGTGCTTGACAAATAGTCTGAAATGTCAGCAATCAAATAACTCGTTCACATGTCACTTGTGTTATCTGCAGGTATTTCTTTTCATTACACTTGACCCTATAAGGCTGCCATTTTTCTATTGAGAGCTAAGCTAGATAAATTTCTTTTGCAATCATTTGCAAATTATACCTCACGCCCTGATAAATATTCATAAGAATAAACCTCCACTTGAATCTTACGTCCGTTTGTCTCGCGTTTTACATTTTCCGCGCGTCAACACAATACAAAACAATAAAACAATAATTTTTCCTTTATTTGTAAACAAAAGAAAACCTACAGACAGAAACTCTGCAACCACCATTCACACCAGTAAAGCTCGCCTACGTGATCAGCAAATGCTGCGCGGTCACCACACAACAAACACAAAAATATACGTCAGAACTATACATTCGATCTACTTGAAAATTTATTACCACAACTAAAGCAATTAATATCTATACCCTATCGTTGGCTTTAAGTAACTCGAAACTAAATATTATAATTATCCAACTCATTAATATGCATATTCCAGTTGAAAACGACGCGATTCCAATTTGTTACACTAGAGTCTAAATTAGATTTACGTTCGTTCGATATCGTTGGGTCAGTATGTTTTGAATGCAACCTGTTTGGATGGAGTGAACTTTTTGTTTTTCCTTTTGGCTTTTTTTTTTGGGATTTTGACTCGAGATACGTAAATTGACTGCGAGGCGAAGTGAACTGTCAGTCGGTTTTCGGTGAGTTTTTATTGACACTTGTATGTTAATAGCTGAATGGACTGTTTTTGTTTTTGGGGACAGCATCCAAATCCAAAGCCACCCATGGAGAAGAATGTTGAGTGGCTTACTAGGTGGGATATTGTGAAACGAAGAGTAAGATTAACTGGGAAGTTCATGGATCATATGCTTGCCATGCAGACCATACTGAAATACTGAAATCATCGAAAAGTTCCAAAACAAGGTCTTTCGTGGAATAGTAAATGCACCATGGTATATAAGAAATAGCGATTGACATCGTGACCTACAAATAGAAACGGTTACAGAAGTTGTAAGAAATTATGATGTATCACACTATCAGCGACTGCATAGTCATATCAACTCTGAAATGGAGTCCGTATATAAATACGAGAGGCAATGTTCGGAGATTAAGAAGAACCAAGCCACACGAGCCAATGGTCTAAGAGTCATGGGAAGCATTAAAAGTTTAAGCTTCCCTTAAAGCGATTATATTATTGAGAAAGAAAAATCTGTTGTCGATCGTTCATATGTTTGTTCTGATTAGGAGGAGTTTTTAGTGAGGTAAGAATCCCACACTACTTGGTGTCGAATACTGCCAAGTGTCTTTTGAAGATTTCCTCCTGACAAAAAAAAAAAAAATGCAGACCATGCAGCAGGTCGGAGGCATGGTTCTGATTCTGTTGATGCCGTAGGTACACAATTCAATACACAGTCCCGATTTTGCCTTGATACAAGCTAAAACAATCGGTTTTGAAGCTAGCCACCTTTGTAATGCAAGACTTAAGATATCTCTTTTCACCTGACCAGGACACTGGAGGCGTGTGAGGTTGTGCAGTTGCCTATCATTCCTTTGAAATAGCTTACTTATAAAATTTCTAAAGTGTTCTTTCTGTCACTACTCTTCTTCTCTTCAAGCTTCCTCTTCCTAATGTTTTAAATCCTCTGCTCCTAAATCTTCCACCCTTTAATCATCTATTGTTCAATCATATTATTATTATCTTTTATTCTTTATTATTTTCCCCGGAGCCCCAGGGCCCGTGTGAGGGAATGAAGGGGACCCACAATTTTCTGCTGGTTCCGAACGGCTAACTGAGAAAGCGCTTTTTATGGCAATGGATTTGCAAACGGAGGACTTGCCAGATCCTCGCGAAAGGCGATACCTGTAGAAAAACGTCTCTGTTTTTTGCCTCTGTTGGGATTCGAACCACAAACCTCTGGGTCAACCGGTAGACATGCTAACCATCACGCCACGGGTACCACGGGTTTGCATTGCCTCTTTCGTAAAAAGTGAACAGGGTTCTTCTTAAATTACAATCATTTTTTCTCTCTCTCCCTCTTTCTTATATTTGAACAGATTCCAACTGCATTGACCGGAATCCACAACGAGGGTACCCTTTAAACTCCCCCTACCCTAGCTTATCGATAGAGGCTATGTGGGGTCAAATTAAGAGCGCTTTCATGGAAACTGAATCTGAAACTGTACAAATAGTGACAAGAGCGAGAGATTCCTGGATATCCCAAATTACCTGAGACAAAACTACACATCGAAGATGACTTAAAATAAGGATCAATTCAGAAAGTGATCTCAACGCCAATTGATTCTACGGAAAGAGTATAGAGCATCTCATAAGACAGTGCAACGGTGTGTGAGACTTGATAAGAGGGCAAGGGTGGACCAACTTGCGCAGAACGCGGAGCATGCTGCAGGAAGAGGGGACGCAAGGGAGCTGTATAAAATCACCAAGGACATTGTCGGACAGCGTAGTAGCACTAACACTAAACATCCCGTCTTGGATGTGAACGGCAACCTTTTAGTGACGATAGAAAATCAGCTGCAAAGATGGAAGGAACACTTTTGCCTGCTGCTAAATGACGACAACAATGCAGACATGAATCCTGAACGCAGGTCTTCTGGGGGTATTGACACTAGCCCCCCAACAAGTACAGATATAAGAGACGCGATCCATCTCCTAAAGAAAAACAAAGCAGCTGGACTTGACGGTATTCCCGCAGAATTCCTTAAAGTATACCCTAAAGCAGCTTCCCGTATTTTGCTTAAACTGGTGCAAGCTGTTTGGAAGAGTGAAACTTACCCAAGGGACTGGAAGGATGGAGTTATTGTGAAGTTACCAAAGAAAGGAAACCTCAAAGACTGTAATAACTGGCGCGGAATCACTGTTCTGTCCGTTTTCCGGTAAATAAACAGTTTTGCAATAAAATAAAGTTAATGCCAACTATTATTCTCGAGAGGATAAAGTCCAAGTCAAGAGGCACCAAGCGGGGTTTTCAAAATATCGCTATCCAACGTAAAATTTGTGCTGTTATATGCTTCTGAAACAGGGAAATGCTTTGTCAACATCTCGAGCAGGTTACAGGCCTTCGTCGACCGTTGTCTGCGCTACATTCTGAAGATCCGGTGGCGACAAACCATATCAAACGTTGAACTATGGAATAGGACCGAACAGATGAAATTGGATGCAGACATCACCCAACGAAAGTGGCGTTGAATAGGCCATACACTGAGGAAACCTAACGACAACATAGCGAAACAATCATTCGAATGGAATCCTCAGGGTGAGAGACGCGTTAGAAGACCAAAAACAACATGGAGGTCATCTGTTTTAAAAGAAGCTCAGTCTTAAGGTATTCAATCGTGATCACAGCTGCGGCGAATCAGGGCAGATGGAGGGATCTGGTTGCTGCCCTATGCTCCAAGAGGAGTTAAAGTGCTGCTACAGTTGCAGCCGGACAACATACACTCACTAGCAAACCTTCGATAAAAGAAAAAGGCCCATGATGATGCAATTGCACTCCTTATTTTAAAGAATTCGAGAAGCTCCCTATGAACACACTCAGAACAGAAAGACACGGCGAAACCTTGATCGATGGCAATAACTTAAAGGGATTCAAAGGTGGGAGCTACTTTATCGAAATTTATTATGCTGCATCTCTAAGC
The DNA here is from genome assembly GCA_914767635.1 of Melanostoma mellinum. Lineage (NCBI taxonomy): Eukaryota > Metazoa > Arthropoda > Insecta > Diptera > Syrphidae > Melanostoma > Melanostoma mellinum. Next base: position 20,760,249 of record OU612060.1, on the reverse strand, counting down.
CCCCTTCCCTCAAAGTAGTTGCATTTTTTAAAAGATAAAAAAATGTTCGCAGTCTTTTGCACGTTGAACATAGCCATAGCGTGCGCACACAGCAGCTGTAATAAAACCTAAGAAACATTATTATAGGAGCATTGTATGGAAGGGCCTCATACGAGTATAGATGGGCAGACGACTTCAGTTATTCGTCGTTCATAAATCACGACCTGTTGCAGAATCAATTTTCAATAATGCTCACCACAGGGATGCATGTGCCACACGCTGTTCTAACAAATGGCAGCCTATCTGTTGGCTGCTCCTTGATTTTAATCTCCTTTTCTCTGTTTCTCGATGGATGCGTAGCTCAGATGGCACAAAACATTGGAATGATCATATCAAATGTTAAAGTAGTTATGTTTTGCATGGATAAAGTGGGTAGACCTAAAATAATTGTCCTACTGTGGTTTACACGGTTTCCTTGGCAGGCGGTCAAGTGCTTGGCGGTGGATTTTCAGAAATTCTTTTTTTGTTGTTTTACTCGATTTGATGTCTTAAGCTGGTCTGGTCACTACAAACAAATAAAAAAGTAGAGCCAAGAACAAACGAAAAAGTGATGTTTTCGTTGGGACGATTGTTGGCTAAGGCAATGCGGTGGCACTGGTGGTAGTCCCCAAAACATAAAAAGAGATGAAATTTCTAGTTCAAAATTTCGTTACCAAAGGCTAATGTCACGTAGATTAATTGAAACTAGATCTTATCACCAATTCACCATAGGGTGACCCTCAGTTAAATCGATGTTTACCACGAACAATGTCACGTCATTTTCGTGATTTTTGACTCTTGAGTCGTTGACTTCAGTGTCAGGTGCAGTTGAACTATAGTGACAGTATTTGGAGATGTTGGATCAAAAGGCTTTAGACCCAGATTCAGAAGTACCACGAAAGACACATTTTCCGTCGGCACTATATGAGTTGGCACCATATTTCCAATGTAAGATTTACTACAGCTCTTTCTAGATCTACTGCACCTTCTGAGAAAAGCCCATCTAAACAAGGATGAAAGAGAAACATTCTTGATTTCGGAAGCTCCGTTTCACTTCCAAAGATATAACCATTGCCACGCAACGCTTTGCACTGCTTTTGATGTTAACAACACAATCAAAGGATAACCTAAGGGAAACATAAACCAATTCTCATGTTGCCAGTTCAATTTTTTTGCAATTCATTTGAAATTCTGCACGAACCTAATGACATGTAACTGTTATTAATAGCCACGCCAGGACACTGGACACAAGTTACTTTCGACAGGTTATGGTACTTTTATTTTGTGTGCGCTCTGGCCTTGTACGCATTTAAATGCTCTCATTAACTCCAGCTGAACACTTTATGGCCTGCGAGACAAGGAACCAGTTGCACAAAACAAAGTTTTGCGCCAGAGGGGCGCTCAACTTCCCCTGGTCTTGTACTTTTTTTTCTCTGTTTTCTGATGTTGGTTATTCTTCTGGAGTTTTATAGGATATACCATCAAGGCAGCAACAGCACACAACACCACGTTATACTTCCAACTGTTGGCCATCACCATGATCAACTTTAGAGCTGAGCGAAATTTATGTCCATCCAATGTGGTTCTTCTGGGATTCCATTTTGCATAATGTGCATCTGCGCTGCTGCTGTATTGGTATACCCCCGCTACTCTTTTAGTTGTTTGTGCAACTTGCAAGTTGCAATCCCACGTTGAGAGATATAGTCAGTTCATCACATGTGGAGCACCTGAGAGGAGTTTATGCTGGTTTTGGCGCGCGTAACACACCATCATGCAATTCCAATGGGAAAACATCGAATTCAAATGAAAGAGGAATTAAACTCGCACTGTGCTAACTGCGATATTGCGTGCAGGGCTTGGCTTTATATCCAACGAGTATCCTGTTCCTGATGGGTACGTGTAATACTACAAGAACGACGAAAATCGACTCAAGTGAATAATAGCTCAAGGGAGTGGTCGTACTGTTTTGTGGAAAAATATATGTATTAACTTAAACGTCCGCTCATGAGGTTTAGTGTCTGTAACCATATAAAGTAGTTGCATGATAGTGTCGATGTCGGCTGCAACTAAAATATTTCTTTGCGTCTTAAAAGTGTCTAAAGTGATGTTACTAAGTGGGATGAATTCGTTCTGTTGACAGCATGTGTTCTTGTCCAGCGACTTCAGTTACTCTGGGAAAATTTATTGAAAGGCATGTGGCTTGAGCGGTTAAGTGATAACTCAACTCTTACACAAAGTTGAATTATCACGAACCTCCGTGAAAATCGGAAAAGGGTTGTTTTTTATATGGCTGCGAACAAACGATCATCAACTCATCAATACTTAGATTTGTGGAAGATGCTCAAAGCCATTTAGCCGTGTTTAGATAAAAGAAATCAAATTCAAGCGTGTTTTATCAAGTGAATGATATCGTTGGGTTATTTGCAGATAGGATTTTTCATTATTTGATTTCATAGATGTAATGGAACTCAGTTTGAAAGGAGTCTATTATCTAATCTTAATGCGAATATAAATTTCAGTAATGGAATGTTCTCTGTTCTAAAACAACTCAGACACGAAAGCACAAAACCATTTAAATCTATAGACGTGTAGTTCTTGAATACACGTGTAAATATAAGTACACAAACACAATAACTGGTTAAGTAGTCAGTCAAACATCGTTACATCGTCAAAAGTTCAAAGAAACGTTGCATTTCAGACAAGATGATTTTCACGTGCAATGAGACTAAAGAGAATTTGTCTATAAAGAATGAACAAGGTTAAATTTTTGCTGGGCGAAGTTTCGACTGTCATAAGACAGCGCTAAAATTTTCCTCGAAAAATATGAAACACGTGTTAAGTACTGCACAAATAAGAAATATCCTTAAGCTCGTTCGTTAAACTTTACCCAGGGTTCACTCAGGTTTCCATGAGTTGTCAAAAAACCTGGGTTTTCCAGTCCTCAAAAAACGGTAAACCACTAAATCACCACACATCGCTATCATTTAAATAAAAATACATGCCATTTGACAGCCCTCAGCTCGCCCCAGCAAAAACCTAGGTTGAGGGAAAGCCCAGCTCAAACCCAGGGCTCAAAAAACACTCAGTTTGACATTCAGGGCGATTTTAGGATTTTCAAAAAACACTTTGTGGCGACTGCAGGGAAACCCCAGGGCTTCATCGAACGAACTTTTTAGCTCCGAACGTTGTAACACCACGTCCGCATCATCGCCTTGTGAAAAGAATTTTGTAAGACTCAACTTCTTTAATTTTTCATATTTTAAAGCTTGAAATTCTGATTCATTCAAAAAGTATGATGGCATGATAAATATTCGAAATCTGTATTTGGAAGTTTGAGGTCCCTGTGTCGTAATGGTAATGTTACGTGGGAGGTTCAATGTTCGGAACAGAAACATCAAGGAGAAAATGTTTTACCACGGATATATCGTCTTCAGCGACGAACTAACAATTTTTCGATTGACCCTTCGCAATCGGTAAAAAAAACTATAGGTATCGTCCATTCCCACACCTGGTATGGCTTTTCGCTCCATTGCGTCACCATCTGTATAAATGTATGTCTTTGGAATTCTGAGAGGTTGTAAGCGGAGTAATAAACGTGTAACTAAAAATTAAAGCATGCTACGACTGCATAGACTTAAAAAGACGATTTAACTGAGCAATGCTGAGTTACTGAGCTGAATAATAGTACACTTGCTTTAAATGACACTTCGAATCAATTAAAACTAAAGTAAGGGAACCTTCTCTAGAATCGTTGTAATTTGAGACTCGATGAAACAAAAATGCGTCACGATTAGAAAATAGTCACAAAAATGTTTAAGTGAGCGTCGAGAGAATGAATTAAAGTTCATTACACATTTGTGCGGACTTTCTCAGTCACCTTGCATTTCCAGAAGTCTTACTGGACTTGTTTGAATGCACACACACACTTTCTTCAATAACAATTAGGCCAGAAACTTTCATAGAAAACTTTCCACAATTATAGCACGTGTTTCTTTCTCCCCCCCAAATCACCCATTGGCTGTTTACTTCGGTAATTAGACCGATACTCACATACGGGGTGATAGTCTGGTGGACAGCACTAGACAAGATGATCAACTACAACAAGCTGGCCAAAGTTAAAAGAACGGGTAGTCTGTGTATTAGTGGCGCACTGAGGACAACCCCATCGGACGCCCTCAATGTACTTCAAGATCTCACATCCCTAGATATCTTCAGCAAACAAGTCGCAGCTAGCTCAGCTACTCGACTCAAAGCTACATCACCAATAATCAAATCGGCCACACTACCATTCTAGATAACTTTAGATTCTTACCGAATCGATCCGACTACACCACCCCCAAGTTGGTGTTTGACAATAATGTCCAAGTAACCATACCTTCAAGCGAAGCTTGAGAAAATGGCACTCTTTTGGAAAATGAAGCAATACACTTTTACACCGATGGTTAAGAAACCAGCGAAGGTGTGGGAAGTGGAATCTACTCAGACTGAACCTCAGTCTTTTCTTCCGCCTACCCGATCATTGTAGTGTGTTCCAAGCCGAAATTCTGGCGATTAAGGAGGTGCTGTCTTGGCTCAAAGAAAACATCATATCCTTTACGGATATTCGAATCTTCTCAGACAGCCAAGCTGCCCTTAAATCTCTTGCCTCCGTTTCTACAAAATCCATCACGGTCCAAAATTGTCAGATGTCTCTGAGGGAGATGTCAAATCAGTTCAACATTTACCTTTCATGGGTACCGGGGCACAGGGACATACCAGGCAACTGAATGGCAGACGAACTAGCCAACAATGGCACGACCACTTCCCTACGCTCATGGAACAACATAGGTGCACCTATCGCTACATGTAAACTCCTACTTAGACAAGACGCTTCAAGGATAATAAGCACTAGATGGACTCAGAGTAACAACTGCCTTGCAACCAAAAAAGTTTGGCCGTATGTAGACTCAAAACGCTCGAAGAGTTTGTTAGCCCTGAGCCGCCTGTATCTAGGTTCTACCATAGATGTTCTTACGGGACACTATCTAATAGGAAGAGAAGCCAAAAGACTTGGTGTGTTTTCCAATGATTTCTGCAGAAGCTGCATGGACGAAGAAGAGGAAGAAACCGTTCATCACCTTCTTTGCTCATGCCCTGCACTACTTCATAGGAGGAAAACTCATCTCGGTGAAGTCTTCTTCGATGATACTAGCGACTTAGCTTACATAGACATTAAAAGTCTTTCGAAATACATTAAAAGTTCCGCGTGGTTCGACTAGCAGGTTATTAACCGGCTAGTTCCGTAATGGAACTGACCTCTGTGGTATCACAATGGGCCCTTGCGGCCTAAGTGTGTCAAGCAATGTACTCATTAGCTGACAGCCACTTCCACCTAACGTAACCTAGCACGTGTTCGTGTAGTACTAAATACACGCGTAATACTAACTGAATGTGTAAAACGAAACTCTTGAGTGTTATTGAACACCAATTACGTATCAATATATACCCATCACGAACTTACACTAGTCATTTAAGTCTTCGTTAGTTTGACATGATTTCGAGTGAATTCGAGTTACAAGAATCAAATCGAGCAGCACCGTGAGGTTTTCAACCAAAGTGATTGAAATAAGTAGATTAACCAAAAGGAAGCATCTCTTTCCTTTTCGTCTGAAATGGCTGAGGAGTTTCGTGTTGAACGAATCAACACTTGTCACACGTGTGCTTTTTTCTCAGATGCTTCGATTCAAATCGTGCTAAGCAACTCACGACCAGTACATAAGAACACTTCCAAATACCCATGTATAACTAAAGCACATGCGTTCATACGCAGATAATAGTTCAATTCCACTGTTACACGTGTAACGTGTAATTATGTGATTACACGAGCATTATGGGGCTGTTCTGCAGACTTGCCAAAATCTAAACATCATTTCAACATTGTTTAATGGGTATGATCCAGCCATAAAAGGCATGTCAAAGTAAGTGTCGGTTACTAACGAGATATCATCTTTCCTTTACGATTGCTGTCATCGTTTTTGGAATTAAAAAATAAATAAATAAATAAATAGGGTGGCGCAACAGAGCGAGGAGCCCCTGGGCCTAGCGCATTTCTCACAACCAAACCTTGTGAGGGAATGGAAGGGACCTACAATTTTGGGCCGTTTCCGAACGGCTAATTGAGAAAGCACTTTTCATGGCAATGAATACTAACGGAGGACTTGCCAATTCCTCGCGAAAGGCGATACCCGTGGAAAAACATTTTTGCCTCTGCTGGGATTCGAACCTCGAACCTCTGGATTAGCAGGTGGACATGCTAACCATCGCACCACGGGTACGGGTTTTTGGAATTGCAGTACGAAAAGGCCTTCAATTTTTCTGAAAACTGGACTATACCCCTTTCGCTTATGCCTCATTACAATAATTTTATAAATCTTCATTAGCAAAACATCTTGCAACAAAGTGTAACTAACCAAAACTCATTACTCAACTCAGTTATATCTTCTTCAGATGCAAAAAAAAAATGCAAATCCCTGCATTCATTGATGCAAAAACCATTGAAAGAATAATCAAATTGAAAGTAATAAATTTTTAACGAATCATATAACTGGCCAGTTATCCACATAACATCTCATTAACTCCTGACTGCCGAGCCTCATTAGGTCGCATTTCAATTCGTTTTAATCATTTCAATCCATTTACAACCACCTTAGCATAGCCAATTGCCACATTGTAGCCAAATATGTATGCAAACGAGTCCTTAAACGACCTCTACTGATCTATAAGTTGTAATTTCACACGTCTTCCATGGGGGCATAAAAAGAGCAATCGATATCTGTTGCATTTTAAGGTAATAAAACACCAAAACCGCATAGGCCGAAACACAATCTCTGCTCCTCCAAATTATGAATTTATGCCATAAAAACATTCACGCAACATAAAACTTTTTGCCATCTTCGATCTTCGGTCGTTTGTTGTTGTCAATGGATGCTGACTGTAGACGCCCGACCGACACAGGTCGTACGACGTACGTACGTTCGTCTTTATTGAGACGGTTTAATTTCCATGCTATGGAATAAAAAAAAATTAATTGAAAATGTCTGATTGAGGTTGTTGGTAATAGAATCAGCCAAAGGAGGAGGCACAGGGGAAAGAGTGAAACACTTCGAAACAGGCCCCAAACCTAATGAAGACATTAAACCTGACATAAAAACTACCAGAGCAAAGGTGCCGAATGGATTCCTCAGACAGGATTATTAATCCAAAATGTATGAGTCTAGGGCTACAGAAGTATGACTAAGTAGGATACATGCGAATGCCGTTAAAGAGTGTAATTTTAGGGTTACCACTTTTTAAGCTAAATTAAAGGCATAACATAAAGTTGTGCGTTTAATTGCCAATCTCGGCATTGGCTTCTGAAAGGAAACGAGGCCTTCGTCGTCTGTTGGACCAGCCTAATGATGACATCAATTCGGACGAGGTTAACTTTAAGGGAATTGTTTTTTATTCAACTGGTGATTGAACTTGAGATATCTTCGTTACCACCACCTGCTTTTTGCTGATGACACTGGGGCACTAAATCAATCAATGAAAGGCTTTTTTCGAAAAGAAATTGTATGGTCTTGTACTTTTTGAAGTCATATGTACTTCGCTAGTGTCAAGTTAAGTGGCAGAGCTGTGATACCGTTGAAGTCACAGTCCTCAGCATAACGCCTAGCCCACCAAAGGAAGAAGAAAAAGCCAGAAGGGAAGATCAATTCATTCAAAGCTTAAGCTGATGGCAGACATTTTTCTTACAATTGCAGAGTGTTGGAACAACAGCAACAAGTGTTAACAGTATAAAGATGGTTTTCTAAGACAGTCAAATACCAAAAAAAATCTGTTAATTGTGGTTCTCCGGGCAGCAAAGTGCCGACGCGGACGCGAAGTCAGAAAGAAAATTGTGTACAAACGGAAGGCCCTCTAAAAAATTACTAACCTTCAATAACCTCCGATAGTAAAAATCGCATTCAAGAATACGCTATCAAGGCCCAGGGAATAATACTCCTGTTTTGCTACCATACCTATACCATCAATAACATCGATCGAGAGAAGGTGGCAACCGGAAGAAGATCCTACAAATTTGTAGAATTTGTTCCAATTTCCAGTTTGCACTGATTCTGCTATCGTAAGTTTCAAAACGATGAATAATTTAAAGCATTAGGTTCTCTCGTTGAAGCCTTGGGGTCGCTTTGTAGTCGCCATAAAGCGTTTTTTTAAAAACCTAAACTCGCCCTGAACGTCAAACTGAGTGTTTTTTTAACTCTTTGCCCCTGTTGTGTAGCTATCGCATTGATAACATCGATCGGGAAACAATGAGAACCGGAACGAAATCCTACTAAATTCATACAATTTCTTTCCAATTCCCACCGTTTATCGTCGGCTTTTATCGAACGATAAACAGAACAGAGGCACTGGGGTTGACCCTCGATTCGCCCTAATTTTTTGCTGGGGCGAACTAAAGGCTGTCAAATGGCATTTATTTTTATACAAATAACAGGGACGTTTTGTGATTTTTTGGTTTACATTTTGGAAGACTGAAAAACATAGGATTTTTGACAACTCCTATGGTTGTCAAGGAAACCTGGGTCAACCCTGGGTAAAGTTCAACGAGCGAACCAGATGGGTACACATTTTTTGACGAAAAACAACTACATAAACCTTTCCGCCAAAACACTACATCAACCTTTCCGCCGACACACACCAGCCAATCGCAGACAGCTATCAGTATGGCGCCAAATAACTAGATGACAATTTGGCTATTGAAATAGAAATGAGAAAGCTTACACATTTTTTCGTGTACACAAAGCCGTGGTTTTTCTTCTTTTCTCATTTCAACCAGCAGCCAGCTCAAACGCAGTATATTCCATTGACAGTGAAGTGTTTCAGTAAAAAAAACCGTTTCTACCTCAGTGCTCATTCATTTTCATACAAGAATTTTTTTCTTCTCTTATACTCATATTTTTCGGCAGCAAAAACATTTGTTTTCTACTACTGGTTTAAAAACAAGGCTGTTAATAATTCTTTTATTTTCTTCTTTATCACCCTACAATGCGAGCAGACAAAACTTGAAGCAACTACACCAACCTTTTCTCAGACACACACCAATTGAATTTGGGAAATTTTAACTTTACTCAATTATGCACTGAATGCAGTCATTGAATTTTCCTCACGATTTGACACTTCACCATCTGACATCTGTCACAGTCCGACTACCAAAGAAATAAACTCAAAAGAAAACTTAATTCTATCATGGCTTGCAAGAAAATCGTCTCGGATTTACATCTTTTGACCAAATCAACCTCCAGAATTGCTGCAATTGGAAGTGCTAGGCAATTCTCCTCCAAAAAAGATTTAGAAAAAGTCACTCACACTGGACAAGTATGTGTAATTTCGAAAGAAAATATGCTCTTTGCGAAGCGCCTTATAGAAATATGGTGTTACGCAAACATTTGTTTTGATTTTAAAATAATTTCTTTTCTTATTTGTCCGTATTCTAGGTCTTTGATAAGGATGACTACCGAAATGTTCGTTTTACAAATGCCACACGTTATGTGAATGAGAATTGGGGTATCAAACTTATCGATGAGATTCCTCCAAAAGAATGTACCGAACGTGTTGTCTGTTGTGACGGTGGTGATGGTCCACTTGGTCATCCCAAAGTTTATATCAACTTGGTAAGACTTTGTTTTTGGGTAGTTTGTTGAAGAGATATTAATGGGTATTGCTTTAGGATAAGCCAGGATCACATACTTGCGGATATTGTGGCCTAAGATTCGTCAAGAAAGATGGTCATCATTAATAGAAGAATATACGTTGCTGCCGCGGTTGAGAGTAATAAAATTTGTTGAAAATAGTCAATTCGATCAGATGCGACTATAATTGAAGCTTTGGAAATAATCTTTTGATTTACTCCACTTCCTCATTGATGATATTTTGAAATAGTCTCTGTCTTTTAGTTTTTTCCTGTGCAATCACATTGCTTGATAAGCTTGTAAGCCAATGTATAAATCGTAAGTAGATTTTTTTTCGATTCAAACGCTGGTTGACAGGATAACAGCTATAGACTGCTTGGAATACTGAATAGCCTTAGGGTGCCGAAGGTCTGTTCTAAATCTCTTTCCTACAAGAGCTTAGAGTGAAAATAAAAAAGAGGGAATAATTTGTTCATCGAATTTTAGAATCACAATAGAATTTTAGAATTTTAAATCGCAATCGAGAGGGTGGCGGCTCACACTATAAAACTACAAGATCTTATGTGGGTGATCCTCAGACACCGAAGAGTTCAGCAGGCATGTGAGCGATTGAGGATATGTATGAAGGAGGGATGACGAAGGTAAGATTTACAGCTGGAGTCCCATACAAACCACAGTAGGTGTACACAATGGAAGATTTTTGAGTCCTCTGCTCTTTATTGCAATCCTTGGCTACCTGCTGGAAGATAGGGTACAGAATACCAAAGCACATTCGCTGCTGACGCCATCAGATGTGCGTAAGCAAAGGTCCTACATTCCTGCAAGAAGCACTCATTGTTTGGGTTAATGTTTTAGAAGGTAATGAGAACCGTATTAGTTCGAAAAAGAGTAAATTCTTATGTGGCTCACTTTCAGACATTTATTTGGATGGAAATGTGCTTTCCAAGTCAAAAAATTTATACAAATGAGATCAATAGTCAATAGAAAAACAAACCTGTGCTGCCGACATCACTTATCGAGTAAGCGGAGGGAGAATTAAGGAACGAAAAAACCCCGCCACATTCTGTGATAGAAAATGGGGCCCCTAAGCCGAAAGGAAGACCTTACACCGCGGTTGTGCCACCAGCACTCATCACATACATTTCACAATGTTGAACAATTTACAAAAAATATGAGGGTGAGCAACTGAAATATGGATGATTCGTACGACAGCAGGAGTAACAAAGTTTGATTGCACTAGAACTAACAAGATCCGCAGAAAATACCGTCTTAGAAAAAATAGAGCAAAACCGGCTCAGTTGGTATTCTCATGTTCAAAAAAGAGATCTGGAGAAGCCCAACCAACACAAACCTGTTACAAACTAATTCAATGCAACGATATCTGCATTTGGTTCGCCTCAACGCGGTGTACCCCACGAGTGGATCACCAGTGTGAAGCAGTGAAGTTGTAGAGTTGTGATTCGATATTGCGATGCTCGTAGTGCCAGAAAGGAACAAAGGAGAAGAACAGTCCGAGGATGATTCTAAAACATCTGCAAGAAGACTGGTGAATTAGCTGTTTGCCCCTGTAAAAGTCTAGCAACATGCAAAAAAATAAAGCGAATAGTTCAATGCTGGAAAGATTCTCTAGAATACCTCTTTGGATTTGCTGTTCTAAAACTTTGCATTCAAGACATAGTCATGGAAAAATTTGGAAGTCTGCAAGTGAAATGATATATGAAACTCGGTTTTTATGGTTGATTATAATTCCATAAACCTAATGAGAACATGTTAACATGAAATGTGTGTTCTGGGTTATTAAAAAAAAAAATAGTACGTATACGCCACAGTTTGTGATAAAAAAAATGAAAATTTATATGAACTATTAACAAAACTTACCCCTGTTCTTGATATTTGTGAAGTAGATTCATTTGCTGCCTATTCTTGAAAAGGAACTTGCTTCGAAAATCACTAAACACTGAACACTGATTAATTTTTAAATTACACCATTTAGCAAAGCTGAGAACCACTCTTGGCATTAGACATGAAAAGCACAAACTAAAATATGGCAGAGCAAACTACACTTTTTAAATTGAACAAAACAGAAAACACTGATTCTCAGCGGCACTATATTTTTAAAAACACAGAGAAAAGAGAAAACAAGCACTGCATTTAAGATTTAATAATGAAAAGCGAATGGGGTAAGGGACTTTTTTTTTAAAGCACAGAGACAACAAAAAAACAAGCACTGACTTTAAAATTTAATAATGAAAAACGAATGGGGTAAGGGGCATTTTTTAATTTTTTTTCTGGTTGAGGAAGAGAAAACGCGTATCCAAATAAGCGATTCGAATTGAAATTTATTTATTCACTGCACTATATTTTCAAGAACTCAGGGAAATGAAAAAACAAGCACTGCATTTAAGATTTAATAATGAAAAGCGAATGGGGTAAGGGGCTTTTTTGAAAACACAGAGACAAGAGAAAAAGAAGCACTGCCGTTAAAATTTAATAATTTAAAGCGAATGGGGCAAGGGACTTTTTTTTAAGAACACAGAGAAATTAAAAAAACAAGCACTGACGTTAACATTTATTAATGAAAAGCAAATGGGGTAAGGGGCATTTATTAAATTTTTTTCTGGTTGAGGGAGAGAACGCGTATCCAAATAAGCGATTCGAATTGAGATTTATTTATTCACCGCACTGGCACGAAGAAAGATTTTATTGCTTTCAAATAAAATGACTACGAATGCAAACACCAACCGAAAACATTGCGACAAACAAATAAGCAAATTTTTTCATATGAAGAAAGCTTTTACACACTCACTGCACCGACATTTTGATGTGGAAAATAAAAAAGACACGAATTTAGGAGCCACGACGAACAACGCAATGAAAAAATAACCGCCGGACACACATCGATTCGAAAAAGAACGAATAATTTCACCACGAACACGAACACGACTCACCTCGGAGACGGAAATTTTTCGAATGGTAAAAAAAGAATTTAAAGGAAAAAAAATGTATGCAATAAAACTAGCACGACGTAGAATTCAAATTTATTTTGCAGAAAAAACTATTGATTAACTTTATTTTCACAGTAGATAACCGAATTTTTTTGGATTAGAAAAAGAACTTTCAGAAAATGCTTCCACTCAATTTGACACACTGCTTGAAAATGAAGTACCGGAAAACCAAAGTTCATTGAACTGAAACGAGAATGAAGGTACCAAATGAATTGGATCGAGATTCAGTAGTTACATTTGAATTTATGGGCATTGTATGATATTAGTAGGCCACTGAACTGACCGGACCGTCCGTGAAGTCATTCGATTATCTTTCACAAATTATTTTACACTGCTCAGCGGTAATAGATTAAAAATAAAATTGATCGTAACATCATAATGCCTGATTTACACGGATTGTATTTTGTTAGTATATTTCTGTCAATTGTCAACAATATTTCCCAAAATCGTGTAGGTAAATGCTTTGCGTTTGAGGCTGGTTAGACGCGTGGAGAAAAAGTTAATTGACGAATCAGTACGGATGATTTTTCTACAAAAGTAAAGAAAGTAATCATCTTCGTCATTTTCAGTTATGAGTCTTATGTGAAAAATCACAAATTGTTTTATTATGTAAAAGAAAAGGAGCGATTTTAAGAAAGTAGGAGAGGGATGCACAGAGAACATTCAATTCATTTCACTAAATCGATTACTTTTTTTATGCGTCTAACCATGGTCTTTGTCAGTACTGCATTTTTCTTTGTATTGCATAGTGTGAACGGTTTAATGACGAAAATACTGACAAAAGTTGACACAGTAAAACACTGTTCTATTAGTTGGACGACCTGGAAAATTGGTTTGACGACTTCATTTTAAAACAAAACTATCAAAAATACTTGGAAATCATCCACCGAGTTGGAAATGTGGTCATTTTTCGGTCAGAAAGATCTTGAGTGCTTCTGTCAAAGTTGTCAATGGCCTTGTAAACGCTATGTCAACAGATTTTTTAACCGTGTAAACAAGGCATAATTGTTCATTTTATAAGAATGTAAACTAATTTGGAGAGATGCTGGAACAAAAAAAAACTCAGACCGCAAAGACCAAATGAACCTGGGGCTGCACGAGCAATATATATAGCCGTTTACAATACACATGACCTTTTTTAAATACACCAAGCAAACTTTTCGAAATCAGAAGCCTACGGTATGGAATATTGTAGAAAAAACAAAATATTACTTGTAGAATAGTCCATTACAGGTGTTCGACCGTATAGTTGTGTTACCCCGGGGCTACACGAACAATATGTGGGAAGCCATTTACAAAACAATTTAACTTTTTTACATACTCATTCATATTCGAATTGCTTCTCGGTTGGCTTGGATTATATTGTACATGGCTTGCCATATATTGTCCGTGTAGCCTCGGGGTAAAAGCAAAAAAGATTGAAAAAATCTTTTTTCCTGCCACCACTTTAAAAATTAATTATTTACAAATTGTTCGATAGCCAAAGTGAACTTCGTCAAACAATCTGAAGAGCAAAGAAGACAGCTTGATGTTGCAGTAGAAGGAATGCCAAGTGTTTTATTCCAACAGAACAATGTAATCGTTTGCTCTTACATATCGACCAATGAAAGTTTCGTTAATGAAATTACAAAATTTTCTGCACTTGGGTACTAAGGCAATAAAAGTATGACTGTAGCCTTACTGCGTGAACACAATGGGTACAGAGACGCAGCCGCAAGAGATGTCAAAACATTAAATACAAGGGAATACAACAACAACGCAAGACGGAGCTGGACAAGTTAACTTGATTTTAACTCTTGCGGCTCCGGCTCCGTATGCGTATGCGTATGCGTATGCATTGTGTTCACGCAGTTAGTCATGTTTCAATGTTAATTTTTTACCACTTGTCCACTATGCAATCGCCCCTACTGTACACAACCATATTTCCATTTCCGACGTTTGACATAATATAATAACGGAAAATCACTTTTGTCTAAGAAAATTGGAAAGCAGTTCGGTTTGTTAAAATATATTTTTGTTTGTGATAAAAAAGCGACCCTTTAAGTTTGTAAGCTTACCAAAATATAGTTCATAATTCAAAAAGCGTGAAATAGGAATAATACTTCCCTCCTTAGTTGGCATTTTAGTTGATCAATTTTTAACAAAGTGAAATTCATTTTTACGTCCGTCGCGTCGGTGGCTTTTTGTTTTTAGAACGCAGTGGCTGTATTTTATGAGGCTTCCGTGTAAGATAGTGTTTTTGCTTTTACATATATATTCTGTGTTGCGTTAATAGATCCCTTTTGCATAAGAAGTAAATGTATCGATCTGTGTATAAGTCGGTGTGCCGATGGCTTGTAAATTTGAGATGAACGTTCGTCTTCTGCAAAATAGTTCGTGGTTTTCAATTATATCGCGTTGGTCAGTATAGAAATTGTTTACAAATCATTTACTTCCACTTAGTTTAAAACAGCGTTCTGGTTCTGATTATCTTAATACTAATTAAATGCCCATTTCCTTGTTGGCGTCCCTTTTTTTACAAGAAGTTGATTAGCTTTGTGAAAGTGTGTTTGCTGAGAACAGCTTTAAGTGTGCCATGCAATTGTGTTTAAATTTGCTTTAAAAGTTGCGCTATACATCCAGTTCGAAGTGAAATCTTTTTGCATTTTAAAATTAAAATGTGGAATGCATTTGTCTAATATAGTTAAAGTTATTTAAGTTCTTTTGTTTCGAAGCAAAACCTATGCTTATTTGTGCTGGCTGTTCCGTGGTGTACAGTGTCTTTATTGCTGCTCATGATACCCGAATATATTGTTTCTTATTTTCTTGCGAAAGCAAAGATTTGCCGAGTTAAACTTGTTCACGAAACATCAAAAAGAAGTCGGTAAGTTTATTAATTGCATTTATATATCCAAGATTTTTGACACCTCTAGCTAAATTTTGTTTTTCTTTTGTTAATCTTTGCCTATATATTTGAAAAACTTAACAAAATCTTACCTCAATTTTAAATTTCAACCAAAACATCTATCTGACTATCAGTCTCTTATCGATATCTGTCTCAACTAGCGTCGTACTCAACTACAATAAAATAGAAAAAGCAAAAGAAATAGTATGAATATTTTTGCCTCGATTTCTCTCAACCATTATAAGACGAAAGGAAGAAGAGCAGACCTACAAAACAATTCCCGCAAAGATGTTTTTCTGATATTACTAGAAATCGAACACTGACCAATAAAATATATCTGAAACGTTACGGAATCCTAGGCCATATCTCTCACACCGTCAATTAAGTGACTGTTGTCCACCAATGTTCTTCTTCTTTTTCGCCGTCACGAGCATTGCAATCTCGATTGGATAAGAACTATCCCACTTATCTGCTTCACACCAGTGATCTGCCAGAGGTTGAACTTAAAAGCATCAGTAAGCCTCCCGGGTCTAGATTGTTCCATGTCTGAGGTAACCCAAATGCTGATCAGATCTTGAATTTGTATGCACAAGGAGTGTTTAAGTCTTCGTTTCTTTTCGCTCCTTCGCGGTTGTGCCTGAACGTTGTATGAACATGAAAATACCAACTTAGAAATAGCTCCCATATTGAATGTTTCAAACGGTGCAGTGCAATAAGCCCCGCGGCAATAAGACCCGTGGGCCTTATAACACTCACGGGCTTTGTTTCCATTTTGAAGAGGCAATAAGACCCACCAAAGAAAAGAATTTAGGCCCATGTTTTTTGCCGCCATTTTGAAGCAGCATATATATGAGTCTGATGCACATGGGATCTCAAAATTAGTTTTCCTTCTTAGAAAGGATTAAGAACAAAGTGGATGTGCTAAATATGTATATTCTAGTTTCCTTTTATTTGAAGGAAGAACATTTTGAGGTACTGAAAAACAAACCTCCAATATTTGGGAACTTATTTCAGCTGTCAATGGATATGAATTCATAGCTCACGTTGTCTCCCACTTCGTGACATATAGGATGATGGGAACTCAGTCCACTTTCTTATGCGCACATAATAACTAAATCTTTCTCAATGCTTGTTTTGCTCTAAGCTGCTTAATCCTGGTCTATTCGTCTGAATCTTTTATGTTCAACCTCAAGCCCGTACTACCCGAAGGGATATTTCGATTCGCTTTTTACTCACGGAAAAAATAATGAAGCTAAAAGCGAAGCGTAAAAAAAATTTTCAAGGGAGTTTGGAAGTGTGGTGTAAAAATAAAAATTCGCGCCATGAAAAGCGCTGTCTCGTTAGGCCATTCAGAATCTGCAATTAAATATGGGTCCCTTTCATTTCCTCACATGGTATGGTTGAGGGAAATTGCTATTGCTATAATTTGTCCAAAATACCAGCCTTGTATGGAATTTTTTGGAATTTCAATCAACAACCAGGGTTTCAAATAATCAAATCAACAGAATTTTGACGAATGCGTCTAATATTTCTACTTCTACTGTATTTTGAGAATACGCTTGGAACTAAAAACTATAACCTATTAGCTACCAAAAAAATTAAAGACGTGCATATTTTTATTAGCATTTTTATTTATGACACGTGATTAAACTCTTCCACTTTGTCAAACAGCAATAGCCGGGAAATATGCAGATCATCATTTCTTAAGACATTTTGCCATACAATCAGCAAATCCTCCGTAACCGCCGCCACTGCAAACCTGAACACAGTACTGTGTCAAGTCATTGGACTGAAATGAAAGAATAACATATTTTATTTGATAAACCATAGAAAAATATATATGGGTGGGTAAGTATATACCAACAATAAGAAAGAACTGTTTGAGATAGAAGAGGCTGACAGTATCATATAATAATTTTGAATAAGTGAATTCAATTAAAATTTTGGTTTGAATCACAAATACAATAAAGTTTCTCCCAAACCAAAGCGATTTTGAAGTTGCAGCAGCGGAAACTCTGACGCAGCATCGTTTTTGTCGATTTAGTTTAGTCTGATAGCCGAAACATATGAAAACGACTTTCATATGTTTCGGCTATCAGATTGTAGATGCATAGGTAAATGTAATCTGACAGCTGAATTTACCACTTCCGCCACTACGAAATCGATTTGGTTTTGGAGAACCCTAATCAGGTGCGTTTTTGTCGCAACTAAGCAATCATTTCATCGGCTTAGCAATTCACTTTACTTTGGCTTTGTGTTCAGTGGTTGCATTAGCTGGTCTTAGGATTGCTGAGTTTACAGAAAAACGCTCCTAACATATTGAACTTGTTTTGATAAATGCAATACTGACTTTAGGAGGCAAGTAAAAACTCTTTGCCACACAAACTCACCTTTCCCTCAACGACAACTAGTGCTAATGCGCACAATACCAAAATAACAAAAACCAAGAACTTCATGTTGAAAGAACAGAAAACAATTGCTTCTTTCTCTGGCTTGCAGTATTATTTATATGCGATTATTTGTGTTTTTATTTTCTTGATATAAGATAACTCGATTCTTGAACAAAGAAAAAAGTACCACAACTTGAAATAAAATCTACAATTATTTCTTGGAATTTCAGACGAACGGAAACCCCTCCTTGTCTTTTGTTTTGTTACTACTCAAAGCTACAAGGCTATGACGAAAAAAAATCAAATACACGATTAATGATAACAGATATCGCTAATTATTGTATATCTCCAATCAGCCTTTCCTTTTTAAAGTTTGTGGACAGCAGTATTGTTTCATTAATACTTGGCCACACGATTTATATTTATGATCTTTGAAGTACCTACGAAATAAAATCTTGCTCTAGGCAAATCTATTGAGAAGACGAAAGCTATATATATGTTAACGAATCAACGCCATGAACATAAGAACGTAGGGTAGACAAAGGCTGAAGAACTAAAGGAAGATAGGCAACATACATGTGCTGAGGTTGAGTATTTTTTGAGAATCCGTCTATTATCTCTTGTAAGCTGCAGGTTGCGGTTGAGTATCTCAATGGATCTTACGTCTAACCCCGGGCATATGCCGACGACGTTGTTTAGCTTCTGTTTGATTTAGTTTCTTTGCTCCAGGACATTGCTTTCCCTGAATATGAATGACAGTCGGTGTGCTGAAATAGGATCTCTGTTAATCCTTTTAAGCCTAGACTTCTCTTCATGATACACAAAAAACTGTCAGATTTTACTTAATTTGCATTTATCGTTACTCTCTCATTTAAAGTCAGGAGTCTTGGAGTAACTCTAAACTGCAATTTTATTTGAACCGAGTTGAAATCTGGCAAAGCGCTGTGAGTCTTCATACAGCGTAAGGGAGCTTTTAGTAAGGTATAGGGTCTGACTTTCGGCGTAACTCAAAGGCGGATCACAAATTTGAAGCATTTAGGTGGGAGAGTTCTGATCCCTTCCTAATCACGATATTCCTAACACCGGAAGAGGAATCAGAAGAAGGAGGATCTGTCTTTCAAAAGTTCTTACAGTTAATTGCGTATTGTCGGTATATGTAGGAATAAACAAGTTTGATGTCGTAGATGCCTTTGCGGGCATTGAAACAGAAGTGACAATACTGTGCTTAATAGGTATAACTAGGGCAAACGAAGTATATTCTGTCATCAAACAAGGACAGAGTACATCGATGAGCTGGTCAAAACTTCACAAAAGGCAGACATAACTTCGATGTAGTAATGGACTTTGTCTACTGAGAATCTGCCATAGACAGAAAAAATAACTTCAGTGCGAAGATCAAAAGGGGAATCCTAGGGCCTTCCAGACCTTAAGCGATTTTGTAATTGTTCGTTGAACTTTACCCAGGGTTGACCCAGGTTTCCTTGAAAACGCCATGAGTTGTTAAAAACCCCGGGTTTTCTAATCCTCAATAAATGCTTAACCACAAAATCACACACATCCCTGTCATTTTCATTCAACTCGCTCCAGCAAAAACCACAGGGTGACCCCAGGGCTTCAACGAACAAACCTCATATAGCTGCGTTATATCTGTCGTGACTAAACTAAGCTGCATTTCCATACGTTTGTAGTAATGTCGCGGCGACAGAAGTGCAATCGACAGCGTTGTCAAAATTACAAAATCGCTTTAGTTTGATTGAGATTTTAATCTTGCCAGTCTTTCCTATTTTGGGCTGAGAAGGAAGTTGACAAATCAAGTCTCTCTAGAGTAAACTGACGAAACCATTTATAAAACTCTGATCATTAAAGTCCTGCTGTTTGGTGCATAATCTTTGACCTTGTCTAAAACAGATGGGAAAGAAAAATACTCCGAGTGATCTTTGATTCCGATCGTGAAGACGATGTTTGGAGAAGAAGATTCAATAACGAAGTGTATGAGCCATACGATGAGCCGATGGAAACCAACACCTCGACTCGCCCGGGTGTTCGAAACCTCACTGCAGGAAAGTCAGAGAAGAGAGTTCGGCCGAAAACGAAATTGTTTGGGAGAGATGTTGGTTGAGGCAAAGGTTTACCACGAAATGTAATTCCCGGAAGTATGGAGCTTGTCACCGAAAAAGTTCTTTGGATTTATACGCTGCGATTAGGCCAGTAATAAATCGATTGCGAAGAAAGAAAAAGGCAGACTTAAACACTCCTGGTACAAGCAAATGCAGTGAAATCACTAAATCAGCATTTTGTTAGTCTGAGACAATGATCCCAGATCAGCTCACTGTAAGAGTTATGATCCTTAGATTATAATAATTGTGGTCCCGCGCTAAGGAAGAAGAAAATGAAGATATGGCCAATTTTCTCCTATGTGTGAGCAGCTATCACGTTGTTGCTTTGTTGACAAATGTCAAAGAGAACGTCTTGGCTGTGGTATTGTTCTGCATTGATGCTATGCTTTGGTACACTTCTGTTGTTTCTTCAAATTGGCCTTGAAGCTTTTGATTTTAAAGTTTTATTTATCAGAGAAATTTAGTACGACTTCGAACAAAGACATGTAAAATTTGAGCTCCTTTCAACGTTGTGAACATCACAGTTTCCGGATTTGCCAATGTTGTAAACAGGATGTCCAACAATATTTGTATAGTCATAGTTGCAGGTCAGGTAGTTGTTAACCCATTTCCTGTGGTGAAAAGCAGTTTTATAGTACAAAAAAAAAAGATTCAAATAAAAATTTGTTCAATTAAATAATCTTATGGTTCTCCCAAAGCAAAGCGTTTTTCCAGTTGCGCCACCGGCAGAAAAGCTGTTTTTACCTTCGGTCGTGACAGTACAAATATATGAAAACGCTGTGTTTTTTGTCGCGTTGATGTGAGTATTCTCATATGTCACTGAATAACTTAATTTTCACAACTGTAATTGACGGTTCCGCGACTGAAAAAACGCTTTGGTTTGGCACAGTTCAATGAGAAATTGGTTGTTCATGTAATTATCTGTTTTAATTACAGGATCAACCAATTTTTGCCTTCACTCAATTTTACTTACTCCTCTACATCAGGAAAACTTCTACAGAGAGTCATTGCGCAACCAACTCTCCCCACTTTGTCGTTTGCCAAAACAGTGAAATGTCCAATTTTCCTATTTGATGATTTGCTTTTAAGCTTCATGTACCATAAATGTGCTCTCGATAGGTTGTATACTTACACACCATCAATTTTGTGGTACTCCTTTATAGTGGACAACGGAACATATTTGCATTCATTGGCCCAATTTTGTATGGATATCCTGGCACGATCTAATGGGCTACGAGCTGGGCCTGTTGTTCTATGATATGCAAGATTTTGACCAGATATTGGTATGCGTTCGGTATTTCGACATTGGTCATGTTTCAAATTACATCGTGCTGCATGGATACTAGCTATATACTCCAGCTCATAGTCCCAGGCCTTGAAAGGTTCCAATTTACATTCAATGAGCGGGAAATGCTTTGATACTTTCTTACCAACTCTCTCATTTGTGAAGCTGGTGGGAGATTTTCACCACTTCCTTGAGCTCTCCCACATGCAACCTCATTGCGGTAGTAATTATGCCAGTAAAGGATCCAGTTTCGAAAAAGATCTGTCATTGGGTAATGCTTTTCGTATTTTGAAACTGGAGTCTTTATGAGGAATCATGATTATTGCTTTCTCTAAGAAATAAATCTCTTTATAATATTCACCTACAATTTGTTCCTTATAGCAAATGATATGTCGCTTTTCGTTTCCACCGTAGCAAAGCTTGACTTCCTTACTGCAATACTCATAGCTATGAGCATATAATGGACAATTTAAGACTATGGCAGTGGTTATGACACTCAAAATTAACAAAGGGATATTAAGTAGGACTGACATTGCTTTCAAAAAGTTATAACGATATGATTAAAGTAAAGAGGAACGTTTAATATTTAAAATTATTTATTTTCGCAAAGTTTTTTTTCGGGTGAAGTGGAAATATGCAAAGTTTTTAGCAAAAGAAAAGACTCGCTTGACTTGTGCACACTTGTGAAGCCTGGGGGGTTGGATAGATTCTCATAATTCACGAATTACGGACTTCAAATCTAGTTAGTCAAATTATTCTTCGCGCTGTTGAGAGTGTTATTCATGAGGTCTACAGGCCATCCATCAACAATTCGTAGCTTAAACTGATAGGATTCTTACTCTAGTTGACCTGTATTGAAAGTTTGAGAAGTAAACTACCTGTTCGACAAGAAGTTGTTACTGAATGCGCAAACTATATTTGTTCTAAAGGTTTTTAACTCTCTCAAACCAGATTAGAACAGAAGTTGATTAAGGGATACTAAGGGCATTGCTATTTGCTACGTACAGATTGGCAAAGCGGCAGAGCGTCAAAGTTAGAAGAAAATTGCGTGCACGTGCCCTAAGTATTCTTTGGACCTATGACATATGAAAAACATTTTAAACCAAAAACCAGTCACTGCGTTTGTGGTGATCATAAGTTTCATCAATGTATTCACAGATATAACTCCTTAGTAAATAAATAACAGCCAATGTTCAAAAAATGTGTACCCCAGTTCTCGCCTTAAATCGGATAGCTGATATCAACTACAGAACGAGTTCTTTGAACTGATCTTAAACTCAGTCAATGTATCGACTATTGCATTACTTTATTTAACAGAAAAACCAAGCTCAGCTTTTTTATATTTTTTTATTAAAAGTCAAACTGACATACAACTGTTTTATTGTTATTGTTGTCCTTTTTTAAGGCATTTGTCCATACAGTCAGCGAATGGGCCGTAGGCGCCAGTTTGACAAACCTGCACACACCAATAAGTCGGTCCATAGGGCTAAAACGAAATTAATTTTAAATTTAAAGAAAAGTCTGAAAGACCAACTACTGTTTAACAAGTGATTTCACTTTTCTAGATTGTAAGTGATAAACAAATACTGAGACTTTTCAATAAAAAGTTTGAATTTTTGTTCAATTGGTCCAACATTTGTCCTGATTTGAAAAGTTGGTTCAACTGTCTGAAATGAATTTAACTTACATTATCAGCGGCAACGAGTGTAAAAGCACAGAGTGCTAGAACAACAAAGAATAAGAACTTGAGTAAGAAATTCATGTTGAAATATAACGAAACACAATTGCAATACACTGCTCCACTGGCTTGGGGTTGTATTTATATGCAATGAATTTTGTTTAGTAGACGTGCATTTGAGAGCTTTTGCTATTAATTTCTTATGATAAGATAAGTGTTTCGTGGAAAAACGATTATTTGTTTTGGTTTGCTTTTTAGAACTACTTCGAAACTTTGAATATCAGATTCAGAGACTATAGGTTCGTTCATTTAACCCAAGGTAGACCCAGGTTTTCTTGACAACCCTATGAGTTTTCAAAAAAAAAAACTTGGGTTTTCATTGTCATTTGACAGCCCTAAAATCGCCTCAGCAAAAACCTAGGGCGAGTTGAGGGAAAACCTAGGTCAACCCTAGAATTCAAAAAACACTCAGTTTGACATTCAGGGTGACTTTAGGTTTCTCAAAAAATTCTTTGTGGCGGCCCCAAGGCGACCCTAGGGCATCAACGAACAAACCTTATGAATGACAAGTAAGATTCATGAGTGAAGTAACTATTAAAACTGTATAACGTTCGTTCGTTGTCACCATGTGGTCGCCACAAAGCTTTTGTTGAAAAACCCTAACTTCCTCAGCTTTTGTTCGTTGAATAAAAATACTCTTTTTATTACAAAGTGCGATCCTTGAACTTTACCCAGGGTTATCCCATCGTTATCGACAATCCCCTGAGATCTCGCGGTTCTCAAAAAACCTTAAACCATGAAGTCACCGCACTCATCTGTCATTTGAAGTATTGAATCATTATTTATTGAGACTTTTGTTTTTAACATTGGTTTTTTTTTAAATGACTAAAGAAAATTTAATTGCTGACCTAGAATTAGTCTTGCTCTTACATAATGGGTGTATATTTATAAGATACAATGACTTACTAACATAATTTTTATAAACTTATTTAGTAGGAACCATATATTTATAAGTGATGCTCAAAGACACTTTTCATGAAGTTTATTTGGTATTACTTAAAGACTAACTTATAAACTAAAAATGAAAAAGAAAGTGTGGACTAGATTCGATGGTGGGTGAATCATAATGATTCATCGTCCATCGTCGATTCCCGTCTACATGAAACCTTCCAAAGGGAGGTATTTTTGAAGTAAAATAGATGTCATTTGACAGCCCTGTTCCTCACCTTGACCCTCCCCCCCCCCCCCCCCCCCTTTCCAACGAATACCTAGTGATGCTACTTTAAGGTGAGTTGGGGTATGAGGGCAAACCCACTGCTCAAAAAATACTAGTTTTTATCAAAGCAAAACTTTGTAACGAGCACGGGGCAAACCCTGGACTTCAACTAACAAACCTACACTTTTTTATCCATTGTGGTTACTCAGGACGTCAGCACTTTATGTCAAAAAATGATCTGTATTGTGTTAAAAGTGTCAAAAATTAAGTTATATCAAAATATCCTATAGTAATGGTACCTCCTTTTTGTAATCTATCAAAAAAGACTGTTTTTTATAATTTCTTCCACTGTCATAATTAGGTCGTACAAGATTTATTATTTTCACCATATTCGCCTTCGAAAATCTTTAATTTTGTTTGGAGAATTTTTCGTTAACCTTTTTGGGATAAAATTTTGTCTTGTAGACTTTTCGTTAACTACTTGTTCTGCTTATCCTTCCAAATTGATCACATAAAAAAGTACTTTAAAACTGCCGCAATAGTATAATGTCGTTTTCCAAAAACAAATTCACTCTTTCACTCCTTTTTCGTTTTATTTTGGAACATGTTTTAACCGAAGTGACAGATTTGGAGTGATTGCATTGGTAGTGGATAGCTTGCTAGATTTTTTCTTTCATGTTAAAGCAGAAAACAAAACTAAAAATCGTTCACTTTAATTTTAAAAATTATTTAATGGTCTTCTGAAGATAATTTATTAAACTATCGCGTGCTTTGTGAGCTGACAAAAAATAAATAGAAACTGCGGCTTGCTTTGACAAGCAGTCAGATGACAGTTTGTTTATGTGTTGGTGTTCACTCCCTTGCACCTAAACTGAAACGGGAGTGAAAAAATCACTCCAAAAAGTGTCTCCAAACCGCATTTTGGAACATGTTTGGGAGTGATTATCTGTCAGATCTGACAGATAATCACTCCCAATTTGGTTTTTGGAAAACGACATAAGACAACTATTTGCTTTCAAAGTGAAAACTGCCCTTAAAAACTTTGCAAAAAGCAATTCAATTGTGGCTGGATGTAGACGTCAATTCAAATAAGATGCTTACTTTGTTTTCACCTTTGTTAAATTTGACTACCTTGCAGTGGAACGAGCACAGAGTTAAACCATCTTAGGGTCAACTGCTGCAGATGCAAGGTAGTGCCATTTCTTCTACATGGTAAATAAGACCAGGAACCCTCAACCTGGAACCCCTGGAGCCCTCGTCACAGACGTGGAGACCAAGAAAATAGTCGCTTTACTTGCATGAAAACTGCAGCAAAACACACTATAGGTTTGTTCGTTGAAGCCCCTAGGGTCGCCACAAAGCGTTTTTTGAGAGACCTAAATTCGCACTGAATGTCAAATTGAGTGTTTTTTGAGCCATAGGTTTGCCATAGGTTTTCCCCAAACTCACCCTAGCTTTTTGCTGTGGCGATTTGAGGGCTGTCAAATAGCATGTATTTTTTTTTTTTTTTAATGAAAAGGATGTGTGGTGATTTGTGTTTAGTCTGCTATTATACGGAGAAATTTGTTTCATGAAACAACTTCGAATTCTTCTTTGTTCTGTCATTCCGTGTCGCAAGTGTTATTATACGATGAAATCCAGTTTCATGAAACTAGTTTCACATTTCTCTTTATCTTTCATTCGCTGTTTTTATTTTTGGGGAAAAATAGTTATCTAGTAGTGCCTGGTTGCTTCAAAACCTCTTCTATTGGCAATTGAAAAACAAAGAAGTCATTATTATTAGTATTGTAACGTGCGCTTAGTTCGCAAAAATAAAACTCTACTTTTTAATTTAATTCTACCACTTTATTCAGTATCTACTTTCGATATACACTTATTGAACTCAACTCGACTTTTGGACTATCACTTGTATTTACTCTTAACTATATCACTCTATAAACAAGACTGCCCTCTGGTTGCCTCGGGCGGGCTATTTATATCGAATGACATGCCATCTAGAACTCTCCAGTAACTTCTACATTGTCTCCACATTTGCTGTCTACTCTCTGTCTGTCTGTCTCTCTATACACTCACACACACTGGCTTACAAGCAACGCCTGTCATTTATACCATTCCATTAAAGTGTTGCCAGTTGTGTTTTCGGTTGAACGTTTTTCGATTAGGAAATTGGTATAAAATGTTGGGTTCACGTTACACTGCCCCCTCCTTAGGATTGTTCGTCCCGAATAATTCCATCTGCAGCCTCGCCACTATATCGATGCAGCCTGTCACAATGAACTACTTTTAACTTGCCTCTTAGTCCTCTTTGGATGCGGTAAACCACGTCGTTAATCCTCGTGACTACAGTATAAGGACCTTCCCAGTTTTTCTGAAGTTTCGGTGACAATCCCTTTTGACGATGAGGATTATAAAGCCACACACGATCTCCTGCTTGGAATCCTGACGTTGTCGCTTTTGTGTCGTACCGTGTCTTCATCCGGTCGCTGTAGGTTTTCATCCGTTCCCTTGTTCTTTTATGGATGTCAGCGAGTCTCTCCTTGAGGTCGTCCACATACTCGTTCGTGTCCTGTGGCTCCTCTGTGGGGCATCCAAATTTAAGTTCGCTGGGCAGCCGCATGGTTTTCCCGAACAGGATGTCAGATGGTGTTTGTCCCGTCGAGCTATGTACTGCACTTCTATAGGCCATCAGGAATAGCGGTACATGCCTATCCCAGTCTCTTTGGTAGTCGCCTACGACCTTGGTGAGGTGTTCTTTCAAGGTCCGGTTGAATCTTTCAACCATCCCATCAGACTGTGGATGAAGCGGTGTGGTTCTAGTCTTCTTAATGCCAAGTAGTCCGCACACTCCTTGAAAGATGTTCGACTCAAAGTTCCTCCCTTGGTCGGAATGGAGTTCCATAGGCACGCCAAACCTACTCACCCAGTTAAACACAATCTGGTCGACCACCGTTTTGGCTTCTTGATTTGGGATGGCATACGCCTCAGGCCACTTGCTAAAATAGTCCATTACAACCAGAATGTATTTGTTTCCAGCGTTGGTCTCTGGAAAAGGCCCAGCCACATCTACTGCAATCCTCTCAAAAGGCGATCCAACGTTGTACTGATGCATCTTACCTTGAATCTTCCTACCAGGTCCATTGGTTGCAGCACACTTGTCACATGTTCGGCACCACTTCTCCACGTCATCTCTAGCATGTAACCAGTAGAACCGATGTCGCACCTTCTCCAGTGTTTTGTTTACCCCCAGGTGACCTCCAGAAGGTCCGTCGTGCATCTCCTGAAGAACTTCACTGACTTTCGAATGCGGTACGATCAGCTGCATCACATATGACTTACCGTCAGCGGATTCCCATCTTCGCCTGAGGACACCTTCTTGCACGTATAGTGAGTCCCACTGTGCCCAATAGGCTTTGAGAACTGGACTCCTGTCGGAAATGTCACCCCATTCAGGTTTCTCCTCATTTTCTTTCCATGCGAGAATGGGTTCGATATCTGGATCTTCCTGTTGAGCAGTCCTCACTTCCTCATTGCTCCATCCGCTTATTGGATCAGCTCTTAGTCGCTGAGCGGTAATGATTTCTTTGTCTTCTTGCCGCTTGCAATGCTTGCAATCCACTTTGCAAGGTCTTCGGGATAATGCATCGGCGTTTGAGTGCAGCTTTCCTCTGCGGTGTTGGATCTGGTAGTCATAGGTCTGCAATCTTTCTATCCACCTTGCGACTTGACCTTCTGGATTTTTGAAGTTCAACAGCCAGTTCAGAGCACCATGGTCTGTCCGCAGAAGGAATTTCTGTCCATAGATGTACTTATGGAAGTGCTTTGTTGCCAAGATGAGAGCTAGCAGTTCCCTTCTGGTCACGCAGTAGTTTCTTTCGGGTTTCGATAGGACCTTGCTGTAGTATGCCACCACTTTCTCCTCGCCATCATACACTTGGGATAGTACCGCCCCGATTCCAACGTTGCTTGCATCTGCGTCGACGATGAATGTTTTGCCAGGTGTTGGATGTGCCAGCACTGGAGCGTTACAGAGGCGGTATTTGAGTTCCTGGAAAGATTTCTCACACTCACCTGACCATTTAAACTGCTTCCCCTTTTCGGTGAGCTGATGCAAACTCTTTGCAACTCCAGCGAAGTTCTTAACGAAACGTCGGTAATATGTGGCAAGTCCCAGAAAGCTTCGGAGTTGATGTTTGTCCTGTGGTGTTGGCCAATTTTTGACGGAGTCAACTTTTTCAGGATCAGTCTTTACTCCTTGGGATGAGATGATGTGTCCCAAATACTTGACTTCGGTTTTGAAAAGTGCACATTTTTCTGGATTCAGTTTAAGGTTAGCCTCTCGAAGTCTCTGAAACACGGCTTTAAGGTTCTTACAATGTTGGTCAAATGTTTTCCCGTAAACAATGACATCGTCCAAGTAGACTAGGCAAGCTTTCCACGTCAGTCCTTGAAGAACGCACTCCATCAAACGCTCGAATGTTGCCGGAGCGTTGCATAGCCCAAACGGCATAACCTTAAACTGCCAGAGCCCATTACCTGTAGAAAATGCCGTCTTTTCCCGATCATCAGGGTGGATGTCAACTTGCCAATATCCACTCTTCAAGTCCAGCGTCGAGAACCACTGGGCTCCCTCCATGGCATCCAGGGTATCACTGATTCTGGGCAGGGGATAGCTGTCCTTCTTAGTCACATCATTCAGCCTTCGGTAGTCCACACAAAAACGAGTGCTTCCATCTTTCTTTTTCACTAGCACCACTGGTGACGCCCAAGGACTTTTGGAATTTTCGATAAGACCATCCTTCTTCATTGCTGTTATCATGTCCTCAACCTCACCTTGTTTGGCCAGTGGAAGGCGTCTTGCGGGTTGACGAATCGGTCTTGCATCTCCTGTGTTGATGCGATGCTGCACCAACTGTGTCCTACCATATTGCCCCTTTTGCGATGCGAAGATATCAGTGTACTCTTGTAGGAGACTTTCAGCCATCCTTGTTTGTTGGTGATCAAGGTTGGATGAATTCAGTATTTTAGCTCTGATGGTTTCGAGCTCCTCCGGAGTTATAGTTTTTCTCGGAGCTTCGTCTGTGATCTTCGTAATTGCTGCAACCGATTCGCAACGTCCAACGACTTCTCCTTTCTTCAACTTTACATCGTACGGTCTGGTGTTTAGTAATCGTACGGGGACCATTTTGTTTTTCGGTGCTACCAGTGTTTTCCCAATGATGACGCTTTGGGAGGAACACTCTGGGTCTGGTTCCACCATGAGGTATCGAAGGCTTCCAAACTCACCCTCCAGTTTCGTCCAAACGAACACTTCAGAAGAAGGAGGCAGAATCAGATCTTCCCTGATGACAGTTCTCAGTGTCGACGTACTTTCGTTCGAATAGGTCATTGGAAGTTCCTTATTTTGGTACTTCAAAACCTGATTACCGATGTCCAAAATAACTCCGTGCTGTTTCATAAAGTCGATTCCAATGATGCACTCGTCACATATATCTGCCACCAGGAATTGATGAGTAAACACTAGGTCGGCCAGTCGGATCTTAAGACACACTTCTCCATATACTCTTGCTGCTTCTCCCGTTGCGGTTCTTAGACGGTAGCTATTGGTGTTATGAAGCCACGTCGTCTTTACCAGGTCTCGACGTACTATGGAGGCTGTGGCACCGGTGTCGATGGTAGCCACATGCTTGTTCCCGTTAATAGTAGTCTCCACAGTCAGACTTTTGTTGTCTCGTTTGGTCTGAGAGACCTGGATGGTGGTTCTGGGGCCATCGATACAAGAAACCAGCCTCTGCCCCTCGAAGTTGGTTCTTACTCGTTTCCCTGATGGGAAACGGGCTGATAGGCAACGCTGGTGTTGTTGTTACCTTGCTCTGGGTTGGATCTCTTGCTTCCACAATGTTGACAACTGGCTTTGTTTGGTGGTAGTCGGCATTGACGCTGTAAGTGCCCGGTCTTGTTGCAGTTCCAACATCTTGCTAGTCCACTCCGGTTCTTTTGTATTTCAGCTCTTTGGCACGAGCATTCTTCGACTATGGCCTCTCTAAGTCGATGTACTCCCTGAGAAGCCTGTTCTGCTGCTTCAATTGTCAATGCGAATGCTAAAGTTTCAGAAAGAGTACGTGTTCTAGCAGTTCGCACAGACCTCTGAAGATGTATATCAGCAATGGCACGAACAAAGGACTCAACAGCAAGCTGGTTGATGATTTCTTCTCCAGCATCCGGATATGCCAGGTGAACCAGTCTTTCGACGTCTGCTTGGAGCTGCTGTAGACTTTCACCCCTTTTCTGGACTCTGTTATTGAGTTGGACTCGGAAGACTTCTTTCAAGTGGCTATCTCCAAAGCGTTTATCTATAGCTGCCACGAGAGAACTGAAATCGCCACTCTTACCAGCTGGAACTGTTTGAAGTAATTCAGCTGCTGGTCCTCTAAGAGCAAGAGTCAGTGCAATGTACTTGTCTTCGTCATCCCAGCCATTTGTTGTCGCGGCTGCCTCAAATTGTCTCTTGTAGACTGGCCAAGAAGACTGTCCATCAAATGTTGGGGGTTTCATCTCCTTTTTCTTTACAAACTCCCCAGCAGACTCTCGAATTTTGATTTTCCGGATCTGGTCCAATTCCTTGGTCAGAACAGAAAACTGTTTATCACATCGGGTTTCTACGATTTCGAAACGATTCTCTACAACAGAAAGCTGTTTCTCCACACCTTCAACGCGTTCGTCTAGGGCACAAACATTTTTCTCAATGTTACCCAATTTACCTTCTAGAATGTTTTTCTGACCTTCCAAAACATTCTGTTGCGCCTCAAGTCTTTCGAGAATATTCTGTTGTTCCTTCTTTTGTTCGTTTCGTTGTGCTTCCAGTTGTTCGAGAACATTCTGCTGTTCCTTCTTTTGTTCGTTTCGTTGTTCTTCAATCAGCTTCTTTTGCTCGTTTCGTTGTGCTTCAAGTTGTTCGAGAACATTCAGTTGTTCCTTCTTTTGATCGTTTCGTTGCTCTTCCAGACGTCCGAGAATATTCTGCTGTTGCTCTTCAATCAGCTTCTTTTGTTGTTCTAATAAAAGCTTCATCATACTAGAAAAATCTACACTTTCACTTACTTCCTCTTTTTCCACTTCTGTTTCAAAAACAAAAGTGCTTACGTCTTCCCCTTGCTGTTCCAAATAGCTGCGCAAGCGCAGGACGAGCTCATTTTTCGATCCCGCTCTAGAAAGATTTCGCTTACCTAACTCACTTTTAAGCTCAGTGCAGTTGAGCTCTTCCAACAACTTACCCATTTTCACTGTATATAATTATTATTTTCTTTTTACTTTTTTTTTTTTTTTTTTTACACTTTACTAGTCAAATAAGTTTTATTTACACTTCTGACACCAATGTAACGTGCGCTTAGTTCGCAAAAATAAAACTCTACTTTTTAATTTAATTCTACCACTTTATTCAGTATCTACTTTCGATATACACTTATTGAACTCAACTCGACTTTTGGACTATCACTTGTATTTACTCTTAACTATATCACTCTATAAACAAGACTGCCCTCTGGTTGCCTCGGGCGGGCTATTTATATCGAATGACATGCCATCTAGAACTCTCCAGTAACTTCTACATTGTCTCCACATTTGCTGTCTACTCTCTGTCTGTCTGTCTCTCTATACACTCACACACACTGGCTTACAAGCAACGCCTGTCATTTATACCATTCCATTAAAGTGTTGCCAGTTGTGTTTTCGGTTGAACGTTTTTCGATTAGGAAATTGGTATAAAATGTTGGGTTCACGTTACAGTATTATAACTTATTTTTGAACCAAATGAAACAGAATAAACAAAAACACGAACAAAGACAAAGAGAATAGTGATGTGTCGGTATCATCAAACGAGTCAAACCGAGTTGAACTCAAACCGAGTTGACTCGGTTTACATTTTTCCAAACCGAGTTGGCAAACCGAAGAAAAAACCGAACCGTCAACCAAATAATTAAAATGAAACGAATGCAAGCAGACCGAGTTAACTTGAACATAATCAAAACTACCCTCCTTTAGTTGCGGTCTGTGCCAAACACAATGCACTTATACAATAAAGTCCATAGTCGACCGGTAGTAGTATATAAAGCATCAAAGCAAGTGAGTTACTTGCGCAGGCATACAGAAACACACACATCTGTTAAACTAGATGTTTTTTGTTTTTTTGATTGTCGTCTGTTAATAGGTAGACGGTTTGACTGTTTTGGGTACATATTGCTACTCGAGTTAGGAATTAATTGTCTGTAAAATATCCAGAGTCAAGTCAAACCGAGTTGGACTGCGCGTTGCGTTAATTTCTTTCTTGTGTGACTCTTTTTTTAATGCATCCGTTTATTTTGATTGAAAATTTTGCTTTGTTTCTATTTTTCAAAACATAGTATTGAAGGAAAAAAATTTATTTTTGTAAACCGAGTTAGCTAACTCGAGTTACAACTCGGGTTAATCAAAATCCAACTCGGGTTAACTCGGTTTGTAAATTTTACGGTTTGGCACATCACTAAAAGAGAAACGTCAAAGCTGTTTCACCAAACCATAGCCCATGCGACACAGGGTAGCTCATTTTCCATCTCTCTTTTTCGAACTTTCGTTCTCTTTTGCACTTATGGTGTTCGAACAGTTTCATGAAACAAATTTCTCCGTATAATAGCAGACTTAGCGTTTTTTCAGGACTGAAAAACCCAGGTTTTTTTGACAACTCATAGGGTGGCCAAGAAAACCTGGGTCAACCCTGGGGAAAGTTCAACGAACGGACCTTATTTGTCATCAAAGCGAAAACTACTTTGAGAAAATGTGGAAATAATGAAACTCTATTGCAGCCGGATAAACTCCTTATTCTTTTTAAATGTCTTTGATTTCACCACAAAAATAATTTAAGATTTTTTTACCTTGTCGCAGTTGAACAGTCAACTTAACTGTCAAATTTTGAGAATCAATTTCCTCCTAAGTGACAGTATTCTCATTCATTTTTCCAAACACTTCCCAAAATACTGTTTTGCCATGTGAAAATATACCAACACAACCATTGCTGCAGACACACACGCAACATTTTCCTCAAATTCTGTATTTTACCTTTGCGTGTGGTAGTTGATGTGGTTATTGGTTAAGGTGGCTGAAAATCGTGCAAGTGATTCGTGATTCCTTTTCTGATGCAATTTCTATTTGAGCTTGTGAGTTTAAATTATTAAATACATAAAATACTCGTTACAAATTCAAGAAATCCGAAGTCGAAGAAGAATCAAGTCAAGATGCCCACGGAACACTTGAAAAACTTAACTCTGGGTAAGATGCATGTCCGATTTTGGGGTTAACAAAATAAAAGATAGTTCGATCTGCCATGTAGGCAGTCGTGCTCTTCAAAACTTGAATGAACTCAAAAGTGAACTTTTACTTTACAGAAGCGATATACACATCTGAAAAGAATGGAAATGACGAAACTGGCAAAGGTACCCAAGAAAGCCCATTCAAGTCCATCCTCCAGGCGATGCGTCATGCCAAACAAGATCCATTTCCAACTATATTTGTTGATGCAAAAAACCCAGGAGATGGTTTGAAATATGAACCAGCCACTAAATCTCAACTGAAGAAAATTCATAAGATTTGGGCTCGCGAAAACAATAAGAATGCCGACAAGGAACAGCGTGAGACTGATGATGCCGAAAAGAGGAAGCAAAACATGGATGATGCTAAGAAAATTATCTTATGTGAAGATCCCAGTTGGATGAAAGCAGAGCGCATTCACATTGACGATGGAGCAGAGAACCGTGGCAAGCGTGTTAGAGTCTATGGCTGGGTCCATCGATTACGACGTCAAGGAAAATCCTTGATGTTCATTACTCTGCGCGATGGAACCGGATTTCTGCAGTGTGTCCTTTCAAACAATCTTTGTCAGTGTTATGATGCTCTTATCTTGACTACAGAGAGTTCTGTTCAGCTTTTTGGAGAGCTTAAAGTTGTTCCTGCTGGAAAGACAGCACCTGGAGGCCATGAATTGCATGTAGACTATTGGGAGTTAGTAGGACTTGCACCAGCCGGTGGTGCGGAAAGTATTCTCAATGAAGAGGCATTGCCTGACGTGCAGCTGGACAACCGTCACATAATGATTCGCGGAGAGAACACATCGAAAATCTTGAAGATGCGTTCCGTAATTTTGCAAGCATTCCGTGCTCACTACTTGGCGCGTAAATACAATGAGGTAACTCCTCCAACTTTGGTTCAGACCCAAGTCGAGGGTGGATCCACTCTGTTTAAGCTGAAATATTTTAGGTAACGAACTTTTTTCATGTCATTCTAAGACTTGTTTGGCACATGGACAGCAGTGGTGCAGTAGATGA
Source organism: Melanostoma mellinum (assembly GCA_914767635.1). Lineage (NCBI taxonomy): Eukaryota > Metazoa > Arthropoda > Insecta > Diptera > Syrphidae > Melanostoma > Melanostoma mellinum. The sequence goes on along the minus strand of OU612060.1, from coordinate 20,725,597 downwards.
CTGTTTGAGGGTTACGTTGAACGTATGAGTTCAATTCCCTATTGATTATCGATTAGAAAAAAATATCACCTCAATCTCCATCTACTGCCCCGCAGACTTTCCTATCTTTTTGAATCTTGACTGTCGTGCCGTTCAACCTTACGGACACACTGATTAAAACAAATTATGTTGCTTTTAGTGAGGAAGCCTATCTGACCCAGAGCTCTCAGCTCTACTTAGAAACGTGTATACCAGCGCTTGGTGACGTATTCTGTATTGCACAAAGTTACCGCGCAGAGCAGAGTCGCACACGCCGTCATTTGGCTGAATACACTCACGTCGAAGCCGAGTGTCCATTTATTACTTTTGACGATTTGCTCGATCGCCTGGAGGATTTAATTTGCGATGTTGTCGATCGAGTACTCAAATCGCCTGATGGTCATTTGGTAAAAGAACTCAATCCAAACTTTGAAGTGCCCAAAAGACCATTTAGACGAATGAACTACTCTGATGCCATCAAATGGCTAAAGGAAAACAATGTCACAAAGGACGACGGTACTTTCTACGAGTTTGGTGAAGTATGTCTCAATCACAGATTCCTCATTGAGAAGTCAATAACATTCATTTTACTTATTCCTAGGACATTCCCGAAGCTCCAGAGCGTAAAATGACTGACACCATCAACGAACCGATTATGTTGTGTCGTTTTCCAGCAGGCATCAAGTCGTTCTACATGTCAAAGTGTCCAGAAGACGCAGAACTCACTGAGAGTGTAGATGTTCTCTTGCCAAATGTAGGCGAGATTGTCGGAGGTTCGATGAGGATATGGGACAGTGAGGAACTGTTAAAGGGATATGCCCGCGAAGGAATTGATCCAAAGCCTTACTATTGGTACACTGACCAGAGAGTGTATGGTTCTCAACCACATGGTGGTTATGGACTGGGTCTAGAACGTTTCGTATGCTGGCTACTTAACCGTTATCACATTAGAGAAGTTTGTCTGTACCCAAGGTTCTTGGACAGATGTACACCATAAATTAATCGCAAATGAAGCGAATACTTAGAGAAAACAACGGCTTGTTTCGCTTTGCATTTATTGAACCAATATACTTGCTCATATATCAGCATACAGAACAGTTTTTTTGTCGCATAAAATGTTTAACCAGCTTTTAAAAAATAAATATAAAATCTATTGGTGTACTCAAATAAAAAGAAAATCTCTAAACTATTTATGTATTTGTTTTTATTGTAATTGGATACGTATATCCTTTTAAGTAATCCTCAGATGTATTCTAGGCTGTGCTTGAAAATGCTTAAGTTGGCATAGAAACAACCTTCTGTTCTTATCTCTAAGTTCACACCAAACGATGTGGCAAAAATTGTGATTGAATTAAAACACTGACTTGACAGTTTGAAAATAATAGAAAATATTTATTAAAGCCGATAAGTAAATTCTATTCAGTCCACCTGTGAGTGCAGTTCTGATTCGTACAGACGTAGTACAGCCTCATTTCCTCTTCAGCACGTCGTGTCTGTGCTTGGAAAAACACTGCTTCCCGATGTGTACATTTTGGACAAGCATGGTCCTCTGTTCTAGGGAGTGTTGGGTCTGATATAACGTCCGGAACGATATGTGTCAGTTCACTAAATTAAAGAAACTTTCACTAAAACAAAACATGTGTTTAAACTTCTATTTACTTACTCGATTTCGTGCATAATTTTGTTCACGTAAATGCAATTTGAGTCAGCTTCTTGTTTGTAGTCACAATTCCGGCAAGCATAGAGAAGAATTTTGTTTTCCTTGTCTTCTTTTGGGTACAGCATGTTATTGCTTAAAGAAAAATGTTATATGTTATAGGAAGGTGTTTCAATTTTTTGTTATGAAAAGTAGCAACCATTCTTGGCAGAAACGTATTCCCACAAAACCTGGGCCTTCATTGGCACCAACATCGAATGATGCTGCCATAGTAAATATATTCTTTAGTTAGTTTATAAAAAGTGTTAGGTTTTTAACCCAAATTATTTTTATTCTTTAAAAACAAACACTGCTTATGAAAAGCTAGGCGCAACAAACAAGAAACAACACAATACACAATTCTTTTTTTGACCGGTCGTCGTAGCTTTTGGCAGGAAGCAGTATGACAAGTCATACGTCATAGAACTATTCTACTACAATAAGATAGAAAGGCGGTGCGAGTGTGGCACTGCCAGACTAATAGAGGTAAAAAATTTATCATTAACGATTCTCGTGCTGCCTGTCTGAATGTTTAAACTGGTCGATTATTTGCACAGTTTTTGTGCAAAGAGGTAAGGGAAGACAGTTAAAGTTGTCTCCCAAAATCAAATCAACTCGAATTGTTGACTCTTAGTGCTAATAAAGTGGCCGTTTCCCTTCTCCAATTGGCTGGTTTACTACGTTGTGGTCGATTTGTTGAACAATGTAATCATTTTGGTCTATTTGTTCCTTCACCAAATCCACCAATGACAGAGGTTTACATTGCTCCATTTATTGAAACGCTTCAACAAATCAACCATTGTGAACTTCGTCAATGTAAACTTAAGAGCAAATTTAAAATTACCTTAAAATGAGCCTTAGAGCTACACTAGCTCAAAATGAATCGAATCAATTTGATTTTAACTTCACACTTTTTTAGAGTCACTCTAAATTTAAAAACAGACAACCCCATTTCAAATATTTGAAAGCTTGCTCTAACTCATCTTACGTTTCATATTTGCTTGACATTTTGTGTCACATATTTCCAAATATTTGTTCTGAATCACGTATTTCAGTACAAAAGCATTTCAAATTTTTATCACTACTCCGAGGGTGAGGACTAAAATTTTGTCCGACCTGTTCTTTGCCTTGTTCGGAATGATCATGTACGTATTGTTTTATTTTAGCGAACCGAGAAATACGTGGCGGACAATCGGTAATGAGAGTTACCAATGCCAAATTTAATCGATCATGTTGCTCAGCTTTTTCTGTAACATTTTGGTGAACTGAGATGGAGTTTCCAATACACACAGTCATGACTCTCTGAAATCTGGCGCTCTGAAGGACTGAGTAACCGGCTGCTGTCAAAAAACTTACCTTTATTCTTGCGAAATCTGGGCCCTGGTCCCTGCCCTAGAGAAAGCCGGGTACTCTCCGTGTTCAGGGACAACTAGGCCAACTCAACTACACATTTTTTTTTTCGCCGACAGACCGCGTTCGGTTCCTGGCCTTTAGCAAAAAATACCACGCCTATTCAGAAGAACAAACAATCAAAGAAAATAAAAAACTGGCTGAATGTGCTGTTCGATTCCTTACCCACTTTTCCTTTTTTTTTATAATTATCGCGCACATCAAGGGGTTATGACTACCCTTTTAATGTTATAAAATACAGTGCGAGCATTTAGGAAAATAGGAGAGGATTTGAAAGGAGACACCGATGCACGTTGCTTTTGAACTTTTGTGAATCGTAATGCAGGGGAAAAAGAGGGCCAGGTAGAGCATTTCACATACGGGTGGTGCGACTGAAATACGAATCTCTATACTTGACTGTACGTCCGAAGTTGGGCCCAAGGTAAAACTGATGAGCATTCCTAGCAAGGCGGGTGTTGCGACTAAATTGTTTCAGGGGAGGAATGCAGCTGTCTATTTCACTAGAGCACTGTTTGTGAAAAAAGCGATAAAAGAGAGTGAGACCGGTAACATTCCGACGATGTTCAAGAGAACCAATCGATTCTACGATTGAACTATCACCTATCAATTTTAACGCTTTTTTGTACCCTATCAAGTAGGCGCAAAGATGTTTGAAGGGCACCTGACCAGATATGGGAGTTACACTTCAGTTTTGGGCGGATGAAGGCCTTATAAATTATAGCCAGATCAGAAGGGATGAAGAACTTCCTGCATCGTCTCAAGAAGCCTAAGCATTTAGCAGCGTTTTTGGCGACTTCAAATATGTGGTCATTCCAACGAAGATCATTGTTTACACACATACCAAGTACTGACAGCTTTTCGGTTTCTTGGATGCAGGTACCATTCATGGATAATAGCAATGGGGGAATGTTAAGCTTCAACGACAAGAGACAGCATTGAGTTTTCAAAACATTGAATTCTACTCTGTTTTTATGACCCCATATAACAATGCTGTCAAGGTCAGAATTCAATTAGCTTATCATACGCCACCGTTCCAGTTCCACATCCAAAGAGCAGAAACGTGAATTTGGAAACGAATAGCTGAGGGTCGAGTCGTCAGCAAAATAGTTGAGAGGATTAGAAGTTTCAGACAAGAGATCATTTATGAATAAATACGTTAGCTAGCTTCAAAGGAGGCAGAAGACGTCTTGGTGCTTGACCCCACTTTTTACTGAAGTTGTTTTACGTGTTATTACCTACATACATGTACTTGAATAGGCCAAAAAACAAACCTGTTAAAGTCTGGTTAGATCGTTGCTGCCTCTGCCTTGTATGCAAACATACCCAATCCTTTCACTTTGTGCCAAAATCCGGATTTCGAGCGAAAAAAGTATGTATAGTAAAAAGCCGAAATCTCGCAAGACAGGTATGTATCTTCACTAATGTTTTTAATCAATTTTTCATTTGAATGAAAAATATAAAACAAATCATAAGAACACAGTAGGATACTTGTCGCAGTTGTATCGATCTCTATATTGTATTTTCTATGATGTACCTAACCTACCCTTTTGTTTTCTTTACAACTCTTAGCTCTAACCCCTCGAAATTACAAGAAAAACTGAACCAACTTCGAGCTTAAGCTCAGCGAATAAATTTTGTCTTAATGCAAAAATTCAAGTGGAAAGTACCTAGTTGAGACAAGTAGCAAATCGATAACTAAATGCACTCCTGTCTCTTCACAAGGCAAACCACGATTCAAAAAACAGCAAACTGATAGCCTCACATAAATGAATAAAGATTCCCCGACTCTGTAATCATCATTGCATTCCTAGACACAAAATAATTTAGATAACAAGAAACTGGAGCTTATCATGGACGACTTGTGTAGACAGTGCAGCTAAAAGGGGCAAAAAGACTTAAGGTTCTCCCAAAACAAATCGTTTTTGCAGCTGCGGCTGTCAGAAACGCTGTCGTCATCATTTTTGACAAATCACTTGTTCGAAAACGCGGACTTTTTTTGTCGCGCGGGTGTGGGTTGTCTGATATGTTGCTGCACAACTTAGTTTTGATTATTGCAATTGCCTCCGCTGCGGCTGAAAAAAGCTTTCTGAGTGCAATTCTTAGTATTTCAGTTTTTCACGGTCATGATAGGGAAACCCCCAAATTATGAAACTGTTGGTTGAATCCTTTAAAAACATTTTGTACATTCAAGGCTACATCCCTCTACTTTTACCCGTCCTGACTCCTGACACCAAATTTTGTTAGGCTAAAAAGCGTAAAGAGCCAATACTCAGAATAAACCTATAGTACCTACACTCAAAACGGCAGATATTATCAAAGTATACACAATTTTTATAATTTTTTGTACTCTGATTTACAACTACTTACGATTGTAATTGTGGAAGGATTACCTTCATAGTACCTAGGTATTCCATTTGAATGCGTCCACATCCACACGACGCTGAATTTGCCAAACAACGAACGATACGACGACGTCACGATTATTTGTCCTGAACCTTAGAGGAATAAGGAACCTCCTCTAGAGATTCCTTTAAGTCCTGAACATAACTTTAGTATGTCGTACGCCACAGTAAGTAAAGGGGACTTAAAGAACTCTAAGAATAGAAAAGAAAAAACTTATGTAGGTAGTGTGTATTGTTTAGTTACTGAGTTTTTGTAAATCAAACTTTCCCATTGCATTGAGTCGAATATCTTGGGTTTTCCAAAACCCCACTTCTACACCGACTGACTAATTTAATCTTTCTTCCGAAAAGGTACAATACATCACCGATATGATTAAACCAGACGGTGCATCGTGGAAGGAATATTAATAAAAATGCGTGTCTCACTCAACATCCAATAACTCATACCTACCGAGAAATCATAAAAAACCAAATCGATTTGGATGCGTGGCGATGCGACGCGACGTGCGCTGATTATTTTGTTATCATTATTTATTTTTGTTCTCCAAAGCTGGGATGCACCCAGAAGGGAGAACTCGCGTATCGGTACGGGGATTGGGGACACATTTATTTTTGGATTCATACATACGAGCGCTGTACACACTTGCCATCAGAGTGATACAAACGATATGTGTTTTATTTTTTGGCCCAGAAAGTTCGCACTGTAGTGCTGTTGCAAAATAATCAGCTTGCAACCGGTTTACACGCTGTGAGTTCGATGCACCGCCTCGCAGTCAGTGTTACTTGAATGCGGTTTGCCAAAAGCGGAAAGGGACGCGGCATCAGCACAACGTCCAATGCTTTTATTTCTGGTTTATTGAAAATATTTCTTGTGTAGCTCTTTTGTTTGTAAGTTATCGTGGGTTATGTTGTTGTTTTTGTATATAGGCTTCTCCAACAGAAATGCATCGAGCTGGTTTAGTTGGACGTTTTATTTTTTTGTGTTTTGATAATATTAAAGATTTTTATATTCTTTTTTTTTTTGTCTCATTTATTTTTGCAAAAATAAAAAGAAATTGCATCGACCAGGAGATTTTTAAAGAAAAGCAGATGTTGTAATGGTAGTCTTGCATTTCTGGGCGCTTGGTTGAATGAGGATTTGCAGAGGACAATAGTGCGTCTAATGGTGACCCTTGAGGAGTGATATTTAGACTCGATCGGGTGGATTTGTTGGGTGTAACCTTGAATTTCAGGCTCCTCCGAGGAGATCGAAATCCTTGGCATTTTGGGACGATTGCATTGCACCTATATGAATGCATATGCAGGAAGGTGCAGCAGTGAGGAGTCCAAGTACAATTTTTTATTCGTTTTGTCTTCAATTTTCTTCTTTCCTTTTTGTGAGGAGTTGAGGAGCTGTTTAGAGCGCGATGAGAAGAAAATCATTTTTTTCTTCTTTGATCGTTCGTTCTGTGTTTTATTTGCTAGTACATTGTATAGGAAGGAAAACCAAGTATGTGATGTGCCCTGGATTGCAACAAAAGGCAAACGAAAATGGCTCGTAAGTCGTGACTGTATGTTCTCGCTGAACTTTACTTAATAACTCATAAACTGATCGAGATAAAAATAATTTTAGGATAAGGGAAAGAGTTGCTGATTTTGGAGAGTCTTATGAACGCCGAATCTAACTACATCCGATCTTAAGGTTTCTTTTTTAAGTGCGTTTTGGTTCTACTTGAAAGATAGGATGGCTTTTATTCAGATTTGTTTTCATCGAATGCGAAAATTTGACAGAATTTGGGTTTTGCGGGCTTTCTGTCGGCGAACTCTCTTTTATTGCGTTCTCAAAGTTGATGTTCTAAGCAATTTCTTGATGTTTTCAAATACAACTTGAGTAAGTGAGTCTTAATTAAGTATTTTATTTATAAATACATTTTAGAGGCTGATAAAGCTTAGCGACTTTTCTGTAACACATTTTATATGACTTTTCCGTCACTTACGTGTGTTAGTCTATTCATCCTCTAAATTTTCTTCACAAATAAATGTCAGCTGAAAAACTGTAGAAGAACGTGTAGCAGCCAATGAAACCATAAAGAGCCCGACCCATAGAATCCGTTGTGTCCGTTCGCTGCCGTATTCAACTGGGGGGGGGTCTATCTCCCCCCGTTTAGGCGGTAGGGGCAATTTTATAAAAATTGACTTAAAATCTAAAAAAAAATATTGTAGAACAACGGGAAAACTTACAGATACAATTTATACTTTTTATGAAAGCCAGAAACTTGCACTTTATAATGAATTTTAAATGAAGTGGTTTCAATTTATAGTTTTTGAAATAACTGACTTCAAAGTCAAAATTTACGAAAAAAAAATTTTTAAAAATCACTTTGAGTATTATGTTTCTCGTGATTACAAATGCCAATAAAAAAATTTTGATGTAGTTAGTTGCTTCAATAAATTTTTTATCAAACGATATAAATTACTTTTTTCTGTGTCTTGAGATAATTGAAAAATAGTAAAACTATATTTCTTTTTTAAAATCAAAAATTTTTCTAATTTTAAAAGAAACTTTTCATATAAAAAATTTGCACCCCGAAGCTTATGAGCAGCTTAACCCTGCGGAAAAAGGGTTAAAATAATGAGCCCCGCGAAGCGGGCCATGTGGAAAGCTGTTGCATACGGAAATTAATTGCTATTTTCATATTTAGCATGAGCAGCTTAACCCTGCGGAAAAAAGGGTTAAAATAATGAGTCCCCGCGAAGCGGGCCATGCGGAAAGCTGTTGCATACGGAAATTAATTGTTAGCATGAGCAGCTTAACCCTGCGGAAAAGGGTTAAAATAATGAGCCCCGCGAAGCGGGCCATGTGGAAAGCTGTTGCATACGGAAATTAATTGCTATTTTCATATTTAGCATGAGCAGCTTAACCCTGCGGAAAAAAGGGTTAAAATAATGAGTCCCCGCGAAGCGGGCCATGCGGAAAGCTGTTGCATACGGAAATTAATTGCTTTTTTCATATTTAGCATGAGCAGCTTAACCCTGCGGAAAAAGGGTTAAAATAATGAGCCCCGCGAAGCGGGCCATGTGGAAAGCTGTTGCATACGGAAATTAATTGCACATAAGTACCTGTCTTATGAATTTTTATACTTTCACTAGTCTATTTCCTAACATTATTGTAATTGAAGCAACTAACTACATCTAATTTTTTTTATTGGCATTTGTAATCACGAGAAACATAGTACTCAAAGTGATTTTTAAAAATTTTTTTTTCGTAAATTTTGACTTTGAAGTCAGTTATTTCAAAAACTATAAATTGAAACCACTTCATTTAAAATTTGTTATAAAGTGCAAGTTTCTGGCTTTCATAAAAAGTATAAATTGTATCTGTAAGTTTTCCCGTTGTTCTACAATATTTTTTTTTAGATTTTAAGTCAATTTTTATAAAATTGCCTCTACCGCCTAAACGGGGGGAGATAGACCCCCCCTCCCATAGTAAAAAATGCTTGTATTGAACCCTTCCCCCAAAAACCGTTATTATTTTTTGTCGCCAAAGTTATCGTACTCGTGCCGTCTTCTGAATCATCCTTCATAGGTAGGTAATCGCATAATATGCACCTGTACAATTGTATCCAATTTTGCCAATTGCTGTACTAAGAACTACATACAATTACTCTGAACTCCATATTGTTTTTATTCCTCAATGAAGATAGGTCCTGTTTAATTTTTAATCAAATAATCCTCTTGTCATATTTTTGATTGTAGCTCAACATCAATCCATGAAAGGCAGAACTTCTTTTCTTAAAGTAAACTTCATACCTAGACGCTTTAGCAGTTACCAATGATAAACTAGGAAGAGGTTCAACTACAGACAACTTGAAAATTTCACCAGTGAAAGCATCATCCGTGCTCGCATCCCGTTGCAAAGATAATCAAAGTTTGTACTCCTTTAAGGAGTTGAGACTACGTATTTTGCAACTACCAGCTACCACATCGGATGACAAAAAAGTAACTTTCTATTGAATCATATGGGATTCCCTTGCTTCTGTGTCGTGTTTAGTTTTGGAAAGTACCTCTACCTACCGCTTTGCCCTGTGTAAAACCAATGATCAACCTCACCCTTCAAGCTTCAAAAGTAAAAAGTTTCAAAGGCACATGTCCTTTACCCACTTAATTTTTTAAATAAAAAGTAGATAAAAAAGTAATGTTGCATCGGCCGGGAATCGAACCCGGGCCGCCCGCGTGGCAGGCGAGCATTCTACCACTGAACCACCGATGCTCATGCGGAATTACTCAAAGATTCACAACTCTACAAATACGGTTTTCTATCAAAACAACAACAAATCAAACATCACAAGACACAACTTTCCATGGTCCATCGTCTCGCATCTGCCAGTCAACCACCAAAATAACCATAGCAACAACTGTACTAATACCAATCCAGTACCTATTTCACAGTCCATCAGCTTGTGTTGCTCTGAACTGAACACATCTTCAAAATTAATCCTCCTCTTTAACAGAGTACATGCGTTCTGCTGCATCTGAGCGCCTGGTCACAAACGATTAAATTCAGTTTAATCATCCACTAAGCAGAGTTTTCCCCCAGGCTATATGAACATTTCAAAGCCAAACAAACAAATTGCTAGAACGGCCAAATTAAGAGAGAGAGAACCCAGAGATAATCCCTTATCCGATAAACACTTGTGCTTTGTGCATGCTCGCTTCAAACTTAATTTACAGAATCAATAACCTCGCATCAACTCATCCACTTCACATCCACACAGCCAGCGTACGTACGTCATTTATAAATAGAGAATCGCGCCCCCAAATTCAACCAATAAAACTCTGACATAGATGCCATACTGTTATACCTTTCTACACTGTAATGCGCTTCATCCATTCGTCGAACAGGGTTGGGACTTTACTGCAATTGCAGTAGATCTACTGCACTTTTCTCGAAAAATAAATCTACTGCCTTTAAATCAAATCTACTGCACTTTTGTTCTTACTCAGCCGTATTTATTAGATTTCGCTATAACACGCTTAAAACGCAAAATAGTTATGCAGTGAATAAGAACTTATTAAAACTTTATTCAGTGAATAAAAATCCTTATTTTTAATCCTTTTCATCACCCATTATAGTTATTCATACCTTATGTCAAAATCATAAAGAAATTCTCTAATTTGGTTTCTCAATGGTTAAAACTGACAACAGAAATTTGTTTTTGTTTATATTTTTTTAGCTATGGAAGATGAAATGTAGGTCACACAATGTACGTTATTCTATATATTTACGTACTTCTATATTATTCTTTGGCTTTAATTTCTAGTTGTTTTGTTAACGTTTCGCAACTGGAAAACTTGGAAGAAACCAATTTACAAAAAAGGAAAACAATGCATATTTCATTCAATTGAAACACAATTACTACATCCAAATTATTTATAAAGTTAATGTAATTTGGGTACATTTCCATTTTAGTAATAGTAAAATTCTCCAAGATGTAAATAAACCACTGAATGAAAACTCAATACTCAAAATCAAGGGAAATCTATGCGCTAAAACACGCATATCGGCGTTTTAGCTATTCAGTTCTTATTCACTGACAAAAATTGATTATTAATACAATTTTTGTTTTATTCAATGATTAAGCGTGTTTTAAAGTTGTGCGGAGTTTATTATGCGATTATAGATACGGTTGACTATGTATAACTAAACAGGTCTTTACATTGAAATTTTTAAATATTATATTAGTATGGATTCAGTCAGTACCAATGCAGGATTAGAAAGTACCTTACATTTATCTTTCCTATACGGATATGAATTCTGGGATCGAGTTCTAGCGATATATTGCTTCTCACAATTTTGAAGAAAGCAAAATTTTTGAAATAAAAAATGTTTGGGTCAATTTTATGTACAAATTTGTGATTAAATAAAAAAGCGTTTTAATTTTAATAATACACAATTAAAACTTCTTAAGTATTTAGATGCAAAGGTAGTGATATATTCTCTATACCTCGTTTTGACCATTGTAGCGTCTTTTCCTTTCTTTAATCTGATTTGGTTGAAAATTTTGAAGAACTTAACATTGTTTGGAGGTCTTTGTTGGGAAACCAATATCTTTTAGATAAATATTATGATGCTGTTGACATAACAGCTTTTAGGGTCAAACTTAAAAATGAAGAAAAAACTTTTGGGAAAATAATTTAATAGTTTATGTACATATATGTTAAGTTTATGATCACTGCCACATAGTAGTACCGCAGCAGATCGGAAATTTTCGACAGTTATTTAAGTGAAGGATAAACTTCGCAACAAATTGAATATAACCATACTTTAGAAAATGCTATACCCTGTAAGGAAATGGACGACCTAAACAAAGATTGTTGGGAACCTTCTGATTCCGTGGGCCTTAAAGAGTATTTTAATAAGTTTTTATTTGTCAACGGACAATAAAAAAAAAAGCAGTAAATAGTTAGCAATTATGACAGCACTTTTTTTTAAATCAAAGCTGATAATCATATAAGTACATATATGAATTTTTAAGTGAATTTGCTTTGAAGAAAAATTTTTATTTTATTTAAGTTATTTATGTATGTGAATCTATGTTTAAAGTTGTTCATGTTTTGAAAATGAAAAATCTACTGCAGAACAGTTGAATCTACTGCATTTTTATTTCAAATCTACTTCGGACATTTTTCCAAAAAGTCCCATCACTGTCGTCGAATACAATCTTCTTTCCCTCCATGTCAAAGACCTCATCTTGGCTTCGTTGTTTATGTATCTAATATTGTTCTATTGAATTTTCCTAGGAAATCTAATGCAGTGTAGCTAGTCTGGTCGCTATTGTCAGCTATGCAATCCTGGTAACCATGTTTGTCGTAAAGTAAGAAAGAAAGAATGAAATATTGCGAGATTGTGACTGACTGGAAAGGAAAACACGTCGGTCGTGCTCTCGTTTCACGAGCATCATTTCATAGCGTCTCTTTTCCTTACCCTCTCCTGATCTAACTAAACACCTAAAAGTTGAAGCACTTGCTTTGTTTTCATACTATTGTACACACTACACAAGTTGAACGAAATCTTTCCAGGAGTGAAAAACACCAGCATAGTTCGTCCATTAGCGTTGGTTGAATCGCTCGATTGCTTACTCAAACTTCTGATTCCCTGATACTATGTGGAACATTAGACGTGCTCGAGTTGAACGCGAATCTACTTGATGCTTGTGTGCGCTTCTCTGCCTCTCCGGTGAGTTCCCAAAACACAAGTTCTTTCGACTAAATAGTAAAGTTGCTGATGCTCATTCCCATAAACTTTGGGTTGATGATACTTGGTAGCAACCAAACAAATTTGTTTTCAAACATTTTTTTCCTGCATCAAGTCAACAGGTTGGTATATACATGGTTGCCAATACAACAAGAAGCAAGAAATTTGCAGCAAGCAAATTAAATGTTGAGTTTTGAATGGTTCTTTCGTCAGTGTATTACGTAAAGCGTCTACCTACAGTTATAGTTGTTTTGCAAAGCGACACAGGCGAACGAACGCAAACAAACCCCTTCCATTGCAGTAGATTTTGTTTTTTCAGCGGCTGATTGCCTGCTTTCGCTTGGTCGACTGCTACCAACTGGAATCGAACGAGTGTCAATTTGTTTCTCTCTGTCTTCTTCTTTCCTTCCATGCACTTCTTCAGAGTGAATCTCAAAGAATAGAGATGACACGATGAGCACAGTACCTACCAACCAAGCAATGGAAGTTCATTGGTTGCTTCTACTGATTGCTGTTAGTGAAGTGTTTATTGTACTGGCTGGTTTTCAATTTAATCCAAAAAACCTCGAAGATAGACCGAATTCTGTGCGAAATATGACACTAAACATTAGGCGAACAGAATGTCCAGTTGGTTGAATAGATGTTTTTGATTCGATCGCGCATTTTTTAAAGGTTCGTTTATTTAGATTTCTTGTCCTGCTCTGTCCCGCTGATACGCTCAAGTGAGAAGAGTGGAAAGATAATTAGATAAAGACTATTGGTACAAAACTACGAACAAAATGACGTATGATTGGTTCAACTGAGAATTGGTCCAGCAAACTAAACTTTCCCAATCTCTCAATACAGTCGTGTCGGGTCGAACAAAGCAATTGTGGTGTGCAACTGGCTGGCAGAGGCAGTGGCTCGGCCGGCTCGTGTATTGTTTCTTGTTTCGTCGAATTTTACTCATTCATAGTCGGTCGTCATTTTGGCTGGGCTTGCCTACAACAATGTTTGTTTTGTTCGCACGTCAGAGAGATATCAAGATGACGAAGGTCATCAGACAAAGAAAAATTCAACCTGTTTCTTTCCGTCACTATCGATCTACTAGGAACCCAGGCGCAAAAAGATGCACAGCGATTGCAACCGATAGTTTTGTTTTTACACTTGTAGGTTGTTCACATTTCACAGATGTTATACCCTCAAAGTGACAAGTAAAATTTGTAAACGTTGGTAAACCTATCCACACTACAGTAAGACAGTAACCTACCGCGAGGTTGGTAACAATAATAACTTCAGTTTGCGCATTTGTTTTACCCAATTCATTGCCATTGGTATAAAAAGGCATTTGCATCGACCAAGCCAAGAGCTCTTTACAATTTTGGTTTCAAATCAATGCTAAATGACTTCATTATGCGTGACGACAAAAAGAATAATTATAGGTACCTCCCGACTTACCTAACAGAGTTACTTTGGTGCCGATGGTGTATGGTAGGTGAATTTTTACTAATTTGACAGTTCCTTTTTGAAAGAAAAACAAAACGAAACTAGTTTTCTAATGTGTACCCACTTATGAACAGGTGCCTAATTATTTTTTTTATATTTTCTTGAAATCGTTCTGGTATCTACACAATGATTACTCAAAAAAGCCATTCAACAAAAAAAAACAGCCATCAACCTACTTGTGTATCTTTCAAAATTCAAATGACAAAAGAAGTATCAAACGTCACAAAAAAGACTACCTAGGTACCTATAATTTGGAAATCAAACAATGCAAGCCATTTTGTAGTGTCGACTTGTCACAACGTCGAAATCACGATCTTAAAAGTTCGCTGTCACTCTCTGAAAACACCCGGCTATCAGCCAAATAAACAACCCGTCCATTCTCTTCTACACTTTCATTCATATCACAATTTCCTCACATCATTCCAACACATCATTTTACTATAAGCTGAATAAAGGCAAGGCAAATATATCTACTCCTCTGCGTTGTGGTGTTAGTGAATTTGTATTTCCCCATTCCATTAACACATCTCGACATGAAGGGGAATGTGTGAGTTAAAAATGTACACGTCGTGTTTGGTGGTTTCACATTTTCCCTTATCTACATCTTTTATTATGATCGCCTGTTTCTTTCTGCGCTGTCATTTAACAATGACCCACCTCACGATTTATTTATATTTATTTTAATATTGTATTTCTAATAATTCGTACAGAGAGAGTCAGAGTCACAGTCATTTCGGGTGTTTAGGGTACGGACGGAATGTTTTTCTCCAGCCAAACACGAAAGTCGACACGAGGTTGCAATGACAGAGTCTATAAATGAAAACATTGAAAAATAAACACACTGCCATCTTTTAAACTAAGGAACTGTTGGCACAACAAAAAACCAAACAACAGCAACATTTCGAGCAGGCTCACATATTTTTAGAAAGAGCTTAGCAATATCTTTTTACGTAATACACAGGCAGAGGTACATTTGTTGGTATGATTACGTTTTACGTTTGGAGCCAACGCCAAGTTGTGTCGTCAGATAAAAATTCAATGTATTGTCATGCACAAGTGTTTTATGACTGTATTTTTGTTTTTGTACGTTTTCTGTATGTTCAAGGGCGCTCCAAGTGAAACCGAGGTTGAAATCTCCCCTTGACCGTGTCATCGTATAGCCTCTGTGTCGTTCATTGTCAAGTGAAGGACATTTCCTTGTATTTGAAGGATTTTTGAATGTGTATCAGGGACATTTGCTACTGAGTCAGGGGCAAATTTTTGGCAAAATTCACTACCAAAGGTCGCTTACACTCGCACGGGAGTTGAGAATATGGGTGAAGGTAAACAAACTTTCGATCGGCGACGGCCGGCATCATTTCATCATCATTTAATTGTATTGTAGTAGAAATGTATGCGCAGCGCATATTGAAAAAGAAAAATACATGAATTTGAATTGAGGAGTGGCTGTGTTGGTATTATAAAGCATAGAGAAAGTGTTGTTGGTTTTTTTTTTGGGTAAATTTTTGGGGATTTCATTGAGAGAGAGGTGGGGCTACCAAATTTTTTCGTTTTTTTGGTGAGATAAGAGAATTTGGATTTTTGGTGGATGGTGGGTTATGTTTTTAAAGCTACCTTGGATGTTATGAGCGCCTTGTTCCTTCACTCGATGTTTAAGCTTTTTTCGGGGGTTATTGACGCTGGTGTCAAAACTAAAATTTTGGAATTTTAAATTTGGCCCACCAAATTAACGAAATCCTAGTGCAAAACTTTTTATTACTGCAATTTTTCGTTAATCTCCACTGGTCATCGTCAATAGCAGGACGATGCAAATTTCTCCATTTCAGTCTTCACACCCACGACCCACATAAATTCGAACCAAGAGCGCCTTTCTTTCCTTTACGAACGAACGAACAGAAGAGATAATTTTTTTTTGTCACGCTAGGCAACAATATGACGTAACGTTTTGCTGAGCATATTTTTTTGTGGGGGTCCAAGGCGTGACCGGTCAGCTTCGGCCCACAATTGATTTTATATATCAGGAGAACAAGAATCTGAATAAGGGATTGTGTGGGGATAGTGTGCGCGTGTTTTCATATACAATTCTGTACTATCTGGGCACTGGGTAGGACTTCGCTGCTTCCCAAGTCTGTTGGTCGTATCAGATGGTGTGGTGGTCACTGGCCGGTCGAGGCGAAAACTATAAAAAAAAAGAATCACAAGTGTTCAAAAGGGAAGTAGTACGTAAAACCATCGCTATGTTGAATGAATGAAATTCTCTCTGATTGAAGTGCAGGTTTTTTTGTGTTTGTTTTCATCATTAAAGCGGGTTTCTTTTTGAATGTTGGATAAATTGAATTTTATCGAAACCCTTACGGTTTTTACTGAGGACCTAATAATTTTCTTGTGGGAAAGTGTTAAACGCCCACAATATTTGCGGAAAGTTTTATCCAACACACAAGTCTTGTTTGTCGCTTCCTAAATTGGAGATTATTTTATTTTGGCATTTGGGAAGGTCGTCGGAACGCGCGCTATTTGTTGTAAGGAATTTAGTGGAGAATGTAACTTTATTTGGATGGGTAGCTTCTTTCTTTGATAGCCGGATAAATTGCGTTCATTTGGTGCAATTGTACTTACCAAATAGAAAAAAGCACACTTGGCGGCTTTAGCTTCACGCCTGTTAGATAGATAGGTAGCTAGGTAGAGAGTATACTTGTTGTTTTTGAACGGAAGAAAGGGCTAGCACATTAAATCCTTTTTCCGTTTGGAAATACAGGATCTAAATAGTCGTTATAGCTATAATCAGGATAGTTTGTAAGCATGAGGACTCTTTTCATTAATATCTGGTATACGACACTGAGTGCTGCTTATCCCTTTAATTGAACCATAGGTATAGGTACCCTTTTTGCTAAGAGTTAGTGTCTTCATTTCTGATTTTTTGAAAATTTCGACGGCATTTTCTCAATTTCTATTTCGGTTTGTAAATTTTTCTTGTTCTTGGCGGTAAACGTACCAGAAACCTCGGTGCAGCTAGGAGCTAGTACAGAAGAAGAAGGCACTTCATATTTTTGCAATATTAATCGAACGCAAACAAGAACAGTTCCCTGCTTCTTTGGCAGAATTTATAGGTAGATGAAGTCTTATCCAATAGAACAGCTTTAAGACATCAGGAAACACAAGCACAAATTAAAGAAGGTCTTATTTCTTTTTCTTATACCAACATCAATTTTGTCTAGACCTAGAAGTATGTGAGTTTTAATTATTTAAGTAAACCCTAGGGTATAGAACTCAATCTATCCAGACAAGCGCCTAGGCTGTAGAAGATAATTTCGCCGCTGGTAATTTTTTAACTCTATTTCCACAAGGCTTAATTGCTCATACCGTCCCATAAAAGTGTACAGGGCCGCAGTAGCAGTACTGGTACTGATACTGGTGGCTTAAGGTAATTCTCTTCTTATTTAAAGAGGTTTTTATATAAAAAAAAAATCATTTATGTTTATGCCTTTCGTGAGGAATTAGCAAGCCCTCCGAGTACACTTGTACAATGCATGAAAAGTGTCATTTGTGCGTATACCTGTGATGGCTTGACTCCTCCTTCTTGGTATAATTTGCCAAAATGATTCTTTTTTACTTTTTTGAGCCATTTTTAATGTATGTATACTATGTATGTACCAATGAATTTATCTAATTAATCAAATATGTCATTTAGCTCCTCGCAAATCCTTGAGAACGAATATGATTGTTTGCTTTTGCTTCTATTTATACCTTTGTTCACTACCATTTAGTTGAATGCAGACGATAAGGCCTTGCGCAACCAACGCGGTGAGTGCGTGCGATGCAATTGCATTAACTCAAATCTCTATGCTTTAAGTCAAACGTCCATAAGATTACATAGAGATTTGACTTAACGCAGTCGCATCGCACGCACTCACCGCGTTGGTTTGCGCAAGGCTTAACCCTTAACTAAAGTCGTGGCTCGTGGGTCCAGTGGACCCACACACAATCTATAAATGTGTATAGAAAACGGCACAGTCACCGCAGCTCTCTCAACTTCTCAGTACCTTCCCAAAGTAAGCCAATGTATGTGTAGTGAGAAGGACGCATTGAGCTCGCTTCTCCTTAGGTGTGTTTTGGCGTGTACATGGGTCCGCTGGACCCACAACTTAACTTACGTTACTTTTTTTCGGCTATTTATTTTATTTATTGTTTCAGTTTATTGTAATGTTTCAGCTGATTTATAATTGCAAATCAAAGAAGTTTTTCTGCATATCCCGAAAACATGTTGGAGCAACAGCTGTTTATGGAATTTAGCAACGAAGAAAAGGAAATTGATCTTAATTCTAGCAATTATTCGGAAAAACGATTTCTCTGCCGGCAGTGACGACGATTTGGTATTGAAATGATCACCATATTCAGACTCAGAATTGTCTTCTGAATAGTCAGACAATGGCCAAGATGACGAAAGAAACAAAAGAAAAGGTGCTATTTGTGTCTGGCAAATAAAAAATCGAAGACGGTACATTTGTGTGCTAAGTGCAAGCTGCCCATTTGTATGGCCTGTTCGAAAAAAGTATGTTTTTCAAGTTTTAAGCTTGTCTGACTTTGACCATTGTCAAAATTTTTTCAGAAACTGATTTTAATTTTTTGAATTTACAGTTTTGAAGAATTGGTTTTAAAACTGCCAAAAAATCTATTGATGGATTTTTAACTTTGTTTTTAGTATTTAATTTTAAATTTTTTTAAACACACTACTTTTAAACTATATAAATTGAGACTGCTTGGCGAAAGTGCAAATTTGAAGTACAAATGATAGTCCCTGTGTTTGGTTTCTTAAAAACTTGTTTGTTATTGTTTAAGTATGAAGTTTGATAAAAAAAATTTATAAAATATATTATACTTTCTTTTTTATTGACATTTAAAACGGCTTGGGTCCACTGGACCCACGACTTAAGAAGCGTAGGAAATAATCACGACTTAAGTTAAGGGTTAAAACACGTAGGTATCGTACTTTGGCATAATTTTTGTTCTCCCTAGAATTATCGTATTTATCAATCATCACGAAATGCTAGTCACTGAGGCCGTACTATTTGTAAAACTATTATCAAGGATTCTTTTTCTTTATTGAATGTAATTTCCAAAGGTATGTCGATTCGACTGTGTAGTGTATACGTAGTCTACTTATCAATGTCGCCGAGTATGCCACACCGTGTGGCGTATCTTAAAAATTTGAATGGGATCGAACTAAGTGCATCCCATTTTCTTCGTCAGAATTCAGAAAACATACAGTTGAAAATAACGTTTGTCTATAAGTTGCATCGATGAAAGTGTACTCATGGAAAACAGTAGGAATACCTACTTGCTTTTTAAACAGGTGAGAAATACGAAAAAGCATAGATTGAAATGAATACCACCTACCTTAACTATCGCCGAGCCGCGCTGCGGTAGGCATTGCCTTCTCAAAACAGATAAGCTGCATTTAAAAGAAAAGATAAATTCATTCAGATAGCTTTTTGTTTAAGTTTAGGTAGGTATATTCTAAAATAAGCAGCGAAGGTACAAAATCACCAGTAACAAAAAGAATTTTGAAGTAGAGACGATTGTTGAAAAGGCAAAGCTAATTTTGCTAATAACTACCTATACCAATCAAAAGCCTTTGATCTTGAAACTCACAAAATCTTACTCTACAATAAGACGAGGTAGCTATATAGAACTCATTTGGTATAGATCTCTAGAGAGAGTGGTTAGGGCTATTATAGAAACAACTTGTATAGTATGTGTATTAAAAGTCGTTAATTTTCTATTTCTTAAAAAAGTACATATTACTAAGCCGCTTTTTACTAACTTCTGTCATTTTTTTAATTTACTTCGTTTTTTTTTAACATTTTGCTTTGTTTTTATTGCATTTGTATTTTCATTTCTGACCTGAAGGTTTCATAGAAGCTTTGCAAGGTATATACCTACCAAAAGTAGACAAATATATTTTTGGGACAGACTTTTTCGAAAATCCCACTTAAATTATTTTCTTATAAATCGATACGCTCATAAACGGAAACAGTACACTTTTTCATGTTCATTTTAAGTGAATAACACATACGTGGACCCAGGGCCGGACCATAACTATTTGTGCAAAGTGCAAGTTGGGCAAATGCACAGAGCGCCAACATCTGGGGCACATTGGTAAGAATAAAAAACTATTGTAAGTTATCAGTCTAGGGAAAAATTAATTTTATCTTATACTCGTAGGAACAAATGCTTTCATTTTAAACAAAAAATTCTTTCAACAACATAATGGTGAATTTACATGCATCTGCAAGTGCACATGAAAAAAGGAATTAGACACAAGATGTAAAATTCATAAGACACCTTTAGCTATAGGAGGCGGATAAAAAACTTTAGGTTCAGATCAACATGTAGATACATCTGCACCTATAATTTTTCATCTGCAGCAGTAATTGTACATATTTGTTTCTTTTTTTAACTTTTGTGCCTTATAATTTTCATCCGTCCCGATTTACTTCTGTAGTAGCAAATGCATGTAAATCCAGCATAAGTCACACCTTTGCTGAATTATTATTTGCTTACTAACTCACTTTACTTACAACATAATAAGGCAAAATTAGAAATCATAGGTACCTATACCTACCCGAGTAAAATGAATAAACTAGAAATGGGTGCTTTGAATTTTCAACCAACACTTTATTTAATAAACATACAAATTCCACAGTCTATAAAAGCAACGTGATATCGATTTATCATAGCCAATTATTTTAGACTAGGCTTACAAAAAATAAGAAACACAAAACATTACTCTGTCAACCATTTCTTTGATAAACACAAACTCTATAGATCCAGCCTTAGAGCTTAACAAGATTTCCAAGAAAGTTCAACAAAAACACCTTTCACATAACTAGAGGTGCTCGTTGATCATCGTCGAAATGTGCCAAACCTCCGGTGCTATCAGTATCGGATTCCTCGAGTAGTAAACTTGATGACTTTTCGGTAGACCCAGCCGACTGGACGCCTTTCGTCTCTCTTTTAGAATCGAGGACGAGTTCGGATCCTTTCGAGCCGCGCAATATTCTCGGAACCGGCATACCAAATTGAAGTTTTTCCTGCACGGCATTGAAAGCGGTGGCTTCACCCACCTCCGCGGACGCCGGACTTTGGAACCGAGACAAAGGATTCTGGAAATGCATGTTGATATTGAAATTGCGATGTCCGTGTTTGGTGTTCACATAAAAGTACCCAGCAGCAATGAGAGCAACAATTACAATTCCCAACAATGTGTACCAGACTGCAGCTGCTGCCGAACTAGTTGAGTCATCATTGTCGTCGTCATTGCCAAATAGACTTGAAGAAATTTCATTGGGAGAATACTTGGCACACTTGTAGTATACATCCACGATAGAACCATCTTGGCACATACACTCGTAGCTGAAAGGACCTTGGACACAGATTCCAGAGCATTTTTTGTGATCGCACACATTATTCACCACTTTTTGGCGGGATGGATTGTGGACAACTATGTCTTCGGCGTTGTATACGTTCAAATAGAATGCCTGACATGTACCATTTCCGTAGAGACGACAGCGGACACCTTCCCTTGCACCAGTGTTGACGATAAATGCCGTATTCTCATGGATGCTTAGCGCTGATGGGTGGATTATAGCATTTTCCTTGCGAACAATTGTCTTGACCGACAAATCACTATTTCGGCGATAGCTCAAAGACTGCAAAGTTCGTGAATGGGAGTCAACAAAGTACAGCTCCTGTTTGTAGATGTCTACTTCCATAGCAGTGACCAATGCCTGCTTGGTGGCCAAGATTGAATGTCTCGATCCGTCGAGGCCTGCCGTGCATAGATGAGTCGATGGGGCACTGAAGCTCTTTGTAATTACAGCGGCATAGAAAAGTTTTCTTGCAACAGCATCCACCACAATTGCCCGGACCACTTCCATTGGAGGAAGCTTGACGATGTCGGCACACATCTTTGACTCGAAGTTACACGCCTTAATATGGAAACTGTTCTTGCGACTCACAACGTATACGTTTCCTGTTATCCAATCTACAGCAATTTTACTAGGACTTTCAACGGCTAGTCCTTGAGTGATCTCTTGTTTTAGCATGTCCCATTGGAAAATACCGTTGCCATCCTCGGTTGTGTAGTACAACTTATTTCGTGCGATATCAATGTCAAGGCCAGCTATCTTTGTGTCGTTTACTGACCACAGAACCTTCAAGGTAATCGGAGATTCACTCAAACTGCGGATCTCATTATGTGTTGTGAAAATCATGGAGTACTGACTTTCGAGCGACTTGCAACTGACCTTGTCAGGAGTCATCATGAAACCACTGTAACAACTACAACGGTACCCGCCGTTTGTATTCTCACAAACCTGTGCACATGGATTTGGTCCTTCAATGCATTCGTCCACGTCAATACATTTCTTTTGGTCTGCATCCAGTTTGTATCCGTCGAAACAGCTGCACTTGGCGCCGTATGGTGTCGCACGGCATTTATGCTCGCAACCTCCCTTGACGCAGGCCGTTTTACAAATCTTTGTTTCGTCCTGACCATTATCACAGTCATCTTTGCCATCGCATGTTCTGGACTCATCTATGCAGGTTCCATCCTTGCAGTCGAACAATTCCGGTCGGCAACTTTGCAAGAAGAGCGAATGGGTGCTTGCATTGAATCGACCGCAATTTACCTCGTCACTTCCATCAGGGCAGTCCTTGTCTCCATCGCAATGAAATTCAGTTCGGATGCATTCCATCGATGACTTGCACTGAAACTCGTTCACACCACATCCGTGGCACCCAACCTCGTCTTCGCCCCTAGGGCACTCTGCTGTTCCATTACACTTGGCCTTCCAGTCCAAGCAAATAGTTGGCTCTGAAGAGCATTGGAATTTTTTTGGTTTCCCCATGATGTCGAACTCATCATCAGCGTCGCCGCAAACAATCTTCGGCTTGTCATCTACGCAGGTCAATTCATCTGAGTTATCACCACAGTCGTTATGGCCATCGCAGACTAGTTTCTCATCAATACACTGTCCAAGCTTGCATCTGTGCATTCCCGTGGCGCAACCCTTCAAAACACACTTCTCGTGCTCATCAGACCCATCCGTGCAGTCAACATGACCATCACACTCCCAGGTTTTAGCAATGCACGTTCCAGAAGCACACTGGAACATATTACTACCGCAAGCGGGCTTAGAATTATCACTGTGCTTACTACAATAAGTCTCATCAGATCTGTCACCGCAGTCATCGAAGCCATCGCACATGGCACTAACGTCAATACATCGGCCATTAGGCCGCTAGTATAGCTGGGGCCGACCATGTGGACACATAGGATTATCAGGGATTATACCTACCTACATATTTAATCAAGAAATGAAACAGAAAAAAGTAGGGGGCCCTAATAGGTACACTTTGAACCTATTTAAATATAAGGAATAAGTAACTATGGAGGTTCGTAAAGAATATAGAGATTCACTTGTTATACTCCAATATTTTCTTACCTACCTAAATAATGTATAGGTATGTGAATAAACTACTGAAGTAAATAAAAAATGCAGACGTTATTTTTGTGTAATTTCCGCCACACTAAATATCTAGTTGTGCCTTTTGTGACGAAAGAATGCAAATTCCATCTTTTCCTGCTGAGACCCCATTCCATATTCCTCAAAAAAGCAAAATGACGGGCATAAAATGTCTCCCTAGCTAGACAGACGACCCCAAGTTCTCAATCATCTAACACCACGAACACACTGTCGAATGATATTTTCAAATTGTTTTTATCACAATCTTCTTGAGCAAAAAACTGTTACTCATTGGACCGCCATAGGCCAGACCCGCCCATTGAGCAAAATGGCATTACCTACTGAATACTGCCCCAGCCCTGTTACTGTCATAATCCATATTAAATTTTTAAAGCATAACGAAAAAGTAATGATTCATGAGATTGTGTGACAAAAGAAATGATAAGGCAAACCTAAGAGCTAAAGCACTCACTCACATTCAAGTGGAAGGGGTAGTAATAGTAAACGCAAACATTTCCATTCCACTATCATCTTATGTCTGCCTTTCACTCCAACTAATGCTCTTGAATCAAACATCCAAACAGCAATGAGAAGAGTTTCACTACGGCACCAGCTGAGCGCCGAATAAATGAGCAAGCTTTATGACAAATACTCGGGGAAATTTGAATACCCCAACAAACAGCAGATACTATAGACAAAACAGTTTGGACTCGGTCTGACCAACCAAATACACATCACAGTAATTTCGCCACCGCCAGCCACAAGCCCAAACCACTTACACTCATTGCATAGCTTGACCAGTGCCATTGCCATGCCGATGCCAGCAGCCAGAGCCACTCGTGAAAAGGAGAAATAAAAAATTGAACTTAATTTGGTATAGTAAAGTAATAAGTAATGTGTGCGCTGTCTGTATACGCTATAGAGGAGTAGAAACGAAAGCAGCTCCACTCGGTTTCATTTCAATATTTCTCTTTCAGCTTACTTACTTGCACACTGCACACAAAAACCATAGACGATGTAGTTGTGTGTTCGTTACCCCAGACTCGGTTTAAAGGAGGAAACGTCCATGTTAGCCCTCCTCACTTCTCCGTCAGAGAAACAAACCCACATCAAACGCAAACACCACGTGGTGCTGCTTTTGTGCCAATCGCATTCATGCAACAAATGGAGAGCACTCCCGCCTTATCTTCTTAAGGTAATGTCTGCTAAATGAAAGTACACTTTGCTTGCTGAGACAGCTGGTTGCCTGGTAGAAAAGAGGGAAGCGAAACTCTTTTGGCGGGGTCTTTGTTTTTCCTGGTTTCAGATTAGCCGGCACTAACATACCGGTAGAATTGGCGTTGTTTCCCGTTGGCGAGAGACAAATACGGTGTGTTGGTCTGCGCGTCCTTCGGCCAAACCCCGCAAACTGTTGGTATTTTTTGTGTTTCTCCATCTCCCTCTCCTTTGAAAAGGTGCTGAACTGAATAATGATACTGAAACTGATACCAACATGAGTTTGATGAATAAAGCGAAGGGGATTGGTACAGAAAACGCTCTGGCACTGGCACTTGTTCAAGCGAGCAATGGCAAACGTTACACAATCAGAACCAAGGATGGGTGTTCGGTTCGTGTGGTTTGATTTAAGTTGGAGCGTTTTTAAAGCACGTAGACGTAGTGCTGTGGTGACTGCAACACGATGGGCGACGTGTGGATAGCCATGCGAAGTCGTCGCGTTCAATAAAGTGAAACACGGACGGTACGCGATACACCAATAATGCCAGGAGATCATGAATTTTTGGAGGCTATTGTTGTTTCACCCGAGATAAAAAAATAGTACTGTGGTACGGTACAACACATGGTAAAGTAAAATACAATCGAACCAACAGATGAACTTGAACGTAGGAAAAAAATTTGTATGAATATTATTGAGTGCGCTGCGGCATCGTGTATAGGTACATTTTTTTTTTTTATAATGGAGAAACAGAAAAATTGTGATTTTCCGTTATTCGTTCATTGGCATTGTTTTCGTTGTTAAAGAGATTTGTTGACATAGGAAATGTTGTCATTGAAATGTGTTACGAGTAAGTAGCTTCGTAAATCGTTGGTATAGGTGACTTGGAAATATAATCTGCTTCATTAGGTACCTACCTATGTAATTAATTCGATGAAAGATAGACGGCCTACAAAGCTTTTTAAAATTTATTGTTTAGGTAGGTACCTACAATATTCGTAGGATGTGGTATGTACTTATGTCGATTTCCTTTCACAATTTGCAGTCGACTGCAGTCGCTACTAAATTCGATTCTTTTTTGGGTACCTATTTAGGAAATTAAAAAAGTAGCGATTTTCTTTCTTATGAATGTATGTGTGTCCAAATGACTAATGAAGAAAAACAAGTACCATGAAACAAAACAATTACATTCATATTGTTAAGCACACAATTTTTATATTTTTTTTCATCAAATGTTTTCCAAATTCACAACTAAATACAAAACAATTCTCTTTCCATTAATTTTTTTCATAATGCTGATGTTTTGGTTTGCCGTTTTCGATCTGTCAAAATTGTTGTGTGTGTGAAAATCTGTGAGCAAATCCGTCTCAAAAAAGAGATCGACTGCAGTCGATTTTTTTTTCCTCCTAAATGAATTCCATTGAAAAAAAAATTGACTGCAGTCGACTGCAGTCGATTTTTTTGTTGAAAGGAATTCGACATTAAACTTATGCTAATCTTTCGAAAAATTGACGGGATAAAGCACACGCCACTTACATTCCGCCTGCTAAACAAAAGAGTCTTTTGGTAGGAAATCCTAAAGTGTTCTTTGAGTGTAGGGTGTTGCGTAGGTATATTATGTGTGTAGAGTAGATTTAAAGCATAAACGCAGGTGAGTTTATACGGTTATACCCAGTACATTGTACGCAGGTGGGTTGTTATACCCAGTACAGTGAACACTTGTACAGGACGACTGATGTATAGACTGGTTGAGTTTTAGTTAAAAGTTTAAAAGTAAAAGCGAGTGAAAAGAACTATGGAAAACAATTTTTTTAATGTTAATTGTTGACACTGCATGGAATCGGTCTTCCTTGGTTTGAAGCACTTGAACAGAAGCATGTGACGGAGGTAGTCCTTGTTGGCTTCAAGTAGATACCTACCAAGGTACTGGTTTATAGGTGTACATATGAAAATGAAAGTATTGCGCAAACCCGAGCGTCATGCGATACTGACCGGTACTTACGACTTAAATTTCCATGTACCTTCCTCCAATCGCGTAGAGATCAACCTCTCCATAAGGTTTCATGTTTTTCATTTTGATAGTCATGGGATCGCATTCACAGGCCAGTTTGGTTTGCTTAAGGCTGCGATATTTTGTTCCTTTTTCTTAAATTTTTCTCTCTCGTGTAGGTAATTGTAAAATTATTTCTGGGAGAAGCTCACTCAGTCGTAAGGTAGGTACTCCACACATCAGTATAACATATTGATATAGGCTGAAAGACAGCTTTGAATTAAATAAGATTGTTGTCTTAGCTATATATGTCTTGGACTTTAGTTTATCATTTAGGGTAAGGGGTAAAGGGTATTTAAAAATATCGTATCTGGCTGCACGAACATTGACTTGAGGGCTTCCAAAAAGCATTTAAAATAAGGGACGTACATAGGTTTTACTCTCTTGTCCCACAGTTTCCGTTTTTCACAATGTTGACTGACAGCAATTTTGTTTGAAGGACCAAACAGCCTGCTATTTGTTACCATACGACCACAAAATCTAATATGGGTGGCCTTCTGACATCGAGGAATTTTAAAGGCCTTTGTGCGCTTGATTAAAGATATGTATGCAGGAGCGGCGACAAAGGTGAGATCTTCAGCTGGAGTCACCGAAGCTTCCTAGTCCAAGAAGGCACACTATACACACCACAGAGATAAGAAGAGGGCAAACCACACACACCCAACGGCATCTGTCCACAAACTTATTTTACAAGCTGAATACGTGTATCACAGATAGATCTCGTGCTACAAAAGCAACACTGTAAACAAATGGAAGTTGCGGGGCAAGAGAAGTAATGTTGTTCCCCCTTGTTCTTTATTCCTCTTTGGTACACACCTAGGAACCATTTGATCCCTCTGCTCTTTTATTACTGTTAAAGATAGCGATGGATAAGAGTGAGTGGACATTGGACATTACCTACGATGAAGATGACATCAGATGTATTAAGCCTTGCGCAAACCAACGCAGTGAGTGCGTGCGATGCGATTGCGTTAAGTCAAATCTCTATGCATTAAGTCAGACGTCCATAAGATTACATAGAGATTTGTCTTAACGCAATCGCATCGCAAGCACTCACCGCGTTGGTTTGCGCAAGGCTTAATACATCTGATGTCATCTTCATCGTAGGTAATGTCCAATGTCCACTCACTCTCATCCATCGCTATCTTTCTTTAACAGTAATAAAGAGCAGAAAAAAGAGCCAAAAAAAGAAGAAGAACTAGGCGACAATAAACTGAACAAAAAAAGAGGTTAACTGAAAGTACGACACTAGTTCTCAGAAAAGAGTAGATAATGCACCTGTAAATTTGTGACTTTAAAGAGCAAAACAATTAAATGTTGGAAAAATTGATTTATTTTACGAATTCAATAGGAATTGTATAATTCGTAATTAATGAAATTAAATTTACTCACTAAACTTAACTTTTAATTTACCTCTTAACCTGACAGGCAACTTAAAGTTATTGTCTTAATTAATTTTTATACCAGCATACACTGTTTTTTGTAAAATCTTTTTGAAATAAAATTATATATCTATCTATTTCTATATCTATCTATATGTATAATTTTTAGTACGTAATGGTAAATTCACTGCCATGAAAATCGCTTTCTCGATTAGCCGTTCGGAACCGGCAGAAAATTGTAGGTCCCCTCCATTCCCTCACAAGGCATGGTTGTGAGAAATGCGCTAGGCCCAGGGGCTCCTCGCTCTGTTGCGCCACCCTATTTATTTATTTATTTTTTAATGGTAACTATTGGCTTACGCGACTCATTGCGTAAATTGCAAATCATTATGGCTATCGTGCATATATTTGAATATTTTTCAAATTTCATTTTAAAAATGAATATGCAATTCTTATTAGATAGAATGATGTGAATATAGCAACAATGCGGATTAATAATTTATTTATAAGCACAAAAGTTAAAACGAGACACGAATAGAATTATGGCTGCAGATGAAAAATTATGGGGAGAGATGAACATGGTTCATCTGCACCCATGACTTTTCATCCGGACCATATAACTAGAAGTGTCTTCTCTCTCTATCAGACAAGGATGAATTTTACATCTTATGTCTACTTCTTTTTTTTATCTGCACTTGCAGGTGAATATTAATGCTGGGTTTACATGCATCTGCAGCTGCAGAAGTGTAGAAAAGTAAAGCGGGACGGATGAAGATTATAAAACACAAAAGTTAGAAAGAGAGGCGAATAGGATTATGGCTGCGGAAGAGGGATTATGGGTGCAGATGAACATGTTCATCTGTAACCATAATTTTTCATCTGCAACCATAACTAAGGAAGTGCAAGTATGAATTTTACATCATGTGTCTTTTTCCGATTTTCATCTGCACTTGCAGATGCATGTAAATCCACCATAATCCACCATAACTTCTGTGCTTGATAATCTTCATTCGTCCCGCTTTACTTTTCTGCACTTCTGTAGTAGCAGATGAAGATAAATTATGAAGCACAAAAGTTAAAAAGAGAAACTAATGGAATTATGGCTGCAGATGAAAAATTATAAATAAAGATGAACATGTTCATCTGCACCTAATTTTTCATCCACATCCTATAACTAAACGTCTGCACTTGCTGATTTCCCTCTCTATCAGACAAGTTTGAGTCTTACATCTTGTGTCTATTTCCTTTTTTCATCTGCACTTGCAGATGCATGTAAACCCAGCATTACTGGCTGAACACAATGCATACGCATACACATACGGAGCCGGAGCTGCAAGAGTTAAGCTAAGTGTACACGATTGCCTGATCTGCAAATATTGCCAGATCTGTCAGTGAAAAATTTGTCTCGAATGGCTAACAATCGTGTACACACCAAATTAATTTGCAGAAAAACTATTTGGCTGCTAATTTGTAGACAAATATCTGCTAATTAATTTGCAGATATCTGGCAATCGTGTACACGCAAGCTGACAAACGTGTACACACGAAATATTTTTGCAGAAAAATTTGTTCATCAGTCATTTTGAAGACAAATTAATTTGCAAATGTGGCAATCGTGTGTACACAATATTTGTTCATTTTCTGACGCTTCTGCAAATGTCTGGCAATAAATAAATTTGCAGACCCAGTTTGACGAACATTTTCAAATTTATTCATTGGCAGACAAATCTGAGGATTACAGGAAAAAAAAAACACTTGTCTCTACAATTGGATTGTCAACTACAAAACTCATCGAAAATTTAAAGGTGAGTTTTGTTTTTATAGAAAATGTGTTAATTACGTGAACATTTTTTTAGTTATGGATGCTAACTCATATAAAAAAGATGAGATAACCAGTGAAATGGATGACATGCATAACATCATTATATTCCTTTCTGTATGTCACTTATGATCTTTCTACAGAACGACCATTTCCACATGAATCAAGTGCGATTATTCCAGATGGCTGAAACAACTAAACCTAATCAGGATACGAAGCCGTTTGTTGAGGATTAATATCCAAACGTCTTGTTCATAAGAAACCGAGCCAAGGGGATAGATTTCCTGGACACAGAGAAACAAATGCAAGACAAAATGCTAGGCCAACCAAACCAAAAAAGCAGAAACCAAACTCAAAATATTCCTTGGTGAAACAGATGAACAAAAGAAGTTCTCGAATGTTTCCGACTCAGAGAAGATTGTTAACTCTTTTTTGATACCAGAAGTCACTGGTAAGTGAATTTATTTTCGTTATTGAATCAATATTCATACCAATGTTTTCTAGACGAAGCTGCGAGTAGTTTTCATTCAGATTTGCAATCTGTAGCAGAAGATCTCAGACGACGAGTATTTATGACACCGCGTAGTCAAATTTATAATGCTCCAGGTGAGCTCACAGAGGCGAAAAAGTCTTGCTATGAATTCAGACTGCGGTGCATCAAAAAATTAGCTAAATTTGTATGTAATCCGCTGGCCGGTTAACGTAAAATCGAAATAAAACAAAGGGAAATATTTTGTTGTACTCGTATTTGTATTCTATTCTCGGAAATCTAATCTTAACGCTAGCTTTCCATTCGGACCGAATGAAAACTAATTTTTTCTGTAGATCTATGAAAACTTCATGAAAACGACACAAGAAAAATTTGGAGTAGTTCTTAAATAATGTTGCTTTCCATTGCAAATTTGTATCTTTCTTTGTATATGTGGAGCCACCAAAGCTAAAAGGTGATCAAATCGCTTGCAATCCATTCGCAATAAATTTCGGCACAGTCCTGGTTCCTCTGCTCGCAATTTCACCATCAATTTCGCGAATCCCTCCTGCTCACGACGCACGGGCCACCCAATCCTTCGTCCATACCTTACGACACATCTTTTTCGGCTGTTTTATTGTCGCTGTTTTTTAACAAATACGCCGTCAAAATAGTTGCGATTGCAACGTTTTTATCCATTTATATTGTTTTTTGATATTTCACTTTTAGTTGAATATTAAACGATTAAAAACAAAATCTATGTTCTTTTCACTTTTAGCTTTAAAATTTTTTTGACAGATGCGATGTGACAATGAACTGAAAATGAATTTGCAGATCCACAAATGAATTTGTGTGTACACGGTTTGCAGAAATCTACAAATATCTGCAAATCTATTGCCAGCTATTTGCCCAATTTAGTTTGTCGACATTGTCTGCCAAATAGCTGGCAATAAACTTGCAGATATTTGTAGATTTCTGCAAACCGTGTACACACAAATTCCATTTTCACCCTCATTGTCAGCTCATTTGCCCACATTGTCAGACGTTTGCAGATCTGACAATGATTGTCAGACCTACCAATCGTGTACACTTAGCTTTAAAATCAAGTTAACTTGTTCAGCTCCGTCTTGCGTTGTTGTTGTATTTGCTTGTATTTAATGTTTTGACATCTCTTGCGGCTGCGTCTCTGCAGCCATTGTGTTCACGCAGTTACTCGTGCTGTATTTCTTAAATGTTCTCTGCAGCTTTTTATTTCATACCAAAAATAAACCAATGTAGGTGTGGCTTCAGGGTAGATTCGCGAACGGCTATTACATGTATTACAGCAATCTGGTACATTTTTCTGAACCAAAGCTGGGTTGTCTTGTCATTTGTCAAACACTTGCATATGGCCGTCGTCTAGCAGAAGTTGAAGAAAATACACTTGATAACAAATTTTATTACTCAATTTTATACATTTTAAGCAATTTCTGAAAAAGTATAATAAAATATTAATCAACTGTATGACGATAAAAAGTCTTCAAAATGGGAGACCCTTTAAGTGCTGATATTTGGAAGAATTTCCAAAAAGCTGGAAAAATTGAACTGTGAGTATTGGATTGACTAAGGTCTTACTTTTTTTTTTGTTGCAAAATATGCTTCATGGATTCACATGAAAATTATTTTGTGGACACAAAAACGTAAAACTTGCTAATTGTTATAACATTCCATTAGGCTGAAATTTTTGAAAGAATCGATTAAAGACGGCGAAAGTCCGGTATTTACCAAAGGCAATGACTTCAAGAAAAATGTCTCGAAAGTAATTTATGATTTTATATGGCAAGCCATCAAAGGCAATCTGAAAAAAGAAATCATGATCTCCACTCTGGGCGAGGCTGTGGTAAGTTTTCAATTAAATCTTTAATAATTCGAGTGTTAATGTCTGTTTGTTTTAATTTTAGGCTATGCACCCGGATTATCCATCAGTTATACTAGACATAATGAATATTATCGATGCTGAAACTTCACTGGCCAGCGATAGTGCTCAAGATGAACGAACAATATTCTGTCAAATTCTGAAGACAATGGAGAAAATAATTCCGGAAGCGCTAATTAAAGAGCGCATAGAAATTGATACGCTACAAGAAGCGGGAATCGTTAAAAACAAAATATTTTATACAAAGTTCATCAAAATCAAGACAAAGCTTTAGTGAGTTTTTCTTTTTTATTTCTTAGTGAGAAGAAAAGTCTTTATTGATATTTGTTTTAGTTATAAGCAAAGACGTTTTAATCTTTTCCGTGAGGAAAGCGAAGGCTATGCTAAGCTGATAACCGAATTAAATCAAGATTTTACGGAAGAAGTCACTCCCAACAGTATCATGGATATTATCAAGTCTTTGATAGGTAAGTGTATTGTTTTAATGTATTAGGTTATGTGATTTGGGGTGGTTACCCGCTATCTTGTGAATATAATGCATATTCTATGTTTACACACTCATTTTGACATTTGCTTTTGATCGTAATTTTGTCGTTCGTTTAAACTTTCGAAACGATCGAATGTTAAAATGCAGGTTTTCGAATTCGATTAACTTTCGACATGTGAAAAATCTCAAAGTGAACATTTCTCCGGTCTGTCTGTCAAGATTCCATTTTCTTCTGTTTGGGGGAGGCACCTTTTTCGATTTTGCTCTCCCACTCTTCTGTTTCACACTAGTAAGGTGGTACGATGCTTTAACCCCAGAATCGGTAGGCAAGCCTCCCGATTTTGGATTGTTCTGAGGCCAACGAAGTGCAGATTTCGTTGAACTTGTCTATACCAGGATAGTTTTGGTCTGCCTTGCCTTTTTATTTCTTCACCAATTGGTTTCTTTCCTGCGTATATAACCTCACTTTTGGAACCATTTGGAAGTTTCTATAGAGCAATAAGAACTATGGGTGGATATGTTCATAAGATAACTTGGATCATTGAAGAAGAGCTATCTCATTTGTGATGAACAGAGAAGATACGGAAAGGTATCCTCCTTTTCCATGCAATTTTTACAGAAGTTGTTTGATGGGACCTTCGGTTATAACACTTATTAAGGAACTAAGATGCAATAGGCTTCAGTGTAGTAAATATCTGGTGCGTTTCGAATTTTGGTTTGGTTCCAGGCAGGTGGTAATGTTTGGCCTCCTAGTGTCTTTTATCCTCATGTCATCTTGATTGAGGTTGATTTCGCACCTATCATTAGGTATGCCAATGTCCTTCCTGTTGAATGACATTGGCATGGAGATTTCCTTTCTGGCGAGTTCATGCGCTTTGCATTTCCAGCTATCCGGAATCTCAAGGGGGTTTGAAACATGAGTATGTATTGAGTTTTTTCGAGCTAATCACAACGCAAAATACAACACAAATACTTATCGGAAGCTGGAACTAAAAACTGTGTCGAATTTAATGCACCGAAAAATCAATAAAATGTTCTGTCGTTAAAGCAAAACTCATCCCTGATGCCACAATTCATGGGCCGTTTTCAGTTTTTGGTATGTGCATTACTAGCCACCTTCTACGCAATGATCACATCACAAATTTAACTTCACTAATGTGTAGGTTTTTATTCGACGTTGCAAAAAGAAGAAAATAAAACTACTGGAATTGCATGAAATAACCTTGATATTATATGAAAAATATGGAAACATAAGATTCATGTGATTACATAATATGTACTACAGAATCAATCTTCTGTTTTTTTTTTTAAATACATATATCCACTACTTCATTTGCGTCACTATCTATCCGATAGTGAATATTCATGAGAACCAAGCCGTTCAGTGTGTTTTCACTCGTTATGTTCTGCAAGTATCTCTCCGTAGGCTTGAAAATGTCCTTTCTGGTGTAGCAGTGGAAACAGGTATGGTAGCCAATATCTGTAGCAACGTGTAAATATTTGGATTTAATTTTTTATCGCACTTATCCAAACATTCCAAAACAGATTTTGGACTAGGGGAAAAGATAGTCAAAGCTGCTTTCCACACTTCAAGCTCTGCTTTGACGACGGATGTACTTCTTTCGGGTAGCACTGCCGATGCCGAATGCATAAAAATTGCGTCTTCAATTTCAGAACTGACTGCAAAATTTGAAGATAGCACACCAGATAATGCCAATACTAATTTGCGGTGTTTCGCAAACCTCTCGGTTAATTGGTGAAAATTAAAAAAATGTTGCTCTAAAAATGGGACGAATAAATTTATTTTGTCATACGTGTATATATCCGACGCAGGAGTGCTAGAGCGATTAAGTCGCCTTCCAACGATTCGTGGCACTTGCAGTATATCACCATTTTCTTGGAGCATTACCTTTGCTTCTTCATTTAGGTAGATGACCATACTCTTTGTCAACTTTATTTCTCAATAGCTGCAAAGTATTAATAAGTGTGTTCAATGAGAAAAAAGCAGAGCAGAGCAATAAGCATGAAAAATGTCAGGCAACTTAGAGCAGAGTCAGCTGATGCCAAAAGTCAGCTAAAATAACAAACTTTTGTGACCTAGCTTGCTCGAATCTGCTCTGACTCAAAAGCAAGTGCAGAAAATGCTGCTCTAAAGTTATTTAGAGCAGGTCATTAAACACTAAAAATTCTTGCTCGGAGCAGAAAAATTGTCTTTAAACAACAGAAGGCTGTTTTTCTCTGCTCTAGATCTAACAACTAATAACAATATCCACGTGACTGAATGCTGTAATGAGAACGGTTTCAACTGTTCGCAGTTGTTTTGAAAGCGACAATGCAAAACTCATGACTTTTTGAAGAATCACTAGGCACATAACAAAGTATGTCTGCCTGTTAACCGTGAGGTTTGTGGTTCAAATACCAACAGAAACCATAAATTTTTTTCCAAGGGTATCGCCTTTCGCAAGGAACGGCAAGACCTCTGATAGTTAATTCATTGCCGTAAAAAGCGCTTTCTCAATTAACCGTTTAGAACCTGTTGCGCCACCATATGTTTCAAATATTCAGTGTCCCCTTCTTCTTCTTCTTCTTTTTCATTTCCGGCGTTACGAGAAGTGATCTTGAAGCGATCACAACTCTCCCACTTTTCTGCTTCACACTAGTGATCCGCCTGTGGGGTACGCTGCGTTGACGTCAGAAAGCGTCGGCAGGCCTCCCGGTTTCGGATTGTTCCATGTCTGAGACCAACCAAATGCTGCTGTTTTTGCATTTGTTTGTACCAGGAGTGTTTTGGCCTGCCTTTTCTTTTTCGTAGCGAATTTGTTGAAACGTTGTACGATATTGCCTTTTGGACGGGGTTCTGCGGATCTCTCCTTTGAACATGACAATACCAACTGAGCCGGTCGTGCTGAATTTTGTCCAAGATGGTACTTTTGACATGAAGGCTTCCACGGATCTTAGTACTTCAAATTCAATCTAGCTTTGTTACTCCTGCTGTCATCCGATGTAACTTTAATTTCTGGTGCAGCCCTGGGCAAAATGGGCTGGTCATAACGAAGTTAACAGTGTTTACTGCAGTAACTACTGCATTTGAAAAGATTATGCTGCTTTCACACGATACAGAATTTTGTCTGCATAAACTTTAGATTTCCATATAGGGCCCATAGATTTTACATAGTCTTTTGGTGTGTGCTTAAGTCTACACAGATTTCCTCCTATAGAAATTCATAGGGGAAGTCTGAAGTCTGGGCAAAATTCTATGTCGTGTGAAAGCAGCATTACACTACTAAGAACTATTGAAGCAATTTTATTTAAAAAATACTCACGATCGTGGCAATAAATAAATAAATAGGGTGGCGCAACAGAGCGAGGAGCCCCTGGGCCTAGCGCATTTCTCACAACCAAACCTTGTGAGGGAATGGAGGGGACCTACAATTTTGGGCCGGTTCCGAACGGCTAATTGAGAAAGCGCTTTTCATGGCAGTGAATTTACTAACGGAGGACTTGCCAATTCCTCGCGAAAGGCGATACCCGTGGAAAAACATTTTTGCCTCTGCTGGGATCGTGGCAATATCAACTTTTATATCACTTCGACCTGAATCTGGAACGTGGTATCCAAGTCGGCCTTTTATTTGTGTCTTCTACCATATGGTTTACCTTTATCCAGACAATGAAAACAACGTAATGATATTTTTTTAATTGCAGGTTGTTTCAATTTGGATCCCAATCGAGTTTTGGACATAATTATCGAGTCGTTTGAAACTCGTCCTGAACGGCATAGTTTGTTCATACCTCTTCTACGACTTTATATGCCAAATGGTACGATTATTTGTGAAGTCCTAGGCTATAAGTTCCGTCATTTTGCTGATAGTGAAACACCTGCTTCGTTGTTTCAAATTTGTGCATTACTCCTGAAACACGGGGTCATTGATTTGCAAGACATTTACATTTGGGTAAGTCGATTTCATTTCTATTCTAAAGAAAATCTACAAGAATTCTTTATTCAACAGCTCAATCCAGCTGACAAAATAATAGCTACTGAATGGGAAAAAGACTTAGCCGATGCAAAGGAATTCGTACGTAAACTCAACGTCATCATAACCAACAAGGACAAAGAACCTGAGCCTGAGCCGGAAAAAGAAGAATCCGAAGTATATTTTACATTAAAACATGTTTTCTGTTTCTCATTTTGAATGACTTTTCTCAATATTTTAGACCAAGTTTACAACAAATCAAAAATTTGGTCTCTGCGAAGGCTTACTAAAGGTCGGTGACTGGGAGAATGCTAAGAAAATAATCAAAAGGCTACCAGAACAGTCTGTTGTTGTCCATGAACCAATAGCGAAAGCACTCGCATCACTAATTCATATATCAATTGATCATGTTTACTCAAAGAAAGTCTTCAAGGCGTCTACACCCAAAAAGAACAAACTTAACGAAGACAAAGAATTTGTTGATTCGATACAAGCGCAAGATTTTTCCCAACTGCGAGATTATGCATTTCCAATGGCCATCACTTTGGGTCCATCACTTCGTTATGATACGGTTCTAATGTACAAACTTATACGGACATTACGAACAATTATATTGGAAATGGGCGTCGATAGTTTAAATTGTCCACCAACCAATACTGAAGCTGAGAAATTGTATTTCGAAGTAGTAACGATCTTAGACGCATCTATATTGCCAGCATTTTCATATCTTGATTGTAATTGTTGTATGGCAGAGGAGATCTGGACGGTGGTAAAGGTTTTGCCATATCACTTTAGGTAAGGACCCCATCAATAAAGTCCTGGGGAACTTAAAATGCGAACTTTGTGTTTTTTTCCCATAGATATAGTGTCTATGCGCGGTGGAAAAACGAAACGTTCCTGGTTCATCCACAATTGATTCGTCGTCGTGGCAATGCTCAAAAGCAAATTAAGTCTTTGATGAAACGGGTTAGCAAAGAAAATGTGAAACCTGTTGGTCGTCTGATTGGAAAACTGAGTCACTGTTCTCCTGGGTTCCTCTTCGAATATGTAAGTTGGTTGAAGTCAAATCTTATCACAATCATTTTCTTTTATTGTTTTTGCTAGATTTTGTTGCAAATTCAAATCTATGATAATCTTATCGGACCAGTGGTGGATTCTCTGAAGTACTTAACATCGCTTTCCTATGACATGCTTGCCTACTGCCTGATTGAATCACTAGGACTTGCCGACCGTGATCGCTTTAAACACGACGGCACCTCAATATCAGTATGGCTGCAAAGTTTATCGTGTTTTTGTGGTTCTATTTTCAAAAAGTACAACATTGAGTTGAGTGGTCTGCTGCAGTATGTAGCTAACCAATTGAAAGCCCAAAAGAGGTGAGCATAATGCAGAGAAAACTGAAGACGTTTATATTGATTGGTATTTCTTTGTTTTAGTTTGGATCTGCTGATTCTGAAGGAAATTGTACAAAAAATGGCTGGAGTAGAATCGGCCGAAGAGATGACAAACGAACATCTAAACGCAATGTCTGGAGGTGAATTGCTCCGAGGTGAAGCAGGGTACTTCAGTCAAGTTCGGAATACAAAGAAATCCTCCCAACGTCTAAAAGAAGCGCTTGCTAACAACGATTTAGCGGTGACTCTATGCTTGCTTATGGCTCAGCAAAAGCATTGTGTAATCTACCGGGAGACAGCTCAGAGCCATCTGAAACTGGTTGGTAAACTCTACGATCAGTGTCAAGACACACTGGTACAATTTGGAACGTTCCTTGGATCCACATACTCTGTGGATGAATACGTTGAAAGACTGCCTTCAATCATTGTCATGTTACAGGACTATCACATCAATTCCGATGTGGCTTTCTTCCTAGCTCGTCCGATGTTCTCACATCAAATCAATGTAAGTAGAGAAAATTGTATTTTTTTTCTTTTCATTTGTTCATTTTTATTCTGTTCTATTAGCAAAAATATGACCAACTCCGAAAGGCCGACCCAAATGCGAAAAAGCTAACCACCAATCAAAAGCTACAAAAATACCTAGAAGCTACAACGGCCGTCATGAATCCAATCGTTGAATCTGTGAGGCCTTTGCATGGTCCCAAAGTCTGGGAAGATATTAGCCCTCAGTTTTTAGTTACATTCTGGTCGTTAAGCATGTACGATCTTCAAGTGCCTGCAGAAAGTTATCAGAAAGAGATCACCAAGTTGAAGCAGCTTTCACTAGCAGCTGCTGAATCTAAGGAATCGGTTTGTTTTCCATTAAAATGTCACGCATGGGATCCTTAATATGAATCTTGTTTTGCAGAATCTTTCCAAAAACAAAAAGGAACAGGAGCGTTATATTGCTCTCATGGACAAATTGCAGGACGAGAGAAAAAAACAGCAGGAGCATGTAGATAAAACCATTCAAAGATTAACACAACAAAAAGATAATTGGTTCCTCTCGCGATCGGCAAAGTCAGCGAAGAACGAAACAATTACTCAGTTCTTGCAGCTTTGCCTATTTCCAAGGTAAAAAATGACTGTTGATGATGTGAGCTTCTTCACATTTGTACTAAATCGTTCTCCTTCACAGGTGTACGTTCACTGCCCTTGACGCCCTGTATTGCGCAAAGTTTGTTCATACCATTCACAATCTGAAGGCTGCAAACTTTTCAACGCTTCTATGCTACGATAGGGTAGGTTTTTTGAGAGTCAATTCCTGAATTTATTTATTTTCTAACTGTTTCCTTACACAACAGATATTCTGTGACATAACATACTCAGTTACATCGTGCACTGAAAATGAGGCCACCCGCTATGGCAGATTTTTGTGCGCAATGTTGGAGACTGTAATGAGGTGGCACTCTGACCAAGCGACATTCAATAAAGAGTGTGCCAATTACCCTGGCTTTGTGACTAAGTTCCGCGTAAGCAATCAGGTAAGTTGATTAATAGGGAAACATATACTAAAGTTGGGAAATCAAGTCTGTCGTATGACATGTCCTACATCGACCCATTGGAAATATCCCCACTCAAAAGTCGCCTATATGTAGATGCACCTCATGCTTGCAATTTGCAGACCATGATTCAACCAAATCCTTTTATTTCTTTCAGTTTTCTGAGGCTAATGACCATGTGGGATATGAAAACTATCGGCACGTGTGCCATAAGTGGCACTACAAGATCACCAAGGCTATCGTTTTCTGCTTGGAC
The DNA here is from genome assembly GCA_914767635.1 of Melanostoma mellinum. Taxonomy (NCBI): domain Eukaryota; kingdom Metazoa; phylum Arthropoda; class Insecta; order Diptera; family Syrphidae; genus Melanostoma; species Melanostoma mellinum. Next base: position 20,685,325 of record OU612060.1, on the reverse strand, counting down.
TCAAAAGACTATATGCAAATAAGAAATGCACTTATCATACTCATGCGCATACTGCCACACTATCCAGTTTTGGCTAAGCTTGCTCAAATCATAGAACGCAAAGTTGAAAAAGTAAGCCCCAAAAAACAATGCACAAACTATCAAAATTGTACTTATTTTTTGTTTGATTGTCTAGGTTAGGGAAGAGGAAAAAAATAACCGTCCAGATTTATTTGTTATTGCGTCCAGTTACATTGGTCAATTAAAACACAGAGCCTCGCATATGATAAAGGAAAGCGATTTCCATCAAGTATCAGAGAAGCCTGTTAAAGAAGTAACCGAAGTGAAGACTGTGTCGAATGGTGAAGCTAAAGTTGGTAGGTGTATTTTGACATTGATTCCGCTGGGAAGATCATAATTTTTATGGATTTCAGAAAAACGAGAAAAAGAACGGGTTGAGAAGAAAATCATCAAAGTGATCTCAACAGTAACTTCAACCACTAGCGACAAAGAAATTCGTGTTGAGCCAGTTGAACGAATAGAGCGTGTGGAACGCGTTGAGCGAGTTGAACGTCCAGAGCGGATAGAACGTCCCGAGCGTATAGAGCGTGTAGAGCGTCCTGATCGCATAGAGCGTCCGGAACGTCCAGAGCGGTTAGAACGTGCTGAACGCACAGAACGTACGGCGCGTGCTGAGCGTCTAGAACGCATTGAACGTGCTGAGCGTATTGAGCGTGTGGAAATAAAAGAAGATAACAACGAGCGTGAACACCGATCACTGAAGGACTTAAAGAAGGAAGAACGCTCCCGAGAGAAGGAACGTGACCGTGAAGAGGAATCCCGTAAAAGAGACAAGGATAAACGTAGAGACTATCGTCTGGAGTCCCCTAGCGTAGTGGAGGTTCTAGACAAGCATGGTGCTACAACAGAATACTACGAGTACGAGTTAAAGGATCATGAGCGTGAGCGAGACCGTGACCGTGATCTAAGTTCGGTGTCGAATTCAAGTAACGGATCTTTGCACCGTCGTAGCCAGGACATCATTGAATACGAAAAAGGTTTGTGGTTAGAAATTTGATTTGAATATCCCAAATCTAAACACACTTCTCTGATTTCAGACTCGAAACGTCGCAAAATGGAATCAGTCAGCACAAAGGTTAGTATTATGGTGTAGCTCTGGAAAATTCTACTACTCGTAGTAGTTTGAAAAACAAAACAAAAAACAAGGATCTTAGGGGATAAATATTCTTCTCAGTTCAATTTATCATTTCTTTGCTTCCATAAAAAAAAAACGCATGAGTGTATTAGTGTATAAGTCGTAACATGGATATCAACCATCATTCAAGGCGAAGGAGAAAAGTGTTGATTTATAACTAAAATTGAAACAAAATCAAAAACAGTGAAAGACTCAAAAGACTCTAAAAGACGCCAATTATATTAAAAAAAAAATATCTAAATCAACTTGTTCGGGAAAGAGTGATGTTGTTAGTGTCGGTTAATTCATACATTCGATACCCAAGGAAGCGAGAAGCAACGGATGATCAAATAGTGGAGGAGAAGAAATCGTATCACACACTTCATGCCTTAAAAATGTTTATTTAATGCTTAGGGTGAGTACTTGTTAACGCTCTAATGTTATTTTATTTCTTTTTGCAATCTGATTACTTTAACAAACGCGTTATATGATTGGGAATTACTTACATATATGCTTTTTTTTGCTTTAAATTAAGTAGTCTATGAAATGTCTTTTTTGAGTATACTCTGCAATCTGGATCTGTGCATATTCCTCTCTCCCTAGGTTTAAGAGAGTAGAGCGCTGTTTCTTTTTCATGTGCCAGCAGGAAGAATCAAAAATGATATCACATATAAGTATGCCAACAAGTTGAGTGATTTTGAATTAATATTGAAGTGGATAAGTAGTTGGCATAATAGGTTTCATTTAGACACCGCAATGCCAGAGCTGCTCAAGCTCAACCAGTCCTTAATCTGAGATAAGTGGCGATGGGGCAAAAAACACTGCAATAAAGGCACAGGTTTTTTAATTTTTTGAAAATCTCTAGAAAAAAAAAACTCGATATGACGGTTCTTCTTGTGATGTGGTAGCTGATATTGGGACCAAGACTTAATCTGTTCCACAAGCATAAGGCTTAAACCAAGTGCTTATTTCTCTGTTGGCAATCCGATATCTGTGAATGTGACCCCGATTGCAAAGTTTAGGACTGAGCTTCCGTTATTACAGTTCAAATAGAGCTATGAGTGTCAATTCGTCTTAAGAAAGGTTTTTGGTTCCTGGAAGTTTAGGAAGCAATAGAGGAATTTTATTTTAAAACCATTGATTTTTGTACCGATTTTGACAATATTACCCAAGATATGTTTAGAAAATACATCCCTAGACCATAAGAAATCCTCTTTTATGTTTTACACGTTTGGTCGAGTCTTTTAAACGACTTGCACTAAACTTTTCTTTGGGATTGAATGACTTTCCAATTCAAACTTGGACTCATCGTATCAAAAAACGCTATCTCAAAGTACTTCCGTATTTTCCAAATACTTGCGAGATCAAGTGTTTTTTTAATGTTGACTTTAGGTTGTTCTCATATCATCGCCAAATGGTTTCCTATGAGCTATGACCATGTCGTTTGAATAATTTTCACTAAAGTGTGCTTGCAAGGAGAAGCGTCATTTAACCTAAACAAATATGGTGGCGCACCAGAGCGGGAAACGCCGGTATCCAGCGCTCGTCTGATACCTTGTGAGGGAAACGAAGGGACCTACAATTTTTTGTCGATTCCGTACGGCTATTCGAGAATGCGCTTTTCGTGGCATCAAATTACAGTCGAAGAAATTGTATGGTAAACTAAATAAATAAATAGATAAATAGGGTGGCTCAACAGAGCGAGGATCCCCAAGGCCTAGCGCAGTTCTCACAACCATGTCTTTTGAGGGAATGGAGAGAACCTACAATTTTCTGCCAGTTCCGTATGGCTAATCAAGAAAGCAATTTTCATGGCAATGAGTTTATTGACGGAGGACTTGCCAATTCTTTGCGAAAGGCGATAACCGTGAAAAAACATTTTTGCTTCTCTTGGGATTCGAACCTTTGGGTTAACAGCAGAAATGCTAACCATCGCGCCACGGCTACCACATGTGTTTTTAATTATCTATTGTGCTTTTTAATGCTTGTTGAAAGTGACGTTCAATCGAATAACTGAGTACCCGACTGTAATTTGTTCACTAATGTCCGGAATATGAAGTTTTTATCGGGAAAAGATCAGCTCAAATTTAATTTAAGAGCTACTACCCATACGCCAAGTGATCGTTACAGGAATTAATAATGTTCTCCTTCGTTAGCATAGAATAACTGATTCCCTTTCGGATAAGTTATTTTGCAAAGGCAACAGTAAACAGAAGCCAAAGGGCGCTTCCTTGGTATATATGTACCTTCTGTGATTTGGATTGTTTTTTCTAATTCCTTGGATTGTATCCGCGACTGACTTACTTATGTATGTACCTCGAAGATTATATAAATGCTTTCGTTTCCATTCCATGTGTTTATTTTGAGTTATTTTTAAATTGACATTTCATAAACTGCAAAAAAAAAAAAACAATGAAATCTGATTAAGTTTGTGCATATTTTCAAATTATACGGCAAAAAAAAAACACGGTTATTTTTCGGCATTAAAATAAATTCAGTTTCTTGGGCTTATTTTTTTTACAAAAAAAAACATACACATACTTGATGGGATATGGATGAAATAACAACAACAAGAAGATGCATACGCCTGCGCCTCCAACAAAACTACAAATCAATTTGAAGGATCAAAGGACAACATATGCTGTTTCTGTTTAATGAAAGAGATGAATCTAAAGATATCTTCAACATACTTGCAGTTTGACTAATAAGTTCTCCAGTTAAACTCCATTTTGCTGTGTAATCGGTTTAATTGCAACCTGCATTTCTGAAAGAAATTGTTCCAGCAATACAACCTTTCTTCTAAAATGTGAGAAACAAACCTCTTCGTCGGTATCTTTTCTAACCTGTTCGTCTAAATCATTTGGATAGAATCGCTGGATAACGTCTTGAAAGCAAGGAACTTCAACTTTTTGCGGAAAAGCAACCGACGTGTGTTACAAAGGAAATGGCAGAACTCCAAAACATCTTTTCAAAACCATAAAGACTAAGAGAAGACCTACATCTGTACCAACCACAACCTACAGAAGAAACAAAGTTTTAAAAGACTGGAATAAAATCTCCTTAAAGTCTCCAATACCAATCTACAATGAAAACGTACATCCTCTCAAAGTAATTCATCTCGCGGCTATCAAAAAGTCAGTAAATTTGTCTTTCAACCACCAACGTTTCAACAAAATAATGTCGTAGATCGTAAAAATAAGGAAATACAGGAAAAAAAACTAAGGGAGAGCCTCAACAACGAAACTCGCTGGATCAAATCTAAGGTTTCCATTCGTGTTCACCCAAAGTTATCATCCGATTAGGAAGGAATTCGCAAGAGTAGACAAGCTCTAATAAGCACAATCATGCGAACACATGTGCATCTATGCTGATATATCCGTCCCAACCCAGATCTAGAACCCTTGGAAAGACACCGACAAAACTAAAAACCAGTCATCAGTTACATCAGATAATGGGTCTCTAAGAAATCATTGGAAGCAGTGTTTTGAATGTAACTATCCACAACTTGGAAGAAGAGGAAGGAGTAAGGAATCATCAATAACATACTGACACAAAGCTGTGGAGTGATCAAAAAATCAAAGCCTGTCAACGAACTTTTTTGAGAAATTAAAAAAAAAAAATCACGAAGACTCTTAAAACTTTGGGGCGAGAAAAATAGTGGACAAGACGTTGTATTGGGAAATCGCAGTGTTCCTGTTTCTACAACAATACCTGATATCTTTTCGGCAGTGGAAACTTCAATGGCCAACACCAAATCACGTGTTTTCCCGACATGAATTAGAGATGCTTGCCTTATCCGGAATTGTTAGTAAACCCCTTTGAGCTAGTATCGTTTATGTGATTAGATGCCCAAGGTTGCGGTAAGTTTGCTGAAAAACATCAAAACAGTTCTCCAAAAAATGAACCAAGGTTGTGTAAAAAGTGTGTTTCAACGTGACAAAAAAAAATCGACATATCTCTAGAAACCCTTCTATTACATGATTTTTAAATAACTCCTTTCGTATCAAATTTCAGAAACAAGAAGAACCCATTGAAAGTTCAAAGAAAGAGCGCAGTTCCAAAGCAAAGGATCGCAAGGACAAGATGACCGATGAAGAGAAGGATGCTCGAAAGGAGCGGAAACTAGGTCGTAAAAGAGAACGTTTGGAAGAAAACTCATCAAATGACCACAAGCGAAGACGTGACGGTTTGTTTCGCATTTACATTTAAATATCTTTCTGCAGAAAATTGATTTACTTATTTGTTTTTTTCTTTCTTTTCTTTTCGTCAATTTAGTACAAAATGGTGAAGACGATGTAAGAGACAAATATCATCTCAGGGTAAGGCAAACAAACACATACAAAACTCATTCGTCAAGGTTTTAACAAACAACTAACATTAAATCGTTCAGGACAAATCCCCTCACGTACGCGATACTAGAGAAAGATCGCATGAAAAATTTGAACGGGACAAACAGTATGGATTTTCAAAATCTTCAAGATCCAGAATAAACTATTAGTTCTGTTAAAGCACTGTGGCAACAGCAAAACAAAAGTGAAAAAAACTAGTTTGTAAGAAAAGTCAATACAATACAAAAAAAAAAAAAATATTATAAATAGAAGCACTTTAGGAAAAACAAGAAAAAAATGCATAGGTTAATTCGAAGCAATTGATTCAATAAAATTTATAAACAAATAAAGATGTGTTTCCATTTTGTCTTAGAAGGGCGGAGCTAGTTTAGGATTGGGACGTCGATTGTTCAGTGTTGGTTAGTTTTTATGTTCAGTGATAAAATCCATTGCTGATCTGATTAGGGAATTTCTGAGTTGCGACAAAAACGGACCTAATGAAAACAACACGGGGTATTTCACGTTTGCGAAGGGTCGACAAGAGGGGGTTGTCTGAGTCACTGGAGCCCGCCATTACATCATCCAAAATCTGAAAAAGGTAGGAATCGTTAGTTAACGAATTTCGAGAAAAACGATTCGCATACATCAGATAGACTTCTTTGGAGGAGGCTTCGTTCCAATCATGTCCGAAACTATTAGGTTTTCTCTATTTTATTGTCATTGGATAATCCATGTCCCCAGTAATTGGCATCACCATAATTCCGAAAACAAGTGCGGTTGTTGTAATATACAAAATAAATTTTTAATGTCACATTGATCGGGACAGTGACTAAAAGCAACTATCCCTTACGGAAAGGACTGGTATAAGCGTATGATACCTGTAAAAGATCGGGAATCGATACCGAAATCACCTTTCGCAGCAATTGTGGAGCCCCTCATAGTAATACTGCTTTGAAAAAAGCTTTATCACTTCAGTCGTTCGTAACTGGCAGGTAGTGGTGTGTCGTATGAGTTGGTTCATCCCGTTCTGTCATGATCAAGTATTTATTTATTAATTCATTTATATGTAGTTTCCGTGGCGTAAGACCTAGCATACCTGATTGTCAAGTGAGAGGTTCGAGGTTCGAATCCCAGAAAAATTGTTTGTCCACGGGTATCGCCTCTGGCAAGGAATTAGAAATTTCTCTGATAGTAATTTCTAACATGAAAAACACTTTTTTGATAAGCGGTTCGGAAACGGCAAAAAATTTTAGGTCCCTTCTATTCCTTCACAGGGTGTGGTTGAGAAAAATAAGCTTGCGCCCGATGCTCCCCGCTCTGTTGCGCCACCCTATCAATAGCATAACATGATGTCTTCAACTAAAGAAGAAGGGTAATGACTGAGGACACTTTGGAGAAACAAAAGCATGAAATTCGTTTGTTAATCAATTGCGGTACTTCCGTACTTATTCCGTTTCAACTGAAGACTGAATCAAACTTCAAATTTAACTAATGTCGGTGTATATCTAGGTGCATATGTATGTAGATCAAATCGAAATATATTCGATAGAAAGTTAATCGAATTCGAAAGAAGTGCATTTTGAAATTCGAACGATTCGAAATTTTACATATTTAACATTCGAATCATTCGAGTCTCAAAATGTACTTCTTTCAAATTCGACTAACTTTCTATCGAATAGAATATCAAAATAAGCATGAGTATAACTGATCTGATTCGACTTTGAAAGCTATGAGTAAATAATTTATTATGAAAGAAAGCTCACAGAGCGACGAATTCTTAAAGCTCTATATTTTTGTAAATTTGCTTCGAATTGTTTCAAATATTTCAAAAAACAATCTTTAGTTGTAAGTTTTAAGGCTTTCGCGTTTGTTTATAGACATTTTCAAATTTAAAATTCCGGAATAGCCGAGTTAGTAGTGCACTAGTGCAATACTGTACTAATCCCAAACGTTTCACTAAAAGTTTAATTATGCGTGGTCACCGGGAAACTGCTTTTTAAGTGTTTTTACCTTCTTTGGCTACGGAAGTTGTAGCGGTGCGTAGACGGTTCTATTTGAAGCTGTTGTTGTTGCTGGGTAGAAGATTGGAAGCAAACGGTGATTATTATATCGCTGGATGTTTTTATGGCTATCTGAATAGGCCGTGCGATGTTGATGACGGGGTCCTATGTAGGTGTTGTAGATGCTTATTAAATGTAAAAAATGTATTTCCACACAGCCTTAGGGTTATGATATGACCATCGTTTGGACTTGGAATCTTTCATATTATTTTTAGAAAAAGGATTCAAATATTCTTTTACTTTCTTTATTTGCTATTAATTATGAATACAGTGATTATTCTTCCGTTAATGTACAGTCATTGCATTTTTATTTGCTCTTGCATTTATCTTAACTGTCCTACGTTTTGTTTCTATTTTGTTTTACAAGTGAAAACTGCAATCTTTTCTTTGTGCTTGAATATTGTAATGCTATGATTTTTTATTTTATATATAAATTCAGCTTTTTGTGTGACTTTAATAACGTGTTATCATAATGTTCATGTAAAAATATAAATAATGAGGTTAGGTGTACAATGAAATATTATTTTTTGAAGTCATCCTTGTTAAGATAAGGGTGGTTATTAATTTCTAACGATCTGAAATTTACTTTGGATGTTCAAAAGCTAGCTCCTTTATAGTTTGCTGGGGAATTTGGAGGAAAGTTATCATATCAATAGTTTTTTGCTTTCTGGACATTGAATTTAAACTAGAAGGAGTGAGTTGAAGTTGATGGATAAAGAAACCAATTAAGCCTTAAAAACCCCAAATCACGATTCTGTGTTTTAAGTAAAATAATCAAATGAATAGGAAATCCCGGAATCACATTGAGTTTATCCCTTGAATTTTACTTCGAAAACCTTCTGTGACTCTAAAACTTATCCATCGATCTTACTTTTAACAATCGTATATTAGAAGCGTGGACAAATGTGTCAGTTTAGAAATGAAACTATCATCAGAACTTTAATGCTAATTACATTCCAGTTGATTTTGTTGACTGCACTCACTTTCATGATCGTAAAGTGGATGTCAGCTTGACAATGTTAAATTATAAACTTCGCTGAATTGGTCGTTTGCCTTTTTAAGCAGACTATAAAAGTTTTTTTATAGGTGCGTTCGTCCAGTTTGTTGGCTGACACCGATACTCAACGGGTACGCGAATCTAATGGGTGGCATAAATTTCGGATTGAGTGGATTGTGTGATGATTTTAAATAAATGCATGGTATCATTGCAGCAAAATTGATTCAGGGAAAGCTTCGCGGTTCTGTTACTTCAACAGTACCCAGTTTATTCTATGAACTTTATCGAAACCACTTGGTTTTTTGTTTTATAAAATTTAGAAAATATCTTTTTGTTCTTATTCTGATTGCTTGGTGTTGGTTACAAATTTACTTAAATATTTCTGGTCAAAGTTTCTGTTTTGCTTCATGTAAAGTCGTGAAGTTTTCACAAAAGTTTAAAAATAAAAATGCCAAAAAAAATAAAATAATCTCAAATTTGAATTTATGGTGTACGTGTGCATGTATAGTAGGTACACAATATAAAATAAATAATTTCCCTAAATATATTTATTGTTTTGTTAAAATTTTGTCTTTAACCTTGTTTGCGTTCGCTTTTGTTTGTGTTTTTCATTTACTTCTACTTTCTACTCTCTTATAGTCTATTATAGTTCTACATTTTTTTATTTAATGAATTTTTGTTTTCGGTTAACATCAATCTATGATTCTAAGGCAACGATTATATCAAGATATGAATTAAGTTTAGATATGTATTGCAGATAATTTTATTGCAAGTATATGAACTACTCACAATAAGCTGCCGATGTATGTATAAGTGTATTTGGTTTTCGTTGTGCGATTTATGTGGGTTTATCGTGTGGGCAAATAGTTTATATATTATGGTGATTTTTTAGCCTTTGCGCGACTTTGTAGGGCAGTGTTTTGCTGCTTTGTGTAATAAGATATTTGTCCTTTCTTTCTTCAGTTGGTGACAACACTTGATGCGCTTATCAATGGCTCTCGGGAGTTGACGGATGTGTTGGATGGATCCATTGGTATTTCGTTGGAGAGTGTAAAGTCCGATGATGTTTCGACGGAATCGTGTTGACTTTGAGTTTGCTCGTGACGTCGAGGCTTAGCTGCTTCTCTTGGGGCTTCACCTGTTGCAGCTGGGTAGCTTGAAACTCGTTTGAGGGCCTTTAAAGATAGAAAGTGAAAGAAAACCCAAATAGTAAGTGTGACGTTTTGGTGGTGCTATGGATTGTATGATGGGTAGGTGGATGGGAATTTTTAGATGGAATTACATAGGTATCACTCTCGTTATCAAGGACTGATGTGATTTGCCGTTTCCTTGTAGCCTAAGCGAATCCTCATGGTCGGCATTTGTGTATTTGGAAACCTCCTTGGTATACCTAAATAAAAAATAGCTCAAACCTATCAGGTTAGGCATTAAAGGTAGTTTGAGGGTGGTTTTGCAAGATCGAGATCTAATATGGGTGGCCATCGCTTTTTGAGCTCAACGCGTAGTAAGGACCCCACGGGTGGATCACTGGCGTATAGCAAACAAGCTGAAAAGTTGTGATCCTTTCGAGATCGCAATGCTCGTAAAGCCGAAAAAAGTTCTGGGTGGTTTATAATTCGAACTTGTGAAATGGTTTTGTAAGCAATGTTCTAGGTTCCGATGAAATGTTTCACTTTTTGGTTAGAAATTGAATAACGTTTGATTCGCAAAAAAGTTTCTGTGTTCAGATATGGGGTGTTAGGCCTACAGTATATCTTTTGTTAATAGTTTCAACAAAATATAAATTCCATTAGGAAACTCAGTGAGGGAAGGTCGACCTTAAATGGAATCCAAGACTATGATCTTCGCGTTAAACTCTCAAAATTTGTGTTCTGTTGTTAAAAGAACAGACACAAGAAGATGCAAAACGGGAATAAAACACACCACAAAAGATATGAAAAATGGCATGATCAATTAAACGACAACAAACCGGTTGCCGTAATAATGCTGATTATGATTATGATCATTTTGAAGAAGAATTTCCTAAAAAACGTTAGATGAGATGAAAGCCCTTTCATGAATCGTTAAAATATGTGTTTTTTTGTTTTTGCTAACAAAAAAAAAATCCAATTTGGAAACACACACCTGACACTGCTGACGCATACACAGGGTGTTGTTAACAAGTTGCAGTCCTAACTGACAGGATATGGTGGATTGGTTGAGTGGTGAAGTGCATCAATAGCAAGAATAGAAAAGGAGTGTTTTACATAATATACAAAACCTTATCATTCAGTGACTCTGACGTTGTCGTTGATATGGATTCCGTAACTGGACCGATGTTTTTGCTGGACGAAAACTTCTTACGCTTCTTTTTCAAGGCAGCAATGGCCGTTAGTCCTGTAAAGAAATCATAGTATTGTTTTGTAAAACAGAAAATGGTAAACTGTCACTCTTCAATATTTATACCAGTTGAAGCATGAAAGAAGTTAGAACCGATGCTGCCATTACTGTGACAAGGACTTGCTTCACTTGGAGTGGAGTCACTACGATAGGATCCGCAATTTTGTGTATACGTAACATGTACTCCATGGACCGGAGTTTGTGGTATCGACATGGACATGGACTTACAAACAGAATCTTCAGACTTTGATCTGCCCAACATCTTTGAGACATTGCCTTCTTTAGCCGCTTCAATTAGGGTACCTGAAAAGTAAGTTCAGTATTTTTATTTGAGCCTTGTGCCTTAAATTCAATACCCCATCTCTTTTTGTGTCCAGCCACATGTTTGTTGTACGGTTTTATGGTGGATTTGTTGTATCTATTCATTGCTTGTATATGAGCGGTAGAATCTTTCAATAAATTTGTCGTACATGCTCCATTACCACAGCACGGGTTGAGCTTTTTTTGTATAAAATTCGGAGTCAAGCCATTGGTAAGGGCCACATTTAACATCTCATGTTGACTCTCGTACTGATCCAAGGATGTAGAGAATTCGGCTACAGGAGCCAATGAACCAGTTGAACCTGGCGGTGCAATATTGAAACCTTTCATAAGGCGGCGTTCTTTTTGGCGATTCTTCTTTCCACCGCCACCTGAAAGAGGGCAAACTATCTAAAAATTCGTTAATTGAAATTGATTTCAAGATCACCTCCTCCTTGTCCAGCAGAAACATTGGTATCCATTCCACTGTTCTTCAAAATCTCGACTAGTTCACATCGGAAAGCTGAGATATCCTGTTTTATCTCATTAACATCGTCTTCGGTTACACCTTGAGATTCTGCTTTTCTTTGCTCGACGGTTACATAGCGGCGAACGAGATTCCTCATTATTTGCTGAAAGATTAAAGAATGCATTAAGAACCGAGTCAAACCTCCTTATTGTTAATTGAAATTATTCTAAAGTGTTTCTTTCCAATGTTTAACTTTTTTTTAAAAATAATTTTTTTTACATATCTATATGGGCAACTATGTATACTGTCAAAGCAAAAATTAAGAAACCTCTATCAAAAGCAAGCTCGTAGAACCGCCACGTGTAGTGAAGCATCCACTTAGCAAACTTACCTGGTATTTAAAGTCCCTATCGTTTGCCTGCTGAGCCTTTCTCTGCAAAGAATAAAAGATTCATTATCTGAGACTATACATGAGATGTAAAAACAAATGCAAACCCTTATCGTCTTCAGGTGCTCTCGTCTAGCCGCTGATGAACCACTGCAGAAAATCCTTCGTGTCCACTTAAAAGCATACCAAATAGACTTAGGGGTCGGAATTATATTGAACGGTGGTGGACAAGTTCCTCCCTCTTCAAAATAACTAATCCAAAGCTTGGAGCGAGCAAATTTCCATTCAACATCAGCACGTTCCTGTCAAAAGAAAAGGAAAGAAGAGATGAGTTTCAGTTGAAATGGTCTCAAACCTAACTTTCATACCGAAATAAGTTGATAGGAATGATTCATCATGGCAATAAGGAGATTTAATAGAACAACAATATTGATGACTGAATAAGTCCCAAACATAAGCATTCCCCAGAATCGAGTGAAGATCTTAATTCCGTCCAGTTCAAAGCTGTCCAAATCAATGAGACCAAAAACGGCCCAAAACAGGGTTTGTGTCGTTTCAAAAAGACTATAATGGAAAGAAAGATTAGTCTGGACAATTTTAGTGTTCCATTATTTGAGACTCACTTAGAAAATCTTCGCCAAACTATACAAGCATTGGGGTCAGCTGTGCCATTTGCGTTGAGTATGGCATTCGATGATACTTCGGGGCAACGTTTTTTCTCGAGATCTGCGTAGTACCTGTGTGATAAACAATTTTAACATTTAGTTGAGAGACTGAAATTGTCTTGTAAATTTTTTGGTAATGCCCTAAAATTGAATGAAAAGCATGAAAAATTTGTTCGGACAAGGGAGCCAAAAGAATTGTTGGCGGAATGCGTTTGATAGGTAAAAAACACAGACGATTCGCTCAGACCTGTTATTGACGGTTGCCGACAAAAAGTGAAATCGTCGGTGCCGAACTTACTCATCGGATAAACATTTAGCTACCAAAAAACATTTTACCAAACGATAGTACTTTTGAGAAAAGTACCTTTTGGAAGTACAATGATGGCTTTCAATTTTCCTTTCAAAGCTTTTAAGGAAAAGGATGCAGTGTCTTACGGATGAAATAAGGAACTTCCATGGCACAAGAAGATCCATTCGAATCAACGGATAGCGAATAGCTCTGCATCTCTTGAAAAAGCTGAAGATCAATAAGGATCACTGTTGCTCACTAATGAAAGCTTTAAATTCGAGTCACGGCGGATAAACTGTGAATCAGCTAAGAGTAGCTGTACCCTTAGCTGTACCCCACTGCAGCTGATCATCACTTATCACTCCAAATCTGCTACACCCACTACTGAATACTATGAACCGCTGCGATCGTTATTGATCAGTTTATTGCATGCTGTTACCGATATTTGTGAAGGTTTTTTTTTTCTGCCACGTATGAGTAGTTTCTTGTCCTTAAAAATAAGTGGGTTATCACAATTAAAGCCCTGAAGTTTATAACGCACATACTTTAGACTTTCTTTACTTTGGGCCTTCACTGAAAACCCCATAGATTTTCAAGCCATATATGCAATATATTAACGCATTTAACTGGCTATTTCCCGATTGTTGGGAGTTCCTCTAAATCTCCCAAGTAATGTCTTCCTGTGGCTCAGTTGATGTGTAATGTGACATAGAAAGTATTGCTTACTTACTTACTTACTTACTTAGGTGGGCATTACAGTTCGGGGTGAACCTGGGCCTCAACCAACATCCTTCTATAACGACTTCGATTTCGGGCAAGACTTTTGAAAGATTGCTCCTCTGGTGTTGACGTTTGAGTTTCTTACAATCTGTTCAAGTATGATGTTGAAGAAATCGCATGACAGTTTGTCGCCTTGCCTAAAATCTTTTTCGACATCAAAGGTCTCGATGAGTTCTTTACCGACCTTGACGGAGCAGCGTGAATTCTCCAAAGTCATCCTGCATAGTCGTACGAGTTTTGCAGAGATGCCGAAACTAGACATGGCTCTGTGCAGCTCGTCTCTGTAAATGGTGTCATACGCGGCCTTGAAATCGATAAAAAGATGGTGAATATCGATATTATGTTCTCGGGTTTTTTCCAAGATCTGTGGGGTTTCAGACGTTCACATATTACAGCAGACAAGATCTTATAAGCGATGTTAAGGAGGATTATCCCCCTGTAATTGGCGCAATTGTGAGGGTCTCCCTTCGTTAGGATCGGGCATACGATACTGAGGTTCCATTCATCGGGCATGCTTTCTTCCGACCATATCACGCAGATCAGCTGGTGCATGCTCCTTTCCAACTGGTCTCCAGCTGACTTGAAGAGTTCGGCATCAAGGCCATCTGCACCTGCAGTCTTATTTGATTTAAGTTTGCCAATGGCAAGCTAACTTCCTCTAGGTCGGGAGGACGGCATTCTTGATCATCGTCCAGGCTGAATGGGGCAATCTGCCTGACAGCGGAATTTGTGTCCTCATCACCGTTAAGCAGTCTGCAGAAATGATCTTTCCAGATCCTCAGTAGCGACTGTGACTCTATAACTATGTTTCCCTGCTGGTCTTTACAGGCTTGAGTTCGGGGTTTGCCACCCTGGCAGGATCTTTTTACCTTTTGGTAAAACTTCCGAATCTCGTTCCTGTCATGGCACCTCTCTATTTACCCAAACGAGCGCTTCTCATGCTGCTTCTTTTTCTTTTTGAGAAGTCGGTGTTCTTCCCTTCTTTTCTCCTTGTAGATCTCGTTATACTGATCGTAAGCAGCCCTTGTTCGTTGTTGCATCAGCATTTGTCGTGCTTTTTGTTTGGCTGCATTTGCCTGCCTGCATTCTTCATCGAACCATGGGTTTCGTTTTGGTGGCCGAGTGAAACCCAGAACCTCAGAGACAGCGGTTCTGATGGCTTCTTGGCATTGCTGCCACTGGTCTTCAATGCCTTATGCTGGCGGCATGGGATTCAAGGATAAATGAAGGGACACTCGATTGGAAAAGGCATTAGCAATCTCTTGCGATTGTAGCTTTCCGACGTCATATCTCTTCACAGCGTTAGTTCGTGCTGGTCGCGAACAAGATATCCTCATTCGTACCTTGGCTACAACAAGGTAGTGGTCCGAGTCAAAGTTGGCCCCTCGGAAAGTTCGGACATCTAACACACTGGAAGAGTGCCTTGCGTCGATCGCAACATGGTCAATTTGGTTGACGGTTAATTGATCTGGGGGTCGCCATGTACCTTTATGAATTTTGAGATGCGGGAAGCGTGTACTACTTACAACAAGATTTAGCCCCGCAGCAAAATCGATTAGCCTCAGTCAGTTTTCGGAGGTTTTGTCGTGGAGGCTATGCTTACCGATTGTATTTCCAAAGATGTCCTCCTTCCCTAGTTTTGCGTTAAAATCGCCAAGAAAAGAACGATTTTCACGTCGTGTCTAGGGCACTGCTTCGAGGAGCTCGTAGAAACAGTCTTTGGAATTGTCGTCTTTCTCTTCTGTGGGGGCATGGGCGCATATTAGACTAATGTTGGCGAATTTAGCCCTGATACGGATGGTCATTATACGTTCATTAACTGGATTTTGGCTAATCACCTTATCCCTGAGTCTTCCTCTAATGACGAATCCGCACCCAAATAAGCGCTGTTTCTGTTGTCTGTAGCAGTCGCCATGTTCTTTATGCCCGGTCCACTCCATCGCACTTCTTGGATGGCGGTTACGTCTGCTTTGCAGCAGTCCAGGGCGTCCGGTAATTGTCCAGCTGCGTTAAGAGATCTTACGTCCGGAGGTAGTTGTCCTTTTTTCGTTTGCTTGGGTCGTCAACTTTGAAATCATTATCGTTATCCGAGGCTTTTTTTGTTTCGGAAAAATGTTTTTTTCGTGGTTGGGTAGTTAACCCTACGCACAACCCCCAACCTGGAGGGCCAGGTCCTTTTGGATCCCTTCGGACACAAAGGGCTGGAATATCCAGTGTCAGTACCCTGCTGCAGGGGTGTGAGTGCTGCCGTTAGCTCACCAGGAGCTCATCCGCCACCATCTCTACTTCAATACCCTGTCCTAGTATTGAAATACCCTGTCCTAGTATTGAAATACCCTGAAAGACCTTTAAACCAAATATGTTGGAGTAGCTCCTTCAGGGGTTTCTGCTTTTTTGACTGCTGAAGTCCACCGTTGAATCTGTAATTCGAATTCATCCGCTGGGACATACACGCGAAAGCTCTCGTAGACCACTGAGATTCGTGCAGTCAGTCATTGTTCGCAGATCCGACATATTTGTTATTTAATGAATGACAACATCTTATTGCTAACCGACGACGGTTGACATAAGGCGCGTGTCTTTAGCATACCGAAAATACAAAATCTATAACGCAATTCTATGAACACCCTGTGTTTTTAACTACGTATGCATAAAAATGATAAAAATAAAAGTTTTCAAAGTTACGCAAGTTGGGCGCCACTCTTCGGACTTACCATAACAATTGATTCAGTCCACTTCCAAACGCAAACAGGACCAATACGTATAAGAAGAAGAATTTCATGATGTCCATCACCATTCGCGATAATGATACTTGCAATGGTCCCAGATGAGGATTCACCGAAAATATATAAACCAACTTCAAAGAGCTGAAAATATTAGCGGCACTAAAAAGACCTTCGGATATCAACATGGGGTCCCATGTATCCCATTTTTCACGTGGCAAATCAGCAGCCGAAGCATCAACAGCCATTTCTTTTTGTACCTAGAAATAATCAAGGAACAATTTTGAAATAATTTTATCATGAAATTTCCTACAAAAAATTTTATCATTTTATTAAAAAGTTACTTTCTTACCTGAAAAAACGACACAACTCGTAATGCAACTGTTGCAACGTATAGCGAGTTTGTTACGAAATCTATAACATTCCACATGTCGTTCAAATATTCTTGCAGGCCAACATCCCAAAGCTGTTTAACCTCACTCCATATGAGACCTGAAAAAGAAAATTTAAACCTCAAGCTGAACTCTACTTTTTTTTCCATACGAAAATGAGATTTGCATTTACATAGTTTCCTGTATTTTCTATTTTAAATGCTCAGTGAACTAACTTACCGCTAACCCAAGACAATATAAGCCATTCGATGAAAGTCGGCTTAGCACCCCGTTTTGTGGGTACTTCTTCGTCAGGAATTATAGGCTCTGATTCTTGCCAAAACCAGCCACCTATGAATGTTTCGATACGTTGCGATGCTAACATGAGAAGAACTGGAAGGGATTTTTCAATTAAACTTGAACTGACACAAAGCCATAAATAAGTTCGCTTTACTTACATAAAAATGTGAAATAAGATGCGCTATGACATATAAACTTTATAAAAGGTTTCCTCATCGTTTGCCCAATGCTCGAATATGGAGCTAGGATATACGCTAGTGAAAATATTGGAAACAATATTCCTGCAAAAGAAGTTAGATTTCTAAATAACAAAGTTTTTGGGAAACAATTTTGATCTTTCATACCAATTCGTATGATGTCAAGTGTTTGCAAGGCCATATTTTTTCGTCTGAATCCTGGCAAGCCTTCGTACCAAATGCTAGCTAACAACTGCTGAACGTTAGAGTGGGCCACAAACTAAAATAATTTTTAAAAAAGAAACAGTCTCAGATTTCTTTAACGAGTGAAAAGATATACATGCTCACCTTCTTCTGCCTTAGTTTTATGGCTAGTTTTAAACGATTCAAGTGCATTCGTTCTCCATGCTCATATCCAGGACCGGTGGGATCATGATTGAGGAGAATCTCCAATTCATGCGATGTCCTTGTGTGATCTAAGAGTGCGGTGGCAAAATCCTGGCACTGCTTTCGCAATTCTTGATATTCGTTCTAAAAGTTGAACAATCATCTGTAATATGAGCTTTTGAAGATTTTTATTGAACTCACCTTAAATTCATGTTCCAAAAAGCTTAATCTACGAAGCTCCCAAGAAAGCTCAAATGCTGTTAAAATTGGGTCCTTAGAGGACAAGGCAATAAGGCTTGGACTAGCTAAAGCTCGATACGCATTTATACGTGACCTGGAGTGACGGAGTGAGTCTTCTTGGCGTGATTGAACACATTCATCACATCCGCATCTTTAGGATGAAAAAAAGTTCATAAAAAAGCTACCAAATCACTTGAGCCAGGTGTAGCCTTACCGAACATCGTGTGGCATTGGCAGCACAGAACCGCGATCCAAAAGGATTTTGATTATTTCATAGTTATCGCGATGAGCTGCTAGAATCAAAGGTGTTACATCGGGTGTAAAGGTTGATGTATCCTCAGGAGCAGACTCCCAGCTCTGAAAAAGATTTTAAATCAAACTCTCGCTTTCATGTACAGAAGAAAATGATACTCACATGACTTCCTTCATTTTGAAAATTGATATCTTCATGATCGAGAAGAACTTCAACGGCTTCTACAAATTCCTCTGAAATCGAATGGAGCAATGCATCTTTAGTATCAACATTGTGATTGATCAATAGCTCGACCATTTCAAGGTTCTCGTTGTCTATCGCCATCAGGAGGGCTGTTCGACCCAATGGGTCTACACAATTGACGTTGATGTAGTCTGTGTCCTGGGCTTTTTGAAGCATGCTATCAAATTTGAGAGTTTATTCGAATTCGATAAAATCTCGAAAATAGTGTTGCTTACCGTCTAGTACCAGCCATGTCTCCACGCTCAACGGCTAAAAGGAATTTCTTCTCTTCTAATGTTAGCTGGCGAATTTCCTGATGAGGGCGTATTATATTTTCTTCCTCCATCATTCCATGGATGCTATGTCTCTGAATTTGGATTGCTTTTGTATGAAGATTGAATAGTTGAAAATATTTGTCTTACCTTGACTTTCTTGGCAGCTTCAATCTGAACAATGACATGGCCGTCCACTTTTTTTTCACTATCCGAATCTGCATTGTTGTTTTTGATTTTGCTCAATATTGGCCCAAGTACTGATTTTCGCCTAGCTGGGCTGACAAAGTGAAGCTTTTTTCCTTCGTCTGAAAGTATGAAGCAAATATTTTATTCATCATTCTGCATCAGAGATAACCCTTCAAACCACAATATTGTTAAGCAGACTAAAAGCTAATATCATCGTAGAAGAAGGCTCTTAAGTGAAGTTTTCTTTTTCTGTAGTTGCCCAGAACTGAAGGGTAACGTAAAGTGAAGTACTCTTCTATCAAAATTTTAAAAGCAATTAATGGTCAGGAGACAAGACCAACAAAGTCTAATGGAAAAGTGTAGTCAAGTGTCTGGGCTTCAACTAACTCAAGCTGTTTAGAAGAACAACCGGTTGTTATTACCTTTAATCCTATTTCTGCCAGAGAATGCTTCTTAGAATGCCTATGAGATTCAAAACTATGCCAAGTTAGTGGAATCTAAAATTATATGTGTAGGCAACTTCACTTTTTTCTTGCAACAGATCTCAGTGACAGTTTCAAACAGTTCCCTTTCCATATATTGTTTTGACTGTCACCAACCATAGTGAAGAATTTTGTATTTTACCACGATTTTGAAGAGCGTTTATTTCTTATCGTTTTCCATCTACAATCACTAATCATATTAAATGTGTGTCCTTGATGGCCTTAGTCTTTGAAAATGGCAAAGAAATCGATGTTATTTTAATATACATACATCAGTAAAACTATTGACTGAAGCTTCTGCAACGGATGATTCAAAAACTGTCCACCCTCAGCTTCCATTAAACTTTTTTTCATATTTTAAGAACTTTAAAATAGTCATCGCTTGATGTCTGCCAAATCTGGTCCTATTTCTTGGCTATACACGATGTTCCCTAGGGCTGACAGTTAGGTCCTCTTCTTTTTATTCTTACTGTCAACTTTGTTATGGTAGCCAGCGGATACTAAGTTTAACATAATCTTTCTTTCAACATACTAATCTTGCCATTGCCAACAGTTTTTCTATAGAGATAAGATTTTGGGGACGGGTAGAGCTTGCTCAGCTCTGGGCACTGCGATGTCTGAATGAAACCTATTGTGCCAGCCCATGTGAGGTTTCAGGACAGTTCTTCTGCTCCTGAAATGAACCAGAAGTTAGCAATCTTCTGTGGGTGAATGAGTTTGAGTTTATCTAGGAGGATAATCTCATAATCAAGTATTTGCTTTCTAAGGCGGAAAAGTGCTGGACAGTCTGTAATGATGTGCAGAGATGTTTCTTCATTTTCGAGGTAAAGTCTACAGATAGAGTCCGCTACCAGCCTCATTTGGTGAAGATGTTTCTTTAAAGAACAGTGACCTGTTAGTAGTCCTGTGCAAATTTTTAGGGTTTTCCCATTGAGGTTCAGTAGAAATTTTGATGTTTTTTCAGTATATTCTGGCAGAAAAGTTTTATGAGTTACTCCAAGCTTTATTTGATTCCTCCATTAGGATGTTCTTGGCAGTATGTTTGAAGGTGCTTTTATTTACACCGCAGAAGGGTTCAGGACCGACGAATGGTTTAGATGCACCGTTTTTAGCTAAGATATTTGCCTTCTCATTGCCGTCATAGCCTTTGTGTGCTGGGATCCAGTGAAGGATTACAGTGTTTTTCCTTTCTAGTTCTTGGACTAGTTTGGATCTTATGACAGGTGAGCTTAACGCCTTTAGTGCAGCTTGGCTGTCTGAAAAAATGAATATTGTTTTGTTTTTCGTGTTCGATGAACATATTATTCTCGAACATTCGTTAATGACAAAGGCTTCAGCTTGGAAAATGGACGCGTGAATGCCCAGACTTACTGAGAAATTCGTTCTGGGACAGTCGCTGAAAATGCATGAACCTGTACCAGTTTCCAATTTCGAGTCGTCCGTATAAGAGACCATATCTTGCCTTGAAGGATGAGATTTTGTGTTCTCCCAGTCTTCCCTAAGAGGGATGACCATGGAGAAGCTGAGTTTAAAGTTGTACATCGGAATAATAGCATCAAAGGTATTAAGTTTTTCTAGACTTTCCATTATCGACAGATGTCCTTTCGGGTATGGATGTGATTTTATGTGTCCTTGATGGAAAAGACGGTGTGTCGCCAGTCTTGCTTCCATTTTTGTGAAAAGTTGAATTGAAGGTAGTCCTACAATGACGTTTAGAGCGTTTGTTGGTGTTGTACGCATGCATCCAGTAATGCACTTTGTTGCCAATCTTTGAATCTTTTCAAGTTTTTAGTTTTTCTATAAGATGTTTCAAGAATTTCTTTGATCCAACCTTTTCTGCCTACTTGGGATTTTCGTTTTTTTTAGCTTTTCAGAAAATGATTGAAAAAAGTTCGAGCTATTGTTTCAAAGTATTTATTTTTCCATTCGTCAGCTTGTAGATGAATTCGTAACTATCATTTTCATTAAACTAAACTAGAAAGCCGTATTTTTGTTTTCTGTTGTATTCTTCAAGCCCCACGAGAGGAGGAATGCTTGGATCCTTATTTTAAAATCGCCGTGGTGTGGTACCGATGACTTTAAAGTTCTAGGTTCAAATCCCAGAAATATAGAATTGTTTTTCCACGAGTATCGCCTTTAGTGAGGAACTGGCAAGTCTTCCGAGTTTAATTACACTGCCATGAAAAGCGCTTTCTCACTTCAATCGTTTGGAATCAGCAAACATGTTTAGATTCTTGAAATGCTTTAGACCCCGATGTTCCTCCAACTTTATTGCGCCATTTATATATATTTATTGAAAAGTGATCTCTTTTGTTGACCAAAAGCAAGTGTAATTTTTAAATTGGTGCCACAGGCACAATTGAGAAAATCATAATTGGTTTCACGAAGTCTGGAGAAAAGTAACTGCTATGGCTTTTTCGACAACCTTTTAGTTTTTTTGTAAATGAATAATATTTTTCAATTAAAAATTCTAAAACTTATTTCACGATGAAGGTTTAGAAAAAATCCACTGGTAACTGATTGCCCAAAATCTCCAAACGAAAACGTATAGTCTATTATTGGAAATCCTTTTTCTGTTTGCAGGCACAAAAACTCCCCATCGAAGTAAAAAAAATAAATAAATAACTGCCCTCTTTGTCGCTAAATTAAAGACGTCAAAAAATAGGGATAACACGAAATAAACAACAACATAAACATACTCATAGTTCATAAAAAAACAACACTTAAAAAAGTATGTCAAAATCAGCGAACGTGAAAGTGCCTCGACTACAGAAGCATGTTTCCAGGTCAATCAATACAATTGCATATCCGTGACTGAAGGGTTATTATTTTTTTTTCCTACGATGAATAGGAAAAGTTCAATGCCCTATACAGGAGCGCACGGTGAACCGCCTGTAATGAGTAATGTGTTCAAAGAAAAAGAGTGCATCGGGGGTAACGTGTGGTTGGAAACGTTGGCGTCTCCTTTACAAGGATATAACGCCCCACCAAGTGGATTCCCACCCCACAACTATCATTCCATACAAAGTAATATGTTTTTTTTTCTTTGCTTTGCCACCCTAGTCAGTCATTGTCTGCTGAATCGTATATTTACCACGAGCATACACAAAATGCCACCGACCACAGAGTCATAGCAGTGTAGGAATAGTGAATGACTCTTGGTTCAGTGGGCTAGGTCGCAAAAAACAGTGTCTGTCATTGGCATATACCAATAGTGGTTATATTTAAGTTGTTAGTTATTTTTGAATTGAACTTAAAATTAATACAAATTAGATTCTTCTTTTAAATTTTGTTACATGTTGAGTTAAGAAAACCACTCCTTCTTAACAAACCTTTAACAATCCAATGGTTTTTAGAAAAATGTTTAGCTTTATTTCCTTCCATGTGCCTTCTCTCACCACAAATCATCGTTTTCATCCCAAGACCTTGTTCGCTATGTAACAAGAATTATCAAACTGTGAGAAATTCTTCATAGTTCCCGATACCGACTGTTATAACTATCTTGGCACTTATCTTAACCTTTTCAAGCTTTTCAACTCCCTTTACCAACGCTACTTAGATGAAACGTAAGCCAGCAATGAACTCTCTTAATAATGAAATTTCAAGTGACGCACAAAACACTTTTAGTCTTTTAATGCACTGGCGATTCCTGTAGCATATTCTTCATTTTTTGATAGAATTAATGCTTTGCTCCATTTTTCCCCCAAACCATCGACGCATATTTCATCTCTGTCATATTCTCAATGTAAAGGCGAAACTCAACTCGTTCCTTGCCCCTTTCACACATCTTGAACCTATTGCACATTATTTGCAATAGGTTCGCAAATAGATTCTAATCGTGATGTCAAAAACCGTCTCAGTAAACTTTTCCAATTTCTTGAATGTTTGAAAGCATGTTCGATTTTATAATGTCTCGATGTTAACTAGACGATTTTTTGAAATGCAAGTTGTCGATTTCGTGTCATCTTTTCTCACCGCTTTAGAGAAAAGAAATCAAAATGATAGGGTAGTTCAACAAAGCTGGAGGAAGCTCATTAGAAAGAAACTTAAATTTTATGCCGATTCCGATCGGCTGACTTGGAAAACGGTTTTCATGGCAAGGCAATGCAATTGCTCTCGGAGTACTTGCCAGTTTCTCTCAAAGTTCGATAAAAGAATTTGAGGTCAGGCCTATTCCATATCGATATCTTATATAATCACTGGGCAAATTCCTAAACGCAAGACTTTCACATATTATGGAAAGCAATCAGTTCCTGAATGCCGACAAAAATCCCTTCAAAGCAGAACGTACTTGATTAGTTTTTTTCCGCAATTGTAAGTGAATTTGTGCAACTGTCAAAAAACACTTGGGAATTTTTGATTGCATTGCAGTTTGCAGATGTTTTTTTGAATTTGTTTGCTTAGCATGAGACTTGCCTAGCAAGGCTTGAGTTTAGGATTTTGCCAACAGTTACTATATCAGGTCCTCTAAAACTAACTCCGGTGTCCCCCAAGGTAAGTAAGTACTTAGGTCCCGTTCTCTTTACTATCACCATCAATAATATCGAAAATGGCCATACAAAAATTCAAATCCCATACCTTGTGTACCTTAGAGAAAGGAAATGAAGTTGATGTTATTGCTACTGATTTTAGTAAAGCATTCGACAAAATGTCACATAAAATCATACTTTTCAAACTAAAAATCCTAGGCTTTCTCCCACATTTTATTCCTTGGATTTGTACCTGTTTAACTCAGAGAAAATACGTAGTCTGCCTCAGATCATCTCTCTCTCTAACCCCTTAATAGCACCTCTTCTGGTGTCCCTCAAGGCAGCCATCTTGGCCCACTATTTCTTATTTTAGCAATTAACGATGTTGTCAAAATCCTTGATTGTAACGTTTTGATATACGCGGAGAAGCATTCTATCCCCCGTTGACTCTTGTATCTTACAAGATAATCTAGACATTTTCTCAGTTTGGTGTCACAAAAATAATTTAGAACTCAACGTAAGCAAATGCCACGCTATAACTTTTCCCCACAAACGTCTACCCCCGCCCCGCCCCCTCGGTGCTATTATCTACAAGGCTATGTAATGTCAATGATTTCTTTAATCTATTCCATTTCCATACCTCAAAATCAACCCTCCGTAAATCTCTTGCTTCCTACTCACAATGAACTGAACCCTTCTGATTTCATTTTGCTTTTGAATACATTTTTTGTTTTAGATTTAAGTTTTGTTTGTATTTTAGATTTAAGTTTTGCTTGCTTGTACTAAGTATAAATAAATAAATTAAGTTTTTAAGATCGTTTCTCTTACTTTTGATAAACAGATTTTAGCTAAATTGAAACAGGTGTCAACCATTTTTTATTTAACCTAAGCGAATCTAATATCCCGTCTCTGTATCATCAATCATGAGTTATTTTGTGATGGGTATTGTGGTTTCGTGGTCCAAATATGAAGACAATACTTTTAAGGCTATTAAAACACTAGACTTTGATAGCCTAAGGAATTCTCTTGCCCGAATGTGAATAGATAGCATTCAATAAGTTTCCTCCGATTTCGCCTTTGAGGACTTTCCTTGTTCAACCTTTTGATCAACTATCTTGAAAACTTCTGGAGATCGAAAAGAATAAATGACATTATGATCCTTCTTTCCTATCAAGAATGCTTCCAACAATGACTTAAAAAATCTCGTGGAACGAAGCGTATGAACGACATTCATTTGACTCAAGGACTTATTTTATGTTCTATTGACTCCCCAACTCTACACATTTAGTCGTTTGCTATTTGTAGTTCATTTGAAAAAAGGGTGATAGATAGATAGAACTGAATGCTCTGATTTGACAGACAACACAAATTTGCAAATATTTATTGGTAAATGATTAACTCGCCTTCATCAGCGTGATATTAAATAAAAGTGGATATGTAATAATTTCGTTAACTGTACTTCGTTAAAGAGTTGGGTGTCTATAAAAATATAATAACAAAACAAAACCAACATGCAACTTCATCCCTGAGTCACATTGCACTACCGTCAATAGTAATCAAAAAAGGGAACAGAAAACAAAAAGACAATAAGGAAATCGAAAACTTTCCTCAAAAATTGAATTATAGATTTGATGTCTTCTCAACCGTTGGCTTGCTTAATCTGCTTTCATTTTTTCTATTACTTCCAGTCTAAATACTAACGACATAACTCCTAATAAGTAACTACAAATTTAATTGTAGATGCGAGAGCAAATATAATTGACACATTGAATAACCACTTCGACATCACTTCGAGTGCAGGCGAGGACAATCCTTTGAAACAATTTGTCCCATTTTAATTAAGTTTCGACAGTTTCGACCATGGGTGTTGTATCTGTGTACAACACTTTGGACACGTCTATATAGTAGGGGAGCCCGAGCCGCTAAATTTGCAGTTACTAAAGCGTCATGGGGACTTATTGGATTGTGAAGTTTACGTTCTAAAACGAAAAAAAGTGTATGGCAGTTTTTCATTTTAGTGGGGCGATGGGCGTGTATGAGCTTTTAAAAATGTAAAAAAAAACAGTTAAATTGAAATACTCGAGCGCGTCAGATTTTCATAGAGTATACGCGCTTTGTCTTTCTTATAACGGATATATATTAATCTGACGATTTACTGGGGGCAAATGGGCGTAAAGAGAGGTTAAAAAAACAAAAAATAAAAAGTTATTCGAGCGTGTCAGATTTTCAAAGTGAATGTTAAGTGTACTCTAAAAAGTGTATATTTCAATAATCTGACAATTTGAGTGGGGCGATCAGTCATGGCTGATTTTTAAAAATGTAAAAAAAACACGTGACCTTGAAATACTCGAGCGCGTCAGATTTTTATACAGAGTGATCAACTTGATGTCTTCGTCCTCCAGGATGATAATCTGACAATTATATGGGGGCGTACTCTTAGTCTGACAATTTTAAAGTAACAATTCTTTGTTGTTTCTATTTTTTGTTACTGGATGCAATCAAAAAATATGTACACATATTATGTATTTAAAAATTTTGTATTGAAATTTTGTTGAAAATACTTTTAAAAAAAATCCTGAAAGTTTGAGCCCTTAATATTAATTTTAAGTGCTCGATCAAGAGGTGTGAAGATTTTCCATTGAAAATACACGGAAACTCTGATTTTTTATTTTTAAATTTCTATAACTCAGCGGCATTTCATGGGATCGCTTTAACCGAAGATGTTTTTTTCTCAAAATTGAAAGCTCTGCAAAAATGTTCTTTTTGGCAAAGTCGTTACTCATACCGGGAAGGTGGTACGGGCCACTTAACCAGATTTTTGCATAAAATTCACGCTTTGTCGCAGTTATCTCGTAAATAACAAAAGCTACAGAAAAATTGTAAATTACAAACTTGTAGAGAATTTAGTTTTCTACAAAAAAAGTCTTATGGACCAATTGCTAATATCAATATTAACCGAGATATTAACCATCATATATTATACATTTCACTGACGATTTTACCTCAATCGCCCCAACCAAAATGTCAGATTATATGTTTTCCGTAATCCTGATAAAATTACCTTCAAAATAAAAAAAAAAATAATCGCGCTCGAGTATTTCGAAACATCGATTTTTTTTTACATCTTTGTGACTCGCCTACTTACGAAGGCCCCGCTCAAATTGTCAGATTATTGAAATATACACTCTTCTCGATGTAATCAACCTACCATCTTTTAATCTGACGCACTCGAGTATTTCCGATGATCGACTTTTTTTTACTAATCTGACGGGCTGCTCTCAGCGAACGCCCCAACATTTAGGTTTAATATATGGTAGGAGTACATTACATGGTGCAAGGTTTCTCCCCATATGATTTTCTGACGCGCTCGAGTAACGCGCGAAATCCCCTCTTGGGCTCCCCTACTAATAGTATAACAATGAGCGATGCCACAGCCATGATTGAGAAAAGGTGAGCGACCTTCAATATTTAAAGGGAGAGTGCGAGTGAGATGCCACAGCACAGTGCGATGTATGTGAATAAATTTGATGCAGCAAATATTCCAATTCAAATCTAGGTCAATGGCTGCCTGCCGACCTCGAAGCAGATATAAGGCGGTTAGACTTTCTTTCATTTATTATTTCTTGACTTGTTAGGTTGTGGCAATTACTTTGTGTCGAGTGGGCGTTGTACACAGTGCACATACCTTTTCCTACGTGCTGTACTTAACACGAAAATCCTGCCTAAACTGGCAACCACAATGCATTTTACACAGGAACACAACTAGAAATCATTAAGAATAAGTAAGAAAGGTAAAAAAGTAGTGTACGAATATTGTAAATGGCATTGTGAAAATTTAGGGCAGTTCTTTAGAATTGTTGCTTTCCTTAAACTACAAAGTTCTCTTCCGATTAAAATGCAAAAAAAAGTACTCATACGCCCCCGTGATAAATAAGAAAATTTCCCTTCTTTCCTCTTTGCCTCTAACTCAAAAGAACAGAGAAATTAATAAATTAACCTTTATTTTGAGCCCACGCAAAGTGGCATTATGCAGCCGGGCATACAGTAATAGAGACGACCTATTAAATATTTGTACTATGGCTTCGGGTTACCAGTTACCACTCGTCGACGTCGGTGTAGAGATGCACCATTCGCGCCATCCTTCCACCATCAAAAAGACCGGCGACGAGTGTGTACTTGAAAGACAGCGCAAAAAGGGTTTTGAACTAGTTCTCCATTTAGGTGGATAATATTTCTCTACGTTCGTCCTTGGTGGTAGACTAGAATTTGAGTTTGCTTTTTTTATTTTGTTGCCAGAGGCTTATACGAAGTTGTTTGCCTTGCCTTTTTGTGTCTGTTTGAGGTTTTTGGATTATATTATCCTTTATTGCCACATGTTGTCTATTTTCTTGCAACTGTCGTTCTCGTCGTCTTAGCAGGTACAAAGGAATAAGTAGTATGAAATCAAGTAGCATTTATAAATTTTTTTCAACAGAACTTGCAGTTTGTAAAGTCATTGTGCAAATATAAGAATTTATTTCCTTCTACTTACCTCCTTCTTCGGTTGTTTTGGTGTCGCTCCATTTCGTCAACTGAAATGAAAAACAAAGTTAAAAAATTTGAGGTCAGCAACGATTGATGGAAATTAAATCAGTTTATTGTTTGTTAATCAACAAATCAGTGAAGAGTATGGAAATGAGAACTTATGGAAGATTTAATTTTTGAGCCATAGAAGTAAACTATTGACTCTTCGATTATGTAGGTTCTTGAACTCGTCCAGTCGTATAATTCGTTCGTTTTGAGTTTCTTCATAAATTCGGTATCCGCAAGTAGTCATTTGTGAGTTGAGGAAACTTTCTTTGCCCCATATAGCAAAAATAGAAAGAAATAAGTAGATAGGGTGGCGCAGCAGAGCGGGCAGCTTTGGGGCCTAGCGCATTTCTCTTAACCAAACCTTGTAATGAATGGAAGGTGTTGCGACTAGTACGTGGGGTGAAAAGTCAATTCCTATATCATCTGTCAGGAATGTGAGACATATAGTGTCAACCATTAAGTAGTAACACGAGGAGATGAATTGGCGGTCGATTTCTATTTCTTCCCTTTTGAACTTCAGTAGTTTCCGACTCAAAATGAGCTCCAGTCCGCGTGGTCAAATTGCCAAGTTAATTAGCTAAAGTATTTTTTTAAGTTTCTGGCTTTCATTTCAACAAAGGAACGTAGATTTTTTTGCCGATTCCGAAACGCTTTGTGAGAATGAGCTTTACATGCGAGTGAAAATTCTATCGCAGGATAAGGCTATAGTCGTAGAAAAACTTAGTTGGATGTTTCTGATGTTTCAAACAGATATGCTAATCATTAATCCATATGCACCAACCAGATAAGAAGAACCACAAATATATTTGAGACTTTCTTGTTTTTTTGTCTTAAAGAACTAGAGTATGCATGTATGTGAAATCTACAACCGTGCTTTAAAAAGAATTGATAGAAAAAAAAAAGAAGCACTCCGGGAGTGCCGACGGAAGTGAAAACAGAATTGAATTTTCAGTAAATATTTTAATGTAGGTACAGGAAAATATTTTATAATATACTTATGTAAATGTACATATAGAAGAACATCAATGAAACTTATGAGTTTTCATTCACAATTTCATCTCTTCTTTTATCATCTCTACAATCATCGTATTCTAAAACTGAAATAATAGGTCTATGGTAACTTTAATAGGAAACGAACAATTTTGTCTCAAATCTATTTAAATATATCGCAAAGACTGCATCAATCGTCGCTTTATATTTCGTTGTACTAAAACTGCGGTCATTCGTCATTGTAAATTAGTGTTCTTCTTTTAAAAATTGAAAAAGTGGCAAATTTGTAGCATCGGCAAAGTTGATGTTAAAATCACCACTCAAAATCATTGGGAAATCATCAAATCTCTCCCCAATTTTATCGTGAAGGTATGCAGAAGCGTCTTCAGACTAAATAAGTAAATTTTTATATAAAAGCTGTCGTATTGCACTTGAAGACGTAGTCGGTGAATTATAAACCCCTACTGTTATAACTTGCTGTCCATTTCCAGAAAGGCAACGATAAACACACAAATCGCCGATATCAAAAACATTACTACTAAACATATACTAGTGTAGGTACCTCGTATGCAAATCCATATGATTTGAGCAAAATATGGCAGTTGTATCGGACAACCTTTTACAGATAGCTGCTCCTGCTGCTGGACGATCGTGCCTTCTGAAACTAGCAACTTAATTGAAATCTGGAATATCATATCTATATTTCTTCGTCACCTTGCGAAATTCTGTTAAAATCAATACATTCAATTTTTTAACGATAGTCGATAGTGTCTACAGATTTTGTAACTGCGCTCGTAAACTTTGACAATAAAATGAAAGGACAATGCAATGGTTTTTCAAACTATTTGCATGCAACCATTTCAATTCCATCGATAAATCATCGCGATGAGTTGTTGATCTCTTTGAATTTGTTGTAAAGTTCGAATCATCGACCAGTGCGTCTCCTACTCTGCCATGATTCCAGCTTCACTCATCCACTTCATTGAAATGGTAGTTAAATATTTGGTGCTTTTTATTTTTTCTGCGTTGCATAAATTTTTCTCTGTCCTTCAATTCAATTCCTTTCTTTCTTCTCTGTATTTCTCCGAGTCGGTAAAAGTATACTAGGTAATGTTGCTGTTACATTCTTTTAAGTCATTTAACAGTTCAAAATTAATGTGTTTCTTGCCTCAACGGTAGAGTCGATGGCAACTAGACTAAGGGTCTCAGGTTCGAATTCCAGCGGGGGCAACAATTTTTGTTTATGTTTTCACTTTAAATAAATAAAAAAATGGAAGTCATTGCTGGGAATCGAACCTGAGACGCTGGGCTATGACGAATTTACATACGAAATACAATGAGCCAAAAAATGGTGTCGGTCGCGAATTCATTGCTTTACCCCCATCGCAAAAGTGCCAAACGCGCCTAAAGAAGTTTTCACTTCAAAAAAGTGCTTTTGAATGTAAAAAAAGCATATCTGAATTTAACAAACTCTTTACTCAACAACCATGTTAAAATTTGAGCCTGGTTATTCCATAACGGAGCATTTCGTTTTGAAAACCAAAAGTTAAGAAGAAGATATTGAAATTGTGTTGTAACATAAAGTAATCGCTAACAAAAAGTATCTGTTTTCGGCCTACTATTTCGGAATAGTTTAGCCAATATTATGCAGAGGTCACTTGAAAGTCCCAATTCAGATGCAGAGGTCACATAACCTCGCCACGTTCAGATAAAGTCATTGTTGAATCAGCCTTTTTGGTTGCCTCTCACAGTTAAAGTAATTGGACATTTTTAACAAATCCAAGGATAAAACTTTTGACAGTCTGCTTATTTGCTTATGCAATTGTAGTTCCATCGATTGATTTGATTTTTTTTTGTGCTTTTTTGAGAAAGTAATTGGAACTTGTTTTTTAATTTTCCAAGGATGACAGTACGACTGACTGTATTTCTTTCTGTTGAAACTTTTTCGATTTCAGATCCTACTTTTTCTTAAACTTGAACTTTAGCAAATGACAGAGATCGGTTCGTTCCTATTTTGCTATATTGCTATTGAAATTTTGTTAATCGTAATTAAGGAGGGAGTGCGACAAAAATTTGAATCTGTATACTTGACTATACGACCGAAGTTGGGCTAAAGGGATAAGGTTTTTATTTTCTATTCGGAGTTGTATTAAATATACGAAAAAAAACTATAAAAAAAAAACTCCAACAAAGATCACTAAGATCGAGTAGATCAAATGACCTCAACTCCAAATCTGCGCCTTGCTGTACGGCAATGGACTCATCAGTTCGATGAGACGAAACGCAGATTTGGAGCTGAGGTCATTTGAAATTCTCCATCTTCAACATCTTTTTTATAAATTTTTATTCTTTTTTAGATTTTTGTATGTGTTTTTGTAAATGGTGGACAATATTTCGAGAAGTACTTAACCGATCTTGATGAAATTTATCACACGTCTTCGAAATACAATACACAACTAATCAAACGAAAGAATTCTAGTTTTTTCGGTTTTAATTTTTTTTTTTTTAAAGAAAAAAAGAGGAGATTTATGGACCGAAATTTATTTTTTTTTTTGTAAAATTGTCTGCCAAAAATGCAATTTTAATTTTTTTGTTTTTCCCTCTTTGGAGTTCCAGTTTAAGGCCTTAACTATAACAGTTTTTGAAGTGAAAACTTCTTTAGGCGCGTTTGGCACTTTTGCGATGGGGGTAGTAAAGCAATGAATTCGCGACCGACACCATTTTTTGGCTCATCGTAATTCGTATGTAAAGTCTTCATAGCCCAGCGTCTCAGGTTCGATTGCCAGCCATGACTTGCATTTTTTTATTTATTTAAAGTGAAAACATAAATAAAAATTGTCGCCACGGCTTGTATTCGAACCTGAGACCCTGAGTTTAATAGCCAACGACTCTGCCATTGAGCCAAGAAACACCTTAATTTTGTTGCTGCTAAATGACTTAAAAGAATGTAAAGCAACATTACCTAGTAATATTACTTACCGACTCGGAGAAATACAGAGAAGAAAGAAAGGAATTAAAGGACAGAGAAAAATTTATGCAACGCAGAAAAAATAAAAACCACCAAATATTTTACTGCCATTACAATGAAGTGGATGAGTGAAGCTGAAAATTTCATCATGGCAGAGTAGGAGACGCACTGTTCGATGACTCGAACTTTACAACAAATTAAAAGAGATCAACAACTAATTGCGATGATTTATCGATGGAGTTGAAATGGTTGCATGAAAATAGTTTGAAAACCATTACTCAAATATTTATTAATTTCGTTTCTAAACTTAATGCATTGTTCTTTTTTTCATTTCATTGTTAAAGTTTTCGAGATCTGTAGACACTATAATAATAGTAATATAAAATATTATATATAATATAAAAAATTGAACGTATTGATTTTAACAGAATTTCATAAGGGTGACGAAGAAATATAGATATGACATTCCAGATTTCAATTTAGTTGCAAGTTTCAGAAGGCACGATCGTCCAGCAGCAGGAGTAGCTATCTATAAAAGGTTGTCTGATACAACTGCCATATTTTGCTCAAATCACATGGATTTGCATACGAGGTACACTAGTATGTTTAGTACTAGTGTTTTTGATATCGGCGATTTGTGTGTTTGTCGTTGCCACTCTGGAAATGGACAGGAAGTTATAACAGTAGGCGTTTATAATTCACCGAATACGTGTTCAAGTGTAATACGACAGTTTTTAAATAAAAATTTATTTATTTAGTCTGAAGACGCTTCTGCATACCTTCACGATAAAATTGGGGAGAGGAGATTTGATGATTTCCTAAAGATTTTGAGTGGTGATTTTTAACATCAACTTCGACGATGCTACAAATTTGCAACTTTTTCAATTTTTAAAAGAAGAATACTACATATTTAACAATGACGACGAAAGGCCGCAGCCTTAGTACAACGAAATATAAAGCGACAATTGATGCAGTCTTTGCGATATATTTAAATAGATTTGAGACAAAATTGTTCGTTTCCTATTTAAGTTCCCATGGACCTATTATTTCAGTATTAGAATTGTGAAATTGTGAATGAAAACTCATAAGTTTCATTGATTTTCTTTATTTGTACATCTACATATATTATAAAAGATTTTTCTGTACTTTGAAATATTTACTAAAATTCAATTCTGTTTTCACTTCTGTCGGCACTCCCGGAGTGCTTCTTTTTTTTTATTAAAAAATTCTACGGACGCACCTTCTCCCCGAGGTGGTGTTTCCGTAATTGATGTTGCAAAGGCGGAGTTTTGAATATTTTTTCAAGGAATTACAGAAATTGTTTATAAAATGATACCCGTGGCGTGATGGTTAGCATGTCCACCTGCTATCCCAGGGGTACGAGGTTCCAATCACAGCAGAGGAGTTGGCAAGTTCTCCGTTAGTAGATTCAATGCCATGAAAAGCGCTTTCTCAATTAGCCGTTCGGAACCGGCAAAAAATTGTCGGTCTCCTCCATTCCCTCACAAGGCATGGTTGTGAGAAATGCGCTAGGTCCAGGGGCTCCTCGCTCTGTTGCGCCACCCTATTTATTTATTTATTTATTTATTTATTTATTTTAGTTTATCAAATGAGGATCTTTAAGACTGTAAAAAGTTTGAATAAAATATTTAATTTTTTATCTTCTTAATATATAAGAAGAAGTGTACGTGGTTGTGATCGCATCACTTGAGAACGGCTCGATCGAATGAAATTTGTGGTAGCTTAGGGTATGTTGGTAGATGGTTTTTATAAAAAAAAATCAGAAATCGGTCTAATTTAAAAAACCAATAACGTGGTTTTCAAAGTGGGGTTTTAAGCTTTTATTTAAAAAAAAAAAAAACATTAGCTTAATATTTTTATCCCATAGTTGCAAGTTTATTGAACAGATGATGTTGAAATTCAGCGGTCAAAAATATAGTAGTGATAGGAAAATCTACCTTGAAATGTTACGAAATCGAAAAATTATGTCAAAATTTTTAATTACAATATGTGGCTGAATGTTCGTACCTTTAATTAGTATTTAGTTGCATGTCCCTTGTTAGCTATAACAGCAGTACAAAGACGTTAAATAGAATTTATCAAGTTTCCACACTTTCCTGTGCTTATCGAACTCCATGATTGCTGTAACGCTTCGCAAAGGACTGTGTTGTTGCTTGGTTTGCATCTAGAAGCATATATTTTTACAGCGCTCCATAGGTTTTCAATGGGATTAAAGTCCGAAGACTGTTCGGGCCACTCCATCACATCTACTTTATTCTCCTGGAACCATTGCTTCTTGCTGAAAGACCCATTTCAGCAAGAAGCAACTTCATTTACGGAAGCATTCAACTTCCTGCATTATCCTAACATAGAGATGCTGATCCATAATGCCTTCAATCCGCATTATGGGTCCAACTCCGTAGAAGAAAAAACATGCCCATACCATTATGATTGTAAAGTGTGGATTATATTCGGTGTTTGGAGGTCTTCTTACATATTGACGAGATCCTTTTCCACCCCTTAAAACAATTAAAGTGTAACGGGTTTTCACTATTAACGCAATGCAAAGTGGAAAAATACCAATCTGTGCAATGCTTTTACTCACACTACTATTATTTTGACCGCAACTGTACCTATGCTAGTTTGTTTGTCCGGTATAGACTCCTACACCGCCCAACGGAATTCAATGAAATTTGTAGGCTTAAAATAGTTTAGTCTAGGTGTGCTTTCTGTGAAAAAAGAAAAGATAGTGGGACAGGAAACGTTTCGACAAAGCTCAGGAGCACCCGACTGCTTTGCCTTTTTTAACCTCAAATTTTTATGCATCGTTTTGTTAATTGTAGTCGCTCTGACACGTTTGTCCGGCTTTTGCTCGTCTTTGGGAGTGGGACTTAACCCTCTAAGCCTGCAACTAAAATTTTTACTAGACTTTATTGTTGCAATGCATTGATGTCGTGTGGCCAACTAGAGAAAAGTCCTGAGTCCATCATACCCATGTCAACGTACTCGCCTTATTGACCCCAATTTTACCACCCCTCAGATCTACAATCTCACTTCCTTGCAATCAGCCAGTTAAACCAATCAAAACCTCATTAACCTCAAGTGCATATTTAGTGGAAAGGTGTATACAAAGTATAATTTTTCATTTTTATTTTTATTGTAAAATATGAAAACCCTTCTGACCGCCTTTCAATTTTTCTATTCTCAAACTATAACATGGTATTTGATTTTGCATATTTAGTAATTGAATTTTAATTATTTGGGGTCCTTGATATAAGGTTTATTTAGCAGAAACTAAGTTTAAATCTCATTGTGGTTTTGATATTTTTTTCGTGGATATTCCGTCTTTTTTCGGAAATAAGCATATACTTCTAAAAAAAATGATGCAATTCAAAAATTTACACATATTTTCTGTTTAGCTGGGTTCAAGTTTAAAACTCATATTGTTTAATGTTCCATTCATCTTTTAGAGAACTTAACTCGCAAAATCATTCCACGAACATTGAGAAATTGGAATTGCATCATCCAAATCATGCAAGTTTTCTATTACTGAGTCAATAGTAGGCAACTTTCTCTTTGCTTTGAATTAATACCACGTTCACATTTTCTACTTTATCAAGTTTATCTGTGTCCTTTAAATTAATTTCAATTCAGCTTGTTTGCTTACCTTTTTTATATGTGACATAATAATCGAACTTTTCAAGTTAAAGCCAACAACGGATAAGTTTGGAGTTTGCATCTTTCGTTAAGGTATGATGTTAACGGCCAGTTATTGAAATTGTCTGCAGCAGAGATAATTACAAAAGTATTTAACTACTGCCAAAATCCCTTTTTAGTGGTTCTTAAATTTTGTTCGCTTTGGATAATGTGTTGCTTGCATAAAAAACCGACAACCGCTTCATATTTAAACCAATCAGCCCTTGAGACAAAACTGCACCTAGTGCAATTTTTCTTTTGCCATCCTTTGTAACGTTAAGCGGTTTAGAAAAGTCAAGATACTGATAGTTTCACAAAATCCTTTCATAATTCAAAGCACTATAATTATATTTCTGCACTTCAATTAATTGGGTTATTCTTTCGAAGGCATACTCTGTCATTAGTTAAATCGATTTCGCGAAATCCTTAACAAATTTTCGGTAACATTCTAAAAGCCGGCGAAAAGATTTAATTTGCTTTGTTGGTTTTTACTCACAAATTGCTTTTATTTTGTCACTGTTTAACTTCCTCTGAATCAATATCCTTTTTGACTGACGGCTTAAAGTGAACTTAGCGGGTTTTTTTCTATTCACTACTCATTCAGTTTCACTAGTACAAGATTTTTGGAAACTAAAATCGAAAGTTTCTCTTGACAAAAGCAAATGTATTAAGTACCATATCGGTTCAATATTTATTATATACTTGGAAACCACTCAGATTTTTGTCTGCTTATCTCGTTCGGGGCTTCCGCGAATCGATTTATGGATTGTTTCAACTGCAAATGGAGCTCTGTTATCTAAATGGAATGTGCCGCACATTTGTCTTTTTCGAGATTAAATTTGTTAGTATTTTAAGTACATATATATACGAATGTTCTTATGTATACAGCTGTTTTGTTTCGGTATCCACACGCAATAGCCCCATAGGTTGGTTAATTCTATGGAAAAAAGGGATAACCTAGCAGAGCAGGGAATGTATATACATAATTTGATTAGGTAGCTAGGGTGTTTAACAGGAAACTCAACAAACAAAATATCAATAAATGTTTCGTTTAAAGTGCTGGAATGAGGAAACAACAGATTCTTCGGTTGCGGCTTTTAGTTACATTTAGCGTTTCCGGTTTCCATTTTTTATACATATACACAGGTCAACAGAAATTGGGGAGCCGTGAATAATAAGGAGCTAGACACCCTAAAACTTTGGTTCAAATCACACTAGTTAAGCTAAAGGTTAATCTGAACTTGGTAATTTCTCCAGGAAATATAAAATTCCTCACGTTCACCCATTTTTCATTGCTGGTCTAATGGTCTAAGGTTAATTTTCTCCCACGCAGCAGAAGAACACAGTGTGATATCAATGGTACTTTTACTACAAGTTTTAAAAAGAAATTCGTCAATTATGGTCTTTCGTCAAGAAAGGACACCCAACAGTGGGGCCGCATTTTGTAACGTTTTGACGACTATCGTCTGAATTTTAGGCACAAAAAAAGGGGATGAACCTGAAAAATTGCCAACATTTGCAAGACGATAGTAAAATAGCTTTCCGCCAACCACTGAAAATAAGATTATATGAAACAATGGCAAGGAGCATACACCAGCTGATCTGCATGAAATGGTCGGAAGAAAGCATGCCCGATGAATGGAACCTAAGTATCGTATGCCCGATCCTAAAGAAAGGAGACCCTCATAATTGCGCTAATTATAGAGGGATAAGCCTCCTTAGCGTCGCTTATAAGATCTTGTCTGCTGTAAGATGTGAACGTCTGAAACCCCACGTCAACAACTTTATAGGTCCTTATCAATGTGGTTTTAGACCAGAGAAGTCCACAGTAGACCAAATTTTCACATTACGGCAGATCTTGGAAAAACCCGAGAATATAATGTCGATATTCACCATCTTTTTATCGATTTCAAGGCCGCGTATGACAGTATCTACAGAGACGAGCTGTACAGAGCCATGTCTAGTTTCGGCATTCCTGCAAAACTCTTAAGACTATGCAGGATGACTTTGGAGAATTCACGCTGCTCCGTCAAGGTCGGTAAAGAACTCACCGAGAACTTTGATGTCGAAAAAGGTTTTAGGCAAGGCGACAAACTGTCATGCGATTTCTTCAACATCATACTTGAACAGATTGTAAGAAACTCAAACGTCAACACCAGAGGAACAATCTTTTAAAAGTCTGTACAATAAGTCGCCTACGCAGACGATATTTACGTAATGGGAAGAAAAAAGCGTGATGTCATAGGTGCTTTTGCGAGTATTGAAACAGAAGCGGCAAAAATGGGTTCGATGGTTAATGAGGGTAAAACGAAGTATATGCTGTCATCAAGCATGGACACAGAACATCAACGAATTGGACAAAACGTCACAATAGACAGACATAACTTCGAGGTAGTACAGGACTTCGTCTAGTTCTAGGATCCGCTATAGACACGGAAAACAACGTCAGTGCGGAAATCAAACGGAGAATAACTCTTTCCAACCGTTGCTTCTTTGGGGTAAGAAGGCAATTGAGAAACAAAACCCTCTCCAGAAAAACCAAGGTAACCTTGTATAAGACCTTAATCATCCCAGTCCTGCTTTACGGCGCGGAAGCATAGACCTTATCGAAAGCTGATGAGGAAACCCTTGGCCATTTCGAAAAAAAAATTCTCCGAATGATCTTTGGTCCCGTATGCGAAGACAATGTGTGGAGAAGAAGATACAACAATGAGCTGTATGAGCTCCGGCTCGTCGGGTGTTCGAAAGCACATTGCAGGGAAATCGCGGAAGGGGAAGACCTCGTCTTAGATGGCGCAATCAAGTGGATGAAGACCTCAACCGACTTGGAGTGCGAAACTGGAGAGAGCTCGCCCGAAATCGAAGTCGTTATAGAAGGATGTTGGTTGAGGCCCAGGTTCACCCCGAGCTGTAATGCCCACCTAAGTAAGAAACAATCTTTTAATGATGCATTCTACGATAGACGATTCAACGATAATCGTCTGAAAAGTAACGGAATCTGGGCCCTGATATTTTGACCTAAACTTCGATCAATTCTAAATTCCTAAATTCAAAATCTTTAAGGTAGTTCATAGCTTTTTTGGAGTGAAGTTTCTTATCGCAAGTTTTTTCTACGGAATAGAAAATGATTTTTTCATCCATAAAATAAACAAAAACGAAAATAGAAGAATATTTTTGCAGGCACACTGTTGGTCAAACGCAATAAACAGAATGCATATGACTGACAGATAGCAGATGACAGATGGTAGATGCCTTTGTAATAAAGAAAAATATGCGACAGACGTTCCTGCAGTCACAGGCAAAATATAAAATGTCTTATGTCTTATGCCTAGCTGAAGCCCTACCAATTGTTAAAGTCGATTTTCAAAACTGCCAAAAGTTTATATATACAAAATCTGCGTCACAATATCGCTTTCTTTCTCAATGCTTTGTTTGACAAACGTAAGAAAATGTAACATGACCAGCTCAAACCCTTCTCATGATACAGCTTCCACCCTGTAGGACTTATTCCTGTTCAAAAACGGGACACTCTACTTTATTCCTATAGCTTGAGGCGGCAGACTGCATGATTTTCAATCTTATTATCCCGCTTGTTGACCTTGAAAAGAGCATAATTCGATGCGTTTGACAAGAAAATTTTAATTTCAATCCATTGTACGTCAGTACGATAGCGTACAATGAGGATTTCTCAACGTTGACGATACCTTTCATTGAAAAGTGATTTTGTTTGAGTTTTTGAAATCACCGAACTTTCAAAGGGGAGTATATGTTGAAGCGTAAGGAATGTCAGTTCCACATAGGTGTCCCAGTTTCCAATTCTATGTTTTGAAAACAGCGAATACCTTTGAAATTATTATTTTTTCTAAAATCCGTTTTTGCCCGAGCCGGCATCGTAAAGTAAAAGCTGAAGAAAACGCTGTCGTAAATCATAGTTAAAATTAAGCCTTCTCCTATTATGATCTCTTATCGAAAAAAACTGTCATAAAATTAACACCAACACTTTGATTTAATTAAAGAAATCCACTTAGTGCCCCTTTCAAATATACACCATTCATTTTTCATTTCACACAACACTGCGTCTGTCATCGCGTTCGCAAGAACATTTTTCTTTCATCCTTACTTTGGCGTGTGTACGAGATGAGCGAGTTATTATATGGCTTTACCTTGAACACACAAATTTTAAATTTTGCACCTCTGCTCTTGTGAAAAGCGAAAACGTCCTTGAATAGATGGACCTAACAACCCACTGCGCCTTCGTGTTTGTCCTTCGTTCTATGAAACACAAAAAATAAAGCAACCCCCTTCACTTTATTCATCATGTGCCACAAATTCAACATCCACTTGCATCCTTACACGACAATTTTCCGAAGAAGAACAAAAACAACATCTAAACATCCATCCCTTGACACTTTCTAAAATTGCATTTACTTCACATTTACCTCATCTAGGCGAGCCATCCATGCAATCAAATGTGAAATGTCACTCATACACGGTGTAAAGTCTGTTCACCTGAAGGCGTCGCGGCGGCAACGAATAAATTTTACCTTGACTACACCACCAAGTGACGGAACCAAACGGAAATGTCAAGAAAAAGAAAAAAACTAAAAAAAAAATTTTTTAAACAGAGCGGATGCTGTGCCGTTTGGAGGGAGTGAGTTTGCTTACCTTGAGGTGGGATTTCCTTCGAAGAGCTGCTATTGATCTAGATTGTTGCCTTAGCACCTCCAGTGCAATGGACGGATGGCCTCTTGACGGTATGAGGGAGGTTTACAAGCCTCCTTCAAAAACAAGCGGAAGGGAAAAAAATGTGGGACACAGGAATTTCTCTGTATTACAAAACTGCAGGCAATTAAAGTTTATTGCCCACCGAGACCAAGAGTGCCGTTATAGCAGTGGTGATGGTGTTGGCTAGTTGTTAAGGGTGAAAGCAGTTAAGCTCCAAAATTTCGATGGTATAAGTTATAACTATAAGTACTTCATTTTAGAAAAACACGGTGGTTTTGATTTAACGTATTTGATAAGGAAGGGTAGGCCAGTGGTACACTTTTTTTCTTCTTTCTATTTTCTTTTGATATTTTTGGGGGTGGCGCAGAAAGAGTATTGGAGAATATTGTTTTTATTTTTATAAGGGGTGTTGCACTCGCGTGAGAATATCCACCAGCAGATTCGACCGTTCTGGCTTAGAGAGAAACTACAACTGAACTAATGGCAGGAGGATTGACTAACGTTTACTTCCCGGAGAGCTCCTGGTTACGATATTTATGAGAATGTCGGTGAGTTGAGTGCATGATGTGCATGTGGTGTGCTTCGTGCACTTTATTGCAAAGTGCTCTCTTTGGGTTGCTCTTCGGACTTGTGAGATGCACACAGGGACGGTTAGTTGGGAAATCGGACTTTTGTGTAGGGAATGGATGTTACAGACATTTTGATATTTATTCAGTAAAACCAATCAATAGTTAAACTGAGAATATGGTTCAATGCGGGGTAAAGAACAAATTTTTTGAATACCATGACTTCGAATTGAAATAAAATTGGAGAGGTTGAACGCACGTACAAAAAAATTCCATCCTTGGGCTTAGATTTAACAAACTTCTGGTCTTTAGTTTGTGTAATGGAATTTTAGATGTCCAGTCATCATTTGAGAAAATGATCAATTAATGTATCTTCAAATCCGAATTGGTATTACCCTACAAAAAGCTTTAGGTTTTATCTTCTCGTTTATTCCTTGCCCTTTTTCCAAATGGAAGTGTTTCCGCGTCGAAGGAAGTTTCTGTTTTTGACGAGTAAAGTGATTTGCAGTGAAACGACGAATTGGACAAAACGTCACAGTAGACAAACATAACTTCGAGCTATTACATGACTTCGGATCTATCTACCGACGAAACACAATATCAGCGTGGAGATCAAACTGAGAATTTCTCTTGCCAATTCCTGGTTGGTTGTTTGGGTTAAAAAGACAATTGAGAAATAAAATCATCTCAAGGAAAACCAAGGTAACTCTTATAAGACCTTGTTCATCCCAGTCCTGCTTTACGGAGCGACGTTTCGAAATGAATATAATCGGAATGATTTTTGTTCCCATATATGAAGAGAATGTGTGGATAAGAAGAAGGCCTGTAATGCCTGTTCTGCGACGTGAGAAAAACTAGTAGATCACGCGAGGCTACTATGGCTACATGTAGAGCAGATGGACACCGCAATGGCCCGGGTCGACGGTTATTCGACAGCACTTTGCATAGAAATTCCGGAAGGGTGAAACCTTGTCTTTGGTGGGGAAATTAAGTGGAAGAAGACTTTAACCAACTTAGAGTGTAAAACTGGAGAGAGTTTACTTGAAATCGAAATTAGTTGAGGCGCAGGTGAAACCAGAACTGTAGTACCTAAGTAAGTAAGTCAATGTAGTCACACTCACAACCCTTTGAAGTGCGCGAGAATTATAAAAAAACGCTTTCCATGGCAATATTGTAATTACTCCCGGAGGACTTGCGCTAATTCCTCGCCAATGGTGATACCCGGGGAAAAGCTATTTTTAGTGACTGGGATGCAAACCTTGAAATTCCAAGTCACATGCAGGACATGCTATTACCATTACCCCACGGATACCGCGAAGAAATACTTAGTACCTTACTAAATAAACAGCAACAACAAAAAAATGTATAAACCATAAGCATTGAACTAAAACACAATTTTGCAAAAAACATAAAAAAACATAAAAGTACCCTGAAAGTTACAAGAAAACAGCCGGAAAGCTTTTTTCGTCCTCATTTTCGCGGGAATAACTGTCGGACAGATGACATATTTTTAGTATAACTAATAATTTCTTAAACAATGTTTAAAGGGTCTTCGCGCACAAAAAGTGAAGACTTTCGGATGTTCCCCGCTGTCGATGCCGGTAGGGGCTGAATCTATCCTACAAGAAAAGCGTACCATTCTCAAATTTAGGCAGGTGCTTCTCAAACATCATTGCTCTTACTTGATAGGATTCAAAATAGAGCATCAAAATTGATAGATCAATTGTAGGATCAATCGATTCTTGAAAACTCGTCTTCGAAACGTTTATTATCTCCCTCTCCCTCTTTTATCACTATACTCTAGTGGAAAAGCCAGTTGTAGCATTTCCCTGAAACAATTTACCCACTACACCCTCCTCAAAAGGAATGCGCATCAGATCTTCCTTCTGCCCAACTACGGTGATAGTTAAGTACAAATATACATATCCTTAGCCGCTCTGCTATTATGTGGAATGCTTTAC
This sequence comes from Melanostoma mellinum, assembly GCA_914767635.1. Classification (NCBI taxonomy): domain Eukaryota; kingdom Metazoa; phylum Arthropoda; class Insecta; order Diptera; family Syrphidae; genus Melanostoma; species Melanostoma mellinum. Next base: position 20,641,934 of record OU612060.1, on the reverse strand, counting down.
CTAACCTAATTTTCCCCAAGCTTTACTACGCACAGAAATGTATAAATGATGTGAATCTTCATCTCCTATCTCCTATCCTTCTTTCCTAACACCTGCATTGTATTTTTCATCATTATTAGGTTAGTCCCAACCCCTTGAAATGGTTGTGAATATTTTATAAAAGTAATTTTGTATAAGAACAAAACAAAAAAACTTCCCAAAATTGAACAATAAAATAAAAACTAAAAAATGAACAACATACACCCCAAAACACATTTTAAAAAGCACGTATACGCCGCAGTGTACTCACAACAAACGAACATTCTTCTCCATTATTTTAACTGAGCCAGTCCACCCCCGGTTGGAAAACTCTATCTACCATATAGCAAAAAATAAATATATTTTGTGTGTATGTATAGATTTCGCACTCTTATTGTGCTTATCCCGATGGGAAATGATAACACATCATGCATTCCAGTTCCAAAAATATTATGCACTCCAAGTTCAAAATGATGCAATTTGTGCGCAGGCTACAAATGAGAAATGAGAAACTGAGTCTTCTTTTTATTAGAACTGTTATTATTTATACCAATACCCTTAGCTTATTCTCTTATGTGAAGAATGACTAAGTTTTTTTATTTATCTGCGTTGATCGTTCGACTTGCGAAATTGCAAATGCGGCTGAATTTAGGTTTGGGATATTTGTGTGTTTTGTAAGTCTTTCGGATTTGTATGTTTTTCTTTTTTCTTTCTAATAAATGCGTTGTGGAGTCTGATTATTGTTTAGGATTTATTTGTAACACAAATAGAGAAACAAAAATAAATACTTTGATAGATACATAGTTAGATAATATATGTAGGTACGTGAGTAATAACGAAAAATTTTCTAAGGGAAACATACAATATTTGGTGTTCGGTTGTTGAAAGGAACGGTTATATTTTCACGGTAAAAAGTTTTACATTTATCATATAAAATGTATTGTTTTGTAAATTGATTTTGCTGTCGATGCGCTGAGCTTTTTGTTTATTAAAGAGCATTCTTTTACCAGAGTTGAGACTTTATTGCCTTTTGGAAAGGAAACAAACGTGTGTACGTGTCCACAAACCGGTTAGTTTTTGTAAGGAATCCCAGTCGAGTTTAGTAAATGGGTAAGAATACTTTTCCGAACTGTTTTTTCCTTCAAGTTTCAGACACATACCTGAGCACTTGCCAAACCTTTTTATTGGTTTGGCAAGTGCTCAGACAGCAATTACACTGATTGAAAAGCGCTCGTTTGGAGTCGACAAAGAAATTAAAACCCAGTTTTGCGGCGAGTTTCATTTAATTTTATATCATTTCATTTTATTTACATAGTATTAAGCCTTCATAATCAATCTCATTTATGGCTTAAAAAAAGTAATTCACAATATAAACTACAATTATTAATATTTATAGTAAACTTGCCTATACTTAACCCAAAGAAACAGCTGTTGGGAAGAGTAGTTCTCCATTTGATCTCTGCACTGATGTTATTTTCCGTGTCTATAGCGGACACTCGGTAGACGAATTCCTGTACTTCTTCGGAGTTATGTCTGTCTTTGGTGACGTTTTGTCCAATTCGTCGATGGTCTCTGTCCTTGTTTGATGAAAGCATTTTCTTCATTTGGTCCTCATTGAACACATTTTTGCGCGATTCCCATTGATTAATATCGTCGATTTATTCAATATCGTCTGTTCAAAAGGCAGTCTGCAGAAGTGGTCTTTCTTTCAATACCAACTGCGAGTGTACAACATGGTCCTGCTGATCTTCACAGGAACGTGTTCTCAGTTTGCCAATCTGGCATAATCTTTTACGTCTTGGTACCTTTCATATCTCATTTTTATCACGACATCTCTCTTTTGTGAGTTCGGTTTTCTTTCATTCTTTTCTCCTTTCGGATGAAACAACCAAAACTAAATGGATGGAATAGAGAGAAAACAAAACAAAATAATCAATAGCTTCAATAGCTTCATCTGCACCAGTTTATACTTTATCTTTACCTTTATTCCCAGTTGGATTTAATTTTTGCAATGTCCACCTGTTAACCCAGTAAATTCATTGCCATGAAAAGCGCTTACTCAATTAGCCGATCGGAACTAGCAGAAAATTGTAGGCCACCTCCATTCCCTCACAAAGCATGGTTGTGAGAAATGCGCTAGAGGCCCAGGGGTACTCGCTCTGTTGTGCCACCCTATTTATTTTATTTATTTATTTTTCAATAAGAATTAAGTGTATTTTGGCTAAGGATGGTCGTGCAATTAAAAACCGGCTAATAGTAATATTCTATTGTTATACTAGTACTATTGAATAATTACTGACACCTGACCTACACGATTTTTTCAAACACGGCATAAGAACCTTGTTAACTAGCAGCAGTTATCTGATTTATTGTTATTTATGTTTTTGACTCTGCTTTCCTATAATTTCATACACAACCCATTTTCGAATGATTCAAATTTAGATTTCAAAATATTTTCCCTAAGAGATTTAATTATACATAATTGGTTATTATAATCAAATACGTAATAACATTGAATAATTACATATAAAAGCTGACACCCGACCTACACGACTTTCTCAAACACGGCATAAGAAGTTTGTTACGTAGCAATAGTCGCCCTGTTATTATTATTATTTATGTTTTTGTCTTTGCTTTGGTAATTTCATACACAAACCATTTTCAAATGAAGGAAATTTGGCACTTTAAATTTTAAAAAATGTTCCTTTAGTGATTTATTATAATTGATTATAATCACATACATAATGCTCACAACCCTCACCATCATTTTACACACATTTTTAATCTCAACAACCTCGTTGGTAACCAACGAAACATTAAAAATATCCTTTGGGACTGGATTAGCAAAAAGGTGAATGAATTAACTAGCTGCAATAGCGATACTAGCGACATGAGATCTCCTGGTGGCGATTTATTCCGGTGTCACTTCTTTATGTAATTATTCAATGCTAGTACCTCACGATTTGCTTACATATTTCTGTAACTTATTTATAAACCTATAATAGGGAGTGGATAGCGGTATGTTCCTCTTAAAATATCTCTGAACAGAAAAACCTATTTATATAACTTTTTGAATGTAATATAGAGGTAGAATATGCTGAACGCCGATTTAGGTAGAATAGAGACTGAATAGGTTTTTGTCATCGCTATTTTAAAATGATAGGGTAATGTTAGTACGTCGGCGAATACATTGATGGCTTTCAATGACCGTTTTGTTTCCGGTAGTGAGGTATACCTAGGTATGACCATTGTATATGGAATCTATAGTACCATCGAAAACAAAAACGATCGCTCAAAGCCATCTATTGATCCGCCGGCGTACTAACATTCCCCTGTAATATCTAGAGCGCCGGCGGATCAATAGATGGCTTTGAGCGATCGATTTTGTTTTCGATAGTACTATAAATTCCATATACAATGGCATGACTCATCAATTTATATAGATTTCCCTTTTTGGTGGTTTTCTTACGCACCAGCTGTTCAATAGGTAAGATATACACATCATAACTTTAATAGGTTTATAAATAAGAATTTATGCTACGTAGAATAGAGTGCTATTCACTACATAACTATTCATCTATTCAGAGCTATTTAGGGAAATCTAATAAATACGGCTGATTATGTTTATAGATTAATGAATAGATTTGATATACACTGATACACTGGTAGACTAAACCTAATCGTATATCTTTCAGGATATTGGAGATTTGAAATTACTTTCGAGGTTATTGACTTTTTTCATTTCTTGTTCATTTAGAAGGAAAAGGAAATCATAAATAAAAAATGTACTTTGAAGATATCTTGTGTGGTCACACCCTTAACACTACGAATTGTTAACCAAAGAGAAATGAGAGTTGACAACGGCTTTACTGGAAACTGGAAAAACAAATGGAACCGGCAATAAAGAAACGAAAACCTGTTAAAATTCAAAACTCAGTTCTAATTATGGTCGTCTCTTTTTAGTAGACGACTTACGGCCAGTGCTTGAAAGAGACAACACAAAAATCATATTCTATGTTTTTCATTTTTCTTTGTTCTCTTTTTCCAGTCATTACCAGTTATGCCACTCTTGCAACATATTTTCTCACTGAGAATAAACTTGTTATATTTTTAATTTAAAATCAGAAACTTAATTGAGTGTTTTATGTTTCTGTCTTACTACATTTTTAGTCCATTTTTTATACTTTAACCTTTGTTTATAGAAACTTTAGTATTATTATGTAGACTTTTGAACTGGTTTTGAACCTATTTTCTCCGCTTGAAACTATTGGTTTCATTCACCTTTGTCTAGAAAATTGAATGCCGCGCCACCGCGTTCCTCTGGTCAATAACATTGTTAAATCGCGTTTTGAGCTTACCATATTTTGTATATACAATGCTTTTACAGCGATTTTCATAAAGAAGCTAAAAATTTTGGTGACACCCGAGACTGCTTTTATGTGTTGAGTAAAATTTTATTGAAATTCACCAATCAGCGGTTTGTTACGCTCTTTCAAAATGGTGCTTTAAATCAAATGTAATGAAGATTATTTTATATACGCTGTAAACTTTTTAGTATTCAGAACCAGTTCACAAGGATACTCATTCGTTCACATTTTCAAAGATATTTTTGAGGGTTCGTCAACTTATATTCCTTTGAATGAAAGAAGACCGTATGAAATGTATCACTTAGAGACGTGTTAAGCTCTAAAATTTCCTTACAAATATGACAGAATATGCCTATGAGAACTACTTCAAGTTATCTGGATGAAAATTTTTCATTGAGCTCATTACATGATAAAACTAAAGTGGCAACACTTTTTTATATATCGCCCAACTTTGTGCCTTGTCGTTTGTCGATTTTCACTACATCAGTTTTCCATCAGTCTTCCTCTTCATCTGTTGTTTTGTAATTTGTTTGCCGCTTGCGATAGAAAATTGTTCCTGAAAAAACTTCTCTTTTCTCATTCTGTTCTGTTGTGAAAAAGAAATATAAATTTCCTTATTTAATTAGTCTGTGCTAAAACAAAAACCTCATCGTCAAAAGGTAAGTTAATTCTGTAAGTTTTAAAAAACAAAAGTTTACTTTGCCAACGGATGAGATGAAAAAAGAAGTTCTTTCTTTGATCTCATGCGAGTGAGAGACTGGAATTTGTCGGTGGCGATGTTTTTTTTTTTGGCGCAATTGTTGCATATACCGTAAACGAGAGGAACTGAGATGGCTTTATTTGAAAGTCGGAATGAGGCAACAAAAGAGAGGGAGACAAAGAACCAGATTTTTCAACTTTTTTTTGCATTCATACTTTTCAGATTCCAGAATTCAGTTTCAGATTCAGTTATACATTTTTCAGTTCTAGAAGTGAAATTGTTTTAAAAAGAAATTGAAATAATTTTTGAAGAAGTTTGAAGCTCTGTGTTTAAGCGATGTGAAAAATTAATGAAATAATGGACATTATTTGCCCTTCTCAAACCCCCAAATGTAAGTTGAGATTTGTACTTTTTTTCATACATTTTTAACTCTCCTGGAGAAGCGTGATTTTCGCTATTTGCCAATGCGGTGTCAATGCCTTTTGTGGACAATGCGCGCTCTGTACAAGGTTTCGCCCTGTAGCATGGCCATCGTCATCGTCATCGGCATCGACATTACCATCATCCTTGTCTCGTGTGTTGCTGGCCGACGACGCACCAGCACCAGTTTCTTGGTAGTTTGTCTAGTGTTTGCTGTGCTGTGCTTGCTGTTCTGGCATTTTCATTGCCACGACCTACGACGATCAGCAGCAGAAAACGTCATTGAATCTTTCTTTGCTCGTACTCTTGACTGCGCGGCAATAGCAATCAGGTTTCCTGGTGAAATGTTGTTTCTTTTCATAAAAAAAAGAAATTGTACATATATATATGTAAATATCTAGTATGTGAAAGTATAGAAAAAAGAATTTCGCACACTTAACTACTCTTTCGTCATCAACTTGTTTTCTTACCGCAAATGTCTTATATTCCTTTGTACCTTCATATTTGCCAAATTGTGATTATGACAAAAGACAAAGTAAATCAAACTCAACTAGCCATGTCCAGAGATGGATAGTCGAATAAAAGAGTGTGCCCCCACAAAAGTGCGCCATGCCACTGCCGCGCCACGGTTGTTTCGCGTCGTCGTCGTCATCGTGCAACGTCAGAGTGCTATTTGCATTGCCGCATGAAAGCCGGGTTGGGTAATGGGTTTGCATTGGGTAGAAATCTGGATTTTATATTTGCAAATTATTTAATATGCATTCATTATGTATGGCCTTGTAAATCAACAAAATTTAATAATTGGGCAAATTAGTTTAGTCTGCAGTTATACATACATTATAGGTGTAGAGTGGGAATTATCGATTTTATTTTTGACTTTTTCCGATGCAGGAATCGGTGCTCTTTATCTTTTTTGTTGAATTTGTCAGATATTTTGAGTCTGAAAGTGGTTTGTGGCTATTGTTTGCCAGACATGGCCAGGTTTATATTGTATTTTGTTTCTGAAGCGGGCAATTAGTTAGTATTGAATGGTGTACAGTCAAACCTGGATGAGTGAGAACTGGATAAGTGAGAAAACTCGAAAAGTGAGAGTAATAGCCAGGACCCGACATTTTAAGCTCCCAAAACCTCTATTAGCGAAAAACAGAAACCTCTGTAAGAGAGAGTCGATTTTCCCTTATTGACCTCCGTAAGTGAGACTGCTATTTTATGACTCGTTCTTAACTTTCGTGGAACTTTCTACCATTGTTTTTGTATTGTTTTCTCGTCAATATTGTACCCATTCTATTTCGTGGAACTAAACAAATTTTGTTATTTTATCGCATTCTTTTCGAATGAACACGTGTTCCTGTGTTTATGTAATTTTATAATTATTACATATTAACTACATTTGTTTTTGCTGTCACTTGTTATTGCTGCGTACCTCTATAAGTGAGAAACGGTACCCGTGTACCTTTTTTAGAGAGAAACTCGGGTTAGTGAGAAACCTCTATAAGCGAGAATGAGATTGTGCTCCCTTGAACTCTCGCTCATCCAGGTTTGACTGTATATCTTTCTCACTAACATTTTCATGTTATATTGTTACGGACAATGAGATTTTTCCCAGCCAGACTTTGTTTTTGTAAGGATTAGCGGTAAAGGCTTCAGAAAAGTTTTAAGTGAATCCAATTCTAATGCCTGAAAATTGAGTTTTAGCTAGTAATACATTTATTTCCTTTTCTTAGCAGTTTTATATTATATCGCTGTTTTTGTGGCCTCAGATTTTCTACCTTTCCTTTCCGCTGTCCTCTGGTCTTTGTCTGTTCTTCAGTGTGCGGGCGTGAGATATCTGCTGATGTGATATGCATCAGCAATATGAAAGGGCTATAAAACAGAGAATATAGAATAATAGCGAGGAAAATAGGCTTAAAAAAGTAAAAACTAGACGTTGTTTATTATCTTTATGAAATGACAGAAAAACAACAAACACTTTCATGGGTAGGGTTCGTTGTTGGTGCCCATGAAACAGTTTTCTATCTAAGCGGTTGCGTACCGTAATCAAGCAAGCACTTGCATGACAGTGCCAAGAACTTGTCTGCCTAGTGCCCACAAATTGTCTGTCTAGTGCCAAGAAACTGTGTCTATGACCAAGAAGTTGTTTGCATAGTGACAAGAGGTTGTCTGCCTACTGCCAAGAAATTTTGGAACTAGTGTCACAACGTTGTCACCTCGTTTAGGGAGTTGTCTAGCTGATGCACAAAAGTTGGCTCCACGAAGTTGTCTGCGAAGTGTTGATAAGTTGTCTGCCCAGAGCCAAAAGTTGACTGCTTGGTTACAAGAAGTTGACTGCTTGGTTACAAGAAGTTGACTGCTTGGTTACAAGAAGTTGACTGCTTGGTTACAAGAAGTTGACTGCTTGGTTACAAGAAGTTGACTGCTTGGTTACAAGAAGTTGACTGCTTGGTTACAAGAAGTTGACTGCTTGGTTACAAGAAGTTGACTGCTTGGTTACAAGAAGTTGACTGCTTGGTTACAAGAAGTTGACTGCTTGGTTACAAGAAGTTGACTGCTTGGTTACAAGAAGTTGACTGCTTGGTTACAAGAAGTTGACTGCTTGGTTACAAGAAGTTGACTGCTTGGTTACAAGAAGTTGACTGCTTGGTTACAAGAAGTTGACTGCTTGGTTACAAGAAGTCGTCTGCCTAGTGCTGAAAATTGTCTTCATTGTTAAAAAGAGTTGGGACTTAACAGAAGTCCCAAGAAGTTGTCTGCCTGGTTGCAAAAAGTTGTCTGCCTAATTTCAAAAAGTTTTCTTGCTTGTGCCCAGTAGTTGACCTCCTTGTGTCAAGAAGTGATCTGTCTACTGCCATAAAACTGCCAGATTCAAAGAAGTTGTCTGGCTAGTGACAAGAAGTGATCTGCCTGGTTAAAAGAAACTGGCCTGCCTAGTGTCAAAATGTCTGCCTAGTGGCAATAGGTTGTCTGGATGGTGCAAAAAGAAATTGTCTACCTTGTTCCAAGAAGTTTAGTGCCGAAAAATTGCTTCCTAGTCCCAATAAGTTGCCTGGTTCGAAGGGTTTGTCTACATAGTGCCTAGTTTTTGGTTTTTTATAATACAAGCAGTTGTCTTAGTGGTGTTGTGATTTTTTTAAGATTTGAGCGGTTGTCTGGCTGAGCGTTAAGCAGTTAAGGCCCCGACCGGACACAACGGATTGAGGTGACCCATAGAATCCGTTGCGGTGCGAAGAGAAAACTTCAAATTGGGTTTGACTGCGCATGTCATCAGTTCTGCCGGACGCAAAAGTTAAAAGTTGGCCTACTTTTTCCATTGCGTCCGTTGCATCCGATGCTTATGGGTCACCTCTCATAACATCGTGTGTATTTAATCGAGCTGTCAGTGGAATCCGGCAGCGAACGGACGCAACGGATTCTATGGGTCGGGGTCTTTAGTGTCTAACAGTTGATAAGCTTGTAGCAATTATATAGCCAAATTGAAATAGTTTTTCTAGCTAGACTAGGCTTCGTGGAACTAAGCAGTTGTCTAACTATCCGCTAAACATCTGTCTTAGTATTTCTGAAATGACTTGCCTTTGTTTAATGTCAAGCAGTGGGTGCCTTGCACAGTAGAAAACTGTAATTATTGTGAATGATTGTCTTTTTTAGAGCAACTGTGTTTTCTTTTATTCAAGCGTTCAAAATCTCTTTTAATACTTAATTAAATCAGACGCCTCATCACCTGCTTGTAAAACCTCTTCTTTTATCCTCATATTAAAGTGCAAAATGCACTTTTGGGAAACACTCAACTTTTTTTATCATTGTCAAGTTTTCGTATCCTATTTCAGAATCTAGTTTTTTCAATTGATTTTTTTTTTAAGAAATTTGTAATTGTTTAGTCGAAACGTAGAGAACACCAATACACATGACCTGATACCTATTTTTTTTTATCACTTTGTCCTAAGTCCTCACGCTTATATTAGCTTTTGCATACCTCCCTATGTACCTACTAGGTGCTCAGGAGTCACGGGCAGGGATGTGCTCATCTCCCTATGGAAATAAATCGATTCTCTGTTGCTTCTTTATCACAGTTCCTATACACAACCTATTAATATTTGTCCTCTTATAAATGTATCCTCATTTGCCTGTGTGTACAGCAACAAAGGCAAATAGATAATTGTGCATAAATAAATGGGAACTTTATCTTCGGCATACCACGACCACAAATCTAGCTTTGTTCTCATAAATCTTTATTATTTTTATAATACCAACATTTTAAAACACCAACAGAGAGTTGTTCTCTTCAATAGTTATGCCAATGCCAATCACGATTAGCAGAGAGCGTAATTTATATACATAAATTCAAGTCGAGATGATGAGTATCCACAGTACCGAACCAACAACAGGAAGAAAAAAAAAACCTAAAATCGAATGAATTTTTCTCGATTTTGCCACAAGAGGAGTCATGCTCACATTTGCTCTCCTTTTTTCTTCCTAGTATGTTTCCCGCCTCCTACATCACCTGTGATATCGATATTTTTTTAATAGAAATAATGGAAGGATGCCTAAGCTTTTATCATATACCGATACCCTTCCTTTTTCATCCCTGTGATGCTTGTTTAACACAATAGTTTTCAGAGTTTATCAATTTGAATATCATACTTGGCTGTGAAGTGTGGCTAGACCAATAGCGACATCATCATCATCATCTACGATTTTGACTGTAAAGTTTATCCGCGCTCAAATAAAAAAAAAAATCTATATGTATGTATTGAATCTGCAGAGAAAAGTATACTACCTTCAGATTTGGCCATAGTACGCCTGTGCATTCGAAATCAGCGAGAGCGGCAAAAAGTGACATTGGAATGGAGTTTTTTTTTTCAATTTTCAATTTTTTTTTTCTGTGCTTCCTCCTCTTGATGGTTTTTTTTTTTATTCCTCCTTCTCGTCTTCAAAACTTGAAATGCAGGAATATGTAAAAAAAAGAAGGAACATACACATTGTGGTGATAGTAGACGTTGGCGGCAGCAGCCGCATATTTATTTCGATAGGAAGGAGATACTTTTGGCTCTCTACAGCTTCAGCATCAACACATCATTGGAGCCGGTGAATCTTTGCCTCGTGAAAATCAGTCTTGATCCGTAGGTTATTTTATTTAATTCATTTTTTTTTCTCTTCTCTCTTTTGGCTTCCTCCTGCTCCTCCTGCGCCGTTGTGTTAATACAGGAAAGGAATCTTTATACTATATGAGTGCAATGTAGAGTGGATGTGCATTGCGGCGGTCGGTTGGTTGGCTGGTTGATTTTGGTTCTTGTTCCCCAGTAGTAGACATTCGGCGAGGACACACGACGTGTTCTCTGTGCTGCAGCAAGTTGTTTAAAAAGATGTAGAACCTAAAGAAGAAAAAAAAATCAACAAAAAAGAGGAACTCCAAACTCCGTCCAGCAGAGGAGCCACCAGCCTCCTTGGAAAATTGTGTCTCGCGCGAGAAAAGTTTTTGTTAGTTGCTAAGGGGATTTTTTTTACTTTAGTTGGTAAAATACTTGTTTCGCGACGTTTAGATGAACAGAGGTTTGCTTGGATGAAAAAATGGCGAAAATTGTGCAAAAAGTGCGTAAAAAAGTGAAAAAAATGACAGCTAAATAAATAAAAAAAAAGCTTTAAGGTTGTGATACCGACCGAGGACAATGCAATTTATTACACATATTCGTAGACAAAGCGCTCCCACCAGTAAATCTTTTTCTTTTTGGTTTTAAGTGGCCTGTTGAACAAACTTGTCTAGAAAGCGGTAGTAAAAGCGTAGATACACCGTTTGTCTATATCGTGAGACTTTTTTTTCTACTTTTTTTTTTCTATTATTTGGTTTTTAAATTTTTTTTTACCAGTTAACAACCCCATTTTTCTTTTAGAAACGTTCTCTCTCTATCTCCCCTCTGAACAGACTCCAATGCGCATTCCGGAAAGGATAATCAATTTCATTTGTATCTTTTGTATATTGCAGAAATATCCTGAAAGAAGAAACACTCATGTATCAATGCGGTGGCCGTGAGAGAAAGTAGTACGTTAACTAAGAGGAGCATCTTCTTATAACACATAATGCACTCAGTAAAAATAAAAATAAAGTGTTTGGTATAAAAATTTGATGAAAAAAAAAGTAAAGTACTGAATGATAACGAAGCGACTAAAATTATCGAGAATCAGACGACGTCGATCGAAACGAAGAGACAAACATTCATTGATAAATTGACGACTTCAACAAGGAGAAAAACCCAACAGACTACAAACGATGTCGTCCTGCACACAAAATGGCAGTAATCGCGAATTTGTCGAAGGTTGGACACTTGCGCAAACTCTCGGCGAAGGTGCTTATGGAGAGTGAGTACAAAAATAATAGCCATATATTTTTTTTTTTTAGAAAAAAGAAAAAAAAAACACAAAAATTTACTCGTATAAGTTCCTTTTTCTTGTTGCATATATGTTTGCCTACCTTAAATCATCCCACGTTTGTCTCTTATCGTATCATCCACCACCCTTGCGCAGAACATACTCCATTCTACCTATGCAGAAAAATAGAAACAATAATCCATTCGTAAAAATTTTTCCTAATCTCCCTTGTTTCATAATACCATCTCCTTTTTGGTTAAAAAAAAGTGTTTGCTGGAGAGAACCTTTTAGAATTTAAACAAATTTTGCATGGTGTTTGGTTAATGATCTTTGGAAATATTATTTGAGGTGTGCGTGGGTTTTTTTCTCGTTTTCTTCGTTAAAAGGAGTAAAAATTTAAATTAAATAAAAATGAAAAAATTGTGTTGTGAAATGGAGAACTGTATTTGTCTAGGGTGTTAGCAGACGTGAAGTCGAAGCCGGAAAAATATAGAATTTTTTTTAGAGATGGCCGGATAATTGAACATAAATGTGTTTGAAGGGTGTTCAAAGTTTAGTCTATGATGTGAAGTCAATGGGGTTTGTCTGCAATTTTTGGGTTTTTCTTTATTGAAAAATTCAGATTGTGTGAATGTACAGACAAAAATGTTGATTTTGAGATTAAAACGAAATTAACCATCCTTGTAGTGATGGTATAATATTTTTATATTGAATAAATACTTAGCATGATGCATGACAATTTCATAGTCCGTGCTTACTTTCTTCTCTTTCTTTCTAATCAATGACTACATATTTCAAATTTCGTTTATCTATCCAAACAAGCGACTATTGCACAATTGCTTACATTTGCATTAGTAAACCATTAAAAATACTTTAACAGAATCGAAATAAGCTGAACAAAGGGACAGCATGTACGCGTGTAAGTTACGTTCATTATAATTTTGGGCCTTTGTTGATTTCTAAATAATATATGTAACAAAATTAAACAACGAAGATTAGCCCTGTTCACACTGTACAACTAGTTGGACAGACTTCGTTTGATGGAAGTTGAATGGTCTGATGTAGTTTGCGTTCACACTAATCAAGCTTGTCCAACTTTATGCTTTGTATATTTATACAAATATATATTTATACAAATATATATTTATACAAATATATATTTATACATCATATACAAAGGTATATGAAAATAGTTTGTGGACAACATTCCAAATTCATTTTGAAAATGAGCAATGAACTGTGATAGTACTATAGAATAAATATACAAAGCTTTATGTCACGTACCCTTCCACTCCGTCCAACTTCTAAGTTTTCAAAAATATTTGAAAACCATCCAAGCGGTCGTTGAAGGGTTCACCCTATCAAGCATTGGTCGTTCAAGCCCAAGTCTGTCCAACTAATTGTACAGTGTGAACAGGGCTATTCCGACGATGATAGGCTTCAGAACAAACTAAGTTGAAAACAGAATTTGAAACTGGCTTTCTCAAAATTGATATACGAGTATTAAAAGATTACATGTCATGTCGTCAGTGAACTTCTAACACATTTTTAAACTTGATAAGAAAAGTTCGCTTTCACATACAAAATACGTTGTCGTTGGTTCAAAATAATTTTTTTTTTATTAATGCAAATAATGCTGATGATGAAACTTACAATCCGGTGTTGGAACTTTTTCTGGCAGTCCTTGGTTTTTAAAGCGCTGGACTATTTTACTAAATGAGAAAGATCAGCTTTCGAAACTCACTAAAAAAATTCTCACAAAAGCCAATGCTCCTGAGGTAGAAGTGGATGTTTCTGAAATTCGAGCATCAAACCCTAACGTAATCTCAGGGAATATGTTCAAGATATATTCATAATAAACTAATTTAAAGGTTTGATAGACGCTAGCATGTTTTTTTGTGCCGTAAGGTTTCGAAAAACTGATAAATTATGTGGGGAAAAATAAATACGTTAGAGTTCATCAATTTATTTCTTCTTCTTTTTCGGCGTTATGAGCATTGTGATCTCAAAGGGATCACGCTCTCCCCTTATCTCAAAAAATTAAGAACTTGAAAAGTGAAGGGGTAGTTCTCTGGATTTAATAATGAAGGACCTCTCAAACTAAAGCGATCTTACTTGCTGCAACTCTATCGGTAGAAACGCTATTGATTTTTGTCCTTATGATCTGCAAATGTATGAAAACGAGGTGTCTTTTTTGTGACGTTAGAGTGGTACTCTAATAAATCAGTATGTAAACATAATTTGCCAGGTAACGCTTTGGTTTGGTTGAGCCTTAAATCTTTTGAATCCCAATCTCTCTGTTACATTTTAAATTGAAGCATTTGTTTTTTCTAAAGTTTGTGTTTGCGCGGAACTGCCCTGATACAGGGGTTTTTATCTTTTAAAGTATATTTTTGATTAAGCTCTGAGTAAAAAAGAACGGTTTGAAAAAAGCCAATCTTCTAACTAAAAAGTCATTTAAGTACATATGTATGTGCTCACGTGTTTTTAGAGAAAAACGTTACCAGTACGAGTACAGTAGTGAACTGTCAATAATGCTGCCTATTTAGTTTTTGAGCTTTGAGCGCCTGTACTACTATTGTTTTGAATGGTGATTCGGCTCCTGGATTTGCCTCGCAAAAAACTTATGCAAAGGCAAATGTCATTTTAATAATCAGGCTTTTTTTTGATTAATAACGCTTAAATGAAAAAACGTTTTCACTCTGTTGAGTTCAAATTCTTTGTTAAACACAACACAGAACAGCTTCATTCGCGGATTCAGGGTATTTTGTTTGGTAGACCTCAGGAAAAGCTCACGGGTGTGTTGCTGCTGCATCTATGAAAAGCTTCTTTTTGTTGAAACTATTGACAGTCTCGCTTCCTGTCGTTGCCTGGCAAAATATATCGCCAATTGCAAGGATTTAACATATATTTTCCAAAAGCAGCATGCGACTATTAAGATTTCTTTGAAGGGCCTAATCCCATAAACTTAAATAACTTTGGTAGAATAGAAATAAATTAAAGGGGTGGCAAAACAATACTCAGCATCCCTGGTACCCAGCGCGTTTTGTGACAAATTGAGAAGGATCTACAAATTTGTTTGTCGATTCCGAACGTATAAACGCTTCATGGCAGCTTATTTCATCTTGGTGGACTTGCCAATACTTCGCGAAAACAATGTTAGGGGAAAAACAATTTCAAGTTTTTTGGATTTGAATCTTGAATTCCCACGTAATGAACAGAAGTGGGGGGAATCGTGATCCTTACTCGCTCCTAGCGTCGAAAAAAAAATCAAAAAGTATGCGAAAGCATTTCCTTTCAATCTAGTCATAGCTATTCAGAAACATTTTTGTCCATGCAGTGAATTTTGGTGGATAAGTTGTAAACCGATTTTCGGCGTATATATTTATACCAACAAAAGCCAACAAGGGACACAGTTGGCCCTAATGTTGCCATTTGGCAAGGAGGCCCATTGCAATTCTAAATTTATTAAGTAATTTCTTCCTGATTTTTCAAATGAGATTTTGGATAAAATAAGATAAATAGTGCGGCGCAACAGAACGAGGAGCCTCAGGGCCTAGCGCATTTCTCTAAACCATGCCTTGTGAAGGAATGGAGGGGACCTACAATTTTATGTCGCTTCCGACCGGAATTTACTATCGGAGGCCTTGCCAATTTTTCGCAAAAAGCGATGGCCGTGGAACGCGCAGACATGCTAACCATCATTCCACGGGTATCATTCATTGAAAGCGAAACGACTTCGTTTTTGTAGCTCAGTACGTTGCCGTGCCCTTAGAAGCACGCTTTTTTATTTACTGCTGTCTACACCATTTGAATTCTATACATCATGAATTGTACATTTTCGTCAACGGAGCCTGAAGACTTATAGAGTGAGCTTATTATTGTGTTTGGGTTGTTTTTTAGTTTTAACTTATTCACACAGAATCATTGTTTCTGAATCATAAGAGCTTACTTAAGGGCTTAGCATTAAGGTACGGGGTGAACCTATGCCTCAACCAACACCATAAAAGCGGCTTTATAATAATAATAATCAAAAGTCCATGTGAAAATTAGCTTTTAGGATTTCAAGCTTCGCAAGATTTATACACACGAGTTTGTTTTTTTTTTTTGCAAATATTATGCCAAACCTTCTTCGAAAACAAACAATCGAGGCGCGAAAATGTGTTGGCAATTTTTTTTTTTTTCAGTGTTTATAGTTTGGGAAGCAATGTCAAATTATCCTTTATTTCAAAACGCCAACCCTCATTTATTATTTGTTTTCCCTGTACATGTTTTTTGTGTATTTTTTCCATTTTTTTCATTTTATTTTATTTATTTCCCCTCTGCGCATCTCATAATTTATAATCTCATTTTCTTTTCTCTTTTCTCTCTTTTTTCATTTTTTTTTGTTTTCTTAGAGTAAAATTGTTGATTAATCGGCAAACCGGCGAAGCTGTTGCTATGAAAATGGTAGATTTAAAGAAGCATCCGGATGCTGTGCTATCCGTTCGAAAGGAAGTGTGCATACAGAAAATTCTCCAGGATTCACACATTTTACGTTACTTTGGCAAACGTTCACAAGGTGATATCGAGTATATATTTCTAGAGTATGCCGCTGGTGGTGAACTCTTTGATCGAATCGGTAAGTAGAAGAACTACAATACGTATCAAAACACCTACCTCTCAAATTCCTTTGTCTTTCTTCTTCTTTTGTATTAATTAGAGACATTAATTTTGAATAAGTGTAATCGAAAGTTGTTTCAATGGTCCTTGCTCTATTTTTTCCCCACAAAAACAATTAAATGTGATTGTCATATATGTATACAATTTTTTAATATTCCAATTGGCATCATCATCACATTACCATCACAATCATTGGTTTCATTTTACATTTTCACCGTCTCTTGTTTATTTTAATATTGATTTTAACTCCCACACCGTTACCGTTGCTGCCGAAAAACAGAACTCTAGGATTTCTGTTTCTATACACTACCACGACAACCAACACGACCGACAGCGACCACCTATCGTGCTTGATGTATTATTTTGCTCGCTCCGCCTTTTTGAATTTAAACCCCCGTGAGGAGTGTAAGGATAGACATGTGTGTGAGTGCTTTCATTTAATTTTTTTTTTCTCTTATTGTCCGATTGTTTCTCGTCTAGCTATTTGCAATTAATATTGTGATTTATGTACATTTCATCTCGATTTTATTGTTTCCTTGTCGTCAATGTATTAATCGTACTAAGGGTACTTACGGCACGAGTGAATGCATCAGGGTGGTAAAATTCGTACGGGATAACTTAAAGAGGAATAGCTTTAAAGTTGGAGAGAAAAGAAATGTGTTTAGTATACACACAGTTCATTCAGTTTCTCTCCTCATGAAACTGCAATTGAGTGGTGATAACAATTGGACGCAACGTATTGCTGATAAAATGGATTCTGACAATTTTAATATCAAAATGTTTCTGATGTGTGTGTGTTGGCTATTGTGAATGTTAACTCCTCTAGTATATTATTATCCAGGAAATTGTGCTTTTGGGTGTTTTTTTCAATCCTTCATGGGTGATTAGGGTTTTACAAGGAAGTTTTAATCCTGATTAACGTCAAAATTGGCACGATGTTTCTTCTTTAAGTTCTAATAAGTCACATACACACATTTCTTTCTCTTAGAAAATGTAAATTATTGTGTATCTATCTTTAGACGCAAATGGAAAAAGTGTACCTGAACACAAGAGACCATGTTTTGGCGAGGTTGGGGTGGTTAATATGTGATTGTTTATTATTCATGCGTGCGTCTGCAATGCGGCTAAATTGCAAGCCAATTATGTATTTGTTCTAAGAAGCTTTTGATAGAGATTGAATAAGAAAAAGAAGCGTGAATTGAGAACTTTTTCCTTTTTGCTGGTGCCAAAAATGGAATTTATAATGTTGAAGCCAACGTCAAATATTCATGTTTCATTAAAGCCAACAAATATAAATATGTAGATAGAGAAACTTGGGTTATTTTTGTATTATCGAACGATATTGAAGCCCTAGTATTCCAAAATGGTTCTAACCATCGTGTTTTTCATGTATTTTTAGCTGATGACGAGATTTTCGTAAGAAATAGTTTTATAAAAGTCTATATAAGGTTTGTTTACTTACTGACTTAGGTGGGCATTACAGTTTGCGGTGAACCTAGGCATCAATCAACATTTTACGCAAAAAATTTCTATTTCGGACGAGTTCTCTCCAGTTTTGTAATCTAAGCCGGTGGAGGTCTTCTTCCACTTGATTGCGCCACCTAAAACAAGGACTTCCCCTTCCGCCATTTCCCTGCAATGTGTTTTCGAAAACCCGTCGAGCCTCTATAAAATCCGGCGATAGACTGGCAACAAATTTTGTAGGATATCGTTCCGGTTTCTACCGTTTTTCGACCGGCGTTGTCGATTCGATAGTCACAAAACAGAGGTACAGGCGTTAAATCCTTTCGGGCAAACAGTCTAATGTAAATATGCGTAGGAGGTAATTGAAAGACACAATCGGGATAAGTCGCAACCTCCTTCCCACGGTTTACACCACAATATGCATATCAACCAGGAATATCTATAGTAACTGTGTTGATTGATCTGGTTACTAAAGTTGAATACCAAATCGACAAAAGGCAATATTAGTAGTCGCTTTCCTAGATATTGAAGTAACACGAGTCCACAGATTGTGCTTTCAGACACCACTATTATCCACAGCGAAATTGATGAAGTAAAAATCTCAGCTATAACAAGACATGGTGAGGTACGACCGTTACCTCTCTGGTCGATTGTTGTAGACAGTCAGTATACTTGCCACCCAACGAATCCACGCAGTAAACTTCGCAGATGATCAAAAAGGTTAATCAGAAAGATTAGTATCATCAGGAAGGCTTAAATCAGCTCTGCATAAAATTCTAAACAGGTGCTCAGAAAGACCTCTCCTTCAAACCTCATAAGACAATTACTGTCCCGTTTAAGGATAAAATTATATCGCCTATTTCCTATTTTTCTCTCTCGCTATTGAAACGGTACCATTCTCTAAATAATTAGAACGCCGCTTCAATAGAGCGACTAAGTCTATGGACAGACCAACAATGACGTAGGAATCTGTGGTATGGTGGCCAAAAACAAAAGCCAATCCAAAGGCTAGAAAGATATCAAAGAATAGCAACAACAATCGACCTTTTTAAAATGGAAAAGAAACTGGCAATCCCCAATCTCATCCATCAAGAGCACCTTTCCAAACCTGGAAGATTACCTTTCGATGATTGACAGTCTAGGTAACTCAACCGTTATTATGTGCTTGGATATTACTATTCCCTTATACAACTTTGATCGTAAATTCTCCATATTCATTGACTGGGAGACCACAAAATTCCATCCTTCAAGGCAAGATATGATCTGGTATACAGATGGCACAAAATAGAAACGGGCATAGATTTCGGAGTTTTGGCCGGACTTTGAACATACCACTGTTCTTTTTTTTTACATGTACGCCAAATGAAGTTGGCAGCAGAACTTATCTCCAGACTATGTCCTGTAAGTGGTGAAACATCTCTGCATATCGTAACAGAACACTTCCCCGCCTTAGAAAGCGGATTCTTGATCACGAGATCATCGCCATGGATACACTCAAACTCATCTACATCTACAGAGGATCTTCTGATCGAATTCAGGAACAGAAGAATTGCTATGAAACTAAAACATTTCATAGGTGGGGACAATAGAACTCTGTCTCGACTTCAGACAGACACTAGCTTGTTTCTTTGTCTTTAGTGAGATAGTTGATAGTCTATACGTGGTACATAAACGTCAATGAAGACTTCTCGTATGTGAAAAATAATTGAGTTTTGTAGTCTAAAGAAGAATATCTAAACTCATTTCAAAGACAAATTCTGCCTCAATTTTAAATGAAATGATTTTTAAAGATATGACATTAATAAAATCATTCTCATCTTGTTCATAAAGTTTTTTAAGAATCAATGCTCATGTATTCATAAATGTCCTTCCCCTATTTAACTTTCTTTTGACAACATAACTTATTTTGCAAGCGTTGTTTTACAACAACATCTCCCCTTGAACTTGAAACACATGTTTTGCTTGTTTTTTTTTTTGTATTCCTTCCTTTAGAGCTTCTTTTATCACAAAATCTTATGAAACATAAAATTTATGATGTGTTCTTGTTTTATACCCAAGGCATTCTTTTCATTCCTCCGCAAACTAAAGCAGGAAATATCTTTGGAATGTATTTTTTAACAACAACTAGGAAATATAAAAACTCACCCAATTTGTAAGCGTTTTACGACTAACAATAAAGATGGTTAAACATCCTTCTGTAATGTGTCACTCCCGATGGTAATTTACTTTAACTATCGTTAGCCTATCGATCGAAGTTCTGTAAACACAATGTGCTGAAAAATGAAAATCAACGAGATTGTAAAACAAACTTGTTGATTGAAACAGCTCCGTGTTGTCTGGGAATGAAGAAAGCTGTATTTTTGTCTTGTACTCCTAGAGAAGTTCCTTTATTTAACAAATCAAACGACTGCAGAGGGCTAATAATGTTGATGATGATGATAGCAATTCATTGAAGCACGTACTGTCACTTAATTGTGCATTCACTGTCGTGCAGGTTAAGTGGAAAGGAGAAGTTGTGATGTAGCTGTTGTTAGTGCCCCTTGTATAAAGTGTTGCAACAGGATAGATGACAATATATCCCACGGACTGTTGCACGAGCTGACTAACAACGAACAGATAGTGATTCTGGGTGTGCCTCTTTTATAATAATGTCCTGTGTGCTCTGAAGATATCATGCAATTGAACTTAGTTCAAGGTTGATGGGTGTACCGTTAATTTGTTTTGATTACTCTGTAGGGCGTCTCCATTCATGTCGTATTTTTCAAGCTCCCTATTGATTTTCAATTTGCCGTCGTCGTGCTAGGAGCAACAAAACGAACAGGAGGAATTGTCAATTAACACATCGTTGAATGCGTAGGGTAGGATAGGATAGGGTAGAATAAATAAAACTACAAAGTGCTGTACTCATTGTGATGTCATTAATTAGAACAATGCTTTGCGAATGAATACAACACGGCACTTGTTAATGTTATTTTTATCTCTTCATCCTGTAGAGCCCGATATCGGTATGCCACAACACGAAGCGCAAAGGTATTTCACACAACTACTTTCCGGAGTGCAGTATTTGCACTCGAGAGGCGTTGCCCATCGAGACCTGAAACCAGAGAATTTGCTTCTAGACGAACATGACAACATCAAGATTTCAGACTTTGGAATGGCGACCATGTTTAGGTATTAGGTACACCACACAATAAATAAATCATTATTGAGCTTGTAGAGTTATACTAACAATAAACAAACTTGGCCTTCTCATTTCAAATTTTGTCACATTTGCGTCATCAAATGAATGTGTATGCAGAATGAAAGGAAAAGAACGGCTATTGGACAAACGCTGTGGGACGCTGCCGTATGTTGCACCCGAAGTACTGGTCAAACCATATCATGCACAGCCGGCTGATATTTGGTCGTGTGGTGTTATCCTTGTCACAATGTTGGCTGGTGGTGAGTAATAATAAATTTTTTTTCTTTTAATTTTGGCTCTTATATTAAACTTGTGAATGCGTTTGGTTCTACTTAAATTGACACAAAACTAATTAAAATATGCCCTACTGGGGACATCACTCTTCGTAACACTTTTGGCACTTATCTTTATTTCTTTTGCATTTTTGATTGTTTTATTTTTATTTTTTGTTGGTTTTTTGCGTGTGTACGTCTTGTGGTTTGTTATTATTTTTATTTAAATTTTATTTTTCATTGAACGTTTTTGCTGAGTCTTTGGTATTCTAGCTGTAGATTTAATATTTGCAATCATCTAAAGCTTTTATACCAAAGCTCCAGCTTAAATTGCTTGCTGCACATTAATTTTTTAATCAATATATTTTTTTATTTATTATAATTTGTGATTTTGTGCCTTTGATGCTGTTTTCCTTTGGTTCTAAAAAAAATTAAAAAAAAAAAAAAATTAATGCACGGAATTGATTTTGAATGTACATCTTATGGCTTTACGAGCCAAGATTACAAATTTGCCGGTTGTGTGCTTGGCTTGTTAGATTAACTGCTGCGAAAATGTTGCTGGTAAACAAATGAGATGAAAGTTTAAGTAGAAATCATGAAGTGTTATTTGCTTTACAATAAATTATCTAAGTAGTTTTACAATATTTTCAGCAAAACCAAATAAACAAAGAATTCAAAAATAATAAGTAAAAAATTAAAAAAAAAAATACAGTCAAACTTCCTTATAACGAACCTTCAAGGGAACGAAAAATTGCTTCGTAATAAAGAAGTTTTATAAAAAATTCGTTATATAGAAAATCTATTTTTTCTGCAGGTATTCTTTTCTGCAAGTATTCTTTTATATTAAAAAAAAGCAATGTAACAAAAGAGAACTGATTTTAAAGAAATTTATTAATTTTTATTTTTTAGTTAAAAACATATCAATTTTTGATTGAATATGAACAGTTTTGGTTTTTGTTTTGTTATAAAAATCTTCCAATTTAGAAAGATGAAAATATGCATCATCTGAGGTTTCATCTCTTGTTTCAATAAAATTTCGAAAATTATCGAATGCAGTTCTCATATCATTATCGCTGGGTTTTTTCCGAACAGATTCGATTTCAGCATTGTCATCTGATGAATCTGATTCATCAGATGTAACATTCAAAATTGTTTCGTCTGAAGGAAGTTCCATGGTAGCAACATTTGCATCCACTGCAACATAATCGTCAAATGTAACATCATAATCATCACTTGGTAAAACTCTGTTAATGTTGCTGTTGTTCTCGATTATTAATGATCTTATCGTTGACAATGGAACAGAGTCTTCATCAGACCAATTATCAAAAGTACCAAAGCCAACTTTTTTAAAACAATTACGAATTGTACTTGTTTTAACATCGATGCACCAAGCCTTATGAACATCTGTAATGGCATCCAAGAGATTGGATTTGTATTCTCGCCCCTGATCCATAGCTTCAAGAACTCTCTGTAAGAAGCGGTGACGATAGTACACTTTTAAATTTTGAATTACGCCTTGGTCCATTGGTTGGAGTATTGATGTTGTATTCGGTGGGAAAAATTTTAACTTTATTGACTTTAAATAAATCTGAACCATCGGTGGATGTGCCTGACAGTTGTCAAGAAAAAATAAAACTTTCCGTCCTTGACGCACAAATTTTTGATCTTCTTTGACTATCCATTTTTGGAAAAGTTCACCGGTCATCCAAGAGTTTTTATTATTAAAATAATCAACTGGCAAGGACTGGATTCCTTTAAAACAACGAGGCTTTGCACTTTTCCCAATCACTAAAAGCTTCAATTTCTCATCACCTGCCATATTTGAACCAACCATTAAGGTGACCCTCTCCTTGCTTTTCTTCCCTCCGTGACACTTTTCGTGTTTAAAAGCCAGTGTTTTTTGAGGAAGACATTTAAAGAAGAGAACCGTTTCATCCACGTTAAAAACATTCTCAGGGCTGTATCCTTCTAGTAAATTTGGAAGCGTATTTTGAATCCAATTTTGACACACTTCATCATCTACGTGAGCCCCTTCCCCGCATAAAGTTTTTTGTTTGATGCCGTACCTATACAGTGATTTTTTATTTTAATACAAAAAAAACCTTTTCTTGCAAATTAAACTAGCTTACCGTGTTTTAAACTTATCAAGCCATCCTGTACTGCCTTTAAAATTATGTTGTCCCAAAGATTCAGAAAAATCTTTAGCTTTTTGTTTGATAACAGAGCCCGAGAGTGGTAAATTCCTTTTCCTGTTTATCTGCACCCATTTTAGCATTGCTTTATCCACATCACCGTATTTTGTTTTTCTTAATTTTTTTTGGCTTCTGTTAGAACTTGCTTCGGCAAACTTTAAAATTTTTAATTCGTTCTTTAAAATTGTTGATAATGTACTAAACGACACACCAAATTTTTCAGCCACATCTTTTTTCTTTTCACCACTTTTAACTTTTTCAATAATCGCCAATTTCTTTGATAGCGAAATAGCCTTGCGCTTCGACATTTTTGTACAATTGATTCGCGAACTTAAAATGTAAACTTAAACGATTCACCTGTCTATATGCGTAAAACTTCTACAACACATGTACCCTTCTTCAAGCATCCATACATACATACATCACATACATTAACTTTTAGAAAATTCTTGCCAAAACGGGGAGTTCCCTATTAAATCTAGGAATAAAAATCTTAGTAAGCTTTGAAAATTTGAAAATTGAAATTTCGTTATACAGAAACAAATTTGCTTTTGGGTAAAAGAAATTAGTTCCTTATAAAGAGAATTTCGTTATAGGGAACTTCGTTATAAGGAACCTAATTCGTATGGGATATTTTTCAAGGGGAAGGGGATCGAAATGAAATTTGTTATAGAGAGAATTATGTTATAAAGAAGTTCGTTATAAAGAAGTTTGACTGTAGTTTCAAATCGAAGTGTTTTTTTCGATTTCGGGGGAGCTCTCTCTCTGATTTTGCTCTCTAAGTCGGTTGAGGTGCTCTTCCACTTGATTGGGCAATTTAGGACGAGGTCTGCTTTTTCCCCCGATTTCCCTGTAATGTGCTTTCGAAAACCCGAACTGTCTTGGGTAAACTTGGCCATCATTAACAATGGCGCATGGCCTGGGTTTTAAGTTCTCAAAAAATAAAAAAAATAAAAACACTCTATAACGAAGTCGTCACACACTATTCGTTTCTGAACTCGTCCCAGCAAAAGCTTTTGAGTTGAGGAAACTGAGGGCTCAAAAAACATTAAGTTTTACATTCAGGGCGGGTTGAGGTTTTTAACAAGACGGTTTTTTGGCGATATCAAGACAAATCAAGTGCTTAAACGACCAAAATTTAGTTTATTGATCAAACAAAGTTACAATACCTTAGTGATTACTGGATACATAATAAATTTTAAACATTACAACCAACAAAGTTATTTAAAATTAACAATAATTTTGATTTAAATAAATATCTACTGAGATTAAAATCAATCATATTGCAAACAGAATTCGCCTCTCTTAGACATCTTGATCTTTGGCAGCATATTCAAGAAGAAAAATTCATGGTGTAATGCTTATAAGAGACTTACTATGCTACCACATAAAGTGTCCAACACTCCTTGCTCTATTACCTATACATGTACCTGCCAGGTCCACGAGAACAAGGATTTTCCTATTTCAAAAAATACATAGAACAGTTTATGGATGTAATGAAACGTTATCAAGATGTATAGCTGATTTCAATGAAGTGCCTTCAGAAATTGATTTTTCAATCCTTAGTAGAAGTCAATTTAAGACTGATTTATTGTACTTATTTATATTTTAATTTTTTTATTCTTGGAGCACTATATCTGTTAGCTGTAAGACTGCTTGTAGATAAATGAAATAAATAAAAAAAACAAAAAAAAAAAAAAAAAAAATATACAGTTCTGTGGAAACGTATAATAAAGAATACAAAGTTTCTAAGCATTCTCACAGGAATATTGAAGTTAATTAAAGCTAAAATTTGAGAACAATTAATATCGTCGTTAATATATCGGGAACAAACATAATTGCAGTGAACTTCCTTCGATAGTTTAGAAGCAAAATACCGAGTAATTTACATCTTGTTTCATTAGAAGACATATCTATGTCCCAATTAAGTCTTTTCACAACTCTCGTAAATGGTTTTTGAACTTTTTCAATTTGGAATGAATGAACAGCATATTAGGGATTCCAAATTAGACCTCACAAAGGCAAAAAATAGACATTTTAATGTCTGTGGATCGGAAAACTCTTTGGAGTTACGCAAAATAAAAACTAACATTGAATTTCCTTTAGCAACTAAAAAATCCATGTGTCGTATAAAGTTCAGCTTCTCGTCAAAAATTACAACAAGATCTTTTTTAAAATGTATCACGAACATTTCTTTCTGGTTAATTTTCTAACTGGCGATCGGTTTCGACAAAATGTTAAACTTTGACATTTAGAAATGTTAAGATTAAGAGAGTTTGTTGTACACCACCTGACAACCTATCAATTTTAGATTTCATGCAACGAAAGACTTTTAAATCGTCCGCATACATCAAGCACTCTGAATTGAAAAATATTACAGGAATGTCGTTGACAAAAAACAAAAAAAGAAAGGGACCGATCTGGCTACTTTGTGGGACACCCCAAGTAACATATACCGGTGTTGCATACTTTACTTGCACTACGATTTAATTATTATTTTCTTGTAATTTCTTATCTTATGTTTTAATTTGTTCATCTTACACAGAAAATACCCTGCCCAATGAGCGAGCTTACACAAATGTAATGGTATTGCCAATCAACAATCATCCTTGACTGTCTGAAGAGACCTCAATGAAGTATTTTGAGTATAGTAAATTCTGTGGTGCATTATGAGGTCTTCAAAATTTTTAATAGCTTCGTTTTTATCGCAAATCGGCATTTGTATGATCAGCAATGTACTTTGGTATAAGTAAGCATGTTTGCCTGTTACGTGTTTCGAATCTCAACAGAAAACAAAATATGTTTCTCCACGGGTATCGATTTTCGCGAGGAATTGGCAAGTTCTCCAATAATAATTTCACTGTCATAATCCTTTCCCATTTTCTCGGATAACCGTTCTGAATCGGCAGAAAATTGTAGGAGCCCTGCATTCCCTCACAACGTTGTGAAAAAGGCCGTGGGGCTCCCCGCTCTGTTGCGCCACTAGATCACTGAGCACTTTAAAGCTCGAATTGGTATCAGCAAGCTGCTTCGATAAAAGTGACGGCATTCTCAAAGTGTAGGTGACATTCAAAAGCATTATAAGAAAACATTTTTCGTCCCAAAATATTTCAGGCTTTTTACGGTGGTAAAGTTTTGTTTTGTTGATTTACTGACGATAAAATATGTCAATTGAAAGACATAACTTGTTAACGATAATTATGTATGTGTGTGTGTGTTTTAAAAGCCAGATGAAATCGTATACTAACTGAAACTGATCGTGTAAGAAAACTCGTTCGTTTTTGGTTTGCGTATATGGTACATTTAGTACACTTATTTGAAACATAATTTAATACAAAAACAAAATATCAATTTTTTTAAAGGGTGTTTTTCTTGGACGTGTGGTTTAATGGGTGGTCTTTTTGACAGCTTGCTGTCTCTTGGTTTATGGTCAGTTTGGTTTGTCACTTCATCGTGAAAGAATTGAAATAGTGCGATTTTCCATAAATTCGAGTTTTAAGCCTGTAAGAGCTACCTCCGATATTGCACGATTTGTTTACGCAGATAAACCCGAGATTATTGACGCCTTGAAAGAGAGTATTCGGAGCGTTATTGCTGACATACGGCCCAAAATGCTGCAAAAATAGGTGAAAAATTGGGTCTCTCAGCTGGAATTTATGTAAGTCAACTGCGGCGACCACTTGCCCGAAATCCTTTTTAAAACACAATGGCAAAGGTTTATTTTTATGATAAAGCTAAATGTTTGACCGTAACATTAAATTATATGCGTTTTATTTCTTCTTGAAAAGCACTGTCTAAAGAAAACACCCTTTGCATATACTACATAAACATGTATTTTCAGGTCTCTCTTAAGTTTCCTAACAACATTTTTTAATAAAATTGTTTTTGATGAATTTTCACATTGTTCTTTTGTTTTGCTTTTATTTTTAGAGCTTCCTTGGGATCAACCTTCGGCCAATTGTCAAGAGTTTGTGAATTGGAAGGAGAACGATCGATGGACAACTAAAACGCCTTGGAGTAAACTAGACACACTAGCTATATCATTGCTACGCAAGGTACTAGCCGTCCAACCCGCCCATAGAATAAACCTAGAAAAGATTTTGGACCACAAATGGTGCAACATGCAGTTTATTGATTGTGGTGAGTTTCTTGAGTTTCATAATTTTAACATTAAAAGTCATACGACACAATGTGGGTTTCTTTTTTACGATTAATGGCAAAACTTTGGTAAAATTTGTTCAGGTACTTAGTGACTCTCAGTGTGTTTTATAGAAATTCTGAGAGTAACTTTGTGCCTAAGTAAAAGTTATCTCAAACAAACATCAAATCTAAATGAATATTTGAAGTGTGTTGTGTTTTTTTCTTAAACCAGTGATATGTAGTGATCGATTAACACAGTTTTTACGATCGGAGTGTAGCGCACGCATCACCCTTTTATTAACTCTTTACATAACTTAAAACAATAACCAACCATGATCCGCGAAAGTGCGTTATTATTAAAAATTAAATAACAAATTGTATTGATCTTTACGCCGATTTTCATTGCTTTGGCGCTTTAGCTGTATGATAGATTGTTTACTTCATAAAGCTAGATTACCAAAGCATTGAAGGTTTCGCATTTCCATCAAAATTAATATCTGCTAATTCACCACCATCACATCCTTTGCCGTTTCGTAACCTGTTGTCGGTTTTACCGTCGTGCTTGCTTTTCGGGTATCATATTTGTGTAAAAGTGTTTTTTATTAAATTGTTTTTGTTTGCTGCCTTTTGTGTTGTGTTTTACAATTTATTTATTTTTTATGATTTACTTTTACTCGCTTTTATTTGGTCTTTGGTGATTTTAGCTGTATGGTTAGTTGACTAGATTCCATAGAGCTTTATCACCAAAAACCAAATGATTGTGGTTTTTCGTTTGTTTTACAATTGAATCATATGATTTTTTTAACTCTCATATTCTCTTATAATTATTTACATCAATAAAAAATATCGCTTTTAAGAAATTCTTCGTTTTATTGAGGTGATGGTTTTTTTTTTTAAATTTGTATCCTCAGATTTAAAGTCTCACGATGCTACAGACGGTGGAGTTCTGCGCTCGCCGAAATCCAAACGACAGTGTTCCAGCTCAGATTTTTCACATCCCTTTGATGATTCTATATCACGAGTGTATTGCTCACAGCCTATGCCTACAATGAAGAACGATGTAGACGCTGACATTGCGGCCGGTCGCGGAAATATTAATCGTAGCAATAACAACAATTCCGCCTTTGAAGCCCGCAACGGATTTTGTTTCTCACAACCGGCTCTACTTGATGATTTGATTCTGTGTACACAAATGAATCAAACGCAATCGGCAAGTCAAAATGTATTCCAAAGATTAGTGCGACGTATGACAAGATTTTTCGTGACCACACAATGGGACGATACGATTCGGAGGCTATTCACGACGCTGGATAAACTCGGTTATACACGAAAGATCAATGATGATAGTGTTGTGACAATATCAACAGTTGATAGGAGAAAATTGCGACTGGTGTTTAAGGCGCACATCATCGAAATGGATGGCAAGATATTGCTGGACTTCCGTTTGTCCAAAGGATGTGGTTTGGAATTCAAAAGACGATTCATCAAAATCAAACAAATACTGGAGGATATTGTGCTGAAAGGACCGACGACATGGCCCATAGCGATAGCAACTAATTCAGTGCCTTAGGTTGTGTTTTCTACTTTAAGAATAAGTTTTAGCTTATTTTTCCTAACATCATTTTACAAAACATTGTGTTTCTGATCACTTTTCAATTTCGTTCTTTTTGTTCTGTTGAAGTAAGTAGATTTAGTTAGTGAAAAATAAAAAGAAAAAAAAAACATTTTCAATCAAAATAAAATAAATGGCTTTTTTCATTCAATTTAACTCGCAGAAACTTGAAAGTATTTTAATACCAAAACAATAAATAAATACATTTATAGTAATAGCGAATTACTGATAGTAATTTCATTAGCATGAAAAGAACTTTCCCGATTAGCCGTCTGGTAATCAGTAAAAGGTTGTAGGTTCCCACCATTCCTCACAAGGTATAGTTTGTGTAATTACGATACCCATGGAGAAACAATTAGATATTTCTAGGTTCCAACCTCAACCCCACATAAAAGGCAGGTATGCGACCAATAAGTTATTTAGATGCAAATTGTCTGAAAGTTTTAATTTGTAGATTACAAGCTATTATGAGTTCTTTTATTAATTTTATACTCTAAGTAGCTAAATTTTTTTAAGATTGTTACAAACTGGTTGTCGAGCGCTCTGTCACAAGCCAAGAATAAGTTAAATATCGATCGTGGTGCGGATTTGTAGCCTAATCTTAGTCTTTTAGACAAAATTTGACAATTTGATTTGGAGATGTTTGTTGTACAGTTTGGTTTGATGAGGTTAAGGTTTTGATGGTGGTGTGATGATGGCAATAAGTCTCCATTTTTCTTTTTTATGTACCCGCGTGACCGTTGACCCTATTTAAATTTGTCCTAGTGTGCGAATGATGAAGTCCTTTATTTGATTTATGATTGCTGACATTGAAATTAATTTGTTTTTAATCATAGCATTGATAACACAGTACTGTCTGGTTCTCCGATAAAAACAGATGCTTGTTCGATGAGTAGCTCTAAACTTACTAGGGAGCCTTCTTTGGAAGTTACTGGTTGCGTTGCTTTAACGATAGCGGTGGGTTGGTTTTTAACCATGTCGAATATGTAGATGAAAATCTGACGGCACAGAACATGGAACGAAACGAGTCGAGTTGAGCGGTGTAAGTGGTTAGATGGGGGACCATATGTGCTCACATCCGCGTGCTGTTGTCATTTGTTAATTGCTGTTTTGTTTTTTTTGGGTGTATCAGCCGACAGTCATTGTAACTAGTGCTGCACTATTCAATGCTGTTTCGTTTCGTTTTCCTTTCAACAAAGCTTTTATTCATCCTTATTGCTTATTACTCACTGCTTGGTGTGTTCGGTTGGTCATTATAAAGAACTCGCAAGACTGTGTTCAACTTCTTTTTAATGTAAAACATATACAGCCATTTTTATAAAGAAAATTTAGAGGATAAAAGGCTAACACGTCTGTAATTGACATGCAATTACACGTCTGTAATTGCGTTCGACTATCACGGAAACTAACTCAAATGTCAAATTATACGATTTATTCAATGACAACTTTCATTATTCACAGTAACAGAAATCCTTGTCGATAGAGATACGCAATACCAAAAGGACAATTTATCGAAGCTTTCGACCCTTGTCGCATCGAATGTTGGACGTTAGACGATACTCGTAAGGGCCTTAGACGCAATCATAGTGAATGTTTTGCCACAAAGTTTGTTGCTGTCAGTAAAATTGTTGACCATCTTAATATCTGTTGTAAAACATTCATTACGAAGATGTTTCTAGTCCGTTCTGCTTCAATGTGTCGAGAAGAAGATACAACAACGAACTGTATGAGCTGTAAAGCGACATGGGGATCAGCTAGGAGTATGCATTGCATTTCGGGTTTCCGAAAGCACATTGCAGGGAAATCGCGGAAGAGGAAGACCTGATCTTAGGTGGCGCAATCAAGTGGACGAAGACCTCAACCGACTTGGAGTGCAAAACTGGAGAGAGCTCGCCCGAAATCGAAGTCGTTATAGAAGGATGTTGGTTGAGGCCCAGGTTTACCCCACACTGTAATGCCCACCTAAGTAAGTAAGAAGAAACCAGCAGGTGTTGACTACGCAAACCAAAGAAAAACTGGTTAAGTTGAAAATCGTTTGGCATACTGGTATATATTAGATATCTCGCAATAGAGAAGCATTTCTTGTTCTGGTGGTTCAATTCAACAATCGCCAAACGCCAATATTTATTCATTTGATGAATGGTTGGCTACCACTCCACGAAACGAAGTCGCCATGAACTTACCAAAAAAGGGAATTTTGAAATAAAAAGATAACTGAAAGTTCTTTCGTTTGAATTATATTCAATATAAACTTTATACTCAATAAAACATAAAGCTTTTTCATAATTTGAAAAAAGACGAAACGAAAACGTTTCCATATAAAGATTATAAGCGCAGTTTAAAACTATTTTGATATCTGCACACTGATATTACATACAAGTACTTTGTATTCTACAA
Organism: Melanostoma mellinum; assembly: GCA_914767635.1. Classification (NCBI taxonomy): domain Eukaryota; kingdom Metazoa; phylum Arthropoda; class Insecta; order Diptera; family Syrphidae; genus Melanostoma; species Melanostoma mellinum. The sequence continues at coordinate 20,610,152 of OU612060.1, read as the reverse complement.
TCTCTCTAGATACTTATTGTGTTTCTGTAATAACTTTTCCAGTTTCTCTTTTTGTTTCCTTTGATCTCTTTCAGATTTCTCGACTTCTTTCCGAATGAGTTCTTTAGACACCTCCTGATATGTTTGGAAACGTTCTGGTCTTTTTTTCTGTGTGGTTTTAATTGTTTCCTTAATCTTTGTCAGCTTTGTTGTATAAAATTTACGAAGAGTTTCTTTACGTTTTCGAAGCGTTCGTTTCATTATGCTACTTTTGTCTGAAGAAAAAAATTTGTCTTTGATTGCATTGTTTAGTTTTTCTTTGCTTAAAATCAGGGAATGATCTTGTGTGATTTCGCTTGGCATTGATGGTTTGGCAACTTTGCGACCCAAATCTTCCTTAGCCATACTTAAAGTGTTATTTGCATTCAAAGTATGTTGTGTTTCAAGGGGTCTTCTGATCGGTTTCTGCAAATAGTATTCAATTTAACAAAATGACTGATAAAGTGTATAAAAACGAAAATAGCTTACTTGAGCGTTATTTGGGAACGCGTTCGCATTTGCATTCATTAGTTTGTTGGTACTGGAAGCTTGTCTAGGCTCAACAATTAGAACTCCAGCTGAAAGTTTTCTTTTTCTGAAGGGAATTATAATTTGTATTTATATTTATATTTTAATTCAAAAACGCTAACACAAAAACAAACTACCTGTTGTTTATTTCGGCCATTTTGGTTTTTAATTTGACGTAAATTATTTGAGCCGTTCGTTTTTCTTTTGCTAGCCAAATTTTAAGTTCAAAACACAATCGAACGTATTTAGAAAATAACGAAACAAATTTTGACATTTTGACGATTGAACGATAGTAGTCTTAAAATCTAACGACACAAGTGATTATTTTTATTATAATAATAAATTACAGATTGTTGATAGAACTTTACCAAAGAAGTACAATCAAAAATAAACCTAATTAAAGCCTTTCACAAATCAGGGTGGCGTGGAACTGGATTTCTATCGGTGCTTTCAAAATAAAACACATGCAGCCGTTTATTTAAAAAAAAATTTCAGAGGACAGACTAACACACCGTGTTCTTTTGTCATTTACCGCCAGACGTGCACCATGAAGGAATGTAAGCTTTTTTATTTCGGTATATGCACTTATTTCAGTATTAGGTGCGTTTTTGTCGCAACTCAGCAACTCCTATAATCAGCTCAGCAAAGAATTTCATCATTGAACACTATTAATGCCGTTTAAGTTGGTAGGAAAGAGGAAAAAAGCAAACAAATTCCGATAAATTTTTGAAAGATGAATTTTTATACACATTTTCTTTTGTCGACAACAATGTGGAAAGATATAAAATCTAAAAAATGTGTGGTGGACAGAATTTTTGGCGGTACCGCCAGTCTGCGTTATGTTGGATTATATATGAGAAATTTATAACGTTACGTTAAGTAAAAAATAATTTTTGTTTTAGAAAATGTTCCAATTGTCAAAACAAACACCTCTTCTTGATGTCATTTCACAACAACTGACAACTGACTGACTTCTCAAATTTGCATTTGCGTCGTCCCTTTTGAAATTTGTTTTTGTAGTTCTCTTCTCACTTCGCATCACAATTCACATTTCACATTCGTACTTCGCAGTTCTTTCATCCTAATCCTAATTGCATTTCCTTTCATCAATTTGCTGTTTTGTTAAATAAAAATTTTTATATCTCTGTAAACGACGATATACTTATGTGAATAAAATCTTGCCACGCAACATTAAATATCCTAAAACCGTCGTCTAATTTCAATTCAGACAATGAGCGGTATCAACTTTGGTGGGTCTCAAATCGGACGCAATGATATCCTTCAGCTCATAGTTCGCGTTTCACTTGCAACCGTAGTCACATATTATTCGGTCAAATGGTTGATGAATCAAATGGATCCTACCAGCAAGAACAAACGCAAAGCTAAAATTCGTGCTGAGGACCAGCTAAAGAGGTAAACATGAACTAAAAACACTTGAGAACATAGTGAAAATAACTTTTTCTTTAGGTTAAGCGAAAGCGAAGGATTCAAAATCAATACACAAAATCTCAATGATTATGAATTGATGATTGCATCTCACTTGGTTGTTCCTTCTGATATACCAGTTAGCTGGAAGGACATCGCCGGACTCGACAGTGTTATACAAGAACTGAGAGAGTCTGTTGTTTTGCCTGTCAGACATCGAAATTTATTTAGTCAGTCCAAATTATGGGAAGCTCCTAAAGGAGTTCTGTTGCATGGTCCACCTGGATGTGGAAAAACTTTAATTGCAAAGGCCACAGCTAAGGAGGCAGGAATGAGGTTTATAAATTTGGACGTAGCTATTCTGACAGACAAATGGTAAGTACATGAGCATTATTCTTATTCGGGTAATCCCCTTTTTTCATTGCATTGCATCATCGCCATCATTTTTTCATTCATTTTTTGAAAAATCAAAAAAAAAAAGAAATTCTGTTTAGAGTGAACAAGTTTGAAAAATTCAATTATTTTTACAAGGTATGGTGAGTCCCAAAAACTGGCTTCTGCAGTATTCTCCCTTGCACTCAAACTGCAACCTTGCATCATTTTCATCGATGAAATCGATTCGTTTCTGCGCAGCCGAAACTCCAACGATCACGAAGCAACTGCCATGATGAAGACTCAATTCATGATGCTGTGGGATGGTCTAAGTACCAAAGCAGGGTCGACAGTCATCGTCATGGGTGCCACAAATCGTCCCCAAGATCTCGATAAAGCAATTCTACGTCGAATGCCAGCTCAATTCCACATTGGGTTGCCAACCGATGCGCAACGTTTAGAAATTTTGAAACTTGTTCTTGAATCAGAAAATATTAGCCATCTGATTGATTTTCATCGCCTCTCGAAGTTAACTAAAGGATTTTCCGGATCAGATCTCAGAGAAATGTGCCGCAATGCGTCCGTTTATCGAATGCGACAATTTATGCGAAATAATGAAAATAGATTGAAAACAGAGGGTCTACCAGAAGCATCGACGTCGTTGGCGTCCACGTCCTCATCGTCTTTGCCAAATGAATTGCTTGCAATATCAATGGACGACATGTTGAGGTCATTTGAAAAAATAAAGGAATCCAAGAAGCATACGGGGGGAATTCTATTTGCAGAAAACCAAATTGAACTCGATTAAGGTCAGCATTCATCACATCAGTTAAACTTAATACTTGAGCAATTCAACTTTGCATGCAAAATCAACTTCAATTTTTATTTAAATATACGTACTGTAGTCTATAAATCAGATATGAGGGTTCTTTAAATTCATTTGATCGTTTCAGCAAATGAGACATAACTTCCAGATAAATCAACTTTTAAGCCCACCACCGCAATTCTTTCGCTGCTACAACTTCAAATGTATGAAAATACAGTATCGTTCTTGTGGTATCAGTATGGGCACTCTTTAGGTTTGTTCGTTGAAGCCCTAGGGTCGCCATAGGGTCGCCACAAAGCGTTTTTTGAGAAACCTAAATTCACCCTGAATGTCAAATTGACTGTTTTTTGAGCCATAGGTTTGCCATAGGTTTTCCCCAAACTTGCCCTAGCTTTTTGCTGTGGCGATTTGAGGGCTGTCAAATGGCATGTATTTTTTTTTTAATGACAGGGATGTGTGGTGATTTGTGGTGTAGTGTTTTTTGAGGACTGGAAAACCCAGGTTTTTTTGACAACTCATAGGGTTGTCAAGAAAACCTGGGTCAACCCTGGGGAAAGTTCAACGAACAGACCTTTTATATGGCTACGTTGACAAAATTTGTCGCTGTCGCTACTAAAAAATCGCTTCGCTTTTCGACGAGATGCTTGAATAGTTTTTTTTTTTTTTTTTATCTACCCTTCGCAGTTTTGGCCGCAACTACTATCTGCCCCATCGGTCCAGTTGTAGAATCCTTATGGGCCATGGGTGCAATGCCGTCGCATTAAAAGTTTTCCTATGATATATGATTGGTTTGAGTAAAGTACCTACAACTATAGGTGAATGTGACTCGGCCTATTTTTTTTTATTCGGATAGTTTTTGAAACGCTTTTTCACTTGGTCGAAAGCAGAAAGTCCCAAATTGCTTTGAAGTGTACTAAAAATGTAGAAATGAAAAAAATTTTTAATAATAAAAGAAATTTATTATTAGTTGGAGTATTGTGATTTAAAAATCAAAAAAGAAAGTTTTTGTGACCTTCACTCCGTTATGCGTTTCGCCCAGGTGCAACAATGGGCTCATCAGTTAGATGTTGTTGCACCCTTCTAATACGCAATGTTTTGGTCTATGTTTACCGACACCTATATAAAGTTTACAGTGCAAAGACACTGTAAACTTTATATTTCTAGGGGAATGTGGTTAAATTCATGCACCTAAAATATGTTTGCCCGTGGTCTGGCTAATGTAGAGTTAAATGTAAATAAGTGTTATCAAATGTTAAGTATTACCGATAGGAAAATCCGAAATTAGAAACTTGAACTTAATTACTTCCATAATATTTGTAGCAAAAACAACACTGCATCTCACTTGGTGCCCTTGAGCACGAGACAGTGGGAAAACGGAAGGAAGGAGAACAACTACCGAGAAACTGACGAAATTCACTGTTTATCTTTAACAGCCGTTTTCTCGCGTTCGTGTTTTTTAGTCATCTCATATGCCATTTCCTTTTCATAGGCCCGGTCACATATACGGTAATATGCTGGAACTAAATAAGGCTTGTTAATTGAACCTTACACTCTTGACAATCCTATGAATTGTCAAAAAAGCTGGGTTCTTAGGGGCCAGTTATAGCGATCAGGAAAACGAATCAGGAAAAATTTTCAAACGGAATAATAACTATGTTTTCGTTACAATTGAATAACAAATGTTATATCAATCGGTGACAAATCACTCAAAGAATTTTTTGTGCCCAAAAAAGATATAATAGAACAAATATATTGTGTTTAATTTGTATTTTTCTATTTTCCTGTTCCATCAGGAAAATAGAAAAATACAATTTTACGGCAAAGTATTTGTTCAATTGAACATTTTCTTGACAAAAAAATTCTCTAGGCTGTTTACTATTGATTGGTATAACATTAGTTATTCAATTGTAACGAAAACATAGTTATTATTCCATTTGAAAAATTTTCCTGATCGCTATAACTGGCCCCTTAGTTCCCAAATCACGCTAAACCAAAAATTCACCTCATATCCATGTTATTTGAAGGAAAATACACGCCATCCGAACGTTGTATTCATTACCTGAACTCGGCCCAGCAAAAACCTAGACCTAAAACCTACTTCAGGGCAAGTTGAGGGCAAATCCAGGGATCAAAAATCAATCATGCGGGCATTTAGTATAGGTTTTTCAAAAAACTGCGACTACAAGGCAACGAACAAATCTATACCTAAGTGACTTAAATAAAAATAAATAAATAGGTTGAAGCAACAGAGCGAGGAGATCCAGGGCCTAGCGCATTCCTCGCAACCACTCGTTGTGAGGGAATGGAGGGGACCTTCAATTTTCAACCGGTTCCTGTTCCGAACGGCTAATCGAGAAGGCGTCTTCATAGCAATGAATTTACTAACGGAGGACTTGCCAATTCCTCGCTGAAGGCGATACCCGTGGCAAAATATTTTTGTCTCTGTTGGGATTCGAACCTCGGGATTAACAGGCAGACATGTTAACCATCACGTCACGGATACCACGATAAGTAACTTTCTATATATAAAACGATAGAACATATCCTTGTTCCTTGCCCGTGCGAAAAGAGAGAGTGAGTATGAGAGAAAGAGAAAGACCGAAAAAGGTATATAAAAGTACAAGTTTCAGTAGGGCAGTTCAAACTGTACGATTAGTTATTTAGACTTTGGTCTAAAAGACCAATGTTGGATACTGTGAACCCTTAAATTCACACCAATTCAGCGGATGTTTTTCCAAATATTTTTGATAGTTTTAGAATGAGGTATAATGACAAGCCTGATGAGCCAACGCAAACTGCATCCGACTATCCTTCATCCGTAAGATCACGTCTGGACAACTTATTGTACAGTGTGAACCACCCAAATATAATATGAATTGCATACTTTTGAGGGCAACATAAACAAGCGTTAGGGGCCAGTTATAGCAATCAGGAAAACGAATCAGGAAACATTTTCAAAGGGAATAATAACTATAGGCGTGTTTTTTTAAGCTAGTATATAGTACAGCATTCGAGTTAAAAACGATCTGTCCAAAGTATTTTCAGTTCTATTTTCAGCAACAAGATGGAGCTCAACGTCAAAGCTTGCTGCTACTTTTCAAAGCTCCCTGTGAAATTCAAGATGAAACAAAATCACACTCATACCATATATTTGTTTCGTTATTTGTTCTATGAAATGAATACCGATACAAAGCCGGATATGAATTTGTATTTTTTTTCTTATTTTCAATACATCAGATTCTCTCTTACAGCTCCTTTTTTACTATTTTTGGAGGCATCGTCCAGTAGTGAAGAAAGCTCTATGTCAAAGTCAGCTGTTTTGTTGAAAAAAACTTTCGGGTATGTTCGGGGAGTATGTAAAAAGATATTAAAAACTAATCTTTGATGAGATTTTCCATTGGCAAACAGAATCAATTTATTTTTTTATCCAAATCTGTGGTAAAGCAATTTTACACTATTGACCAGTCTTTTCGATAGGTTTAGAAAGAAAATAAGTTGATTCTATTTACAAAACCGTGAAATTGAACTATGCCCCACAAATAAACACAACCCAAATTAAATTAAGTTGAAACACGTCTTGCTAGTCCCAAACTTGAATTTCTATTGAAGAATGTTTAATTTTCGTACATATATCTTTCCCTTTTGACCATTTTTCACTGCTTTGTTTGTTTGTTTGATTTGTTTTTTTCTTGCATTGGGCTTTATTTTTTAGTCAAATAATTCCATGAGAAATGCTATTAGCTTCAGCAAAAAGAACTAGTGCAAAATCCTGTATTATATACACCACCAGGTAAGAAACAGGGCTAAAATTCAATAAGAATATAGTTTTTATTTCTTTAATTTTTAATCGAGAGAAAAAATTTCTTTGCAAATATCACATTTTTTTTGAACACGTCCTTTCGAAAAAGCTTTGATGAACTGAAATCATTGGTGGTGCCATCTTATTTTCAAAGCTGGAAACTATCAATCCACAGCAATGCCATCCCTGTTTTCACTGTGGAAAATTACGACAGTAAAATGATTTGTTGTTGTTCCCCAAGGGAAATTTTTACTGTACTATATACTAGCATAAAAAAAAACACGCCTTATGTTTTCGTTATAATTGAATAACAAATGTTATGCCAATCGATGGCAAATTAGGGCCAAATTCCATAACTTTTCAGACGATTGTGGTTCAATTTTGGCAAGTTTTTTCGGGGTCTTAAACAAGTTTTTATAATGCCTAAAATTCGCCAATAGTCGTCTAAAATGTTACAGAATCCGGCCCAGAACTTTTCTTTTTGACGATTTATCGCTTTTTACTGATTCTACGAATAGGTATTTTTAAGAACGAAAAAAGTTAATCAAAACTGTGCTCGAAAGCGGATCGAGATAGATAACAATTGGATTATACTTTCTACAATTGGAATATATTTAATCGACTTGGCATCATTTTTTTTACAAAAATATCCCCTACGAATACCGAAGCAAAATGAAATCCAACAAAAATATCCTTTACGTCGAAATCGAAAAACGCAGAGCACACACTGTCACAAAGCTCCAACAAAGGCTCCAAGTCGGAAAGAGACATTCGTTCAGTAACACAGGAATTTTTCATGTCCAAAAATTTTGTGTACTGCTCGGCTCGTAGATCTTTGCTTCTGCTGTTGCCGTCTGCTTTTTCTAGTGGTGCCATTCGAATCGAAATGACGGACGCCATTCGTGTGTGAAGTGTTCGCAAAGTACTTGGTGTTTTTTTTTTCATCATCTCATGGAGAATATAACATTTTTCTCAACAATAAAATCCGAACCAAGTTCATCACGTTTTCGCGCATTAAAAGTGCAATGTCGTGCGTGAATTAGAAAAGTCGATTCCGACCTAGTGTAAGTGCTGAAATTTTCATATAAAAGAAAGAAAGAGTTTTCCTCATCTCTTCAGCACTTTTTTTTTTTATAAAATTATAAGAAACAAAAAAAAATGGAATAGCCAGCAAAGAAGACGGTCGTTGAGATTGAGATACACAGGAGAGCGAGCTGGTCAGAAAAGAGAGATAGAGACAAAGATACGAAAAAACGAGAACGATCGTATAAAACGAAAGCTGCGATAAATACTACGTACGTAAGCTCGTTTTCTTCTTTTTGTTCTTCATTTCTTTTTGCTTCGTTCGGTGTGTCTATCTGCTCCTGCTAACTCCAGCGAAAATTATTTTCGGCAGGTTGTTATGATGTGCCTATTGTGACAATAAAGTTGCAAAATTTGCGAGTATGCTTTTGTGAAACGATTAAATTCGTTTTGATGTGTGAATTCGAACCAATAAGAAAGATTCAACGAAAAGTGACATGTGAAATGTGCGTTAGGGCAGTGAAATAATTACCAGGGGACAGAAAAGAATACATAGCGAAAGACAGAGAGAGACAAAGTGAATTAAAAATAAATAACGAAAGAGAAAACCCACTACGCACAAGTGCACACACACTGACATTCTACAAAAACCTTGTGTGAAGATATTCGTTTTTCTTCACATTTTTTTTTTATTTGACATTTCGAGAGCAAAGAATGAATCCACCGATTAAGCCGTCGTCGTCGGTCAGTTTCGACCAGAAGGAGATGGATGTCGCTGGTCGGCTGCTGGTGGTAGAGTGATAATAGTGTGCGAGAAAAGTAATGCCCGTGTGCGTTTGTGTATGGTGAAGAGAACAACTTTTTCTTTTATTTCTTTCGTTGTTTCTTATAATTCTTCTCTACCTGTGTAATTTTATTAATATTTCTTTTTCTTCATTGTTTGAAGGGAACAAATTATTTAAAATTAAAAAAGAATTTTTTCCTTATTTCAACTAAAAAATTGATCTTGTGTCGTGCTCGTGTACATAGTGTGTAAAAAACTCTTTTCTATATAATTTTTTTTTTGTTAAAGAAAAGGGAGAAGAAAAAAATGCAAAAGTGAATATACACGAGGAGGAAAAACTGTGATGTGATAAATAGTGTAGAATTTATATAGGAAGAAGAGAAGAGTTTCCGAATTCAAATCCGAAGAATATATATTTTTCTATTTACTCCACAAAATTCCAATTCGGCAACAGCAGCAGCGGCAGCAGCAAAGCAAAGTAAAGAACAAATCAAAAAGGATAGCAAACAACTAAAATGGTATGTTAAAATGCGGATCGTTTTTATATTTAATTGGATAATTAGTAAAATTTGGTGGTGCATGTTTGATGGGCTCTTTTTTCCATTCGACATTTTTTTTGTGAAAAAGTGATTCTACTAGAGGAGCTGCTGGGACACACGGTTAGCGCAAGAAAGACGAAAAATCCGTGTATCCAGGCGAAAAATATTCTTTATTCTTTGATTTCAATGTTGGTTATGTCTGTCTCGCTTACGCATTGTGTATCTTGTTCTTGTTACCTCTATGTACACACATACAACAGACTGAGGTGAAATGATGACACCTACAGAGGAGGAAAATTAGTGTTGATTTTTTTTGCTGCTGGTTAAATTTTCACTTGGAATCCGATTGGAGCTCTGCTTTTTTCAAGTTAAGAGTCTTCAGGGTTTCAGTAGTAGGTATGGGGGATTGGAATACATTTTTGGATTATAGCATGGTTGATTATTTTCATTATCTATGGCTTAATGGAAATCAACCGACCTTCAATTGTTAAACGAGTGGTGGAGATGTAGTGGCAATGCGTTATAAGCCGAAAGAATCGATTAGTCTGACGGTGTATTACCTGACACCTATTAATTTACTGCCTAACCCACATGGATTGCTTATAGGTAGAAAAAAATGTTTGAAAACGAATCTTCCAACAGTGGAACTTAGTCTTTGTATAGGGATGGTTCCTTTGACTGTTTAGTGCTAGCTTTTCCGACCCAAAACATTTTCTGCAGTTTCCGACAGATTTCTAATTGGTTCATTTTGGTCCTTTTTTTGTTGCTTTATGACATAGCGTTGGACTTACTCTTTTTCTAAGGCGAGGGCCTCAACTTAGGTCGATCAATTAACTGTGGCCATGCTAGCTAATGATAGCTGGTTATTTCTGGAGCAATTTTTGTGCCTCTAAATAAAAACAGAAAAAACAGAAAATGTGTAGTTACCTCCAAAGTTAGAATATTTAGGGCCAGTTGCTCAATCGAATTATAAATTTAAGTTCTACATAAAGTTTTCATTTTTTTATGAGACGTTCCGGAATTCTTAAGTTCTACATAAAATCCCCATACTAAAGTAGAACTTTATGTAGAGCTTAAATTTATGATTCGATTGAGCAACTGGCCCTTAGAGCGGTAGTTGCGGTTGAGTGAAAAACATTTTATTCTACGAAGAGAATCGAGTGGTATAATTTGGGCAAAAGAAAAAGGCAACCAATTCATTTTGAATATGCCAAAAATATCTGGACTATCTGCACCACAGTCCAAAATACAGGTATATGAACGATTGACTGCCACAAACTTAACTAGATAGAGCCAAGCCTAGCAGCTTCAAATCCATGCTAACAACAAGCCAAAAAACATTGTAATGGAATGATGATGCTAAAGCAGCGACAAGTAAGAAAGAAGCGTCTTTCCATACATGGTCAAAGTACCCTTCAATATAATAGGTACAAAAGCTGCAAGAAAGAAACGAATAAGTGTCCAATTCCAAGCAAAGAGTACGGAGGGAATGCTGCTGAAGAGATCTCAGAGCTGACTGCTGATGTAAATTAATTTAAGAAATAGGTACAACAAAATTAATTTAAATAAAGGAGCAACAAACTTCAAAATAGGAGAAATGCTCAGGAGCGTCTTTCGCTAAAGTTCATTAAGTGATGTTGCTGACAGCTTCTTGTTGATGACGACTAAATTCTGCCCAGATGGCGACAGTGATGGCCGAACAGTGGGCTAGAGAGCACTTTACAGAAACTGAATATTGACGAAAATACTCGCGTACATTCGAAGTTATGAAGACAGTTAAGAACTATAAAAAAGGCAAAGTAGCTGGGCCAGACGAGATACCATATGAGAGATATGGGGCATGAGGCTTAGATGGCTCACGATTCTCATCCTTAAGCTTATTAAAGATGATAGTCTGCCTAAGCGGTGGAGGAAAACTTACTTTTTACCAATTTATAGAGTGAAGGAAGACACACGAAATTGGGGATAACTACTATTCAATCAAGCCGATGTAAGCTCGTTGAGCGGGTATTGAGTAGCCGATAACCAATGCGGTTCGTCGCAACCTAGTCAAGAACAGGAGCAATCTAAAAGTATAAGGATCTTCATTGAAAAACATCGTGATTCCCTAGCAGATTTGCATGTTGAGCTGGTTGATTTCGAAAAAGCTTTCGATCGATAACCACGACATCGAGAGGCTCCAGAGGTCTACATATGTGCAGGTGACTGAGGAGCAGTGACCTCCAATTTGAGTATCCAAAGCATTTCAAGTCACAGTAGGTGTAAAACAAAGAAGCATCTTGAGTCCTTTTCTCTTTTTATTACAGTGCTTGACGGCTGGAAAATAAAGTACAGAAAAACAAAGTACAGACCCATCATAAATTAGGATCCTTCAATCCTTCTTCTAGTACAGACAAATGCAAGGATCACTCAGTTGATAGGGAGAGATGTGATCCCTTCGAGATCTCGATGCTCGTTACGCTTGAAAAGGAAGAAAAAGAAAGCGATTTGAGTTTGTTAAAAATCTACAGCTAAACGATTACGTGTAATTTTTTTTACAAGTTTGCAGAAGGACTGCAACTTTATAACGAAAAGTCGCCAAAAATGCTGCAAAGTGCTTAGATTTCCTTAAGCGATGCAGAAAATCATCCCCTCTGATCTTCGGGCGTACAGTTAAGTATAGAGATTCGTATTTTAGCCGCTCAACTCGGATGTGGAATGCTTTACCAAACTCAATTTCCCCCACTCAATATAATGTACAGAAATTCAAGAGTGATGTGCATCGGCATCTCCTTTTCCTTTCCTTTCCTTGTTTCCCAACACCCGCACTGTGTTCTTAACATTATAAGGGTAGTCACAACCCCTTGAAGTACAAACTGTTCTGCAACAGGAACTTTGGAACATACTTGTGATCTACAATACTCTTCTCTACAATTTTATCCGCCTTAAAAGTTCGTGAATGAAAAAAAAAAACTTGATTGGTAGATACAAATCTCCAATCACTGCAAAGTACACACTTTTGTTTGTAGCTTTTATTTTGGTTGATAGATCACAGGTATTGCTAGAAGTAACAACAAAATTGTATATAAAATAGAAGATCTTTCGTCCATTATCCCCAACAAAAGTCACCATATAAACATGAAAAGCTTTTGAATTCGATATGCATATTTAAAAGTTGTCTATTAAATTTAAGCACTTCAATTTTGGTTACCTTTCACTCTTATACTTCGCTGTAGGTTCCTACATTGTTTGAATAACGCTTCACACTCAAAAATAGAACGCAGAAATATAGGATTCTCTGCAGAGAGAAATCGTTATATAAAAATCTTTTGTCAAAACTCTACAGCTAGTCTTAAATGAGTTGTCCGAAGTTTTCTATTTCCTCAAGCATATCAACGATATAATCCTTAAGGCAAATCCAGCACTTGGCTTTGTGAAACGATGGTCCAAAGAATTTGCAGACCCTACGCAACCCGATCCCTTTACATTTCATTTGTTCGTCCGCTTCTTGAACACGCTTCACAGGTACCATTGACTGTCCAGCCCTTAACGAATCCATTTTTCTAAATATTAACCCTCGTTACACACGGAATCCCCGTCTCTTCTATCTTCCCACCCATCGAATCTCTTACGACTCCAATGAACACATCTCCCGAATGCTGAGGAATGTCAATTCCCACTCCTCTTGTTTTGGCTTCAATATGAGTACTCCCAGCCTTAAACTTTGTCTCCTAAACCCTCCAACTAGTTAGTAAGCCTTAGCTATTAAGTTTCTTAGTTTGTAAGTTAATAGCTTGTATTAAGCCTAATAAATGGGGGTTTTGCCCCCCCCCCCAAATTAAAAATTAAACTAAAATTTCTAGACTATCGTAAGTATTATGGGGACAAAATTGATTTCAATGGTATGCTAAATTTTTGGGCCTAAAAGGTTACCAAAATTAGCAGTGATTTGTATATCGGTATGGAATACAAAAATCTTTTACATTAATTTTGTGACCTTATTTTTTTTTAACTACGCGATAGCTCCCCGTAAACATTGGGTTCATTGTAACTGGGCCAAAAATCATCACAAATAAAAAAAAGATCAAAATTTTGTTCGGTTGCTTTCAAAACCCCCAACTTTAATTCGGACACTAATTTTCCTTTCCTTTAAAACCTTTTAATGGCCATCTAAAGTGTAGACTGTTATTTTCCACTAAAAATTCAGCCATTTTGTGGTTAGGAAACAGTCTTAATGTAAAAAATTGTAGTGTTTAGTGCAACAAATAATGGTGTACCTACCAAGTCGCATTAGCGTGTGTCCACTTTTTAATTGCGATTATATGAAGGTACTACATAAAGTTTTTCAATCGTGCAGAAAAAATTTTTTGAGATAACAATTAAATTTTACATTACGATGATAGAGAATACGAAAGAAGAGGATTTTACAATAATTCTTTCTGTCTGTCTGTCTGTCCGTATAGGGGCCTGCAGCCTGAACCGCTTGACCGACTTTCTTCAAAATTTGCAGTTATAGTCTCTGGGGTAGCCTACAGAAAGATTTTTGGAATTGTGTTTTCAGGTCTTGAAAGAACGGTACCTGCCATAGAACCCATACGGCTCTAACAATTATCATAAAATTTCACGTGAGGTATTATTTCTGAATAACTATTTTTATGATGTAAAATTTTTTTTTCGAAAAAGTCTAAAAACGATACCTGCCCCTCCATATAGTGCAGTTTTTGTTCAAAACCGACTTTCTCGCTAATAGCTGATACGATTTTAACAAAATTTCATATTTTAGAAGTCCTAAGTTGTTTAAAAAAGATTACATATCAACATTTAAAAAATGTAGTTTTTTCGAATTTTCATTAATTAAAAAAAAAAATTGTTTTTTCGAATATTTTTAAAACGGCACCGGCTTTAAAACGGCTTGAACGATTTTTAAGGTTTTTATGTATTAGGAAATGCAAAAAAAATTGTTAGATTTTCGGTTGGAACCTTTGGAATATTTAATTTAATTTTTTCAATATTTTGCGTGATTTAATTTAATTTTCACAATTAATGTGTATTTGGCAACCCTGTACCACCAAATACATATATTAAGAGCGAATACAAAAACCTTTTACTCATCCTTAAGATTTTGGTATTGTACTTAGCAGAAAACCCAAGTTCGTGCGACCCAGTCGTGCCCATTTTTTGCTTTCAAACGAATAACGAGAAATATTTTGTTCTTACTACAAATTAGCGACAATTTACTATGAATTAACAACAATTAATACAATCAACAAACTTTGAAGTGGTAGTTCTAACTTAATGGAAATGGATTGTCAGCCGTCTGAGCTCTGTGCTTTACATCTTTTTCCGACACTTGTATAGTATCTCATTTGGCCAATCGTCTTCACCATTTTTGAAGTTCTGAACGACCATTTCTCTGCAGGCCCTTCTAATCTAAGCTTTAATGAAACAATTGTTTTTAATGGATTCCTCAAACTCAAAGACAAATATAATCCGGGTCCAGATGGCATTCCTACCATTTTGCTTAAGAAATGTTGCTCCAGTTTAGCCCTTCCCATAACTAACCTGTTCAAACTATCCCTTTCAAATGGAATTTTTCCGGAATTGCTTAAAATACCCGTTATTTCACCTATCCATAAAAAAGGTCCAAAAAACCTAGTTTTCAACTATAAGCTTTTGGAAAGCATTCTATGTGAAATACTTTTTTTTCAGGGCAAATCAATGATATCCTCCAAGCAGCGTGGTTCCTGTAAGGGAAGGTCTACAACACTAATTTAGTTGAGTTTGTTTCCTTCTCTCTTTCTGCGATGAAAAAAGGAAACGAAGAAGACGTCATCGCCACAAATTTCAGCAAAGCTTTTGACAAAATCTCTCACTTTCCAATTATCTTAACACTTTTTTTCCTCGGATTTAGCCCTATCCCCCCCTATCCTACTCAAATGGATCTCTTCATATCTTGACAACCGCCAATATAGAGTTCGTTTCCGTTCTACTCTTACAGTTCCATTTGTGGCTACCTCCAGTGTGCCCCACTTGGACCCCTCTTTTTCATCCTTGTCCCTAATGATGTCGAAATGATCATCCAATATTCTTCTATCTCACTTTACGCGGATGAAGCTAAAATTTGTCATTGACATCATATTCATTCACCGACTTCTTACTGGTAACACTGACTGCTCCCCCCTTTTAGGTCTTATTTCTTTCAATACCTACTAATCCCCGAAACGAAAGATCATCCCGATTTTTTTTTCCACATTGGGACTCGAGCATCGAACCTCCCATGCAACTGGCAGACAAGTTACCCATTACGCGCAAATGGTATATGTAGGTACCTACCTCTTCCGTTTTTATCCTGATCAAATTCACTAAAGAATATCTTGTAAGCTTTGTCCAAAAGAGTCCTGTTTCCTCTATTCCACCATTTTGTCATACTTCCAATGTTCTAATCCTCCGCTTTCAAATCTCGTCCTATCGGTCGCATTACTCTGCTAGGTAGCCCCCGAAATTCGTTCAACTCTGATCTCTGACGCAAATAGTTTCTGCTTGGTAAGGGAAATCCAACACTCTTCAAAAGCTTTGAAGTCAATTTTCTCAAAACGAGGGTATGTAACACCACGATCTTACCCATAATGGTTCTAACTTAAAGTGTTGGGTCAGAGTTTGATCCAATTAGGTATCCTTCTACGTCATAATAATAGGAACGAGGTTTTCTTATTAGAAACCAAAAGTGTACACTTTTTGACGCACACAGTGTACCTATTTGCGCTCACCTCAGAGAAAGGAGATGACAATAATACGAAGATTGAGTGAATGGAGCTAAATACGAATGAAGGTATGTTGCAAATTGCAGTTTTGAAAATACATGCCTCTAATTTACTAAAGAGGTAATAGGTATAAAGCTGTGAGGAAGGGAGAATCGCCAAGAAATCATTAAATGTTTTTCCAACACCTTGTCGAACAGTGTTACAAGAAACAAAAGAAAAAGTAATAAAACTCGTTGTGGGGCCACCCGCTAAATAATAACAAATAATTACAAGTAAAAAAAATAAATAAAAAACACATGTGCGCAGCGCACCCTTTAAACTGAGAAAAACGTGTAATAGTATTGCACGCATGTATAGTAATAAACACACAGGCATACACCAAACCAACACAACCAAAAAAGGAGTCTCTGCTGTTCTGTCTTCTTTCTGTCTCGGCGAAAGAACTTTTTTTTTTATATAAAGAAAAAAATCAAAAAAGAAAATGTCAAAAAATATTTTTATATACAGAAACAGATCAAAAGGAATATAGAGAGAGAGAAAATGAAAGAGACTATGATAAATAGGAGCAATTGAACTGAAGTGAAGTGAGCGAAAAATGTGACAGTTCATGTTTGACAAGACAAGTAGTGAAAACTGAAAACTGAAAATTGTCCCCTTCCCCACACAAAAGGGACAACAGGAGCATTGAAATTGCTACACTTGTCTACTGTATAGACAGTTTCCTTGAACGCTTGTGGTCTTCTAAACACCGGCTTCGATTTTCCTGTTTGCTGTTTTTTTTTCTTTTTTGGTTGGTGTCGTTTCAAATTTGTCTTACTACGTTTTCTATCTTTTCGTGTGTTTTCTTATGATTTCGCCTGAATGTATTTTGAACCAGTTTTGTAATTTTATATGTGGAAAATGGAAATATAAAATGGACTTCGAATGTGTGAGACTAGAGTCTTTATTGTAAATGCGGGGGAAATCAATTTTAAGTGCTGTTTATGGGTACATACATATGTACATAGGTACATACCTAGGTTCCTTAGGTTTTTTTTAGAAAAGATGTAAGGTTCCACTGAAGAGGTAACAAATAAGTTTAATTTTTAAATTTTTTTTTTTGTAATGAATAAGAAGTTTTAATTGAAGTTGGAGATGATTCAAATGCTAATCTAAGAACATCCGCTTAAATGTTCTTAGATTTTCAAAAAGTTGCTAGAGACATTCTTCAATGTATTCGCCTATAATTCGCTTTGTTTAAAAACTGAAAATGGAAGTTATACCTACCTACGTCTTACTTTAAATTAGTCACAATAGTTTCGTTGCATCACGAAACCACTCTAGGTATAAGCTTGTAGCTTGAGTAATAAAAAAGCCTACAGTGCTAAACCCAGGCTTCAAAGAGCGAACCTTTACGCGAATTTTTACTTGAGATCATAGGTACTATAAGGCAAGTTTTGCAATCGTGCAGATAACCACTAAACATGACATTATATTGATAGAGAATACGAAGAAAGTGGGTCCTACAATTCTGTCTGTGTGTCTGTCTGTCTAATGGATCTACAGTCTGAACCGCTTGACTGATTTTCTTCAAATTTTGCAGTTAGGGTCCGAGGGCAGCCTACAGAGGGGTTTTTAGAATTGGTTCTCTAGGTCCTGCCATACAACCTATATGATATGATAATACCTACTCATTTTTCTCGAAAACGGCTCCAACGATTTCGATAAAATTTTTTACGAAAATTATTTTTCAATTGTGTTTCTTATGATGAAAATTTTTTTTTGGAAAACGGCTAGAAATGGATCCCCCATAGCACGTTTTTTTTCAAACTCGACTTTCTCGTTAATCGCTGACACGATTTTGACGAAATTTTATATTTAAGAAGTTTTTAGAAAGATTGGTAATTAACATTTGTAAAATTTCAAATTTTAAATTTTTTCTTAATTTAAAAAAAAAAATTGGTTTTTTGGAATATATAGGTATTTTCAAAGCGGTGTCACTGCAAATTTTTTGTCAAAACATCTTTTGGCTAGATTTTAAAAAACTTTTAAAAAGCTTTTTTTTTTAAATGAAAAGTAAAAAACCTGTTTAAAAAATCTGCTCTAATGATTTTGGTAAAATTTTCAGCGTTTATTATATGTTTTGGCAACTGCAAAAGAATTGCTTTTCTAAAGGGTCCGCCAAATAACTTTTCTTTTTTTGAAAATACATAAATAAATAAATATGTAAATATAAATAGGGTGGCGCAACAGAGCGAGGAGCCCCTGGGCCTAGCGCATTTATCACAACTATGCCTTGTGAGAGAATGGAAGGGACCTACAATTTTCTGCCGGTTCCGAACGGCTTATCGAGAAAGCGCTTTTCATGGCAATGAATAAATACTAAAGGAGGACTTGCCAATTCCTCGCGAAAGGCGATACCCGTGGAAAAAACATTTTTGCCTCTGTTGGGATTCGAACTCGAACCTTTGGATTAACAGGCGGACATGCTACCCATCACATCACGGGTACCACTTTTTTTTTTTTGAAAATGCTATAAAAAAAAACTACTGAATTTTTTCTCAAATTTCTTTTTTTATTTGAAAGTACGATCCTTCCGGTTGATAATGGTAAATAATTTTATTCAAATGGCTGCCTCGGCTGGCAGTAGCTTACACGATCGGTTTTTAAGCACATTATCGATTGTGTGCAGTTGTATTTCACCAATGGCTTCACGAATATTGGCCTTTAAAGAGTCAATTGTCTCTGGCTTGTCGGCGTAACACTTATCTTTTACGGTACCCCACAAGTAGTAGTCCAACGGTGTGAAATCGCAGCTCCGAGGTGGCCAAACTACATCAGCTCTGCGGCTGATAATGCTATCTTCAAAAGTAGGGCGCAAAACATCGAATGTAGCTTCGGCTGTGTGGCACGCAGCGCCGTCCTATTGACAACAAATGTTGCCAATATCCTCCTCTTCAATTTTTGTGAACAAAATTTCGTTCAACATGGCCCGATAACGATCGCCATCGACTGTAACGACCACTCCTTGCTCATTTTCGAAGAAAAATGGCCCAATTATGCCTCTGGACCAAAATCCGCACCAAACAGTCGGCCCTATCGAAGTAGAGTTTTCTTCGCAACATTTTTTTCGGAGATTCAATTTTGCTTCGAATAGTTGTCCACGTAAGAAATTTTTCACAAATGCGGCAATGTATTGCATTCCCAAAACTAAAATCTCCGCAACAAAAACTTATCGGAGAACGTCGGATCGTCCGATCGGAGAACTACCACAAAGCAAAATGTCTCCGATCGGAGAGAATTCCGCTCCGACGGTTACCACGATAGGGCCGAGTGACTCGTTTTGGGTGTATCGGCTTTTCAATGTATGCATGCGGGTTTCCTGAGCCCTAAATGCTACAATTTTGATTGTTAACATACCCGCCAAGATCAAAATGAGCTTCATCTGAAAAGATGATTTTTTTTTGCACACATTCTGCAACATTACCATGATTTTCAAAGTAATGTCGCAATATTTCCCAGCAGTGTTCGAGCGTATACACAATCATATTCGTTCAGCGGAAGGATAAAACTAATTATCTATCAAATTAAAAATAAGCCAAGTGTTACCATTCACGAAATTAGCACTAGTTGAAAAAAAAAAAAAAACGTTAGATGGCGGACCTTTTAGATTTTCACTTGAAACCTTTTGAATATTTAATTTTTTTCAATATTTCGCGTGATGAAATTCAATTTTCATAATGAATGTATAGTTGGCAACCCTGAAACCACCAAGTATATTTTTTTTTAGAGCTAATACTAAAACCTTTTAGTCAACCTTAATATTTTGGTAGTGTAATAGCGCACAATCCCAAGTTCGTGCGACCAGTCGTGCCCATTTTTTATTTCTGTCAAAAATTTTTTAAATACGAGTACAACTAATGGACCTTAATACCGGTCCATTTTACCACCAATCTGCACGTAGGTACTTATGCAAAGAACTAAGTCTAAGATAAGAGAAAACAACTTTCAAAATATAACCGAAGTTCGTCCCAAATAATCCAAATAGCAGTACATATAAACCACTGTTGTTTGTTTTAACTATCGTATAGGGTTCTTAATTATAGACCAAATAAAAAAAATTATCAGAAAGGGGAAAATAAGCTCGGGAATTCGGTTCTCAACTTATTTTTCTCAATGAAATGAGGAATGGAAATTGCCTACAATTGTTTGCCTAAATCAAACGCCCAAGTGTGAAAGAGTTTATCATGACAGTGAAGTTACTCTCTTAGTTTTTGTCAAATCCAGAATAAGATGCTTTGGAATTCGAACCTCAAACTCCCAAGTAAGAACCAGACATGCCTAAAACATAATTTTTGACAACTTATAAAAATATAAAACCAAGTTCACAGCCGTTGATAAATCTACTCCACAATTATGATATAACCGCCTACAATTTTCTGCCGATTTTGAACGTCTTTTGCGAGGAATTGGAAAATTATTCGAGAGCTATGATTAATTACCATGAGAAGCGCTTTCTTGGGCACAGAAGATTACGTCCTTGAACTGCGTTGCACTCCGAGGTTCTGCGAGCTTTTTTGCCTCACCCTATTTTTATTTAAAAAAAAAAAAATAGAATTCGAAAAAATTTTTCCATTCTTTTGCATTAACGAAAAAAAAAAAAAATAAAATAAAAGACACACGCGTCAACGTGTAAAACGTGACTTTTGAAGCACAAAATTTATGCGATAGAGGTGGAAACCGATAGGCTATGATATTCTAACTGAAATCACGAAGTATGTCAAGACGAGAAATTTGGGTTTGACGGTATTTTTGAGTACATGCTCAGTGCCTAGAAATGAGGGGATAAGTTGTTTTGCATGTTGATTGTAGCTCCTGAATCCGTGTCTTTAGCCACGGTCGCGAAGACTGCCACAAGGCGAAACCAAAATCAAGTGTTTCGGGCTTCTGCTTGAGATGACGAAGGATCAAAGAAGAGAAGAGAAAGAGGAAGATCAAAGAAGACGCCCTCCCATTCTTTTCTTAGTTTTCTGGGAAGAAATACTCCGGCGGAAAAAGACGTTAAAGAACGCAAAAAAACTGACCAGACTGACATTTTTTATTGTTAACCAAAGAAAGGGCCTAGTTTAGGAAATCTACATCAGATGTGGAAAAATCACTATGCCAGAATAGGTTGCGATAAACTCTAGCAATAATATTTCAAGAAGAAGTAAGTCCATAATTGTTTATATGACCATCAATTTTACGTTCAATCTTAATCGACTCAGCTCATCGCAGCTCAGATCCAAATACTGTTAATTACAGCAAGATTAAACTCCCTACAGATGAAGTTATTTGACTTTATCAAAATCAAAATTTACAAAAAAAATTATCAAAATTTACAAAATTATCTTTAATTTTTTTTACGTCTCCCAAAATCCCAATTGAACTTTAACCATTTTTTTATATACTAACTGCAACCTTTTTTGTGTTTAACATTGACTGTCTTTTGTCTAGCAACAAGTTATCATAAACTCTGGGGTTTCCATTGCTAATAATTGTTCTCACGTACTCAAAGTAGTCGTTCTCAAAACATGTCGCAGCTTGCAATTGCTGATGAAATATTTAAGAACGTGCCTGATCTCTCGTGTAAACCTTGAGAACTTAAGTAATCGATTGCAGCGTTTGTTTGATTTGGGTGCGTTTAGTCAACGCTTGTTGAGAAGCAATGAGCAAGCAGCAGGTGGGTTATGAAATATGAGTGAAAAAACAGTGGTAGGTGGAGACGCACGTGCCGGTGTCCACCTGCCCACCACCTACTCGTACCTACCGTAATACCTACTCGTAATTGCCATAATGAATAGCAACAACTTGCTGCAATTATAATTATTTCACATTAATTTTTTTTTTGTTTGATAATAAATTGAAATGAGCAAATGAGTAACTGTTCATTGTGTTTGAAATCAATTAATTAAGTTCTGCTATCTGTTGCGGTGATTGCATGCGAAATACAATTTTATTATGTGTCTTGTTAATAAGACACCGACGATGGACGCGACGACAACAGCGAACAGCGAACAGAGAGCACAAGAGCAGAGTGTTGTATTATTATATTATGTGTGGAAACAACAAATACACATCTGTGAACGAATATTTAATTAATAAATAAAATTTATAAATGCAGCGCCGCGCTGTTTGACGAGTGGCCCGGGGGTGTTGGATAAACAAATGATTGATGAGAATTCTAAGCACATTTGGAGTGGCCTTGAAATCAACGATCGTTAACTTAGGTGAGGGGAAGAGGCAAAGTCGCTTAGAAACAGTCGAGTTTTTTTTGATTTAATGATGAGATGAGATTCTCTCTAGGTTATTCTAACTGTGTGACGACTGACGACGAGTGGCGCGTGCAATATATTAAGCGAATAGGTTGAATCACCCATGTCATCGGTCTTGGTGCAATTATTTTTGTTTTTAGTGCACAATGTAAAGAGGTAGGTTGGGATCTTGTGTGT
Organism: Melanostoma mellinum; assembly: GCA_914767635.1. Taxonomy (NCBI): domain Eukaryota; kingdom Metazoa; phylum Arthropoda; class Insecta; order Diptera; family Syrphidae; genus Melanostoma; species Melanostoma mellinum. Next base: position 20,587,628 of record OU612060.1, on the reverse strand, counting down.
TAAGTTCGATTTATGAAAGACTTTCTTCACTCGGCGTGACGCGTTCGTATTGTAATTTTATTTCTTTTGTTTTTTTTTTATTATTCTTTTACTGTGAACCTTTAATTCTGATATTATATGGCGGTAACTTGGGTAAGGTTTTATGTAAAATCTGTTGGACCTTTAAATTCACAACCATAACAAGAAGGAAAACTTGGGGGAGAAAAATTAATCCAAGAAAGAGAATTGAATCTTGTATGGAACATATTTTTCATGCTGAGGGCGATTTGATCTATACATACCAGGTCGTAAAAAAGTTCGGAAAGGTAAAACAAAAATAATCTATATTCAATTTGAATATTTATTTTTTTCATCAGTCTTGGAACGTTTTTTGGAAAACTTTTGGGGACTTTTTCGTATCTAAAAATGCCATCGATTTTCCTGATCTTAAAGGTTTGTCGGGTCAGTATGAAGTCTGTATTCACCAGGATATTTCGAGATATGGGTAATGTTCTAATGTAATCAAAAAAAATTTATAGAAGCAGAAAGGCGCTGCAATGACACTAAATGAAAATAAGTTGCTTTATATGAAATATTCAAAACTTATTTCCAAAGTGAACTGTGTATTCAACATTGCGTTTTAGGCCGAAATGATCTGCCGAAATGAGGAACTCACCCCACTTCTGCTGTAAGTTGTGTGACTGGTAGGCTAGTGGACAATTCTTGTCAAGAGTGTGAGCCTCAATCCACGAACATCAACTCACCATCGATCTCCAAAGCTCTTCATTTCACACACTAGAATTCTGCAAAAAGATTTCGGATTACTCGCTTACAAGGTCCTATTGACTCAGGAATGGAAAACGCATGACCATCCACCTAAGTACAGCTTCAATTGGACCATGATTTTGGGTAAAAAAAAATCTATCTATGCTGGACATACACACAGCAAGTCCTCCGAGTTGTTGTCATCTTCTCCACCACAAGATTCACATAGAGTGGTATCACTCAAGCCTAACACTTAATTGCTAAATCTGCCACAAAAATGCTAAAATATTCTAGTTTTCTGATTAGAGGAGCATACTTTTATTCTGTCTGCATTTACGGGAGTGCCTTTGATAACCCTCACAAGCTCAAGTAATTTAGTCTTCCAAACGCATTCGGAGAGGTCTTGCGTTCTTAGATGGTAGTTAAAGTGTACAGTAGGATAGCTTGACAGTCGCTTCAGACACAAATACTTCTCCCATCCAGTCTTTCTTCGTATCGTAGCTCACAGCTCACGTCTACGCTTGGAAGACGGACCCTAATGAGCTTAAAAAGATGTGTAGTTTTTTTTTTTTCTGTTGGCGGTTTTTTAAAATACCAGCTGGAGCACTCACCGGTCCATTTTTACTACCAGATAGCTTCTTTTGTTATAGCTTTCCAGATATTCGGAGAGAAACCAAAAGACGCTGCTATGGTAAGGAGCCTAAGCTACCAGCTCTCACCATGTCTGCGCCGAGTATCTGTAACCTCATGCGAGAAAAGCAGGACATTCACAGAAGAAGTGCTCTGTGATGTCCTCATCTTATCCACAAGATTCACAGAGTGTGGTATCACTTAAGCCTTACACGTTTAAATGGTTGGCAAAAGAGAAGTGCCCGCTGGCAACGCCAATAAGCTTTCTATAGTCTTTTGTGGTACGAGATAGCAAAAATGTTGCAGTCTTCTTATTTACGTTGGGGAGCATACAATGGAGGCATGCCATCTACCGTTGTGCTCTTGACAGATCCAATCGTTGGTTGAAGGACTCTGGTCTCGACGATTGAGGTCCTAAGAAAACTGTCTGAAATCTTTGCCTAGCAAGTTCTTCGGCAATCCTATTTCCAGTTATGTGTAGATGTGTAGTCATATGTCATTGTTTTCTATAAAGGCAGCAGATCTATAAAATCGGTTTTGGAACCATCCCTGAAGATACGAAAACAATCCTTTCCTAGTTCAGATGCTAGATTAAATCAGTCCTGAACCGATGGATCTCTTATCCATTAGAAGTGAATGCTCCAGTGCAAATTGTGTTAGACGGGAAATGATCTTGACAGTATATTCCATGATGTGTAGAGCAGCACCCGGAGTGCTATGGAATGACCCAATTCACTCAAAACATAATGAGGCAATAACTTATTTACGTGAGAGCTTGTTCCACCAAACAACTCACACATATGATATGATAAGTCTTCTCATAGCCACATAGATCCAAAGGACCCTTTACGGTGACATACCTCATGTCTTGCCAAAGGCTCCTTTACATTGGTAGTAGACTGACAGTGCTTTGGCAGTTTGTGACTAAGCATATTTGAACCATAGAAGCTTTTCGTTTAGGATTACTCTTTTGAGAAAGTTAAAGAAGTAAATCGCCATGCACTACAGAAAAGGAGATAGAACGCCACGTTGTAGACAAATGTTGTTAACTCTTTTTTTAACATATTGTCCATAATTCAACGATAACTGTTCTATTTTTAGCATTGATTCTATACATAAGACTAATGACACCATGTTTTTCGGGAGCGTTGCACGCGTCATTAAAGTTAGCACTGTCAAAATCAAATTCTATGTCGATACTCACCGCACCAACAAATCTACCATTTGTGTTTAATTACATCCAAATATTACCTTTGGGCCTTTGATGTGTGTACCAGAAAATAGAGCTTTTCTCCTTTTTCAGCACGTTGAGCAGAGCGTAGGTACTCTAGAGACGACTGAGAGCTCTACTAAAAAGGTTTATACTTAAGAAAACTGTAGAGCTTCACACTACTTTCGCTGTACCCAATCTCTAGCGATATTTTTCCATAACTCACCTATTTTCTCTCTGTAATGTACCTACACAAGCTTTATGTTTAATGAAAAAAAGGTGATTGTATTAAGCGAAAGTTTTGTTGTAGTTTCAATCGATCTTTTCCTTTCTTTTTACAAAAATCGAAAAATAAAAAAACCAACTAAATTCTTTAACTTTGTTTTCTTTTCAGAGATTCAAAGCAATCTACAGACAGAGCACTAGTAGTTAGCAGAAAACCCTTTATTTGATTTAACAATTTGGAAAATCATCAGGAGCATGCAGATATAGTCTACGACATCAGTGATGATACCGAATTTAAAACTGAATTTGTCGGCAGCTAAAAGTATTCATATTGAAATACTAGACTAGAGATTCCCCAATAATTAATATACACAATACCAATAAATGTTTGAATATCCGTCGTTAATACCACCCATACAACCACCAATACGCGCAACGCTGACGTTTGTGGTGTTGTTGCTAGCGTCCACATTATCATTGTCGTTTTCAAAACCATCATCTTTAATAGCAACATCATCTGCAGTATCAACAACAACAACAACAACAACAGCAGTTGAAGAAGAAATAGATCTTTTTTCTATGTCACGGTTGTCAATAAAATCAACGTTTTTGTCATCTTTACTGTCGTTATTATTGCTGTCATCATCGTTATCGTTTTTGCTGTCGCTGTCATCGTTTCCATTAACAAATAGAACAAATGAGTTCCTTCCAAAACGTTAAACTTATTTCAACAATAACTCAACAATTATTTAACAACAACAACAATAAAAATCGAACTACAACTTTTGTATTTGAAACACACCAGGAACAAGAAGAAGAAGAACCACAGCAACAAGAAGAAATTAATCAAAACTCAAAAATTGTGATCAAATCCAAGGATAAACAAAAAATAGCCAGAAAAAGAGAAGCAACTGACTTAGCTATAAGCATCAGCAGTAGTAGAAGAATAAGAGGTAGAAAGAGAGTAAACGTCGCGATTAGGACAAGAGGAGGAGGTGGAGATGGTGGTAAAAGGAAATAATTAAATCAATATTCTGAAAAATTTCTTGTGATAATCCCTGATTTCCTCGCAAAGCCAGCATATAAATAAAAGTAAAACGATTTTGCGGAAAAGAGAACTAAAAAGAATCGTATGCGCATGCGCACTGTCTCAAAATCCACCGTCCTCTATCCGCGATCGATCGAAAGAATTCTATAAAATTTTGTATATCATACCAACTTTCTTTTTATATAATCTAAGGAAACAACGCAAACAGAACCACGACGGAGAATAAAGGAGAAAACGTATTTTTAATTTTTTACAAAATGGCAAATACTTTATCAGTATTGATACGAAATGTTGTCAGCAAGAAGCGCCGACGGTACACAGAAGGCGGCTTTAACTTGGACTTAGCTTGTAAGTTGAACATTTTTGACAAATTTTTAAATTCAAAGATAATTTAAGGAACAACAAGAGATTTCTAACATTTTGAATGAATTTACACCAATTTCAGATATTTGTGACAATATAATCGCAATGGGTTACCCAGGAGAATACATTCAAAGTGTTTTCAGAAATCCCATGAACGATGTTTGTCACTTCTTCGAAGTCACTCATCCAGAGCACTACAAAGTCTATAATTTACGCTCGGAAAAAGCTTACGATGTCAATAAGTTTCATGGTGTAAGTAGCAAGAGTTGCCGTCAAACAATATTGTTCTATTAATTGGTCTTTTTTTTTTTTGGTTTTAAAGAGAGTTTCAGTGTACGCATTCGAGGACCATAATCCGCCAACAATAGAACTGATAGATAAATTTTGTAACGACGTAGATCGTTGGCTGAACACAGATCCGAATAACGTTGCAGCTATACATTGTAAAGCTGGGAAAGGACGAACTGGTAGTTAAACGTTTTATTTTTTTTATTGAAAAGTTAATTCACTGGTTGTTCCTTTTTTTGCAACGTAGGAACAATGATTTGTTGTTATTTGTTGTACAGTGGAATTAAAACGACAGCGGAGGACGCGCTTGCCTATTACGGTGAAAAACGAACGATGAACAAGAAGGGTGTAACGATACCATCTCAGAGGCGGTATGTCCATTACTATGCGAGACTGATACGATCGAAACTAAAATACGAAAGGCGAACGCTTCAGGTGAATCAATTTACTTTTAATTTGAAAAATCCAAACTTAATCTATTTGGTTTGTTTTTTTTTGCAGCTTTGCGAAATACGATTCACACCTGCGACCGTCTTACAGGGCTCTGTGCAATGTTCAATCTCAACGATGGAAGAAATCGATTGCACAGAAACTCGAACATCGAACATCTCTGCGGGGACATGGACAAAAGTCACAGTCAAAGTAAACAGCATTCAAGCTTGATAAAACAGAGCGGATGAATAAACTTTGGTTTTTTTCTTATTTATTTCAAATAGGAACTGGACAGATTTCCAATTGATTTTCGCAAGACATTCACTCTGGAATTGGGTGAACAAAAAGTGTTTGTAACTGGTGATGTCAAAGTTGAACTGAAGAAACTCTTACACTTTTGGTTCAATTCGTATTTTGTTTGTGATACTGCCGGTAAAGAAGGAAATTTATTAAAATTTTGTACATAATTTAAGTTAATTGGATTTTTTTTCCGCTAATTAGATTATGAAGGCGAAGGAGAGGATATGAAACTGATTTACACACTTCCCAAATGGGAAATAGATGATGCTCACAAGGATAAAGAACATAAATTGTTTTCCGAAGATTTTAAGGTAAGAAAATTCTGACATACGCATTCATGGCCTTTCAGCGATTCAAGATAGTGACGGTTATCTCGAAGATAGTGAAGTCGACCATGTGTGAACTCGAAACGTTCAAAGAGCTTATTGAATCTAAGACGTCTGCACATAAGTTCCACTATAGGTGTCCTTACAGGACACTGCCTGATAGATAAGACACGCCAAAAGACTTGGTGTCTACTGAATTGACTTCTGTAGAAGCTGCATAGATGAGGAGGAAGAGAAGACAATCCAGCATTTCCTTTGTTCATGCCCTGCACTTGCTAACTCACCTAGGTGATTACTTTTTGAACGATACCATCGATTCAGCTAATAAAGACCCTACAAGTCTCTCCCTTTTCATACGAAGTTCTGGATGGTTTGACTAACTGGTGATCAATTCGTTAGTCCAGGTTCGATTAGACAGTTTTTCAAGTTTTTAATCCCCGAGATAGGAACCAGGGGGTGATCAACCTTCTGGTCTCAGTGGTATCACAATATAACCTGTGGTCTAAGTGTCGCGATGTCCGTATACCAGCAACCACATCTAACCTAACCTAACCTAACCTAAAGGCCCCGACCCATAGAATCCGTTGCGTCCATTCGCTACCGGATTCAACTGACAACAATGAGTTTTACCGGACACAACGGATTGGTGTGACCCATAGAATCCGTTGCGGTGTGAAGAGAAAACTTCAAATTGGTTTTGACTGCGCATGTCATCAGTTCTGCCGGACACAAAAGTTTAAAGTTGGGCTACTTTTTCCGTTGCGTCCGTTGCATCCGATGCTTATGGGTCACCTTTCACCTCTCATGAGATCGTGTGTATTTAATCGAGCTGTCAGTTGAATCCGGCAGCGAACGGATGCAACGGATTCTATGGGTCGGGGCCTTAACCTAACCTAATAACCTGTGTTTCAAGCTTTCGAAAGTTTTTATCTCTTCTCTCAGCAGAAAACACATTGGTGCTACCATGGATGGCATTATGGAGTTAACAGCCTGAATTTATCAATTGTACAATTTGTGCTTTTATTTACCACAATACCTCGAAAGGAATTCAGTGTCTGTGGCAAATATTTTCTTGTTGTACATTCCAAAATTATTCTTTGTTTTGTGCCAGGGGAGGCCCACCGATATTTCACAATACTGTCAGAGCTCTAGCTACGAACTCATTTATTTATTATTCTGTTTTTGTTTACAATATGTTTCTTATTTGAATTCATTGAATAAAGGGATTTTTGAAGAGACACCCAGTGTCATAAATAAACCCAAGAAATCACCTCCTTAAAATCATTTTCCAATATGTTTCTTATTCGAATTCATTGAATAAAGGGATTTTTGAAGAGACACCCAGTGTCATAAACAAACCCAAGAAATCACCTCCTTAAAATCATTTTCCAAACAAAAATATAAGCTAATTAAGGTAGTGCCATTGGTCTGAAAGAACATAAAGTTAATGTAATCTGATCTTAACGAACAACGTGATTGACTGTGTAAAGCTTTACATAATTGATTTTTTGTAAAAAAGAAAATTCCCAATATCCTCGTTTGAGTTTATTTATTTTCTGCTACTGTCATTCGATGGCTTATCATTTCTCGATATTGTCATAAACATGAATAACCAGATTTTTTGCTTGTAAACAAAATAAGATAGGGAAACAAAGTTGACAAGGTGTGGCTGAGCTTAGCATTTGCTGCTACCATTTCTATATCGAGAAATCTGAAACCAATCTAATATAGTTATTATGTGTAATGAATGACCTTTTCGCTTTTCCACTACCAGCGACTCTACTGTTACTGTCTTCAAGAATCGATTTATTTATTTTAGAGGAAGGTAAATATTGACACGTGCTTTTTTTCTATTTCAGGTACAGCTAGTCCTTAAACCAGTATCCCCGCACTCCCATAATAATGATGATAGAAGTGAAACGGCACTGCTTCGCCAGCACAAAATTCACAACAACCATGTAAACAGTTTAACAACACACAATGCCAATAAGCATAGCTATGGATCATCAGGAATACCAACATCAAGTAAAAGTGGCGACCCAACATTCGATGCTTTTCATAATTTGATACAGCACCCAACAGTGGAACGAAGTAGGAAGCCAACAAGTATGCCGCCATTTGTTCTACATGGGGGCAATAACGGTGGTGGTAATGCTGGTGGTAGTAGCAACAATATGCCTCTAAACCATAACATGCAAATGCGGCATCATCAGCAACAGAAGCGCAGTAGTGAACCAACGCCGTCCGTTAATCCCGATTTGAATAACCGACCAAATAATAAAAATCACAACAACAGTGGTCATCACCAACAAATGCAGCAACAGCAACAGCATACCCACCTCCATAATTATCAGCAACATCACCTGCACCACGAACAACAACAAAAACAGCTCCAGGTTCAAAATCAACCGTCACAACAACAACAACAACAAAACACTGCGAGCAGTAATATTGAGAACACGAGCAGTAACAGCAACAGCAGCAGCAGTAGCAGCATAAGCAGCCAATCGACGTCCTCATCGTCGTCAGCCGGTGTTGGTGGCGTTGGTGTAGGCGGTGGCGAAGAGGACTGGGAATCCGGTGAGTCTTCCACAACTTCTACTACTTCTACTACTACTACTACTTCTACTACTACTACTCCTACCACAACTTCATATTTTCCATACAAACGTTTATTAAGTAGTCAACATGATGATGATGATGTTAAGTCAAATAAAAATGATAAACATAATAATGATGATGATGGTGTGTCTCTGACCAGTTCTCAAATCATCACCACCACTAAGACAACCATAAGCAAATCTTCAGCAAATACAGCCACTATCCCTACAACTACTTCCACAGCCACAACTACAAGTACTACTGCTACTTGCAAAAGTGTATCCGAAAATAACCCTTTACTACCTCCTTTTTGTCTTACCCCATCTTTGAAAACCGTTTACGAAGATCCAGTAAAAAAAGACGAAAAGCTTAGTTTTCCTATTCCCTTACCGCCAGCTCCATCATCACCATCTTGCTCTAATGGTCTCCAATTAGTTTATCCAAAATTGTATGTCACCCCATCGAATGTGACGCCAATTAAATCCCGTCACATGAATTTCTTTCACAGAAAATGCGACGAAACTCCATGTTCTGAAATTTGTTTGAAAAAATCGTCACCATCGGCTGTTACAAAATGCACAACAGCCCGTGATAAATTCCTCAATCTGATAAACAGTCAGCGTTTTAAAGCGAAAGCTATAAGTCCAGCTTTGGGATCAACCCTAGCCATTAATTGTAGTGGCACAGCCTCTGCGATAACTCCAAACCAACAGCTCCTTAAAAAGAAGAAAGTTAAAAGTAAACAAATTCCACCGTCGAAGAAAACTTTTCAATGGCTCCACAGCTATTTCAAAATCGATCCAGATTTTCACGAGAACCTCTCGCAGCAAACGACGATACCGATGATGGGTCGACGGAACAGCTCAAGCAGTGTGTCCGGTCGTATTCATTTAAATTCTGGGGGGAGTGCCAGCGGAAGAGCAGGTTCTGTTGAAAGGGTTCTGCTTTTGGAATCAAAAGAAAAAAATTTACATTTTGTCGGCATAGGACCAAAGAATCTGATCGACAAAGCGGCAAATAACAATGAGAGTGGTGAAGATTCCATTTTGATGGACTATCATTTTCAAATGCCAACTACTGAAGATGGTGAATTAAAAATAATACCACTTGGTACCTCGCCTGCGGAAAAAGCAATCCGTAATATCGTTGATGTTGGAACCCAATTATCTTCTTTAAGACCCAACCGAGATCAAGGGTTCAAATATGAAAATGAACCAACAGCTGCGGTAGTGGGTTTACTTAAACATAACAAATTACAATCAGTGGACTTAAACTGTGATGAAAAATCTTCTCCATTTTCGGATGTTACACGAAAATTGGTGGCTGCCGCTTCTGCGCCAAGCGAGCGCACAACATCAGTTGGAAGCAACAGTTCAATGGATCATCTGTGCGTTCCCTATTCGAATATGTGTCTACAGTCCGAATCGCAAGACAGTGGTGACACTGACATCGATCACGATGACTACTACTCATCCATATGTGATAATCAGTTGAGTTTTAATAACTCTCCATGCAAAAGTCCACGTTCCCTCTCGGATATACTCGATCTCAAGCCGGCCATAACACATCGAATGCTTCTGCGGCAGGTGGAGCAGCATTCGTTGCCAACAATTAGTAGTGCAGCAGGAGTGAATGAATCGATCTCTAAGGTCGTTGGTAGTAGCTGCACAGTAAACAATAGTGATGGAATAGTGATTGCCAAACCAATTGAATCGCACTCAATTGGATTTAATGTAGACGCCACTGATCCTCCTCAAAATCCCCCCCAAATGCAACCCGATGAAGACTGTGATGTTTTTGATTCATTGTCGACGTTCAAAGCGCTCCCAGCCAGACGAAAACCTCATATGGATTCCATTCTAAATTTGATCATTGTCAAAGCTGAAAAATCAGCGTCGACCACTGTTGGTGGTGGTGGTAGTGGTTGTGGTGGTGACTTTGCTGAAGATACCGATTGCTATACAGGTGAAATTAGTCCCAACCAACCCAAACCTGGTGGCAGCAGTAGCAGTAGCAGTGGCTACTGTTGCACCAGTGACGGTAGCCAAAGTATCAGCTCCACAAGCAGCAGTGGTGTGGTAGATAGCATTCACAGCAGCAGCACCGCCTTCAATTCAGAACGAAATAGTTTAGATGGCGGTGGCAGTCGTACCGCTATGGTTTTAGATTCAAAGAAAAAACTCTCCCTGCCAACGCCAGAAATAGAAAGTGGCGCTGGTGAAATCCGTATGACGAACAATCGAAGCAGTAGTTATAGCAACACAAATAATAATAATAATCATAGCAATAGCAATATTAATACGTTTTTAGAATCGTCGTCGTTGTCGGCCGCGTCTTCGTCGGCGTCGAGTAGTAGTTCAATCGATAAGTAACGATTAAAAGTTTTAGTAGTTGGTTTTGTTTGAAATCGAATCACAACGGTTATTTATTGATTGATTGATTTGATTATTACTCACTCGTCTCTCTCATCCCATTATTTTTTCCTCTCTCGCACACTTTTCCCCTTTTTCTCTTAAACTTGAAACAAAAAAGTTTAAATGATACAGAAATAATAATAAACAAAAATAATAATCAAAAAAAGAAATGCAGAAACCAAGTAACTTGATTTATATATTTTAAGTTTCCTTAAATACTTTATTTTTCTGTTGTTGTTTTGTTTAAAAATATAATCATTATCTTTGTTACATAACTTATGTGGATACAGTGCTCTAAAAGTTTTTTTTTTATTTTACTGTAAACAAAAATTATGTATAGTATATTAATAATTTTTTTAAAAGAACACACACACACACACACAATATCTTGAGGATGAAAATTTTGAAAGAAAAAGAAAAACTGTTTAATATTTTTAGTAAACTAGCGTTTAGTTTAATTTTTAATTTTTATTAATTTAATGCAAACAAAAAAAGAAAACAAAAACAATTATGATCTATTACAATACTTGTATGTTATTAATGTTTATTTCTTTAATGTATTCTATGTAAAAAAAAAAACAAAAAACAAAACAAAAAAACTAAAACCGAAAAACAAAAACTCAAAAAAAGCAAAACTTAGTTTTTAATTTCTTTCTTTGTCAATTTAAAAATCAGAGATGTAAGTTAATTGCTTGGGGAGGCTAGAGTCATTTTTGTAACGCGGTATAAACTACAAATGTTGTTTAAAAAAGGAGTTAGTAGTATATTCACTTCACTTTAAATTGCTTGTGGTAGGTGCCTTAATATTCTGTTCTTCGATTATGGAATTTGAAATGAATTGTTTAATGTTTCATGTCTTCTTCTTTTGGTACCTGTGGCGTTATGGTTAACATGTCTGCCTTCGAATCACATCATAAGCATACATTTTTTTTCCTTTCCTCGGGTATCGTCTTTCGCGAGGAATTGGCGCTTAGTTTCATAGGTTGAGCACTGCTTTCATCATGGTCGATGTGTTTTTCACGATTTACATTTAGTTTTGTCTTATACTTGAATGTTTTCTGCAAAATTTTCACGTCAGCGAACCCACTAAATCACATGAAAAGCGTCAGAAGAGTTAGAACAAGCAGACTTGTCAAAAAAGCAAAAACGAAAAAGAAAACACATCTGATCTTCCTCAAAAGGAGTTCCAAAAAACAGTAAAATATTCTATTCAGCTTTATTGTACAAAAAAATCATCATAAGAACACAGACAATTTCTCATTGAAGTTCTGTCCTTTGCGATGAAAATATTCGTTAAACATGAATGAATGAGTGAATGAATAATTGGGGTTTCGTATTGTACCTCGACCTGTTTAGATCTATTGTACCCCCACTTCTTAAGTGGTATTCATTAATTTAAAGTATTTCATCCAAGATAGTTCCTCTGATGAAACTTAGTATCTGGGTTACGCTTAGGAATTTTAGCTCCCTCTCCTCTACCTAGTAGGATCCTAGATACTTCTTCCTTTGGTGTATTAGAGCTTCGCAGTCACCTATGAGGTGTTCCTAACCACCTCTTCCTGTTCGTTGCAATATCTGCATTGGTCGTCGCTCTCTATGCTTACTACTTTTAGGTGTTTTCTTAGTCTGCAGTGTCCGGTTAAGAGCATTATTATTCGCCAAACATACTCGTGTTGATATTTTTTTTATTCTTTTGAAGGGGATGGTTTATCTATTTCCTACTGTTCGTTTGTTTTTGTGATTGTCGTGTAGAGCCATACTCACGAGTTTTGTATTTAATATTCGTTAAATTTGTTCAAAGTCTGTGGAATAAGCAACCCAGCAATGGCTAGCTTTAGTCAGGCCTGAAACTTACAGTAGTTTATTATTCAATAATTTTGCAACTAAACACCAAAATACGACAAAAACAAAGACTGTTGAAAAATGTTGTGTTCGTGACAAAAGAAACAGCTGGTTTGATTGCACCAGAAAATTGAGAAAAGAATCCAAAAACTTCTTGTCTCAGTGAGTTGTTTGAGTGTCTATAACACTAATCGGGTTGAATTTTATACAAAAATTACCTTTTAAAAAGTAAAATAAATAGCTTTGTTCGTTGAACTGGGCAACCAGGGTTAAACCAAGTTTCCTTAACAACCCTATGAGTTGTCAAACAAAACCTGGGTCTTTGGTTCTCAAAAGACTCTAAATCAAGAAATCACCACACATCCCATTTGACAGACTTGCTCGTTACCTGAACTCACCCTAGCATTGACTTAGTGCTAGTTAAAAGCGCGTTGTATGAAAATCAAGAACTGAAAAAACAATCAATTTGAAATTCAGGAGGAGTTGAGTTGGAGTTTTCAACAAACATTTTGTGCCGACCACAGGGTAATAAATCTAAACCTAGATTCAGGTTTAAACCAGAAGAAGCTACCTGCCTCCCTTTCCCTAATATTTTTGCCAAATTGTGACGCTTAATGAGGCAGTCCCTTATTAGTATTTTTGTGTTAGTTCCATTCGTCCATTTTCCAAAAAGGAAAATGTGTTCGTTCCGTGAATGTACGTCGTTGAAAATCGCCATACCTCAGTCCGTTTAATGAGTGCGAATAAACGACAGAGGTGTTGAATATTTATTTCTTTGACTCCTGTATAAGGTTAATGTGGCTGTTAACTCGGCTAACACACTTAGGCCCGTTGGGCCCATTGTGATACTCTTCTTAATATCAACTTAAACAACCATTGCTAGAATTTTAAGATTCGGTAGTTGTAACACGATACACGACTGTAAATCATTATGACATTAAAACATCTTTGGAAAGAATTGGGATAGTAAAGCACCCAAGCTTCTCTGTGTCTCGTCTAAAAATATTCAAAAGTAACTTTTGGTTGGCTTCTGAAACGACAATTTCTACTTTTTCGAAATGAGAAATGATTTTTCTTTCTCGTTTTTCATTTCTGTTTTGGGTAGCGGTTGTTGAATTCGAATATTTCTTAGTATTTTAAAGATTCAGAAAGCAAAATATTCGCTTTACCAGCATTTTCCCAACAAAACGAGAGATAAAGCAGGGCCGTACAACAAAATCATCGTGTACCTATTTTCGTTTATGTTTTTCCCCCAATGTCCGTTGCATTTTTCAAATATGTATTTGTGTTACGAACATTTTCGTCACATAACGAGAGACAAAACAGGAGAGGAAAACATTATGTAGCTATTTTTGTTTATGTTTTTAGCCCCAAATTTTTTGAGACTTGGAAATGGGTATTAGACATTGCCCAACTAATGCGACTTACCTTTATAAAAAATCGATTGCCTATTGAAGCAAGCTTTTTTCTTATTGGATCCAATTGCGAGTGTCGATCAGTGATCTTAACAATAATCGATTTTCATGTTGGTATTGTGTAACTTATTCTTATAACAGAAAAAAGTCGATTGTCGAAGGAATCACAACTCTTCTACTTATATACTTCAAATTAGTGATCCACTCGTGGGGTACCTTTCGTTTGGATTGTCGTGTCTGTACTACCAGTGATTTGGTCTGCCCGTTTAAAGATCTGTAATCGATGACACCATTAGGACACTTTCAATCCATGGTAGTTGAAAATTGAACCCCGATGCATTGCTTTCTTAAATTTATTGATTACTCGTGTTTCAGGACCCATAGGTTCTGTTCAAGTAAAACATTCCATACCATAAGTTGCAGCAAGTAGCAATGACTTCACTACGAACTAAATTATATACTCACTCAGGCTCTCATCTTTTTTTACTTTTGTAAATGAATGTGTTGATGTTGATATGCGTCCGAAAACTTTCAGAAAAGCTAACTTTTGTTTTGAACAACAAATGAAATGTTTATCAACCACATCAGTTACTTACTCAGCTCCGAAAAAAAACAAACAAGCAATGTGTAGATAGATTATACGTAAAAAATCAAACCATCAAACCGATATAAAAACAAAATAGTGATTTAAACTTATTATTAAATAAAAGTTTTTAATATCCTTACTTTAAATTAGATGTTATAATTGTTATTAAATTCGTACATACATTTTTATGCATAGATTATTATTTTTAAATGAAAAAGAAAAACATAATTGAAAACAATAAACAGAACTTAATCAAATGTTGGAAATAATTTCCACTCCTCAAAATCATGTCTTCATTTTGGATTCTAAATTTAAAATGAAGCCCAAGTTTTGCGAAAAAAATAAACATGTATGTATATTTTTATTTCTGTTCTTACTATTATTAGATACTATATCTTTTTATTATTTTCTTTGTTCAAATTCTACTCTAATTCTTAATTTATTTAACTTTAACTTAATTTGTTGAAAGTCATATGAATAAAAAAAAAATGTAAAACAAATAGTTTTAACTCTTATCTTTTTTTGTAATGAAACGTTAAATAAAATTAAACGAAAAACAAAAATGTAAACAAGCATAAAAAATAATATAACCACATAACTAAAACTAAAACTAAAAAAAAAACAATATGTGAATAAATTTTATTATAAAAGTGATTTATTTTTCGTATCTCTTCGTTTATTTTGTTTTTTTGTTGTAGAGAATTTTATTTTCTGTTTTATTTTTCTTTGTAATTATAATTTCTTTCGAAGCTTTGATTATGACTTTATTTTTTTTTTTTGTTATTAAGTAATCTTTTATTTCCTTTTTTTTAAATTTGGTTCGATGCGAAACAAATAGAAAAAAAAAAGCAGCAGCCGGTAGAATTCAAGTAATGTTTTGTTCAACTTTTGTTGTAATAAAATCGAATAAATTCTTGATCGAAAAATATTTTTATATATTCATTTTTATTTGAACTATTGTTTTTAGCTGTTCGTTAACAAATGACAGAGTAGTTTTACATTATTTGAAAAGTAAATGTTCACTCTCACAATAAGTAGAAAAGTGAGGCATGAGATGAGAAGAGGTTTTTTTTGTTAAGTTCCGGACTTGAAACTGATCACACAATATTCTTTGAAAAGGTCGTCGTTTTCATTTCCTTCATATGAATCTTATGTTTATGTCTTGATTTAATTTATTTTTGGTTTAGGTAATTAATTAATGAGAACCAATTGATGTATAGAAACTCATATGTAAGTTAAGTAATGCTCTAAAGAATAGAAAATTCCGATTTGAAAATGATATTTGTAAAGAAAATCTTCAGGCTTTGCTCAGACGATTTTAAAATCTTAAATTTTGTAAGATTTTTTCAGTGCTGCCTTTTAATCTCTTTTCGTATAGTATACACCTTATTTGTTATTGACGGAAGAGCTGTCAAATGACATGTACTTTTTGTTTGTTGATACGACAGGAATGTGGGCGTTTCGTGGTTTAGGGTTTTTGATAACCGAAAACCCAGGAAGTCAAAGTCAAGGAAAGTTTGGTCAACCTTGAACGAATGTAATGAGTGAGAACGTTGACAGATCCAGCAATATTGTCGTGTGAAGGTGGCTTTAGTTAAACATTCCCTATCATTTTGCAAGGAATTGTTTCGGTTACTTGTGCTTAAGTGGTACCCGAGGCTTGATAGTTAGTATGTCTGCCTGTTGACCCAGAGGTTTGTGGTTCGTATTCCCACAGAGGCAAAAATGTTTTTCCACGGGTATCGCCTTTCGCGAGACAAGACCTCTGTTGGTAATTTCATTGCCATGAATAGCGCTTTCTAGATTTTCCGTTCGAAACAGAAAATTGTAGGTCCCCTCCATTCCCTCACATTGGTTGTGAAAAGTGCGTTAGACCCTGGGGTTCCTCACTCTGTTGCGCCACCCTATTTTTTTGTGTTTAAAAAACTTGTCCAAACTTAAATCTATTAAGACACATTGTGATGTCCACTTGTTCCTTTACATTCTTAGCACATACTGACGATTGTTCGCATATTTACTTGTGAATTCCATTCTTTGGAATTTGAAGTTTCTTTTATAAATAAAAAGTTCTTCTATGCTGTTTAAGAAGTAAGTTTCCTTTCGGGTGTGTCACAGATTTTGACAACGACAAAGAAAATGAATATAACCCCAAGCAGGTCATCTACGATCATTTATGAACGAAATTTTTGGCTTTTGCATTCCTCTGAATGCCGGTGAATAAGAGGGGGAATAGTTTTAATATACATCAGGAATGATATCCGTGTTACCTCGCTTTCTTTTTTCACTTTCCATCTTTGTTTTCACTCAAAATGACCTTTAAGGATATCTTAGTTTTGATGTTACACAGTCGGGTGCTTCTTTTACTCCATTGAATAGAAGATCGCCCCAAAGCCTTTATCGTTAAAATTTATCTAAATAACCAACCATAAGGCGAAATCCTCAATTTCAGTAGAAAAAAAAATTAGGACAGTTTTTTGAGAAGGCATGAAAAGTTTGCGCGTCTGGCTAAGCGATTCATTTATTCCATCCGTTTCTTTAAATATATTCGATTTTGCTTGGATTAGCTTGTTGCTTTTTGTTTGTAACATTTTGTTTATGTTTTCTGAAGAGATTATCAAAACCCACTCCCCATAGTCCGTAATGCTTAGATCGACATTTTTTTTGGTTGCTGATATTCTTGTACGATAACTTTTAATTGATAGGAAAGAAAGTGATACAAAACAAACCAAAAAAAAATTCAAACTTTCCTTTCAATTTTCTAAAAAATCTTTTATAGAAAATCACCAACAAGATGATATTTTCATCAACAACACTACAACAGGTAAGACCAACACCACAATAACAACACTAATATCACCATCATCATCTAAAGCAACAGCAACATATAATAATTGTAATACAACAACTACAAATTTTCTACTAGCCAATCATCATCTTCCTTCATCAACAATTCATCCATTTCATTTGAATGCCATGTATAATGTTTCAAATTTTAACAACGAAGACATCAATAATGGAGTCGCTGTTAGAAAATCAAATAACTGTACCACAACTGCCACAACACTTATCAAAAACGACAGAATCCTACCACCGTCAACGCCAAAAGTTATGGAAACAACCAATACACCAACAATGACTGGAGCACTTTATAGGCAACATTCAAATTTACCCTTAAGTGCTGGACTTAAATCGATGTTGTCGAAAAATTTTAAATCTCGTCCAAGACGAGAATCGACTTAAGGGGATTATGGGGCATTTTGAATTGTTGTTGATTTTTTTTTTATTTGTATTTGTGTATGTTTAAGCATAGAGAAACATGTGAATATGTTTACTGTTTTTATAAAAGGAAAAAAGAAAAGAAAAATTAAAATCCGAAGGAAGAAAACTCGAAGAATGTCGTTTTGCTAATTCAACATAAAAGAGAAAAGTAAAACAAAAAATGTGTGTGTTTTGACTGGGCTTAGGAAGTATATATACATATATACACATGAAGTGTAGAGAAGGAAAAAAAAATAAACAATTTTAATATATTAAAATTATATTTTGTATTTGTAGGTTATAAAAAAAAAAACAAAAACAAAATCATTTCTTATCCAAACAAGAATAAATTATATATATATATATATGTTAAATGAAAAATGAAGAAATAGAAATGGAACCTAGTGATTAAGTAAATTTTTCTGTGGTAAAAGCATAATTATAGAGAAATGTTGGAACGCAAACCGTCTTTATGAAAACCAAAATTCATTAGTAAAAACAAAATGTAGAATATACTCAATGTCAGAATGTAAAGCAAAAATCCTATAAACAAGAATTTTTCCGTACGCATGATAAAGGCAGATACAAAATATTTGAGAGAGAGCGATGGTACGGCAAAGTGGTTTGACAAAGGCTTTAAAAATAAATGCAGTTTGAATTTTAAAATTGAAATGAAAAGTAACCTGAGTTCAGTAACCTCATGACGTTGCCCTTATCAATTTTCACCAAATAGCTTATAAATAACTAGCTATTTCTTATCAAGTAATTCACTTGTGGTATGCTTGTATTCTTATTTTGAAAGTCAGAATTTGATTTGAAGCTTTAAAAAAAAACTTTAAAACTTTACGTTACTTTATTTAAACCTCAATTCTTTGGAAAGTTATCAAATTACCACTGACGCTGTTCAATATAAGAACTTCAAAGAGCGTTTACAGTCCGGGGAGTCATACAAACTTCGGAAAGTTAATTGAATAAAAGAAACAAGACAGACGTTCTCGTTGAATCTGTTGCAACTAAATTTGCATCTTCGTCTTTTTCTTCTTTCTTGTGCCGGCGGGCGTTCCGAGCATCGTAATCTCGAGGGGTTCACAGTTCTTTGACTTACTGTTTCATGCTAGTGATCCGGTCGCGAGGTACGCCGCAACGAAATTTACATAAAATGGTATAATTATTCACACCTTCTAACTATCCATTGCAAAACATTAATTACGAAAATGAATTTGACGCTTTCTTATTGCGTGTAGTCCGATATTTAGGACGGGCCCTATGTGTTTTTTTTCGGCTGTGTGAGTTACACGTAAATATTGTGAATAATAAATCAAACTTTCGACTACACTCGAAAGCTTTAGCTTAGGTTTTTGAAACATTGGCCCTATCACAATGGCCGTCGTAACAATTTCGGCCTAGCGAATGCCAAAAAGGAAGCATCATAGACACCCTCGTAGTGTATGGTTTGCCACAAAGTTTGTTACTATTGATTAAGTTTTTAACAAGTTCTAAAAATCTATTGCAAAAAAAAAATAAAATATTAAACTGATGTTTTTAGTGGATTCTATTTGGCATTCGTAGTCCGAAATTTTCATTACGCGCCTTAATTGAGCGAATCTATCAATTGTTTTCCATTGGTTTCGCCTTTCGCAAGTAATTGGCAAGCTTGCGAGACTAATTACATTGCTACGAAAAGCGTTTTCTCGCTTATTCGCTCGGAATTTGTAAAAATTGTAGGTCCTCTCCATTGCTCACAAGGTATAATTGAGAGAAATCGCGCTAGGCCGCAGTCTTCCCCGAGCTTTTTTTTAATCTTAGCATAGCTCTCAAATCATTTGCTATTCACAGTTCAATCTTCCACATTATGTTAAATAAATCGATACTACGATTAAACTGACGGTGTTAACATTACGAGGGAGTCACTTTTTGCAAACTTAACTAACTGCATGTTTATTCATATTTGTGTGCATTAGGCCTCTCTGATAAACCACTTTGTTATGATCTAAACTCTTGAATTCATTCTGCAAAAGAAAAAAAAGTGAAGCTTAGATTGAAACAAATCAAATGAATAATGCGCTAAACAAATTTTAAATTTTATACCTGATAGGGTAGCTCTTAAGAGCTTGTAATATCAAATAATGACAACAAATTCAAAAGTTGTAAATCAATTGGTGTGAGAAAATGAATACAACATAGAAACTTTGAAATTTTTTATGATTGAACTGTGTACAAAGAGTTTTTATAACAAAACAGTAAAAAAGTTTCGTTGTTAAATTCTTTTTGTTTATGTTTTTTTTTAAGTTTCTTAAATGTAAGAATATATTTTGTTTTCTACGTAATTAGTTGACCTCTTCCGCTAATAGATCATCATCATCAAAATTTTAGATTGTTTATCCTCATTATCTACCTAATATTTCCATAATCTCATAGTGTTATACATTAACAATTGATTTTAAGAAGGATATTGGTAGCTATGTGATGATTAAGCCTTAAGTATAATCTGCAATTTTAGTTGAAATATGACAGTACCAGCTAAGCTGGTCGTGTTCTTTTTTTTGCAATTTTGATTTGATCTATGGATTTAAGAACCCTTAACTCTATTACCTGTTTCGCTATTGTCAATGTCAAGTCAAGTTAAGTCAATGTTTCAACGATAATACAGTGATGTGAATCAAATTTTTAAACTTCAAAACGGAGTCGTTAACACTTTACGCTGTGTGATGACTTCCTTTAAGTTTAGGTTTATTTTCTCAGCACAAAAAATTGAGAAGTAGTTTTTTGGCTTGGTGTTATTTTTCTAACACATAAGTTAGAGAAGTCGTCCCACCAATTCATTCCCCCAAAGCTGTTTGATGCTGTCCTTACATGTTGCTTTATTTTTAAACTTTACAAGGACCTTGTCATATCTGTTGCATTTAGTGTCGTGTTGTAGAATGTTTCTTCTGGTGTATAAGCCATATAGTCTTTGTTTTCTGCAACCGCACTGTACTGTATTTGGGAGCATTAAAAATAAACGTCTTCTCTAAAACATCTACATACGAGGGTGGATTGATAAGTTTCCGGCCTGACCAAGAAAAACAACGTTTTTAAGAATTTTTTTTTATTATTTCTCAACATAATCTCCTCCAAGGCTGATACATTTCTCATAGCGGTGTTCTAGTCCTATAATGCCATCTCTATAGTTAAATTCTTTTTGTTTATGTTTTTTTTTAAGTTTCTTAAATGTAAGAATATATTTTGTTTTCTACGTAATTAGTTGACCTCTTCCGCTAATAGATCATCATCATCAAAATTTTAGATTGTTTATCCTCATTATCTACCTAATATTTCCATAATCTCATAGTGTTATACATTAACAATTGATTTTAAGAAGGATATTGGTAGCTATGTGATGATTAAGCCTTAAGTATAATCTGCAATTTTAGTTGAAATATGACAGTACCAGCTAAGCTGGTCGTGTTCTTTTTTTTGCAATTTTGATTTGATCTATGGATTTAAGAACCCTTAACTCTATTACCTGTTTCGCTATTGTCAATGTCAAGTCAAGTTAAGTCAATGTTTCAACGATAATACAGTGATGTGAATCAAATTTTTAAACTTCAAAACGGAGTCGTTAACACTTTACGCTGTGTGATGACTTCCTTTAAGTTTAGGTTTATTTTCTCAGCACAAAAAATTGAGAAGTAGTTTTTTGGCTTGGTGTTATTTTTCTAACACATAAGTTAGAGAAGTCGTCCCACCAATTCATTCCCCCAAAGCTGTTTGATGCTGTCCTTACATGTTGCTTTATTTTTAAACTTTACAAGGACCTTGTCATATCTGTTGCATTTAGTGTCGTGTTGTAGAATGTTTCTTCTGGTGTATAAGCCATATAGTCTTTGTTTTCTGCAACCGCACTGTACTGTATTTGGGAGCATTAAAAATAAACGTCTTCTCTAAAACATCTACATACGAGGGTGGATTGATAAGTTTCCGGCCTGACCAAGAAAAACAACGTTTTTAAGAATTTTTTTTTATTATTTCTCAACATAATCTCCTCCAAGGCTGATACATTTCTCATAGCGGTGTTCTAGTCCTATAATGCCATCTCTATAGACTGATTCGTGAAGCTCCTCAAAATACCCATTTACAGCTTCGATTACTTCTTTATTGTCCGCAAATCTCTTACCGCCAAGCCATTTTTTGAGATTAGGAAACAGATAATAGTCACTCGGGGCTAGATCTGGAGAGTGGGGAAGGTGCGGCATCAATTCAAACTTCAGATCGTTGATTTTAGCCATCGCAGTGATTGACTTGTTATCGTGATGAAACAAGATTCTTTTCTTCGCCAGATGAGGTCGTTTTACTTTCACCTCGTGGCTCAAACGTTGCAATAAGTCTGCGTAGTATTGCCCAGTGATAGTTTTACCCTTTCCAAGGTAATCGATATATATAATACCTTTTGCATCCCAAAAAACAGTAGCCATAACCTTGTTTGCCGAAAAAACTGTTTTTGCCTTCTTTGGAGTTGGTTCTGCTGGTCCAATCCACTGTTTAGACTGTTCTTTGGTTTCAGGAGTGTAGTAGTGAAACCAAGTTTCGTCAACGGTTACGAATCGACGCAAAAATTCGCTTGGATTACGATTATACAACGCCAAATTGGCGGTAGAAATGTTTTTTTGGATCAATTTTTGGTCGACTGTTAGCAAACGCGGCACCCATCTTGCACAGAGCTTTTCCATATGCAAATGTTGGTGTAAAATATTTTGCACACGTTCATATGACATCTTACAGGTCTCAGCTATCTCACGCACTTTTAATCTGCGGTCTTCCAGCACTATTTGATGGATTTTTTCGATCATATCTGCAGTTGTGACCTCAAGAGGGCGTCCTGAGCGAGGCTCATCAGAGGTGCTCACACGACCCTTTTTAAACTCGGAAACCCACTGCTTAATGGTTGAATATGATGGGGAGGATGTCCCCAGTGTTGAGTCCATCTCTTCTTTGATTTCCTTCGGCTTTAACCCCTTCAAATAGAAGCATTTGATGACAGCACGATTTTCCAACTTTTCCATTTAAAAAAAAACACAGAGGCGTCTTTTTCAGTGTGCTCTCAAACCTAAACTAACATGGCAATCGGGCTGAAACTGTAGCTACAAGCTATCTAAGGATGGTACTATAGAACGCCACCTTAAGGTAGGCCTAGTGGCGCCATTTCTTGGTCAGGCCGGAAACTTATCAATCCTCCCTCGTATACCTTGGTTGCTGAAATGTGAGAATTTTGTTTGTTCCATAGAGGCCTATAACAGGCCTCGTCGTCGTAACAATTTTTAATTACAAAGACATAAAAGACAGCATCGTTAAAGCGCTCGTATTGAATATTCTGTTAAAACTTTTGGAAGATTATGGCCCTTATTGCGAGTGTCGTTTGGCTGTCGATACATGACGCCAACGGTTGTCGACGGTCGAACATCGAAAATGAAATTTGGTATTGCGTAATCTTATTGTTCGATACTTTTGATTTTGAATTCGGTCGTTATCGTCTGTATTTTTGCGTTCGGCTATCACTGAAACTAGCTCAAATATCAAATTATAGGATTTATTCACAATGACTGCTTTCATTATTCACAGTAACAGAAATCCTTACGAAGCCTTCGGCCCTTGTCGCATCGAATGTTAGGCTACACTCGCAATAAGAGCCTATGACTATGGTGTTGATGTTTAAACTTTTGGGCAATATTTTTCATTGATGTCGAAACCTTTTTAAACAATCCTAATCTTCTTACCTATCTGTACAGCGTGAGTTCTCAAAATTCATTCTGGAAAGTAATCCGAACTTTGCAGCTATGCCAACACTAGACCTTGAAATTGATTAAAAAAATTATAAGGCCTGCACTAATGCTATCGTAATGTTTGGACAAATGTTTATGTCTAAAATCGTTTTGATAAGGGCCTACTAAATTATATCGCGGGGTACAGCAGGCAAGATCTCATATGCAAGTTAGGGATACTTATTCCTATGGTATCGTTGAAGTTTGTTTGTATACAATTGCAGTGTCAAAGTAGAACAAAGAGCTGAAGTATGAATATCGTCAGATTTGTAACCCTTGTTATTTTTTGTGATTTAAAACAACATAATATTTTGAACCTAGAAAGAAAAAGGAAATGAGGAACCATCAGATTGCTACCAATATAAAATATCGTTTCACTTTAAATCCTCTTCCTTTCTAAAAAAAAATTGAATATGTTATGTTTTTATTTATGTACAGATTAACAGTGTGTTTAAACTGTTTTTATTTTGTGTTCTTCTGTCTTTCTATATCCTCAAAACCTATTCCATCTAACTTACTATCTCATCAAACTCTTATACCTACCTTTATCATCACATAAAATTATAAAAAAATAAAAAAAATTCTAAAAATGAAACTCCACAGCCTATTGTGTATAGTTCGAATATTTAAAATTTTGTTTTAAATTTTAACTGTGTTTTTTGTGTGTTTTAATTTCTTTTCTTTGTTTAATTACATGCTGCCGATATTTTGATATCATAAAATATTAACCAACATTTTATACGAATATGAAATCAAACCAAACGAATATACCTAAACAAACAAAAAAATCTACGCAAATGTATGTATGCATTTTTCTTTACCTTTATTTTTTTTCATTTTCTTTCGTTCTACGATCGAAACGTTGAATTTTCACATTAATTAAAACACCTAAATTGCTTTCATTTTGAATCGCTTGAACTTTTATTCTATAACTAATTGATTACAATATTTTTTTTAACTTCAATCTTTTTTCATGTCATTTAATTTTTTTTTCTACAAATTTTATAACAAAAAGGACACTTGTCATCGCCAAATAGTTGCTTGACAATGAATCGGTATCGTTTGCTATCGGAAAATGATTTTAGTGAAATTTCCGACGTGGTATCGAGTTAATACTCAATATTTTAAAAGTCCATTTTAATATGACAAGTGTTCAGCACAGAGATGTCTACATAAAGAAAAAATGTTTTGGGCCCTCTGGTGGGTTAAAATTGATTTTGATATCTAAAAAAATGTAAGCATTGCACATCTCGAACTCGTTTGCCATTTGAAAGTGCTCAAAAAATTTGGAGCAAAAACGCTAACGTTTATTTTTGATTCGTACATAATTTTCTTTGAATATGTAGGTAGGTACATACATTTCGTTTCTTTAGAGCATGTGTTTGGTTTTCTTACTCTTTGGTCTTTACCCTTTTTTCACTTTCTTTCACCAGCTTGTTTGACGTGCATTTGCGTTGATTCACTTGAATGTTTTAAACAAGTCCAGTGTAAATATAGTTTTTAGAACTGAAATCATCTACATCATCGTTAGTATAACTGTAGTAGAGTTCATTTGTAATAATAAATTGAAAACCCTTGGGATAGATTCATGTTATAACATTTTGTGTAAAAAAAGTTACCGAAAATGTCAGACCAAAAGATCTGAGGCCAAATAGCTGCATTAACTACCAGACAATACGAACCTCAGCAGGTGTCATTTTGCGTTTATATGTAGGAGGATTGAGTCACATATTGCTCTGGGAAACTTCGCAAGTAAGAAAAGGTACAAAATTGGACCAAAAATACTTCCTTGTGGTTCTTCAACCATTTTTTTTTCTTAAGAGTTCAAATACTCCTTTTCGTGTCCAATGTGAAAAGCTTGGTTTCTAGAACTGTGTTAATTTATTCATTTGAACCCGGCAGTGGTACAATGTTTACATTGTAGACTGTAGACATCTACTTTTCATTCAGCCTTTCAGTTTGATCTGGACATCGCCTTTGAGGTCACTACTATCTCCTACACGGCAAATAAGAAAATGGGTTGGTTGCTACTGTGGTAATACAATTTAAAGGCTCTAGGTACAAATATGCCTCACTTTTTTATATAAACAAATGTGTACTTGTATTTGCTTCGACTCGAGGTTTTCATGCCACCCACACCTTTTGAAAAACTTGCGACACATTAAACAAACTACGAATAACTTTTCTTTTTTTAAGAATTTTCGGGGTGATGGTCGTTTTTTCTGCAATGACATCTGCAGGTAAATTTTGCTAGGAGGATCTTTGACGTAAAAGGCAATTTGTGTCGTTATCATTTGGCATTTCTTGTCGCGAAATATAGAAGTTTAACGCTGAAATTCCGTCTTGAAACACGCTTTCATTGGACAATATAAAATTGTACTGATCAGATTTTTTCTCTGTTTATCAGAAACTATCTGCTTCTCCGTTAAAAACACACAACATGAATGAATCTATTCCAAGCAATTAACGTTAAACTCTTCCTCTATTTATGTAAAAAAAACTCCTTGTTTGTTTGTATATATATTTTTTTATTTTGTTTGTTTGTTATGTCCTTTCAGGTGAATCTACTTATCTATAAATAAAATAATTGATAAAAACATAAAATAAACTTCATCCTCTCATAAATGTAAATAAAAAAAATAAATACACATAATTAAAATTCACATTCTTGCGTATATACGCATATACAAATCTGTATATGCATATATATATTAAAATATAAAATATTAAATGTATATAATGTTTATTTTAAATATTTAATAATTATTTGATTTCGTTTATATATAATTTTTGTACACAATAATATCTATTATTACCTACTTCTATCATTGTTTGTTCGTATAAACTGTTTTTTATAAAATTAATTTTTTTTTAATTGTTATCTGCCACAAAAAAAAAAAACAGCTAAATCATATTTTTCCGCAAAATCCTAATGCTTTATAGTGTTTGTTAAATTTCTTTTTATCAACTTTAACATTTTTAAAAAATGAAACCGCAATAAAAACAAAAAAGAAAGTTACCTTTTTTTTACATTTAATTTTTCAAGACAATTCTTATTCTCAATTTTAATATAATTAACAAGAGTTGCACTTTTTTTTAAAGCACAACAACGTGAATCAAATTTTACACTCATATTAGTCCTATTTAAATTGTTCATGTACCTAATCTATTTAATTTTTTTTTTTGAATAAAGTTCTTTTCTCCAGGTTAATATTATGTACTTGGGATTAGTTAACAAAAGTCTTTACAGATAAAAAAAAGAAAAATTCGAATACAAAATTTTGCTTTAAAACAACAACCAGTCTTCTTTCAGAGTTTAAAAAAAAAAAAAAAACGGAATCTGCGACCAGGAAGAGTGATCTCAGAGGAATATTATCTTGTATGACAAGGGAAGAAAATGTTGAATTTCTGGTATTTTCAAATATTGATTTATTTCTGTTTAAAACGTGCTTTCATATTTTTTCAGATATTTGGAATTCTTTGCTTAAGAACTAGAAGAAAAATTAATTGAGTGAAACAGATGGAATGGTACTACTCTATAGGTAGGAGGGCCTGATTAATATTGGTCAGTCATAATTTACTGGTAAATCAATAAGAGCTGCTAAATATAACACATGTTTCTGCACTTGTGTTCTTAGATGAACTATTATTGAATTTATTACCGCAACAGTTCCAATACCTTCTAAATTATACCAATTAGTTTTAAAAATATTAGCGCAAATCTATAGTTCGCGCGTTTTAGAAAAAAATCAGATGAGTTAGAGTAAGGTTGTAAGTATTTAAAATGAGTATTGTCTCATTTTATATTTATAGCAACTGTAAGAGAAAGTCTGAAGTTACAATCAACTATAAAAAATGTATGAGTAATTTTAAACTAGTGCCGGCACTATTGGCTTATTTTAAGGCGATTGACTATAGACTTGCGCTTTTTTTGTTGCATTATTGAAAATCTGGAAAAATCACTACTAACCAGGCAATTTCATATCCTGTACCTCGTTTCGTAGTAAAAAAAAATAAATGCGAATTACATTGTCGTCCCCGTTTCCCATTCTTTTATATAAAAAGCAGTCATGCTTATTTTGACATTGTATTTCGATTGAAAGTTAATCGAATTCGAAAGAAGTTCATTTTGGGACTCGAACGATTCGAATGGTTAACATGTAAACTTTCGAATCGTTCGAGTTTCAAATTGCACTTCTTTCGAATTCGTTTAACTTCTGTCGAAATACAATGTCAAAACAAGCATGAGTGTTTTTTCGTTTGGGGACAGCAAACTTAAGATGCTCAAGGGCCTGGTACTTTCATCTCAACTATTCCTGTGACCAATTCAAAGAAGCTACATTTTTGTGCACGTTCTTTTTAAAGGCGAATTGTGCCCGTGGCGTAATGCTTCGAGATTGGAATTCGAGAAAAATACAATTGTTTTTCCACGTGTTTCGCCTTTTACGAGGAATCGGCAGTTCTCCGAGTGGAACTTTTGCCATAAAAAGAACTTTCTCACCTAGTCGCTGGGAATCGGTAAACATTTGTGATCTCCTCCAATCCTCAGAGGGTTTGGTAGAGAGAAATGAGCTAGGCCCGGAGCTTCTCCCGAAATCTATTTGTGCCAACCTATTTATTTATTCATTTTTTATCAACCAAAAGAACCTTTTATGACATTTGTTCTCTTGGTGGATATCCAAATTGCTCGCGGTGGGCGATTTCGATTCTTCTTTTTATTCTCCTTCATAATATTCAGCAGATGCATACTAGTGTTCTGATCTCGAAAGAATAACAGCTCTCTTATTCACACTTACAACAATGATTGTCGTGTCGGTGTCAAATGCTAGTGTCGTTGCATTTTTTGTAGTGTTGTTGGTTGCGTTTTGTCCCGATCATGTCGGAATTTTTGTTTGACATTGCCTTTTTTAAGGAGCTCTCTAGATTTCTCTCTTTTGAATATGACAATACTAACTGAGCCAGTCATGCTGCATTCTTCGTAAAATGATATTTTTGGGCTAAAGGCCTTTACCAATCTTGGTACTTATATTACCATAAAGTTTTACTACTCCTGATATCATACGAAGCATATTTATTTCAGTTGCCGTCATTAAATTGTTAAAATTGAGCCTTAGCGTCAACTCATTCCGGATGCAGGTACTACACGCCTCAGACTCTCGGGACGAAGAAAAATTAAGAAGAAGGAATAAAATCAAAGGTTACTCCAATTTCTCCACAACTTATGGTTGAAAAAATGCCCGGTCTTCTTTAGCTTTTTATTTATCGGATATTTATTTATTTCGATTTCACATTCTTCCATTACCTACCTTGAATTTTTCTAATGTTTAACCTTTGACAACTGAATCATTTCGTATTTCCTCATAAAATCACAAAACTAAAACAAAAAGAGGAGAGTTGGCTTTCCGGGCGAGTTCAGGTTTTTTAAAAGACGTTTTTTTGGCTCCCCAGGACAAACGGGTTTGTCCAGCATTCTTAAGGTTGTCAATTTTTCGTCAAAAAATAGATCATTGCTGATTTGACAGTCTTAGCAGATTTGTTGACAAATTGTTGCCTTTGCATGCTTAGTGAAAATGTTTATTTATACCTGGTGCCAATGAAGTGAATTGACAAAGCAGCTTACACTTATAAAAAATTAACATTTCGTTCTTCCCATAGAGTTGTTTCCAAATAAACTGAAAAGAATATGAAGGCCATCATAATTTTTCTTTTATATTTTCTTCTTTTCTGATCCGTTGTTAAAAAAAAGTTAAGAAAAATTAAACATTCTTTCCTTAAAGAAGTATCTTCTATTAAATTTAACGTTAAAACTAAGCCATTAAGTTTCAATAAGTACGCATTTTGTTTAAAAATAATTTGTCAATTGTATATTGTATTTTGTAACTAACTTTAAATTAAAATGTAAGTCTATAGATCTATATTATATATATATTCATTAAAGTAACAAATATATATGCATATATATATACTTTAGAATTAACTAAATATATATATAAATATTAAAAAAAAGAAACTGAATGGATAAGAATAAACAAAACCCAATTTGTGATATAATAAGTTAATGGCAAAAATGAGAAAGTTTAATAAGAATTTTTTATATGTAAAAACAAAAAACAAAAACAAAAGTAGCTACTCACAAATAAATATTAAAAAAAAAAAACAAAAAACAAAATAAAACAAAACTAAATATATAACAAATGATATTTAATTATTTTTTAGATAGTGTTTAACAAATGGCTATTTTAATGGATAAAATGGCAAAACAGATGTTTAAAAAAAATGAAGAAGTAAATAACTATTAACCTAAAGAGAAGCAAGGCAAACTATTATCAATACATGTGTGTAATGAAAAAAACAGAAATCAATAAAATTCAATAAAAGAAATAGGAAATAAAAACATGCAAAAAGCTATTATGAGTTTACTCTAAAAAAGAATTCATTTATCCTAACGATAATTTTATTTTTGACCTTTCGGGATACAAGTTTGGCAAAATTCTGTTAATAACAATTTTTTTTTCATTTATTGTGTTGGTTTGTTTGGGGTTATGTATTATGTTAGGTAAACTAAATCTTGTGGGGGAAATTTGCGTGTGCACTGAAATGGTGTCTGCTTACTTACTGCAGCTATCTGGTTCCAAAAGCTGAATGCGTCAAAAACAAAATGCATCAGCAACACAATCAATTGAAGTATAAGAAAGCGTTAAACAATGATCAATTGACTTTTCTGGTAGCTTAAAGTTTTTGAATTGCTTAGTGTTCAAATGCTGTCCTTGGAGAAATGGTTACCATGCCTGCCTTGAACTTAGTTGCTTGAATCTCAAAAACTTCTAATTGTTTTTCTAAAAGTATCGCCTTTCGGGAGGAATTGTCGAGTCCTCCGACATTGATTTTAATACCTTAAAAAATGTTTGCTCTATTAGACCCCCTTCATTCTTCACAAGGTATGGTCGAGAGAAATCAGATGGGTTCCGGGCTCGATTGCCGCAGGCTATTTATTTTTATATTTAATGACCGACAGATAGCGACGCACGCAACTGCCGAAATCATTCCTCTTTTCTTTTTAGGGCCAAGTTGTGTTTATTAGACCACTCTTCTGCCTTATTAATATGAAAAGCCCAAAACCCAAGAACTTTCCATATTTTCATATTGCTTAATTAAGAAACAGCAGAAAAATTTGTATTTAAAAGCACATCACCTGTAAATAGAAATCCTTCCCCACTTATTTTGCTCATGCAAAACAATTTTCAATACACTGAAAATAATTCTGGTATGAGCTGGGGCAATGGGACAATCAGTTGGTTGTGTCGTATTTTTGCGAGTTGTTTGCGACACTATCAATATTGCCAAATAACCAAAGCGCGAGTAGGTTAATGGTTAGTGAATTTTTCATGATAACGACTCAAAAACTCTGCAAGCTGGTGGTCAGCAAAGAGATGCGCGATGGAATAATTTTTATTTTTGAATTATAGCGTGAAAATTTCATAATTATCTTTAGCGATAATCTTTTGACGCAGGGTTCTGGTTTAATTTCTTGTTCATATGGGTTGTCCTATAACACCTTACAACTCCAACTTAGACATTCTTGCAACACACTTGATAATGATAAGAAAAGCTTTGTGTTGTTCTTTTAGACGTCTAGAGGGATATTGATGTAGAAAACGTTTAAGAACATATAATTCAATCCTAAAATCTATAAACTAAAAATGGGGTGGAAGTCAAAACACAATTGGCAAATAATTTACAGAAAGAAAAATACTTTCAAGCGTTCCTAACTCCAAAGCCACCATTTCAGCATGCAAGACTTTTGAATTCACTCTTGAGTTTTGGTTAACTTTATATCCTATCCTATTCATTCCACTTCTTGACGATATTTAAAATCTATACTGCAACTAAGTTCTTTCGAACGATTGAGAACTTTTTACTTTAGCGGGTAGTTGAATTTGAAACTTGCGCCGCAGCTGGAGTCGCAGAGTCCATGCCAAGTAGAAGTGATGTTTAGGAAAATGTGGACTTCTAAAAATTGAAAAGAATAAGTAAAGACACACTTCGTGAGTTGAGATCACAAAACAAAAACCTTCAGCCAACACAATATATAGTAAATTTTTCCTTTATTTTTTTTTTCATTACGTCTCCATTCCAAATTGTAACTTTTTTTTTTGAAGTCATAAAATTGTAACCTAAAATTAAACATTTAATCACACCAGAAAATGTTGAATTCAATGCACACAATTACATTAAAAGTAAAAGAAAAACAAAAGAATCAAATAAATTATCCAAAATATTAGACAACAAAATAAATGTACTTAAATATAAAAATAATAAATGTGCTTAGAAATGTACTGTCTTTGTTATCAAAGTAACTTTTAATTTAATTAAATAAAAAAAAAGAAAAACAAAATCAGTGATTGCCGCAACACTTTCATTATGTTTATTAAGCATTTTGTTAAATGGTTTCTTTTCTGTACATGCAAACTTAGTGGTAAATAACAAGCATCTTCAAACTTAATGCTAAACAGAAATCCATAAAAATATCCACAAAAAGTCGTCTCAATATATCCGATAATTTAATAATTAAATATGAAATTACAATTTGTAGTACTGAAAATATGTTTATATTAAAAGTAAAAAAACAAAACAAGTTAACTCAAACGAAACTTAAATCTAAAAAAAAGAAAAAAAAAAAAAACTAAACACGAAAGTATTTAATTAAAAGAATTAAAGTAAAGAGAAAAAAAATTAAATAAAATCAAATATGAACAAAACCATCGCTACAATGTTTTTAAATACAATTTAAATAAATATAATGTAAAACACACACATGCAAAAAGATATACAAATAATGTAAAATAGACAAAAAAGAAAAAAACATAAACAAATCATGTATGTACGGTCTTTTGAAACAAATAAACAAAATGAATATGAAGAAGAAAAAAAAAAATTGAGAATAAAGTAAAATATGATTTACCTATAGAGTACAAATCAAAACTAAAAAAAAACTACAAACATAAATATTAAATTGACAATTAAAATGATAACAAAAAATTGATATAGAAAAAAGTAAAACAAAAAAATGGTCAATAAAAATTCTAAAAAGAAAAAAAAATTATATAAATACATAAAATGAGTTCTTTTATTTTTCGTGGAATTCGAGAGGCTTTTTTTGTCGGACCCCATTTGTTCAGTTTGAATTCGGGTAGGTTTTTAGTAAGTCGGAAAGAGACTGATCAGGACGTCCAAACCAATTAGGTATTGCTGATCGGAAGGTGTCAATTTATGCCGTTCGGCATAGTTTTGTCGTACCTTAAAGAACCTTCAGTTTTCTTTACAACATCAACATAAAAGTGTCTCGTTCAAAATGTTTGGTTTGTTTGAATTTTTGTAAAATTTTAACTGGCGGGGGGAACATCAACATAAAAGTGTCTCCTTCAAAATGTTTGGTTTGTTTGAATTTTTGTAAAATTTTAACTGGCGGGTGATGCTCAGTTGAGGTGATGTTCCTCCTTAGACGAAGTGACTACCTCATAATTCATTTGATAGAAAACCCGTTTATGTAATTGAGTTTTTTCATTAAGAAACTACTTCTGCACGTTCGCCACTTGTTACCTATGCCAACGAAGTTGCGTGATTGAACATAACAACGTTCGGGGGCGTACTATGTTACTCGATTCTACTGTAAAAGTGCTCGAAAGTCCAAAGTATTGATTGGGAATCTTGTACGAAACTAGAAAGTTTTTGTCGAATGCAGTTTGAAAAATTCAAACCCGAATCTACTTTTATTTTTATTAGCATTTGAAAAATCTATTCAATTAATTTTCGAATGATTCGTCGGAAGTAGAGTAGCGTTACTTAGTTGGGCCCTTGAAAGCCTCGAGGTAAAAACACCATCTTGGCAAAAATAGAGTACGACGACACTTCAAGTTTAAAGGAGTGATCCAGAGAACCCATCGAAAGGGCAATATCAGAGAGCATTTGGTTGGTATCAGACATGGAACAACCAAAAGCGGAAGGTTTGCCAAGGCATTCGGAGGTCAA
This sequence comes from Melanostoma mellinum, assembly GCA_914767635.1. Taxonomy (NCBI): domain Eukaryota; kingdom Metazoa; phylum Arthropoda; class Insecta; order Diptera; family Syrphidae; genus Melanostoma; species Melanostoma mellinum. The sequence goes on along the minus strand of OU612060.1, from coordinate 20,554,119 downwards.
CGTGGAATACTCGAGGATCGGATCACTAGTATGAAGCAGTTAAGTAGGAGAGCTGAGATCCCTTAGAGATCGCAATGGCTAATGACACCGGAAAAGGAGGAAGAAGAAGATGGACCCTTGAGCTGTAATGCTTTCAAAATAACATGACATTTTTAATTGGATAGGGCGAAGGTAAGAACACCTTTACTAGCACGTCGACCTGAAAGATCTTTTGTGTTGTAAAATGATATACGCTACAGTACCAAAGAAATCCATTTGTTATTCTATGGGTAGGTATGGCTTTGAGCGAAGGATTGGCAACTGCCCTGAGAAAAATCCGACTGTCATGAAAAGCCCTTTCTCGAAAACACTTTCAGAATCGGCAAGATATTTGTAGGTCCCCTCCATCAACACCCACTAGGCTAAGCTGAATGTTGCCTTACATGGACTCAAACCCAAATGGACTTTGCAAAGCTGAACATAAGTCTTACGACCTGCATGCAACATAAAACTAGGTAAGTATTTTTTATTTTAATTTTATTTTGAATTAAAAATAATTTTGGTGATTCTATTCGTTTTTAAATAAGTGTTTCCCCGGATGAAACCAATAAGAAGCGGCGGTATGTTAAGTGTCTCTTATTGTCTACAGGTTTCACTCAAGGAACGGTGAATCCTAAAATCATTCATCATTTAAAATAGTTTCAGTTTGCCATACTGATTTTTGAATTAGAAGTTAATAGAAGTACATATATCCCCTTTGACATTTGAGGTACTTCTTAGAAGCGCATAAAGGTGCATACTACGTAAGTGAAACTTGAAAAAGAAGGAGCGATTTATCATTGGTAGTGATAGAGAAAAAATTCGAAATTATATCCGAATCCCGAACAAGGGGTCTTCACTGTGCACGATTCATCTTATGTCAACACGACTTAACATGAAATGTCCAATGGAGGTCACCCATTTCATGTTCTGTGTCGTTGTTTGGCACTTCTGCCTTTGATTTTGTTTTAACAGAGATCAGTAAACATAAAAATTGACAGAAATCATTTTACTGTGTGTGTTGCTTGAAAACGTCATTTTTTGTTCTCATGGGAGTAGTGTCATAGAGGGAACTATTTAGTAAATTGGTGACAGCAGTCACAGCCTTTCTTCCCAGCAACCTGTTGGAGTTTCTTGCAAATGCAAACAGAAAATGAATGTTTATTTCATCTTCTGTGTTTAGTCCAAACTGAAATTATTGTATTAACCTCAATACTACTCATCTTAATAATTTCGATCGAATCAACTATGCTAAAGCTTTTTACTTTTCATCAAGGGACGGAACAGAATCGTCATAACTTTCCTGGAAATAATTCGAACTGTGATTTCTCATTGGTTCTCTGGAGACTTTCATTAAGGTAATTTTTTTTTTCAGTACAGCGATGAAAAAAATGATCTAATAATTTTTTTCCCGACAGTTTTAGCTCATGGAAGAAAAAATTATAATTGGACAGCTTTTGTAAAGTCGTGAAGGGCTCAAAACATTTCAACAAACAACAAGAAAGAAAGAGGGGTAAGTCTGAATAGAATAGAAAATACAATACAATTACAAAATTGATAAAATTACAAAATTAGGGTAAAATTTGTTGTTGAAAAACAAAATAGCGTCACGCTTTCATTTTTCTCATGTACACTAGGTTCGTTCGTTGAAGCCTGGGAGTCGCGTTTTTTGAAAAATCTTAACTCGCCCTAAATGTCAAATTAAGTGTTTATTTGAGCTCTGGGTTCGCCCTAGGTGCTGGGGCGAGTTAAGGTAATGAACAGGGCTGTCAAATGGGATGCATTTTTGTTCAAATGACAGGGATGTGTGCTGATTTTGTAGTTTAGCTATTTTTGAGAACCGGAATACCCAGGTTTTTTGACAACTCGTAGGGTTGTCAATGAAAATCTTGGTTAACCCTGGGTAAAGTTCAACGAATTTTAATTTTAATTTTAATTCAAATTTTGGTGGGGGCAAAACCCCCATTTATTAAGCTTAATACAAGCTATTAACTTACAAACTAAGAAACTTAATAGCTAAGACTTACTAACTAGTTGGACGGCTTAGGAGACGAAATTTTAGGCAGGGAGTACTCATATTGAAGTCAAAACAAGAGGAGTGGGAGTTGACATTCATCAGCATTCGGGAGATGGGTTCATTGGAGCCGTAACAGGTCCGATGGGTGGGAAGATAGAAGAGACGGGGATTCCGGGTGTTACGAGGGTTAGTATTTAGAAAAATGAATTCTTTAAGGGCTGGACAGTCAATGGTACCTGTGAAGATTCGGTGAATGAAGAGAACGTCAAATATTTCTCTTCGATCTTTCAGCGTATTGAGGTTGAGGAGTTTGATTCGGTCTTGATAAGTAGGTAAGGTAGGGTATTACTCCAATAATTAAGACCTCGAAGAGCAAACCGGAGGAAACGGCGTTGAATGCTCTCAATTCTGGCAATGTGCACTTGTTGGAAAGGCGACCAGACTTGACGAGCGTATTCAAGAAGCGGACGGACAAATGAAATGTAAAGGGATCGGGTTACGTAGGGGTCAGTAAATTCTTTGGACCATTGTTTGCTGAATTTGCCTTAAGGATTATATCGTCGATATACTTGAGGAAATTCAGCTCACGGTCGCAAATAATCCCAAGGTCCCGGATCACCTCAACGGTGGAGATTATTTAACCGTTTAGAAGATAGAGACGGGGAGGAGATTTGATGCGTTTACGTGAGAAGGTTATTGATTGGAATAGGAACGATCAATACGCAATAAGTCCCATCTTGTTTATTTGTATCATGAATCAATTGCATTAGTGCCTGTCTATTTGTTTCGTTGCTAGACGAACTCAGTTAGAAGCGATGGAATTTGCCTGAAAACGAACAATTTAGAGTTATAGGCTAAGACTTGTGTAGAAATACAACTCCTAAAATCCCACTGCATATTGTTTTATTGCCTTTGTTTCAAACCAACCGAAACATTTACAGTGTCGAAGCCGATAGGGAGACAGACATTTTAGGGCCCACTTTTTTCTGCTGTCGCCGTAATCCTGTGATGTTTACCTTCAACTGTCTATAACTTACAAAAATTTTAAAAATAACTGCTCATAAACAAATGTAGTGATTTTAGAATCATTTTATTTAAAATCTGGGTATGTGCGTGTAAAATTTTTACAAATTTCTTATTTTATTTTTTTTCTGTTGTTTTGCTTCGCGATTTAAGGAGCTTTTGCTCATCAGCGCATTTACTGGTTATAGCCAATCGGACCTCCTTGGGAGTAGTGTTTACCATTTTTGTCACAATAAATACTATGTCGCTCACCTTAGTGGAGTTCAAGGCTTCCTTTAAAGGTAGTTTCAACGATAGAAAAGCAGGAGAAGGTTTGCCAGTGAGAGTGTGAGTAGAAAGTATTTCACGTCCAAAAATTTCCATCAGTAATTTCCTTGTTACAATGGCTGCTGAAAGTGACCAGTTTATATTGGTAAAGAAGTCTTTGGATACGAGTGTTCCACCCGGTCCGATGATCACGAAATCTGGATTGACATGATTCAATGGGAAAGAATCGTTTGTTGGTACGATAGCGTTGTTGATTTCCTCTGCTGATGTGTTGTTGCTGGACGTTTCCAGGGCATTGGGGGAGTCCGGTGGTGATCGGTGGACGATAGGTGTGTTCCGGGTCTTCTTCGACTTATTACGGAAGCGTCTTTTCTTTGGTGTGTAGATGTAGTAGGCTGGTCCGTCTGCCGTGATATGGACCATATATTTTGGATTTGGTTTATGCCTCGTAGATTTTGGTTTCTTTTCTGGAGTTATTTTTTTATCAGAAGCCTCAGGATCGGAGCAATGTCTCTTTGCTGGTGGAGGTGGACAGTTTTCGTCTCCGATCTCCGATGATGCTGGACTGACATAACCGTCGTCAATGATGATGACTTCTTCTTCTTCTTCTTGATTTTTTGAAATATCTTCAATCACTTCAATGGTATTTGATGTGAGCTTTCCCAGCACTTCCTTGATTTCCTCATTGCTGTGGTGCTCATTTCCCAATTTGTCTTCGTTTTGGGTTTGCAAATATTGCAACAGACGTTGCTTGCGGCTGATCGGGTATCTCAAACTTGCCATTATTTTATTTTTAAAATATTGAATCACTCACGTTCGAACAACTGGGATCGAATGAATATGGTTTCAATTTTGCATCGACTTTATATAAGACAGCAAGTGACATGTCTTATGAAGGGATAACTAAGTTTTACTCTAATCACCTTGAATTCGCGGAATTGTTGCAACGATTCTTCAACACTAATCACTTGAGTCATCTTCAGGTATAAGCTTTATCCTTATTTGGTAGGAAATTAACTAATATAAGATGCGTCTACCTGCGTAACTACCTATATCGTTTGCATCCTAAAATTGGAATTTTCCTATGGATAGTTACGAGTACTTTTTTTTTTGACGGATAAGAGGTACAACACAAAAATTAGATTTCTGCCAATAACTTCCACGAAAAAAATGCATCGTAGTGTCAAACAAATATTTTATGACACGGAATATATTCGAAACCAATTTCAACTAAAAATGTCGGTAAAACCCCTTCTTGTGAACTCACTCCTAATTGCATTTGGGCTAAATACTATGAAAGACCGTTTAGCGAACAACTTGTCATATATGTGAAATTTGCATTGCATATTACTTATTCCATGTATTGTATAGATCGTCCTTGTTTTTACTGTTTTTAGTTTGAAGACAAGGTCAGAAACGTTAATTTACATTTGCATATATATTTCAAATGCTGGATTTTACCATTCGTATCAGCGGAGTTTTTTTTATTGTTCGACTAGCCCCGCCCCGGTTTCGCACGGGTACAATGCTGATACCAAATACACTACAGAAAAACTGAACATTTTAATTTATAGTAAAACAATTCCCCTTTCCATATACCATGAAGATTTCCTGCTATCTTTAGAACACAACATTTTTACTTATTTACTTTTAACATTTTTGCCTCGCAATTTTAAAATCTGTAATATCTTCGAAAATATTAATTAAATTGGACAAGGAATGATTCTGTATCGTTTAAAATAGCTTGGTAAATAACCCATATTCTTTTTTGTAATATGCAAAAGATAAAAATGGTTACTGTGGGTTATCCTTGGGAGATAAACATATTCTGTCGCGGACTTATTTTATTCATTTTTTATTGGGCCCTATCGTGAATAAAATTTCCCTGGAAACATTTCCCATATTCGGAAAATTCGTATCGGCAATGATGTTCGAAAGTTCCTTGCGGAATTTTGAGCGATCGTGAATGAATTTCCCATGAGAAATTATCTGCCATTTTACTGAATTTGTATCGCATTCCAGGGAGATTTCTACTTTATTCTTGTTAGAGCACTATAGAACATATTCGAAAACTATCTTTGAAGTCATTTTTAATCTGTTAGGTTGTTAAAATTTATTCCGTGGGAGATTCATTTCGAATGAGGTTCACGATCGGGCGTAATGTTCCGTGGGAACAAAAAATTCCGTGGGAAACAAAATTCCGTGGGAGATTGCCGATAGGGCCCATTATTAATCTTTGTCTCGTAAGGTTAAGCCAGCGTTCATCAAAATCCGTTGCTTAGTTTTAAAAATCTAAGCGTACATAGGGACATAGAAACAGAGAAAGCGACTTTGTTTTATACTATGTAGCGATTATTTCTGTCATTGGCTTTAAGGACTAAAACGATTTGACCTTTTAGTTCAAAATAAAGCCCATCTCAAAAATTTGAGCTTTGATTTAGAATCCATTTGATTTATTCGATTAGAAATTAAGTCGACACATACAGTTCAGATTTTATCGGTTTTTTGCGGCACTCCAAAAAAAAAAAAAAAAAAACATAAAAAACCCCACGAGCACTTAAGGGGAAGAGCTGTGATCCCTTCGAGAGTACGGTGCTCGCAACGCCCGCCGCGCCAGAAATAGAAAACGTGATTTTAAAAATGGAAACCCGAACGAAATACTTTTCATAGGGATCCTCGCTCGTATCACCTGAGTTATCGCAGAGTTAGTTTCGTTGGTATCTGGTTGGAGTATCAAAAATGTGAGTGGGTCTGCTGTTTGATATTTCTTACAAAGAAAAATGAATTTGAATACAACATGATGGCGGAACTGTCACATTACTATCTTTGTATGATATCATAGCACACACAAATCCTCATTGTGGAATTATAAATAAATAAATAAATAGGGTGGCGCAACAGAGCGAGGAGCCACTGGGCCTAGCGCATTTCTCACAACCATGCCTTGTGAGGGAATGGAAGGGACCTACAATTTTCTGTCGGTTCCGAACGGCTAATCGAGAAAGCGCTTTTCATGCCAACGAACAAACGGAGGATTTGCCAAAGGCGATACCCGTGGAAGGCGATACCCGTGGAAAAAACATTTTTGCCTCTGCTGGGATTCGAACTCGAACCTCTGGATTAACAGGCGGACATGCTATCCATCACACCACGGGTACCATCATTGTCGAATTATCAATGAAAAAATAGCTCCAAACATGGACCTGGAATCAAATTTTTGTATGTGTAAATATACGGACCACTGTATCATTGTATAATCAACCGCCTGGCAGGTTTTTATTTTGGCTGGGGGTGAGACAGGCGTTCAAAAATGGCATTTTTTCGGACTTATAGGTCGAGTAAATGGTACATCAATAAATCAGAAAAATTCTTCCGATTTCCAAAAAGTGTTTCAAAGGCATTTCAACTTCTTGCAGTTTCATTATTCTGATTAAATCACTAATAACTTTATCCCATCAGATGTAATCTAATCGGTTTTTCTAAGACAAATAGAAGAAAGCACAATAAGCAAATGCTTCCAACCAAGATTGATGTGGAAATTGTGGATGGATTCTTTCTCCTATATACTTTTGAAGAAGTGTCTGCGTCATGTTGTGGAATTGCATTACAAGTTTTAAAAAAGATCTGCCTGATGAATGAAAAAGAAATTCATCTTGTCTTTGACCGAATTACTAAGCGGTTACATGAGTTTCCCGATTTACTAAATTGTTCTCATCTTATTTAATTCTTTAATATTTTTAAAGTTTTGGAGATACGTCCTAAGAAGTTATACACACTCCAGGTCAGTTAAGATTAGTAATCGAAACTTTAAACAAGTCTCGAAACTATGTTCTTAAAACCTAAGGTTAAGATTTCTCGACAACTACTCAATCGATCTTGTTAAATTTAACACAGATCCTCAAAACATAAATCATAAAGACTTGAACGAAGATTTTTTTTTAATTACAATTACTTTATACATATATATTTAAGGGAAAAATATAGTGATTTTTTGGACGCAATTTTCAATTTTTGGTACATCCAATAAAAATGGTAGGCGTCTAGCAAACTTTATCAACAGTTTCAAGAATAGTCCTGCCAAAAAAGATTGAATGAGTAGTTTATTCAATAATGGAGTTAAGATGCATACCACCTTGTTATCGGTAGCAAGAAACTTAATGTTTGATTTGAAACAAAATCCTTTGTCTTCAATGCTGTAAATATAAAATATAACTCGAGAAGAAGTTTACGACCTGGAAATCTAACAAGAAGAAGAAACTTTGGTTTTACCTGCATAGAAAAAGATTATCAGGTTTTCAAGTTGAAAAATGCATTGAAAAAGGCTAAAATACTTCTGTCAAGCACAAGGCTGTAACCAAAATGCCTGGGACACATTATTTTATTGGTATTTAATTAAAATTTAAACAAAAAATTTACGAATCTTCTAATCTATCTGTTTCAGTACAGTCAATATTTCTTTTTCTTATTTTATGATTCAAGATCCCTTTTCCGTCTAATAAAACCTACTTCACATAAATGTGTGACAGAAAATGATTATTTTGTAACTCTCTGTCGTATGCCAATGGCGTTGAAATTTATACTTGGATTGGCACCTCTGTCTATCAACTCCTACTCTCACCTCCACGTGGTGAACATCGGGTGCCTAGTACCTCAACTGGAGATTGGGTCTCAACCCTAGTGGAAGGTTGTTGGTGGCAGCAAACGAGAGAGGGGGGGAGAGGTGTTCCCACTAAGGCACCTCTTCTTTCATCCAGACGGCAGCGGAGGAATTCCCTAGATGGAATCAACGGTGGCGTCTACAGTTCCAGTCAGGTCGAACTACTTAGTGAACACCTTATAGGGCTACTACAGCATATTTGGAGCCCAGGCCTATAAGGAGCGGTTTATCCGGCTTCCCATCCTTGGAGCTATACAAGGATCTGGTCCTCCAGGTTGGGGGTCGTGCTGTCGGGGTGACTTCCCGGCCACGTAAAGAAATTGTTAGTTGCGAAGCACCAACAAGCCTCGGATACGGACGGATTTACTGATGACGAACCTAGCAAACGAAAAACGGACAACGAGCTTCGGATCTGTACGTGGAATGTTAGGTCCCTTAATAGACCACGTGCAGCCGAACAATTAGCGGAAGCCCTAAACTGCTACAAAGCAGATATTACCGCTATCCAAGAAATGCGATGGGATGGGCCAGGTAGACGCAGACTAAAAGACTGCGATATCTACTACGGCGATTGCTACCGGGAACAGAAGCAGCGACTGTTTGGATGTGGATTCGTTGTTGGAACTAGACTTAGGCAAAAAGTCTTGAGTTTCAACTATGTGAACGAGCGCATAGCAACAATCCACATCAAGGCTAAATTCGTCAACATAAGCCTCATTTGCGCACACGCCCCCACAGAGGAAAAGGATGAAGACACCAAAGACGTATTCTACGAGCTCCTGGACAAAACATATGAGCAGTGCCCTGGCTATGACATTAAGATTGTTCTAGGAGATTTTAATGCCAAGCTAGGAAGAGAGGATATCTTTGGTGGAATAATCGGAAGATACAGCCTGCACGACAACACCTCCGATAACGGATTCAGGCTGATCGATTTCGCTGCGGGGCGAGATGTTCTGGTAGCTAGTACGCGGTTCCAGCACCTCAATATCCACAAAGGGACATGGAAATCTCCTGATCAATCAACCGTCAACCAGATTGACCACATTGCGATCGACGCACGGCACTTCTCCAGTATAGAGGATGTCCGAACATTCCGAGGGGCCAACATTGACTCGGACCACTACCTTGTTGTAGCCAAGGTACGACTGCGGATATCCCGATCCAAGCCAACACAAGGAAATACTGTGAGACAATTCGACGTTGGACGACTACAATCGCAAGAGATCGCCAAGTCTTTTTCCGATCGAGTCTCTTACAACCTCTCAAGGAGTCCTATGCCGCCAGCATCAAGTATAGAGAACCAGTGGCAGCACTGCCAATCAGCCATCAGAGATGCCGCCTCTGAAGTGCTGGGTTTCACACGGTCACCACAACGAAACCCCTGGTTTGACGACGAATGCCGGCAAGCACATGCAGCTAAACAGGAAGCATACAAAGCGGCGCTGCACAAAAAGACTAGAACTGCTTATGAGCTCTACAAGCAGAAGAGGAGAGACGAACCCCGGCTTCTCAGACGGAAAAGAGAGAGCATGAGAAGCGCGCGATCGAGGAGATAGAAGGGTGCCACAGCAGGAATGATGTTCGGAAGTTTTACCAGAAGGTAAAAACAACAGCCTCGGGCTACAAGCCCCGAGCCGAAGCCTGCAAAGACGATCAAGGGAACATCGTGGTGGAACCGCAGTCTATGCTGAGGATATGGAAAGACCACTTTTCCAAGCTCTATAACGGCGATGATGGACCCAATTCCGCTGTTAGAGAGATAGAACCATTTGATTTAGGCGACGTAGACCAAGAATTCCGCCAACCCGACCTGAACGAAGTGAAGACAGCAGTGTCCAAGCTAAAGTCCAACAAAGCTGCTGGAGCTGATGGCCTCACTGCCGAATTGTTTAAATCGGCCGGCGATGACCTGGTCAGGAGTATGCACCAGCTCATTTGCAAAATATGGTCGGAAGAAAGCATGCCCGATGAATGGAACCTCAGCATCGTTTCCCCGGTCCTCAAGAAAGGAGACCCTCTGAACTGCGCCAACTACAGAGGTATCAGTCTTCTTAACATCGCGTACAAGATCCTCTCTGCCGTATTGTGTGAGCGTCTGAAGCCATTCGTCAACAACCTGATAGGTCCTTATCAGTGCGGCTTTAGACCAGGAAAGTCCACCATAGACCAAATCTTCACACTACGGCAGACCTTGGAAAAAACCCAGGAGCTTCAAATCGATACCCACAACCTTTTTATCGATTTTAAGGCCGCATATGACAGCATCTATAGAGAGGAGTTATATAGAGCCATGTCTAGTTTTGGCATCCCTACCAAACTTGTCCGATTGTGTAGGATGACGATGGAGAACGCACGCTGCTCCATCAGGGTCGGAAAAGATCTCACCGATACATTCGATGTCAAAAAAGGTTTTAGGCAAGGTGATCCACTGTCATGCGACTTCTTCAACATCGTTCTTGAAAGAATAGTGCAAAACTCCTACGTCAACACAAGAGGCACAATCTTTCAAAGGTCCGTTCAATTGCTCGGATATGCCGACGATATTGACATAATTGGAAGAACGCAGCGTGATGTCAATGGCGCGTTTATGAGCATTGAGACGGAAGCCAAGAAGATGGGTTTAGTGGTAAATGAGGGCAAGACCAAGTATATGCTGTCATCAAGAAAGGACACCCAACACCGACGTCTTGGACAGAACGTCACGATTGACAGCTATAGCTTTGAGGTAGTTAAGGACTTTGTCTACCTAGGCGCCGCTATTAATTCAGACAACGACACCAGCGCTGAAATCAAACGAAGAATAACTCTTGCCAATCGCTGTTTCTTCGGACTAAGAAGGCAATTGAGTAGTAAAGTCCTCTCTCGAGCAACTAAAGTGTCCCTGTATAAGACACTTATCATCCCGGTTCTTATATATGGCGCAGAGGCATGGACCTTGTCAAAGGCAGACGAGAACGCTTTAGGATGCTTCGAGAGAAAAATTCTTCGGGTGATATTTGGTCCCGTCTGCATAGATGGAGAATGGAGAAGAAGATTCAACGACGAATTGTACGGGCTGTACAGCGACACTGACCTTGTCAAACGAGTCAAGGTCCAGCGGCTTAGATGGCTGGGTCATGTAGAGCGAATGGACACCAACGCTCCGGCCCGGAAAGTCTTCGAATCCAATCCCGAGGGACGGCGCAGTAGAGGAAGACCGCGACTCAGGTGGCGCACGCAAGTAGGAGAGGACCTCAACCAACTTGGCGTGCAAAACTGGAGGCAGCTAGCTAGGGACCGAGTTGGCTGGAGAAGCATGTTGGTTGAGGCCCTAGTCCGACCCGGACTGTAGCGCCACCTTAAGTAAGTAAGTAAGTAAGTATTGGCACCATGGTAAACTATTTGCAAGCATTTGCATCGAGGTTAACGCAATATGAACTTCTTGATGTGTCAATTGAATTGAAAGGAGTTTTCGAAAAAAATTGTCTCTTATTTAACCAACAATCAAAAGTTATCTCTATACAAAAATTATCTATCTTGCCAATTTACTGGATGTTTACAAAAAAAAAATGCTTTAAAATGCCAAAGTACAAATCAAAGACAATTTGGCACGTTTTACATCAATTTCTGGCTGCTTCTTTCACATTCTCAAACAACAATTCTGACCCAAAACAGATACTAATTAGTCCACTCATTGAACCATAATTCCATTTTCTCGCCATTTATCACATTCTCAAAAGCAACGATAATCGTGAAAATCTATGCATCCTATAATTAGCAGAACTTTTATAACACGGCTTTAAAAATAAAGAAAGAAACATTTCTTCAGGTACCATGAACCAGGTGGGGTTCAAATATGCGTAGGTACATGCACAACGCAGAGCTACCTAACCTTCTTGTTACCTGCTAATTACTTGATCTAAATTATTTGGCATATGCCTTGATCCTGGCAATAAAAAGGCTCAACGCGATTTAATTCCAAGAACTTAAAATAATTAGCGGCGTTTCTCAGTTCGTTGTGAAGGATAAAAGTCGTGCCTCGCCAAATATATTCTCACTCCAACACAGTTGTTTAAAGCGTTAGTAAGTGCTATTTTGTATTATTGCTAATCTGATTTCTTTAACTATACTTGAACACAAAGCCAAGCATATGGCTACCAAAAAATCCTCACGAATTTCCCCACTCAACCGCAAGCGCCGCATCTTGGAATATTTGGACCAAGATGAAGATACTACGGAGAAATTAATAAGAACCGAAAAAGAAATTCAGTTTCTATTCAATCAAATAATGGCTGACTCTGCAGATGTGACTGATATTCCTAAGAATCCGATAGATGTAGACGTCGATTCACCAAACCCAGCAAGACCTCCTGCAAAACGACAAAAGCTTTCAGATGCCAACACAAAACTCTCGAACCAACAAGTCAAATATATAATCAAGAATGGAATTGTGTCTAAAGTGACTGATGTTATCAAAAATCCAACAGAAGTAGACGTCGCTTCTCTAAATTCAGCCAGTCCTTCCGCAAACCGACAAAAGCTTTCAGAAGCCAACACACATCTTTCGAACAAACAAGTCAAATATATAATCAAAAATGGAATTCTGACGAAAGTGACTGATGTTCTCAAAAATCCAACAGAAGTAGTCGTCGCTTCCCTAAACCCAGCAAGACCTCCTGCAAAAGGACAAAAGCTTTCAGATGCCAACACAAAACTCTCGAACAAACAAGTCAAATATGTATTCAAAAATGGAATTTTGTCAAAAGTGACTGATGTTCTCAAAAATCCAACAGATTTAGACGTCGTTTCCCCAAGCTCAGCCAGTCCTCCCGCAAACCGACAAAAGCCTTCAGATGCCAACACAAAACTCTCGAACAAACAAGTCAAATATGTATTCAAAAATGGAATTGTGTCACAAGTGACTGATGTTCTCGAAAATCCAACAGAAGTAGACGTCGCTTTTCTAACCTCAGCCAGTCCTCCCTCAAACCGACAAAAGCTTTCAGATACAAAGTTCTCGAACTCGAACAAACAAGTCAAATATGTATTCAAAAATGGAATTGTGTCAGAAGTGACTGATGATGATGATACAGATGTAGACGTGGTTTCCCTAAGCCCAGCCAGTCCTCCAGCAAAACGACAAAAGCTTTCAGATGTCAATACGGAGCTCTCGGACCAAGAAGTCAAATATAATTATGTATTCGAGAACGGAATTGTGTCGTGTGTTCCAGCAATGAAACCAAAACAAAATTTAGTATTCCTAGAAAAGAGGCCAGTGAGTACTGTTAAACAGTTTGTTTCTATTACGAAAGAAAGTTCCTCCACAAATGAAGATCAACTACCAAGTCCTGTTGAAGCTCCCGCTATATCAGATCAGATCGGAGGAGGAGAGGAATCCAGTTTCTCTGAAAATGCAGCAAACACATCCGTTAATGATGTCAACGAAACGTCTTCCCCAGATGATTGCCGCCAACACACTCCTATTAGTAATTCAGATGGTGTGATTATTGGACCGGGAGGAACAGTCGTTGACAAAAACTTCTTCGCCCAAATAGACTGGTCACTTTCAGTTGCCATTGTAACAAGAAAACTACTGATGGAAGTTTTTGGACGTGCAATACTCTCGACTCACAGTCTCACAGGCAAACCTTCACCAGCATTTCTGACTAAGCCAACAAAGGAAGCTCTAGACTCAGTCAAAGTTGCTGATATTGTATTCCTAGTGACAACAAAGAAAAATGTCAACGCCAAGGAAGTTCGGTTGGCCATTACCAGTAAATGCGCTGATGAGCAAAAGATGCTTAGAAATCGCAAGCCAAAATCAGAATTGGAACCTATACCTGAATAAAGCGTCTGACGAATTTTTATAAATTATATATTGCAACTTTAAGATAACAAGTTTAAGTAATTGAGATTTAAATAAATGAAATATGATTTTATCAAATGATTTTTGGTTTTTTTTGTATTAAAAGTCAGATGGGATTGACGCATTGGTTGGGTTTGTGTAGACGTAGACGAAAAACTTCTAAGGAATCTGTTTCCCAATAGAAGATAATTGGGACTAGTTATGAATCGATGGACACAGTTTCGTTGGAAATAGATTTAAAATTTGTTGGCATTTTTCAATAATTGAGATGCACATGGAACAGATTTACAAGGCTCTTTTCATTCTCTGCTTAGCTTGGTTCTGGAAATTTAGTTGTTTTTTATGAATCCGTAGCAATTTAATTCAAATAAAGGAGGCTTATTGGGGTTCGTTAAAATAAATTCTCTTTTAATGAATAAAATGGTAAGTGTATACCCAAAAAAGAAATATACTCATCAAGCTTGTGCGACGTGCGCACTTTTCGTACCAACGTTGGATTTTCAGTCCAATACACAGCAACTGATTTCCAAACTAGCAGTTCTTTTCCTCCACATTTGTTATTTGCTATAATTTTTTAATTTGTGTTTCGATGTAGTTCAGGCTTTACATCGCTTTCTAGTTTCTAGTTTTTGTTTTTTCAATTCATTCAGATCTTCTTTGGGAATTTGAAAAGTGAGATTGTCAAAGCACTAAATAGTGAGAACGACCTACAAGTCACGCATTGGCAGTCGAATCGGCAGCAGTATGTTTTGACCAGTATTTATTTAACCTGAATGTTGCGACAAGTTTTAGCACAGTGTCCTGAATATACTCCACCACAAAGAAAGAGAGAGCCAAACGCCTGTAGTAAAGGACACAAAAAGCCTTAATAGTGATTCCAATTTTCAATTCCAATACTACATAAAACCTGAAAATAATATCTAGTTATTAATTGCATTTAAAGGGTGGATCTTCTAGTTGTATTTGTGTTCCATTATTCACTTTCCCGGGATTGAATTTTATTAAATTTAAAAAATAAAAAGAAACTTGTCTTCGACATATCGTTTATTTCTACTTTACCAGATTTCCTTAAAAGTGTTATTTTTAGTAATCATTAATAAAACAAAAAAAAAAAAAAAAAGTAAGAACTTCCCTAAATTGGTTTCAATTAAAATAATAAGTTTTTCAAGATTTTTATTTCTCTCCCTTGCTCGACCTTTCAATAAGAAAACCTCATCCTTGTAGATTCCGGGCTTATACTATTCCCATTTATCTTCGTAGTGGCTGAAATGATTTTGGATTATTCCATGTCTGGGGCCGACCTAATGCAGACAACGTTTCATTTGTCTGTACCATTAGTGTTTTAAACAATTGAATTTTTCACAACCATTACATGTGAGGGAATGGAGGGGACCTACAATTTCTTTCTACGACGGCTCAAGAGAAAGCGCTTTCTCTGACAATGAAATCACTATCGCAGAAATTACTAATTCCTTACGAAAAGCGGGACCCGCGGAGACATTTTTTAGTTTTTGTTTAACAGGCAGACATGCCTACGCAACGGTCACCAGCAGGGTTTTGGTCTGCCTCTTTTATTCCCTTCGCAAAAGTAAACAAGCATGCAAAGCTCCAAGTATTTTTGCCTATCGGGACAAATAAAATAGGAAATATAAATGTAGAATGCATGGTTCTTGTACTGTATTGCCCTGTATTGTATATCAAATTTGAGAACATTAAGTTTAAGATCACACTACTATACTACACTAAACTGTTTTTTTTTCTTTTTATTAATTAAATAGTGTTTACCTTTTGAAAAAGGACTCTTTAGCGTGGTAAAATTAATGTTCTCAAAGTTTTTCTTTAAACTTGGTAGACAAAATGCTTTTAATGCCAACTATCATCATCATAATGGTTTCTTTTATAAAAATAAAGATGCACTCTCGAAAAAATAGTAAACTGAAGAAAAATAAATAATGACGTCCGTCGCTGATACGATATGATAAGTCATCATGTTGACGTTTCGATCAGTGGATAGTCAAAAATTAGAAAGTCAAAGTGGAAATGTTAGTTTACATAGAACACAGGTGAAATGAAAAATCAAAAGAATTCAAAGTAGTATACAAAATAAAATTTTATTTCAAACTAGGTGTGCCAGCGACTTCGTCCGCAAGAATTGGCATAACTTTTTTATTTATCAACCGATTGACATGAAATAAACACTAAATGTTAAGTGAAGCTTATCACAATATATTGCTGAGAACCCAATGTAACTGAAAGAATAGAAAATAGATAGATTCGTCACACAAAGTTTCAAAGATTTATTCACTTCTTTTTAGTACGGGCTTCATCAGCACATTTACCAGTAATTGCCATTCGGACTTCCTTGGCAGAAACATTTTTCAGGCCCGTCACTAAGAATATTATGTCACTCACTTTGAACGGATCCAGGGGTTCCTTCAATGGCTTTGGCTTTTTCAAATGAAGAAAAGCAGGGGATGGTCTGCCAGTGAGCGAATGAGTCGATAAAATTTCACGTCCAAATATTTCCATCAACAGTTTTCGTGTTATGATGGCGGGTGAAAGGGACCAATCAATTCTCAGGTAGACGTCTTTTGATACAATTGTTCCGCCTGGTCCGATTTTCACAATATCGGGGTTGCTTGTTGGATTGTTTGGAAACTGGTGGACTGGATCGACACTCGAGTTGTTGACTGCTGGAGTGCTATGTGGCATCAAGCTGGGAGAAATCGATGGTCTAACAGGGGAGTAATCGGGTGATTCTCTCATGACTGGGATGGATAAGTCAATTGGATTGGGTTCCGTTTTAATTTTATGAAGAGAAAATGAATCTTCTGGTCTCATCACTGGATCTTCGACTAATGGAACATACTGTCGAAGTAACGATAACGCGTAATCAATTGTACAATCGTTGTCTTCACAGTGCTCTTCGATTTCCTCAGATGAACACTTCCTTCTTTTTGCCGTTGAGCTGCTACTTTCGTTGTCTTCAAAATGACTCACATTGATATCCTCGCTGATGTAACGTTTTCGTTTGATTTTTGGGAAACTGCTAACTCCGATTTTGATTTCTTCATCCTTATTGGTTTGCTCTGCTTCAACCTGACGATCTTCTGCTGGTACTTTTAAATACTCCAACAGACGCTGCTTACGACTCAATGGATAACTTCGTTGGTGTGTGTTGGTATGTGGTGCCATTTTTTCAAATAATTATTTTCTGGTTTTGAATTGAGGTGCTAACTCTTAGAACAACTGAATGCGAATGATGCTAATTGTTTTGCTACAGCATCTTTTATATGACACAGCAGGAGACTTAGGTATGCCAAAAAGGGATTAACTTTATCGTATTGCATTTGCCTGTGTTTCAAAGAAATTTTCTTACTTGACCTTACTTGACAATAGTGCGCTTTTATTGCCTGGATCTATTTCCAAATTTATCATTAAATCCAGGTCATTAGCAGGTAGCAGCTTTTTAATCGAAATGGTGGATGTGTTTTAATGATCAGATTCAGATGGTGATTAGGGATTACCTGAATGGGCGTCATGCAATTGGTTTGCTTTTGGAATGATTGTACCTGTGTTTGAAATTTAGTCAGTTACTTTCAGTTGAAAGGTTCCCAGCTTAGATTTTTGGAACAAGATGCCTTTTCGCAGGAATATTTTTCTCTTCAAGTGAACTTTAGCATTTTAAAAAAATATGTGAAGAACTGCGTAAATTTTTCATTTCCAGTGAACCGAAAGGAATTAATTAATTATTTGAATCACAGACATCTAAAGTACATTTCTCATCCTATGCCTATGCCACAGCGGTTGCACTGTATACAGAGTTGTGTCGTTAGAGATGATATTTATTTGCTTCAAATGAAGCAGATCCATTTCATTTTTTCAAGTTATTCTTTCACTAACTCGTTAACTTTTTTCAACTTCGCTAATTTGTGTCCAATAAATCTATTTTAAAAAATATTACGATTTAGTAAATTAAGGCGGGTAGAATTTTACATGTTAGTCGATCGCATTTCAAAACAGTTAAAGGAGTCGAAGGACTTTAGAAATGAAGAATTGGAACAGCTTTAGTGTAGATTAAAATCTCATTTTCTTTAAACACACATACACAGGGTGGCGAAACAGAACGGGGAGCCCCGGGGCCTAAAGCATTTATCACAACCATGTCTTGTAGGAGATGGAGGGGAAATACAATTTTCTTCCTATCCCGAACGGCTTAATCGAGACAGCGCTATTCAATGCAATGAATTTACTATTGGAGGGAGGACTGGCCAATTCCTCGCGAAAAGTGGTAAACGTGGAAAACACATTTTTTGATTTCTGTTGGGATTCGAACCATGAACCTCCCCTGTACCTCCTATTTCGCCGCGGAACAACACTTGCAAGAAAAAGTTAAAACATGTCCTTGATACACTCCCACAAATATCCATGCTTATATTGACATTCTATTCGAATGAAAGTTTAGTCGAATTCGAAAGAAGTGAATTTTGAGACTCGAATGATTCGAATGTTAAACATGTAAAATTTCGAATCATTCGAGTCTCAAAATTCACTTCTTTCGAATTCGACTGTCAAAATAAGCATGATTAAAAACATTTTTTACGCCTTTCGCGGGAAAGAGGTTCCATAAAAAGCGCATTCTAACTTAGCCGTTCGAAATTGGCATCAATTTACGTGCTCTAAGCCCTTAGGTGCAGAAGCATGAACCTTATCGAAAGCGGATGAGGAAAACCTTGGTCGTTTCGAAAGAAAAATTCTCCGAATGATCTTTGGTCCCGTATGCGAAGACAATGTGTGGAGAAGAAGATACAACAACGAGCTGTATGAGCTATACCGCGACATGGGCATAGCCAGAAGACTACGCAACAAGTGGATGAATCAAGTGGATGAAGACCTCAAACGACTTGGAGTGCGAAACTGGAGAGAGCTCGCCCGAAATCGAAGTCGTTATAGAAGGATGTTGGTTGAGGCCCAGGTTCACCCCGAACTGTAATGCCCACCTTAGTAAGTAAGTAAGTAAGCCCTTAGGTTTCTATAGAACTCTTACGCCATTCTACTTATTTTATTTATTTGCAAAGCATTCAAATCTACTTGAAATCAAAAACATTCGTCCGAAAACTAAACTAGAAACTCGCGGTAGGAATTAACTGACTAAATTTCAAACACAGGTATAATCATTCCAAAAGCAAACCAATTGCATGACGCCCATTCAGGTAATCCCTAATCACCATCTGAATCTGATCATTAAAACACATCCACCATTTCGATTAAAAAGCTGCTACCTGCTAATGACCTGGATTTAATGATAAATTTGGAAATAGATCCAGGCAATAAAAGCGCACTATTGTCAAGTAAGGTCAAGTAAGAAAATTTCTTTGAAACACAGGCAAATGCAATACGATAAAGTTAATCCCTTTTTGGCATACCTAAGTCTCCTGCTGTGTCATATAAAAGATGCTGTAGCAAAACAATTAGCATCATTCGCATTCAGTTGTTCTAAGAGTTAGCACCTCAATTCAAAACCAGAAAATAATTATTTGAAAAAATGGCACCACATACCAACACACACCAACGAAGTTATCCATTGAGTCGTAAGCAGCGTCTGTTGGAGTATTTAAAAGTACCAGCAGAAGATCGTCAGGTTGAAGCAGAGCAAACCAATAAGGATGAAGAAATCAAAATCGGAGTTAGCAGTTTCCCAAAAATCAAACGAAAACGTTACATCAGCGAGGATATCAATGTGAGTCATTTTGAAGACAACGAAAGTAGCAGCTCAACGGCAAAAAGAAGGAAGTGTTCATCTGAGGAAATCGAAGAGCACTGTGAAGACAACGATTGTACAATTGATTACGCGTTATCGTTACTTCGACAGTATGTTCCATTAGTCGAAGATCCAGTGATGAGACCAGAAGATTCATTTTATCTTCATAAAATTAAAACGGAACCCAACCCCATTGACTTATCCATCCCAGTCATAAGAGAATCACCTGAATACTTCCCTGTCAGACCTTCGATTTCGCCCAGCTTGATGCCACATAGCACTCCAGCAGTCAACAACTCGAGTGTCGATCCAGCCCACCAGTTTCCAAACATTCCTACAAGCAACCCCGATATTGTGAAAATCGGACCAGGCGGAACAATTGTATCAAAAGACGTCTACCGGAGAATTGATTGGTCCCTTTCACCCGCCATCATAACACGAAAACTGTTGATGGAAATATTTGGACGTGAAATTTTATCGACTCATTCGCTCACTGGCAGACCATCCCCTGCTTTTCTTCATTTGAAAAAGCCAAAGCCATTGAAGGAACCCCTGGACCCGTTCAAAGTGAGTGACATAATATTCTTAGTGACGGGCCTGAAAAACGTTTCTGCCAAGGAAGTCCGAATGGCAATTACTGGTAAATGTGCTGATGAAGCCCGTACTAAAAAGAAGTGAATAAATCTTTGAAACTTTGTGTGACGAATTTGAAATAAAATTTTATTTTGTATACTACTTTGAATTCTTTTGATTTTTCATTTCACCTGTGTTCTATGTAAACTAACATTTCCACTTTGACTTTCTAATTTTTGACTATCCACTGATCGAAACGTCAACATGATGACTTATCATATCGTATCAGCGACGGACGTCATTATTTATTTTTCTTCAGTTTACTATTTTTTCGAGAGTGCATCTTTATTTTTATAAAAGAAACCATTATGATGATGACAGTTGGAATTAAAAGCATCTTGTCTACCAACTTTAAAAAAAAGAACATTAACTTTATCCCGATAAAAAGAGTCCTTTTCCAAAAGGTAAAAATTGTTTAATTATTAAACAAAGAAAAAAACAGTTTAGAACTTGTGTGATATTAAACTTAATATTCTCAAATTTGATATCGTATTTTAGCATAGTACAAGAACAATGCACTCTCCATTTGTATTTCCTATTTTATTTGTCCCGATAGGCAAAAATACTTGGAGCTTTGCATGCTTGTTTACTTTTGCGAAGGGAATAAAAGAGGCAGACCAAAACCCTGCTGGTGACCGTTGCGTAGGCATGTCTGCCTGTTAAACAAAAACTAAAAAATGTCTCCGCGGGTCCCGCTTTTCGTAAGGAATTAGTAATTTCTGCGATAGTGATTTCATTGTCAGAGAAAGCGCTTTCTCTTGAGCCGTCGTAGAAAGAAATTGTAGGTCCCCTCCATTCCCTCACATGTAATGGTTGTGAAAAATTCAATTGTTTAAAACACTAATGGTACAGACAAATGAAACGTTGTCTGCATTAGGTCGGCCCCAGACATGGAATAATCCAAAATCATTTCAGCCACTACGAAGATAAATGGGAATAGTATAAGCCCGGAATCTACAAGGATGAGGTTTTCTTATTGAAAGGTCGAGCAAGGGAGAGAAATAAAAATCTTGAAAAACTTATTATTTTAATTGAAACCAATTTAGGGAAGTTCTTACTTTTTTTTTTTTTTTTTGTTTTATTAATGATTACTAAAAATAACACTTTTAAGGAAATCTGGTAAAGTAGAAATAAACGATATGTCGAAGACAAGTTTCTTTTTATTTTTTAAATTTAATAAAATTCAATCCCGGGAAAGTGAATAATGGAACACAAATACAACTAGAAGATCCACCCTTTAAATGCAATTAATAACTAGATATTATTTTCAGGTTTTATGTAGTATTGGAATTGAAAATTGGAATCACTATTAAGGCTTTTTGTGTCCTTTACTACAGGCGTTTGGCTCTCTCTTTCTTTGTGGTGGAGTATATTCAGGACACTGTGCTAAAACTTGTCGCAACATTCAGGTTAAATAAATACTGGTCAAAACATACTGCTGCCGATTCGACTGCCAATGCGTGACTTGTAGGTCGTTCTCACTATTTAGTGCTTTGACAATCTCACTTTTCAAATTCCCAAAGAAGATCTGAATGAATTGAAAAAACAAAAACTAGAAACTAGAAAGCGATGTAAAGCCTGAACTACATCGAAACACAAATTAAAAAATTATAGCAAATAACAAATGTGGAGGAAAAGAACTGCTAGTTTGGAAATCAGTTGCTGTGTATTGGACTGAAAATCCAACGTTGGTACGAAAAGTGCGCACGTCGCACAAGCTTGATGAGTATATTTCTTTTTTGGGTATACACTTACCATTTTATTCATTAAAAGAGAATTTATTTTAACGAACCCCAATAAGCCTCCTTTATTTGAATTAAATTGCTACGGATTCATAAAAAACAACTAAATTTCCAGAACCAAGCTAAGCAGAGAATGAAAAGAGCCTTGTAAATCTGTTCCATGTGCATCTCAATTATTGAAAAATGCCAACAAATTTTAAATCTATTTCCAACGAAACTGTGTCCATCGATTCATAACTAGTCCCAATTATCTTCTATTGGGAAACAGATTCCTTAGAAGTTTTTCGTCTACGTCTACACAAACCCAACCAATGCGTCAATCCCATCTGACTTTTAATACAAAAAAAACCAAAAATCATTTGATAAAATCATATTTCATTTATTTAAATCTCAATTACTTAAACTTGTTATCTTAAAGTTGCAATATATAATTTATAAAAATTCGTCAGACGCTTTATTCAGGTATAGGTTCCAATTCTGATTTTGGCTTGCGATTTCTAAGCATCTTTTGCTCATCAGCGCATTTACTGGTAATGGCCAACCGAACTTCCTTGGCGTTGACATTTTTCTTTGTTGTCACTAGGAATACAATATCAGCAACTTTGACTGAGTCTAGAGCTTCCTTTGTTGGCTTAGTCAGAAATGCTGGTGAAGGTTTGCCTGTGAGACTGTGAGTCGAGAGTATTGCACGTCCAAAAACTTCCATCAGTAGTTTTCTTGTTACAATGGCAACTGAAAGTGACCAGTCTATTTGGGCGAAGAAGTTTTTGTCAACGACTGTTCCTCCCGGTCCAATAATCACACCATCTGAATTACTAATAGGAGTGTGTTGGCGGCAATCATCTGGGGAAGACGTTTCGTTGACATCATTAACGGATGTGTTTGCTGCATTTTCAGAGAAACTGGATTCCTCTCCTCCTCCGATCTGATCTGATATAGCGGGAGCTTCAACAGGACTTGGTAGTTGATCTTCATTTGTGCAGGAACTTTCTTTCGTAATAGAAACAAACTGTTTAACAGTACTCACTGGCCTCTTTTCAAGGAATACTAAATTTTGTTTTGGTTTCATTTCTGGAACACACGACACAATTCCGTTCTCGAATACATAATTATATTTGACTTCTTGGTCCCAGAGCTCCGTATTGACATCTGAAAGCTTTTGTCGTTTTGCTGGAGGACTGGCTGGGCTTAGGGAAACCACGTCTACATCTGTATCATCATCATCAGTCACTTCTGACACAATTCCATTTTTGAATACATATTTGACTTGTTTGTTCGAGTTCGAGAACTTTGTATCTGAAAGCTTTTGTCGGTTTGAGGGAGGACTGGCTGAGGTTAGAAAAGCGACGTCTACTTCTGTTGGATTTTCGAGAACATCAGTCACTTGTGACACAATTCCATTTTTGAATACATATTTGACTTGTTTGTTCGAGAGTTTTGTGTTGGCATCTGAAGGCTTTTGTCGGTTTGCGGGAGGACTGGCTGAGCTTGGGGAAACGACGTCTAAATCTGTTGGATTTTTGAGAACATCAGTCACTTTTGACAAAATTCCATTTTTGAATACATATTTGACTTGTTTGTTCGAGAGTTTTGTGTTGGCATCTGAAAGCTTTTGTCCTTTTGCAGGAGGTCTTGCTGTGATTAGGGAAGCGACGACTACTTCTGTTGGATTTTTGAGAACATCAGCCACTTTTGTCAGAATTCCATTTTTGATTATATATTTGACTTGTTTGTTCGAGAGATGTGTGTTGGCTTCTGAAAGCTTTTGTCGGTTTGCGGGAGAACTGGTTGAGCTTAGAGAAGCGACGTCTACTTCTGTTGGATTTTTGAGAACATCAGTCACTTTAGACACAATTCCATTTTTGAATACATATTTGACTTGTTTGTTCGGGAGCTTTGTATTGGCATCTGAAAGCTTTTGTCGTTTTGCAGGAGGCCTTGCTGGGTTTGGCGAATCGACGTCTACATCTATCGGATTCTTAGGAATATCAGTCACATCTGCAGAGTCAGCCATTATTTGATTGAATAGAAACTGAATTTCTTTTTCGGTTCTTATTAATTTCTCCGTAGTATTTTCATCTTGGTCCAAATATTCCAAGATGCGGCGCTTGCGGTTGAGTGGGGAAATTCGTGAGGATTTTTTGGTAGCCATATGCTTGGCTTTGTGTTTAAGTATAGTTAAAGAAATCAGATTAGCAATAATACAAAATAACACTTACTAACGCTTTAAACAACTGTGTTGGAATGAGAATATATTTGGCGAGGCACGACTTTTATCCTTCACAACGAACTGAGAAACGCCGCTAATTATTTTAAGTTCTTGGAATTAAATCGCGTTGAGCCTTTTTATTGCCAGGATCAATGCATATGCCAAATAATTTAGATCAAGTAATTAGCAGGTAACAAGAAGGTTAGGTAGCTCTGCGTTGTGCATGTACGCATATTTGAACCCCACCTGGTTCATGGTACCTGAAGAAATGTTTCTTTCTTTATTTTTAAAGCCGTGTTATAAAAGTTCTGCTAATTATAGGATGCATAGATTTTCGCGATTATCGTTGCTTTTGAGAATGTGAGAAATGGTGAGAAAATGGAATTATGGCTCAATGAGTGGACTAATTAGTATCTGTTTCGGTTCAGAATTTTTGTTTGAGAATGTGAAAGAAGCAGCCAGAAATTGATGTAAAATGTGCCAAATTGTCTTTGATTTGTACTTCGGCATTTTAAAGCATTTTTTTTTGTAAACATCCAGTAAATTGGCAAGCTAGATAATTTTTGTATAGAGAAAACTTTTGATTGTTGGTTAAATAAGAGACAATTTTTTTCGACAACTCCTTTCAATTCAATTGACACATCAAGAAGCTTATATTGCGTTTACCTTGATGCAAATACTTGCAAATAGTAAAAAAGTGTGTCAATGGCATTTTTGGTTCAGCCTTGTGCTTGACAGGCGCATCTCAACTTTTTCAATGCAATTTTCAACTTGAAAAACGATAACCCTTTTCTATGCAGATAGAACCAAAGTTTCTTCTTCTCGTTAGATCTCCAGGTCGTAAGCTTCTCGAGTTATATTTTTATTTGCTGAACTGAAGACAAAGCATTTTGTTTCAGGAGAAAGAATCCATCCACAATTTCAACATCAATCTTGGTTAGAAAAATGCTTATTGTGCTTTCTTCTAGTTGTCTTAGAAAAAGCGATTAGGTTACATCTGAAAGGATAGAAAAGAAAAAAGATGCATTTGAAAAAAACTTAAAACGCGTCTGACAAGCGCAAGTTCAGTTTCAGTTTTAAATTCATTTTTATTGTTTCTTTCTTATAACTACTTACTTGCTAACAAAAATGTTTAAACTAGCTTACATAATAACTTAATTAACTTACTGACCCTAAGTTACACAATAACTTATTTCTAATGCCTTTCGGCCTAAGGATACAATATACTTATTTCAAAATAAAACTATTGTTAATAACTAAGAAAGTTTAAAAAACTTAGTTTCTTTGATCAATTTTTGCTTTTTCTTAAAATTACTTACAACAAATTAAAACAACTTAAAAACTATTTAAAACTAGAGCAGTCAAAGTAGCTTTTCTTTGTTTTTTTTTTTTTTTATATATATATATATATATATATATATATATATATATATAAAATATATATATTTTTTTTGTTTTTGTATTTTTTCGACGTCCCGGCCATAAAGGAGCCGTCGTTCCACGGACTTACGGCAGACGTGGTAGATTAACGGAACCGCCAATCTGTCCTGTATCAAACCTATCATGTCAAAATAGAGGAAAGCCTCCGGTGGAACAAATCCAGTGAAACGTGTTCTCTCCATATATTCTATATTGGGGTAGTAAGCCCCAAATATCAGGACATTGTTCGAAGACATCGCCCTTGCAGTGTGACCCCGAGTCAGTTTTATCATGAAGTTGTCGATTCTGTTTATTTGAGCCCCGTTGTAAAGGACCCCATTAGGATAATATTTTCTGTACTCCGACTCTGGTGTTCTGTGCAATCCAAGACAGGTACGCAGACACTGTCTCTCAAACACCCGAATCTTTTCCATTTGAGACGCTGTAACATTGAACCACACAGGGCACCCATAGACAATCATTGGCCATTGGCCTACTTTCACTCTGCTGTCAAGTTGTCTGCTGTGAAACAGTCGCCTCGTCAGATCAAAAGCTCCTCTAGCCCTGGCCAGAGCCGCATCCATATGTTTGTTAAAATATGATCTAGCCAGATGCCGAGGTACTTGACTACTACTTTGCTTGGCAGTGGGTGGCCATGTAGATCAACGATCACCAGCTTTCGCCAGTTCTTTCTCGTATCCCATGAGGCCCGAGCCAACGGGGTCCTAAACACAATTGTTTCCGATTTCTGAAAGTTGATTTTCAACTTCCAGTCATCGCAATATTGCTGAATCTTATCGAAGTCACGCTGCAAAAGTGTTCTGATGACTTCGATCTTTGGACCTGTTCTGTACGCAATGAGGTCATCAACGTACGCTATAGCATGGTGAAGGGAACCAATTAGATCGCCGCAGAAAATGCTAAACAAAATAGGCGAACTCACCGCCCCCTGTTGTAGGCCGTTCTGTATTTTAAAAGTTCTGGTAGAAGTTATATTGCAACTTTTCACAACAAACGTTCTACCATGAAGCATGTCATTAAGAATATATAGCAGTGGTTTACTCATGCCATACCTGATTAACTTATAGAAAAGACCGTCTAACCAAGTGGTATCGAATGCCTTCTCCAAGTCAACCAGACATGCACCCGTACACTGCTTTTTAGCTTTGTTCCATTGAATATCAGATACTAGTTTAGACGCAGCATGTATGGTATCATGGCCCGCCTTAAAACCGAACTGATTTTCGGGAATAATATGTTTGTCCTCAGCCCATGTGGACAGAGCTCTATTGAGAACTTTCTCGAATACTTTGCTGATACTCGGAAGAAGACTAATTGACCGGAGATTTGCTGGATTGGAACCATCCTTCTCTTTTTTAAGGAGAGGATGGACCACTGCCATCTTCCAACGCACGGGATAATATTCATTATTCAGCGCATTGTTGAACAACGTGGTGTATATGTCCACCGCTTCCAAAGGGAGGTTTCGCAGCACAACATTGGGTATGCCGTCGACTCCTGCTGACTTCTTTTTCTTTATTTTGTGAAAGATGTCCATCTTAGAAACGAACAGGGTGTTATCCTAGTTTCGCTGGGCGATGACTGCATTTGCAAGTCGGTCGTCATTAAACCTAGTGAAACCAGTATTCTCGGATCACCAATACGAGATCTCGTCTCTAAGATAGAAGTGTCCAACGAAGGCTTTGACAAGCACAAGGCTGAAACCAAAATGTCTTGGACACTTTGGTGGTAATGCGACACTTCTGTCATCATGTTGTATTGAAATCCATTTTTCTTTGTAAGAATTATACACTTTGTTTTGATATTCCAACCCGATTAAGTACGAAATTAACTCCGCGATAACTAAGACGATACGAGTGAGGATCCCAATGAGAAGTATTTTATTAGGGTTTCCATTTGTAGAATAACATTTTCTTTTTTGTGTTGCAAGCACAACACTTAACTGCTTCACAATAGTGATCTGCACAATGTTTTTTTTTTAATGAGAGCGCGGCAAAACAATCGACAAAATCTGAACTGTAAGACATAGAGTCCTGGTGTTGATGTTCTTACTTAGTTGCTCACACTATGTTCTAGCCAACTTTGCAGGCAAATAAGAGAGAAGATGCAATATAAAATTTAAAAACCGGAGCTGGACAAATCGCTCCCAACTTAAGATTCTGATTTCGCAATAAATTGCCCCAATATCCTGTTTTTGAAGATTTCATTGATTATTTCTCACAAATCCAATTTTTGAAAAGGACACTCTTCTTCTAAGGGCACTCTTCTGCACAGTGGTCTGATCAGCCAATTTAGCGGGAAATAAGTCCAAAAAATATGTATTCTATTTTATAGCTGGCAAATCCTTGGCTGATAGTTAAAATGTCAGAGACATAGAAATAAGTCGAATTTACAGAGACAAGAGTATACTCTTCGCACAAATAGTACCGTTAGTCGCAAAATCATTAATAAGTCAGCATTGGTGAAATTTCTTCCAATTCATTATTTTGAGAAGTTTATAATTTTTTTTGATATTTTTTCAACATGCAATATATTCAAAAATAGATTAAGTTGCGAGTTGTGATGTATTATCTAAGAAAAGAATCAACATACATATTTTTCCTAGTACTATAGTGCTAAGTGTACATAACCTAGATTATGAAGGCTGCAACTTTTTTCGTACAAATTTGTACAACGCGAAACAAAGCCAAATATCTTCCAGGATAACTGTAGATAACGCCACTTTTTATTTCATCTGCCCGTTTTTTGCCTCTGGAAGTTATAACGAAAAATGTCTTTCACATGGGTGTTTCTTTGCGAAGAGTATATAGCTTTTAAATGAGCTCAGAAACAAAAAACTACCAGTGGCAAACACCTTAAAGTTAAAAGAGTGTTTAGTTGAAGTAGTTTTCCCCAAGTTTGATCTCCAAAGCCTTCAACTCAAAGTACAGATATTTACGAACATGTATCTTCATTCCTCTTAGCAAGCCAGCAGATATTGAAAGCATGCAATCGATCTTATTCTCGCTGAAAAGACTAATTTAAAATATGGTTCGAAGGAGAACTGGTTTATATGAATGTTGACGCTCCATCACATCACGCTCACTTCGACGATACAAAGGACGCCCAACGAGTTCTAAACTAAAAAAGGAAAGTAGGTTCGTTGTTGGAAAACGTCTCAAGAGAAATATGTTTTGCTGCACAAATAAAACAAAAACAGGTGAGTCACAGGGATGTCGCTGACTTATTTAAAAAAAAAGTACTAGAATCTCCGGAACAAGCTAAAGTTATAAAATTTTTGTTGGAATGCAACCAAGAACCTACTTCATATACCCACGATAAAGAGCTTAGCCTACTTGTATCATTGAAAATATCGTAGGAGATAGTTAACAGAAACTAGACTTAGAGTAAATATTCTTATCATTTGGAAGTAAATGGACTACTTTTGATGTATATGTAAGAATTTACCGAATAAACTACCCACTTCGAAGTATTCAGGCCACTATGCGCTGGCTCGTACTTAGCGGCAAAGTGGCAAAGAGGCCAAATATTTACAAAATAAAAAGCTCATTGAGCTGTTCGCTTCGACAAGTTTTACAGCACCTACTCATAAACCACATCATGGTATGAGAATTCTCTTCAGAGTGTGGAGTGAAAAGACCTAAGTGAAAATGTTAACTCGCATAGAACATCTAAGCGGCCAAATGAAAAATCAAAAGAATTCAAAGTAGTATACAAAATATAATTTTATTTCAAATTCGTCACACATAATTTCAAAGGGTTATTCTCTTCTTTTTTAGTACGGTTTTTAGCCATCTTTTGCTCATCAGCACATTTACCAGTAATTGCCATTCGGACTTCCTTGGCAGAGACGTTTTTCAACGCCGTCACTAACATTATTATGTCACTCACTTTTAACGGATCCAGGGGTTCCTTCAATGGCTTTGGCTCTTTCAAATGAAGAAAAGCAGGGGATGGTCTCCCACTAAGCGAATGTGTTGATAATATTTCGCGTCCAAATATTTCCATCAAGAGTTTTCGTGTTATAATGGCGGGTGAAAGGGACCAATTTATTTTGCGGTAGACGTCTTTTGATACAATTGTTCCGCCTGGTCCGATTATCACAATATCGGGGTTGCTTGTAGGAGTGTTTGGAAACTGGTGGACTGGATCGACACTCGAGTTGTTGACTGCTGGAGTGCTATGTGGCATCAAGCTGGGCGAAATCGAAGGTCTGACAGGGAAGTAATCAGGTGATTCTCTTATGACTGGGATGGATAAGTCAATGGGGTTGGGTTCCATTTGAACTTTCACTGGATCACTGATCACTGGATCTTCGACTAATGGCACATCATTGTGTTGGATTTCAACTGGACCATGCTGTCGATGGAACGGTATTGCATAGTTATGGTCCCAGTGCTGTTGGATTACCTCAGGTGTTCCTCCTTCCTTCCTTCTTTTTGATGTTGAGCTGCTACTTTCGTTGTCTTCAAAATGACTCACATTGATGTCCTCGCTGATGGAACGCTTTCTCTTGTTTGTTGGGAAACTGGGAACTTCGATGTTGATTTCTTCATCCTTATTGGTTTGTTCTTCTTCAATCTTATGATCTGGCACTTCCAAATACTCCAACAGACGTTGCTTACGACTTACAGGATAACTTAGTTGGTGTGTGTTGGTATGTGGTGCCATATTTTTAAATTATTATTTTTATGTTTCAATTATAGGTACTAACTCTTAGAACAACTGAATGCGAATGATGCTAATTGTTTTGCTACGACATCTTTTATATGACACAGAGCAAATGACTTAGGTATGCCAAAAAGGGATTAACTTTATCGAATTGCATTTGCCTGTGTTTTCTTACTTGACCTTACTTGAGAATAGTGCGCTTTTATTGCGTGGATCTATTTCCAAATTTGTATTAATTTCAGGTCATTAGCAGGTAGCAGCTTTTTAATAAAAATGGTGGATTTATCGTAATGATCAGATTAAGATGGTGATTGGCGATTACCTGAATGGGCGTCATGATATTAATTTGCTTTTGGAATGTTTATATCTGTGTTTCGTAATTAGTCAGTTACTTTCAGCTTAGATTTTTGGAACAAAATGCCTTTTACATGAGATTAGATAGATTCTTTGTTTCATAATTATGTTTAACAATAAGGTTTTTATAAGAATAAGGACATGGCAAAGCTGCCGTCTGCCTGAAATTACATTTCGTATAATTTTTAAAGAATAAAAATTGGAAAAATGTAAAATTACTACTTAAATAATAAAATAGTTACTTGAATAGATTAAAACTTGGTATTGGCATCAATTATGCATTTTTTTTTATGTAAAAATGAAGGGAATAACCATTTTCGAACGATTTGATACAAAAAGAGAAAATTACTAATTGAAGTACATAGTTTGATACTCATAGTAAAAAAATGTTTTCAATTTTACGTGATTTGAAATGGAAAAGAATAATCAATTTTTAATGCTATGCAACACTCAATTTTACGTGGTTTGAAACACAAACAAAATGCTATTTTAAATGATTTGGAACATAAAGTGAAATGTGCACTAAAGAAACTGCAACAACTGTAAAAGAAAATTCGCTAGCTTCTGGGAATATTTTGTGATAAATAGGCGCATGTTTGCAAAACCTAAACAGAGTAATCCAACCTAGAGACCCATTTAAAACTTCATAGAGTCGTGATAATGTCATAAAACTCTTTTGGAAATATAAACGACAACATTGGACAAATAGCCAAGAAATGATAAATTTCTTCTTTCTCTCTTCTGTTACATGGATTACAATTTTGCGGTAGATCATCTCGGTATGGTATGTAGTTAAGATGTGAAATTTCAACTCTAGCTCTAAAAAGGCGTTCCTATTTCGGCAGCTGAATATTCTCTTCGAAAGTAACTGGCATCCGAAGTTTTGTGATTTAACTGCCTGTAGATATTCTGAATGGAGACGAATTTGATCTAGATAGATTTTCTATAAAATTTGTATGGTCTTCTTTTGCGATCACATCGATCAAACAAACATTCTGACAAATATAGGGAAAAGTCATAGCATAGTGCTAGCGCATTTCATTCGCAGAAAGAAGAGGCATTGGATTGATGCAATTTTTTAAAATTATAAATTTTTTCAAAGTCATCGTGTCATCGTTTTTATACAGTTTTTTATGTTTCTTCAGTTTTTCATTTATTTCAAAAATTGATGTGCTTTTGGAATAAAACATGTTTGTTTAAGACTTTTATGTTAGAAGACCCTAGTTGTTTAGCATATCTAAGTTTCGCTTAAGTTTGAAACATCTTTTATAAAGCATTGAATAAATGTAAGCTTTACTACGCTTCTGAGTCCTTTTTCAATAGGTAAACATAGATTTTTTTTTCTAAAGGACTCATTAGTTAGAAGTGAATTCTTCGCCTGTAATCAAGCTTGATGCTTTATGAACTGATACCGTTTTTTGGCTATGTCAACACTATGCCACCCTTTATTAAAAAACACATAATGTACGTACAAGATTAATAGGTTTATACAAAACTCTTTTTTGGCATGTAGGAATTATACAATTGTGTGGTCGTAAATAAATTGTTTTGCCGTAAGTTTGCTGAAACAGTTAATTCATTTTTCTTATCAGCGATGTTGTGTTTGAGCCGAGCGAAAAAGTTTAGTCTATTTAAAGTATGTGCTATGTCTCCAACTTTCTTTTCGTTGTCTAGGGAATGTTTATCTTTAGACATTGAAATTGGTTGTTTTAGCCATGACTAAAGTGACATTTGATGCAACAAACAAGGTTTTTTTTGAATGTACAGTGTGGTTTGCATAGGACACGACAAAAGTCCGGAATGGAAAGTTTGGGTCATGTTAAAAAAAATCGTGCGGAAGGGAGATCTATTTCCCTCTGGTTAGGCGGGAGTGGCAATTTTCTAAATGAATTAACTTATTTAAAAAATATTAAAAACCAACTAAACCAGAAGAAGAAGTTCTAATATATTTCATGTTTTAATCAACATTTAAGTTGAAGTTAATTTTGTGAATAGTTTTTCTTATGAAGGGGCCAGTCTAGACTGCCGTCCTAAGGAAAAGGGCTTAAGCGGCATAAAGTCAATTTTGAGTTTGAGGCATATTTGAAATCGTCTTGTTTATGTGTAAAAACAAAAAACAATATTTCCGAGGGTAAATACCTCAAAACCACTATTTAAAATGGTGTATCATTATTTGGGGGTTGGAATACAGTAAAATGCATTCAACTCTAACCCCAAAAACGGAGATTCCCACTTTTTTCTTAGGATGGCAGTATAAGGAAAAAACATCAGAAAAAGTTGAAACAAATGGAATTATGAATTTTTTCCTGATGAGCGTTTATAGCGAACAAGGAAAATATGTCAGTTGCCAGGCTCTCAACCTCTCGCAGCCACACACCAGCAACTGGTTATCCTTATATGCAATCCGGTGCGAGCCTGTCGGTGGAATATTTGAAAAATAGAATCCAAGTAATTGGAACAATTTGTTACATTTTGGCTGAAATCTAAATCAGCTGACGCGAAAAATTAAATTGCATCACTAAATTGGAAAAATGCAATTTCAACAGAAAATATTAGTTCAATTCAACAATAAATTTTCTAAGCTGTATGCCAACATATTTATTATTCCATTCGAAAGTTTTTCCTGTCTAGTTTTCCTGATCGCTATAACTGGCCCCTTACATGGCAGGTCACTTAGCCAAGTGACAGTACAACAGTACCTACTCATAATGCGCATCGTGGTATGAGTATTCTCTTCAGTGTGTAAAGTGGAAAGACCGCTCCTAAGTGAAAATGTTAAAAAAAAATGTTGATCCAGAGGTTCCTTCAATGGCTTGTCCAATTTAAGAAAAGCAGGGGATGGTCTGCCACTGAGCGAATGTGTTGATAATATTTCGCGTCCAAATATTTCCATCAACAGTTTTCTCGTAATGATGGCGGGTGAAAGGGACCAATTAATTCTGCTGTAGAAGTCTTTTGATACAATTGTTCCGCCTGGTCCGATTATCACAATATCGGGGTTGCTGGTGGGAACGTTTGGAAACTGGTGGTTGACACTCGAGTTGTTGACTCTTGGAGTGCTATGTGGCATCAAGTTGGGAGAAATCGATGGTCTAACAGGGGAGTTTTCGGGTGATTCTCTCATGACTGGGATGGATATGTCAATGGGGTTGGGTTCCGTTTTAACTTTCACTGGATCTTCGACAAATGGCACATCATTGTGTTGGATTTCAACTGGATCATGCTGTCGATGTAACGGTATTGCATAGTTATGATCACAGTGCTGTTGGATTACCTTAGGAATTCCTCCTTCCTTCCTTCTTTTTGCCGTTGAGCTGCTACTTTCGTTGTCATCAACATTGATGTCATCGCTGATGGAACGCTTTCTCTTGTTTGTTGGGAAACTGGGAACTTCGATGTTGACTTCTTCATCCGTATTGATTTGTTCTTCTTCAACCTGACGATCTTGTGCTGGTACTTCTAAATACTCCAACAGACGTTGCTTACGACTTACTGGATAACTGAGTTGGTGTGTGTTGGTATGTGGTGCCATATTTTCAAATAATTATTTTCTGGTTTTGAATTGAGTTGCTAACTCTTAGAACAACTGAATGCGAATGATGCTAATTGTTTTGCTACAGCATCTTTTATATGAGACAGAGCAAATGACTTAGGTATGCCAAAAAAGGATTGACTTTATCGTATTGCATTTGCCTGTGTTTTCTTA
Source organism: Melanostoma mellinum (assembly GCA_914767635.1). Classification (NCBI taxonomy): domain Eukaryota; kingdom Metazoa; phylum Arthropoda; class Insecta; order Diptera; family Syrphidae; genus Melanostoma; species Melanostoma mellinum. Next base: position 20,519,773 of record OU612060.1, on the reverse strand, counting down.
CTTGACCTTACTTGACAATAGTGCGCTTTTATTGCCTGGATCTATTTCCATCATTAAATTCAGGTCATTAACAGGTAGCAGCTTTTAATTCGAAATGGTGGATTTATCGTAATGATCAGATTCAGATGGTGATTAGCGAATACCTGGAAGGGCGTCATGTAATTGGTTTGCTTTTGGAATGATTATACCTGAGTTTCGATATTAGTCAGTTACTTTCAGCTTTGAAATTTCAGCTTAGATTTTTGGAACAAAATGCCTTTTTCATGAGATTAAATAGATTCTTTATTTCGTCATTATGTTTAACAGTAGGGTTAAAGGTAAGGGCATGGCAAAGCTGCCGTCTGCCTGAAATTAAATTTTGTAAGATTTTTAAGGAATAAAAATTGGGAAAATGTAAAATTACTACTAAAATAATATAATAGTTACTTGACTAGATTAAAACTTGGTATTGGCATCAATTATGCATTTAACTATGGTTTTTTTTTATGTACAGTGTTGTTTTCATAGGAAGCGACAAAAGCCCAGAACGTATTGTTTAAGTAAAGTTTAAAAAATCGTGCGGATTACTTCCATAGTTTCGGAAAGAGTTATAGTTTCTAAAAAAAATTGATTTTTTTTTTAACTTATTAAAAATTATTTAAGCCACATACTTAAAAAAAAAAATTTCTACATACTGCAGTGTGCTAATGTGCTTTATGCTTGAAATCACATTTAAGTTGAAGTTAATTTAGTGAATCACCAATTACAGATTCCCATGGGGAAAAGTTGAAATAAATGGAAAAATGAATTTTTTCCTGATGAGTGTTTAAAGCGAGCAGGAAAAATATGTCAGTTGCCAGGCTCTCAACCCTTCGTAAGCCACACACCAGCCACTGGCTTTCCTTCTGCAATGCACGAGTTAAAAACCGCTACAAGCCTGTCAGTGGAATATTTGAAAAAAGGAAGCCAAATAGTTTTGGCTGAAATCTCAATCAGCCAGCTAACACGAAAAATGAAATCGCATCAGTAAACTAGGAAAATTAAATAAATTTTTTACCAAATCCATTTAAGGATTAGTTTTTCATTCACTAATCAATGTCTTAAAATTGAACTAGAAAATCTTTCCTAGTTTTTAAGAAATTAAAATAAAATTAAAGCTTCTTTTCTCCACAAAATCGGATTGTGTGTGGTTCTCCACTGATTAGACTTTATTCTCTAAGTAAAAGAGGAGTTTTCTGGATAAAGGACCTTTCATTTTTTTGTTTTTTCTTCACCTTACCTATCGGTCTTGAGCTTTTTTCACATGGTATGCAAAACACCCTGTGTATTCATTTTTTTATATTTGTCTACCGATTCTTCCATCAATTAATGACAGACTTTTGTATGTTACTTAGTTCGCATTGTTAATGTCTCCGGGTATGGCCACATTTGCCTCCAAGTCACAGTATACATGCAGCGGATCCTATAAAAATTGAGGGAAATTCACAAAATCTGTATTACAATTATTGAGTTTTCTTATGTCTCAGAGTCCCCACTTCATGCTGCTGAGCATTCTATGGGAACTCAGCACTTGGGAGTAAAATTTTTAGATTTCAGCGGTCGACAATAGCAACAAGGTACTTAGCTATGGACAAACTGTCAAAATGCCGAAATGCAAAGAAAGATTTCATTTTTCATATCGTGAGCCGTTATTTCAGAAAACAGAAGACTGTAGATTTTTTGGTATGACATAAAAGTTGTTGATATTTTTTTAGATCATCCACAAATATGTCTTCTTGAAAACCGATTTGACTTGTTAAGACTTATTTCAACAAAAGATTTTATAAAATAATGTCAAATGCCCTGCTTACTACCGAGTCACCCTAAAAATAATTATTTCATTTGGTTGACATTTGGTTAGGTACACCACACAGTCAGGACAAATTTTTCTCACTTTTAGTTCGTGTTGGTAAAGGTTTTAGTTTTCTGTCAATTTGTGTTAAGTTGCTATCCTCACTTTGTTCTTTTTTTTGTACTTGACTTTGACTTCTCCAAAAAATCATTTGTGTTGGGTAATCATCGTTGCCGTGAGTGAATTAGCTACCTGTTTGCAGAGTTTGGAAAAATAAAACACAGAAGTTCGGGCAATAAAATCTCCCAATCGCAATTAAGAGTTTTTTCCGAGAAGTGCAAGTCATTATTGAGCCTGCTTTGGTATTAAATTATTTAAAACTACATAATTTGTTTGCAGCATATAAAATCCGTGCATCTGTTAATCATCACCAACATTCAAAACCAGCCGTTCAGAGTGCAACAAGCTTTAGTTTTAATATTGTGACATTAGTATTTTACTAAATCCTGAAATATGGAAACACCAACATTGTTAGAATACTTAAAACTTCAAGAAGTAAAAGTAGAAGAGGATCAAACAAATGGGAAGAAATTCAACAAACTCCAGGAAATTATGAGAAACCAGCAACAAATCTTGTGGATGGATGAGAATCGTTTTCCAAAAGTTAACCAGCGAAAGTGTTCCATCAGCAAACGAAATAGAATGCGACTCTTGGGAGAAAACAACGGAAGTGGACGTCAAAACAACAGACAAATTGATCTTGCAGCTAATTACGCAAATGCGTTTCATCGTCAACAAAGAGATTTGCTCAAGGACGACAGTGACTCACATACCAAAAATGCAGCTATGGAAACGAATGAAAATCTACCACCCAGAATCTACAACTTCCCTGGGAGGAAAAGTGAACAAGCAACCGCGATAAATAAAGTAAAACATTTCAACGGGAACATGGGAGGAAGCCATCATTCAACTAGTTCTGAAAAAACTTCAAAATTCACTCCTAAAATTGTCGACTTGGCTGTAAATTCAGACGATCTGTTTCCATTCACTCCTGTTACTGATCCAGATTGTGTGGTTCTTGGGCCAGGTGGAACTGTTGTATCAAAAAACTTTTATGGCAACATTGATTGGTCACTTTCGGCTGCCTTTATTACAAGAAAACTAACGTTGGAAATTTTTGGACCTGAGATTCTATTAACTCATAGCCTTACAGGAAAACCATCACCTGCTTTCATGTCACTGAAGAAGCTTGATAAAAAGCAGTTGGACTCAGTTAAGGTGGCTGATATCATATTTATTGTGACTTCAAAAAAACGTGTCTCCGTGAAGGAAGTGAGGTTAGCTATAACCTGTAAGTGTGCTGATGAACAAGAGTTGGCTAGGACTCGCAATTCGAAATAAAATCATTACTTGACGGAACCAATGTGAATTTAGTTTTTCTTTTTAATTAAATTTAAAATTTTACTTTATAAGATCTGAAAAATTTTGATAAAAACCAATGCTTTTTAAATAAAATCTTGAAAGCTACAATTCGTTGAATTTATTTATTTGTCGAACTTCTTCGTTTAGGAATGTTCGTTTCTTTCATTGCTTTTGGGTGGTATTAGAGGTAGGTCCTTACCTGATTCATTTATAAGAATAATTTAGAAGCAATAGAAAGCTATGTTTTTGTTTTTTATCCACGAGGTGTTTTTACGGATTTTTTTGTAATTGAAGTGTGACATTTGCTATAGAATGCAACTTGCCACTTTTATAGCTTATAACCCACTTGCATAAAAGCAAAGAGAAGTCCTCATAAATTTTCAGACTTTATTTTTCTGCTTATTTGGCTTTACTAAAAGCCTGATTTCTAGGAGCACTTATCTCACATACTCCCAGTTTATTTTTTTTCAAGTTCTGGAGACTTTATACCAGACTAGGAAGCTGTATGTGACGACATCTCCCATAAGATGCATCAACTTGGTCTTCCAGCTGAGCCCATGTCTTGCGCATAAGTGGGTAATCACGCTTACGAGCTGTAGCTACTTGTAAGTTGAAACACTTCGTTATTTCATTGAAAAGGACTTATAGATGCATGGCTGGCTTAAGAATGAGCTATGTTCCATCGATATGAATAAGCCTCATGTTGTGGATAAGGCTGAGCTTTTTTTCCTTGGAAGGATCTTCTGATGCAAACAGCTTAGATTTGATTTGAGGCTTTGTCCTGATTGTGGTTAACCCAAGGTGAATATCTTGTGCCGAAAAGACTCTAGCTTTGTTCTTACTCCTGCTCTCATATGTCTATCCTGTTATTAATAGATTTTGTCTACTTGAAGTATCTAGAGTCAAGAGTTCTAATTATAACGTTGATAACCTGTAAAGCGTGAAATGGTTGACTTCTCCATTGATCTGCTTGGTCTAAGATCTAAGTCACTGTCGGATGAAGCAGGAGATCCTCCGAAATGCTGCTTATGCTCACTAGGGGGAGCATAATTGTCGCTGTTTCGTATGCTCTTGTTGGTTGTAGGGTGCATTTTGGCTTCCAAATTGTTTCTGTGTAGCTTCTCTTAATCCCCATTGGAGTAATTGAAGGAAGTACTCTGGTGATGGGTCTTTTGGAAAGATTTGTTGGCTAAAGGCGATGAATAGTTGGGCTGCCTTATAGTGGGTGCTGTTTAGTATTGTCGTAAAGCGGGACTTTAAAAGAATCCAATCTTTTACGAATTCGTCTTTTAAAGTCATTTATTGAAGTCAATGGAAAGATCTTGATTAGTGATTTCACTCGGATTCAAATAATGCATTCTTCACACTTTTGGCTGTGATACGACTGCAATCTTGAAAGCATTCTTTTGGGAATGCATGAAGTCTTTGCTTTTTTAACAGCTCCTACATTCTTAGGCCTTTTTTTGCGGTCTCTTCCAGCCTTTACAATGCTTTGCAGTCTTTGTATTCTTTTACAGTCTTTGCATTATTTTGCTGTCCTTGCAGTCTTTTGCATAATTCAAATACTGCATAAGAATGCAAAGGCTGAAAAAGAACGCAAAGAGTGTCAAAAAATGTCAGGGCTGTTAAAAGTGCAAGGGCTTTATGCATTCCTAAAAGATTGCTTCCAAGCACACAAAGACACATTTATTGCATCATTTGAAGCTAGAGTGTCAAATTGAATTTAACTAAATTTATCTTTCAAGATGAAGTCAATAAAGGCTGAATCCATAAAAAACCTCGTTTTGTTACTTTAAAATCCAATGGTGCACCTACGTTACTACGTCCTGGTTGCACAATGCTACGAGGGCAGTTCGATAAGTACTTAGCCTACAAAAGAAAAACCAAAACTTTGGAAAAGTGCTGATTTATTTTTCAATATAATCTTCTTTTAGTTCGATACACCTAACCTAGCGATGGTCCAACTTTTTTAACCCATCTGAAAAAAACGTTTTTTCGAGCTCTGCAAAGTAGGCCTCCGTGGCGGTGATGATCTCAAATTACGACACAAATTTCTGCATGGCAAGTGATTTTTTCAAGTTTGGAAATAAAAAGAAGTCGCACGGGGCCAAATCTGGAGAATACGGTGGATGGGGTAATAGTTCATAGCCCAACTAGACCAATTTAGCCGCGGCTCTGAAGTGGTCACACAGTTGAGTTTGATGTCTGGAGTGAGTAAACGCGGCATCCATAGCGCCAACAGCTTTCTCACGCCCAAAATTTCATGCAGGATATGAGATATGACCCATGCGGTCTTTCGAGTTGCCTACTATCTCAGCTATCTCGCGCACCTTCAATCGGCGGTCTGCCAATACGAGATCGCGGATTTTTGTCACATTGTCCTCTGCGGTAGCCTTTTTCGGGGCACCTGGGCGTTGCTCATCAAAAACCGACGTGCGACCACGTTGAAACTCGTTGAACCAATTTTTGACGGTCGCCATCGAAGGAGAAGAGTCACCGTACACAGCATCCAACCGCTCTTTGATTTCGCTGCGTGATTTCCCTTCCAAAAACAGGAATCGAATCACTGACCGATATTGCTCTTTTTCCATTTTTCTAAAATCCGCTGACAAGTTTGCTTCCACACGCGGTCAAAACAAAACTATGAGTCCAATTTGGCTGAAATTTCAACAGTAGCCTTCTACAAAAATGTACTACACTATAGTAAGTTTCTCTTGCGATAGTGGCGCTATTGGGCGGAGAGGCTAAGTACCTATCGAACTGCCCTCGTAAGAAGAAGTCCAGCGTTTGATTTTGTTCTTCGGTATGTAGGCTTTGGTTTTAAAATAAAGTTGAGGCTATGAATCTCGCTGTTTTAGTCCTACCAGCTAAAATGGATCTGCATCTTTACGTCTGTTAATTTTTATCAAGCGTGTGCGTCGCGAGCGTTAAAGTCACCACGCCACCTATTACAGCGCCACCCTTTTTTGTGGGCAAGTGAATTTTTTCAAGTATTCTATTAGGCATCCTTTGAGGTTTGTTGATTGGCCTCCTGCTTTTTGGTTAGTGGCTTACACACCAGGCATCATGATCAGTTCTTTCGTTTATCTTATAATTCTTTTGAATGAGTAACCAATAGTTTGATGTTTTGTAATGCACTTCGGCCATGTTCTCCCCGCTACTTAATTAAATCATAAGAACTTGGTGCATTTTTGTTGCTTTGATGAAATTGATTAAGTTGGTTGGTCGTAATGTGCGTCCACACTATACAGACCATTTTATTCGGTTTGAATTCGAGTCGGCTTCCAGTATATAGAATGGCTGATCTGTTTTTTTTTTCTCACTGATTCGATAATGATATTGCCGATTTGTGCCGTTCGCCATAGTGTGGACGCACCTTCAGGGCCTTAAGTTCCATTTGTTCTTAATAGAATGACGCTAGGCACTTCTGTTTATAATGCATGAGAGCTTCACAGTCTCCGATAAGCTTCTGGGTGCACAGATATTGATTGTCTCTGTCATGGGTATATCGTCCTCCTTTCTAATAGGTACCCTTTCCAGCCCTTCCATACACTCCGATTTGGGATAGCTTTCGTAGCCTAGTCAGCTGTATCTGGGTTATATATGGTCGGTTATAATCATGGTGTAAAGAGGGTCCCTTCGACCTTCAGCTCAGTTTCCTACCCTATTATAATCTCATCATCATCAACGAGAGCATCCTCTAGCTCTGTCAGTTCACGCTGCGAAAAGAGTTCTATAAGAGTATTCTTTGGGAACGACGGCAATGCGTGTGGTTTTGTCAGCAGTGGAGGAATGTACTACAGGGTTTTCCATTAAGAGCTATCCATTTTATTTTTTAAATAAAAACGCCAGCCCATTTATTTCATATTAAAGTACACCCAATACCATTACGAATGGAACTCTATTTCGTTCATATGTCCTCCACGGGCGCGCTTGCAGCGATCGATACGTTGAACCAAATTTTCGACCACTCTCTCGCACATATCGACCGGTATTGCGGCAATTTCGCGTTCAATATTGGCTTGAAGCTCCTCCAAAGTCTCTGGTCTGTTGGCGTAGACCAAAGACTTGACATAGCCCCAAAGAAAGAAATCCAAAGGTGTCAAATCACACGAGCGCGGCGGCCAATTGATCGGTCCATTTCTTGAGATAACACGTTGACCAAATTTCCTCTTCAAAATGTTGATGGTTGCATGAGCTGTATGGGCTGTAGCTCCATCCTGCTGGAACCACATGTCACTAATATCCATTCCACGCAACTGACGCCAAAAAAACGCCACAATGTGGTTTGTGCGATGTCCAATTCCTGTGAACGACGTGGAATTGACTGATTTGGGTCGTTCTGAACGGATGCACTTACGGCCGCGATATTTTCAGCACTCCGTCCTAATCTTTGTCTCACTGGCACGGGAACATTGTGCAGCGAAAACGTGGATTCAAATTTGTGCACTAAACTAAGAATTTCGGCACGGGTTGGACGATTATAACGACCAAAAATCGGAGTTAGCGCTCTTAAAGTTGCAGCGACTGACTCAAAATTTTGATAGTACGCTTTAATAATTTGGAAACGTTGTTGATTCGTGTAACTCACCATGATGTAATGGTAGACCTTAAGTCCCCTATTATACGATGTCTCATGAGACATGTCTCATTTTTGACGTTCCTTTTAAATTTCCATCCCGTGAGACAATCACTATTACATGTTCAATTTTGAAGGCTCACGTCTCAAAATTGACAATTCTTCATTTCTCTTTCAATCCTTTTCTTGTTTATAAATTTCATAGTTTTTTTTTCCCTAAATAAAGTAAGTTGCTTGATAAATTTACAAAAATAGCAAATTGGTTTTACAACTTTTGATTTGAAAAATAAAAAACAAGACCACAACGAAAATGAAAAAACATTCAGATGACGCTCATTTGACCAACACAAAAAATACATTAAAGCAACACAGCAAAAACGAATATGGGAAAGGAGAAACGTCAATATGAGACTGCTAAAAATCGGCACGGTACTCATCGGGAATTTTTTTGTGCATCTCATTTCCTCACATCTCCTTTCTTTTTCGCACTCATGTGAGACTGAGCTCGTGAGACATCATGTAATATGGGACTAATGAGCAATCTGACCAGCGTTGCCGAAGTGGCACAATTGTGCCATTTTGGAACCCCTCACTATCGATTGGCACCATGGCACCTTTAACTCTCATTTTGGCACCTTAAGAGCTTGATACATTTTAATGAAGAAAACTTAATAAAATCATTCAGAAAAGACTGAAAGGAATGTTTTTTTTTCAAGTAGTGAAACATTCATATCGTATGTGTGTGTACTAGACCGGTTCAAAAAAAGTGACTTTTTTCTTTTTCTCGATGCACATCGATTTTTACCTTCGAGTAGGTGTAAAAACAAGCCTATTAAAATTTGAGCTCGAAAAATTTATATTTAGAGGTCGCTCATCGCAGATTTCCATTTCCCATACAAATTGTATGGAAAAAAAACATATAATTTTTGGAATTTTATGTTTCGGTCTAGAAGCAAAGTGCCGAGATGAGCGATACATATTCTTATAGAAAATTTGTTGTTCTACAAAAAAGGTTTCTTATCATTTTTCAACAAATTCACTCCTCCAAAAGTTATACAGGGTTAAAGTTTGAACAAATATTTTTTTTTCTTGATATCTGACAAAATGTTAAAATGTGTCACTTAAAATCATAAAATCATTCGCTTATGACAAATATTTTTATAGAAAATTAATTGTTCTACAAAAAAGGTGTTTTATCATTTTTCGACAAATTCACTCCTTCAAAAGTTATTCAAGGTTAAAGTTTAATTTAGAGTAAATTTAAGTTTTTTTCTTGATTTCTGAAAAAATTAATTTATTAATTAATTATTTAATTAACCTTGAATAACTTTTGAAGGAGTGAATTTGTCGAAAAATTATAAAACACCTTTTTTGTAGAACAATTAATTTTCTATAAAAATATTTGTCATAAGCGAATGATTTTATGATTTTAAGTGACACATTTTAACATTTTGTCAGATATCAAGAAAAAAAAATATTTGTTCAAACTTTAACCCTGTATAACTTTTGGAGGAGTGAATTTGTTGAAAAATGATAAGAAACCTTTTTTGTAGAACAACAAATTTTCTATAAGAATATGTATCGCTCATCTCGGCACTTTGCTTCTAGACCGAAATATAAAATTCCAAAAATTATATGTTTTTTTTCCATACAATTTGTATGGGAAATGGAAATCTGCGATGAGCGACCTCTAAATATAAATTTTTCGAGCTCAAATTTTAACAGGCTTGTTTTTACACCTACTCGAAGGTAAAAATCGATGTGCATCGAGAAAAAGAAAAAAGTAACTTTTTTTGAACCGGTCTAGTGTGTACTTATTCATGCCCAATCGTAATGATACTTTATGGGAAAATATTTGTTTTTTGTGTTTTTAAATATCTCTCTACCTTTGAAGGGCTGGTGGCACCCAGTTGGCACCTTTGGTTGCCGAAAATGGCACCTTAAAAAATTTTACTGCGGCAACGCCGAATCTGACGTTTACAGAATGTCAAAAGACCTTAAGGGCGCGTTTACATTAAAGAAACAAAATGGATAGTTCCCAATGGAAAACCCTGTACTATAGTGTTTATTACCGTTACCGGGGCCTGGCTGACGGCTGCAGAAACTGTGTCTTCCGTTCTTTTTTTGTTGTTGCCTGAAGACTTCGTCGACTATATCTTTTGTCCTTTCTGGTTTCTACTAGTTTGCCTTCTGCAACTGCCAACTCCCTTTTTTTGTACCCTTTTCTTAGATTCAAAAAGCAAGAGCCCCTGTTTTCTGTACCGTTTTGCGCGCACCGCTCAGGCCACTCCATGCGTTCTAAATTTCGATGCCACCCTTCTGGCAAACTTTGGTAGTTTTCCACTGTCTTGATCTTCTCGCCTTGACTTACCCTTTTGCACCTGTTCGGAGCCCTCTTCTTGCTCGTTTTGGGTTCGTCTCTTCTGTAAGCACGCTCCCTAAGTTATTGTCACCCACGAGGCTTTTCTACACTTTGTGTTGGTAGCGGCATTACCCTTTAACTGCAATCGAAACAATGGGGGCGGATAGCGTTACACTCTGGCCTTTTTTTTTTAGTTTTTTTTTTTAGACTTCACGCAGACGCATTATATCCAACAATCGGTATGACCTGACCATACTCCCAATCGCTGGCAGTTTCAGATTTGGACTTGACCTCTAATTGCTCCCAGTGGGCTTACTGTTTCAACCGCAGAAACTTCGTGTTCCACTGATGTAGCAGTGTGATTCCTGATTGATTTGGCCAAGAAAACTCTAATGAATGAACTCCTTCTAAATTGTAACGAAGATTTCTTATTTTCAATTAATCCCTGAAAAATTCTTTTTCCAAAAAAATTAAAGTCGCAACCTTCTTGTTATATTCCGAACCCAAATTTAACATACATAATTGAGAAGCTTTGATGTTTAGGTGCGAAAACATTAATCGAATGAACTCCCAAAACGCCTACCCTTTTATAACAATTTTATCTTCTTCTGTCATTTTTCTTAGTAACGAACTTAGTTCCAATATCCTTTTTAAATTATATTGTCACTCTGACAAATCGTCTTTGCAATTTGAATTTAAAATCACAACATTCTCCTTTCTTCAGCAATTCTGCACACGGAAGAAGTCAAGGAGACTTGCTCAAGATAAAAATTCAATGACATTCTGATGATGACACATACTTTAAAATTACGAGTATATACAAAACTATACATTAGGAGTAAAATCCCATCATAGAACTAATTGCGCATAGCGCTGGTGTTTGTGCATCGATATTCTCTAGCAAAGTTGTCATTTGTACTTTAGTTTCGCACCAGCCAACCAGTGCCATTTGCAGTTAGACCGGAAACACCAAGATCTCTCCCCTCTGCATAAACTTGATTCTCTATTGCATAATTTATAATCTAATTGTTCGTAGTTTAATCTGTCCGTCTTGCCCGGGCCCAAGCCACAGCCACCATCAGCCACCCATTCCAACCATAAAATCCGAAATTTTACTCAGCAAAAATTCTAATTGCATACTTTCGGTATGTATCCTTGCAAATTTACAGACACTTAAACACTTGCTTCTACAAATACAAGAGTTGCTTGGCCTGGAATTCTCTTTTATGCCATTCGACCAAAACTCCTATCCTACAAAAAGTTCCCATCACTTTGGCGTTCGTTCCACAGTAATTAAGAAACAAAAGATAGTCAGTCCTTCGGAAGGGTGAAATAAAAAGAAAGAAGAAGAAAAAAATTGAACTATATAAAAGAACCTAAACAATCAAGGATATTTCGTTAAGGAGACGGACTTATTCTTTAGTGAGCTCTGTGCGCTAGCCTGTTACACCACCACACGGTAATGACAGTGCAACACTGCGTTCTATTACACGTTCGACGATCTCGAACGGACGCGACGGGACGATACAACTTAATTGAATTGTTTACTTCAAGCATAGGAGGTTCTCTTCTGGAACTACACCACCAGCCAGCGCAACGATAGCGATAAGGATATTTCCTGTATTTTAGATCCTTGACGGACATAACAAGTGCACTTTATAGCATCACCATAGTGGACAGACGGAAAGTGAATGAGTAGGAGTTGAACTGTAATTAACTCAAACAGAGACTCCTGCAGTCCACATCAGGACCTCCTTAGGTACGTCTTCTAGTTCTGTGTTTTATAATTATGCAAAGTGTTCCTTGAACGCAAGACATTTTTGTTTACGAGACAACCGCGTTCGTGTTTATAAAACATAAAAAAAGGAGTTTATGCCGGATTGTCTCAAGTGCATACAACATGACTTTGGAAACTATGTACAAGGATAACAGCTTTTAAAGACAATAAAATCATAATTATCCTTCCAAACAAGCTACTTGTGGGGAAGGGGAGTGTTGAGTTGATGAAACTTTATTTTCTCCCAATACGATGTTTTGCTTCCTTTGTGTTCTTCTCCTTGGAAAACTCGCAAGTTCCCTTTTTGATTTCATTTAAGGCGGAAGGTTGGTAAACGTGATTGAATTTTTAAAAAACCAGCTCGGTTTCACACAGAGAGTTAAAATGAACTGCTGTCTAACGAAATGTAGGATCACGGAGAAGTTAATTGAATTTAGCCTTTGAAGTTGAATGGTTGAGAACATGTTTTTTTTGCTTAAGGAGAGAAGAAAGGCGACAAGGAGAATAGACACAACCGATTTAATTCTTTGCAAAATTATTCTTCGAACCTTAATTTTCTAAGTCTACGATTGATTTTTCAAAGAATGGTTTAGAATACATTTTGATTATTGTTTATTGGTATATATATAATATTTACAAATTATACAATTTTTCGTGCTTGTCGTTTTTTTGACGAACACACTCTTTAATACTTCAAGTCTTCATTCCTTTGGGAGTTGATAGTGATCTTCTATCTCACATCTTGATTGCAGATTAGTTTTGGCCATCTTGGAGGCTGAGTTTTGTTTTTGAAGTAAACTTTAAACTTCTTTAGCTCCCCGATGGTCCTTCTCCTCTCTAGAAACAAAGTGATTAGAAAAAAATTCGTTAGAGAGAAATGGGAAGTCTTACCAGAAGTTCGGCATGCAGCACAGGAAAATCCACACTGTCACATGTTTGCCTGATGTGCACTAAGACTTCCTTCAGCTCATCCGGGTCAAACGACTTCCGTAGGATAATGCATTGCTTTAAGCTCTGACAATTGTCATTGCTTATGTAAGCAATTTGGTTTGGGAAACTATTTTCTTGTTTGTAAATAGTATCCGCAAACCGAATAATTGCATACGCGAGATTGCAATGGTCTTCATAGTACTGAACCAAAAGCAAAGCGTTATCGAGTCCTTGTGCTTCTACCTGGAAGTCCTTTTCTTCACACTGAATGGAAAAAAAGATTTGGATGTTAGGGAAATTCAAAAAATAGTTTTTTTCAACATTTACCATGCAAATTTCTGTAAACGACTGGTTGAGACACGCCATTTCTTCAAACAGCTGGTGCTGTGAGTCGACTATGTGCAGCAGCTTAATCGGAACTTGGGTTTCGCCTCTCTTCATCAAGAAACTCTTCCTGTCAGTGTCTGTATTTTCAATGCAATTGAGTTGTTTGCAATGAACCACAGTCAAAAGCACATTGCAGTCCTCTGTTATTTGTCTCACCAAACACCACAAATCAGCTGTCTTAGGATCAATCTGGAGTGATAGAGATTTTTGAATCGAGGTTAGGCGTTCGTTTTCCCTTTTTATTGCCCTAAGATCGTCAGATGCCAGTCGAATGATTCCAGTGAGATCCTGTCGATTATGAGTGAATGTAATTTTTCTATTGACGTAAGATTTGGTGCAATCACCAGTCACTTCTATCGAATGAAGGTTAAAGTATTCTGCTTTGGCTCCTTCATTGACCTCCACTAAAAACCACGAAAGTCTGCAGGGCAGTTGTGATGTGCAGGATTTAAACATTTTTATTTTGCTTCTCGTTTAAAATTCTTAAGTGAATCAACAAATTATCTTCGCACTACAAGTGGCACGAACTGTTTAACTATTTTTGAGGCACGAAATCCCGACGTGGGCTATTTATATGCAGACGTGTTTTGGCAATCAATAGAAACGGAAAGGATGATTTTTCAAACGAACGAGACTGAGAGGTAAATTTGTATTATAGTGAAAATTGAAATTCCCAATACTCTCGACTACTCGCGAAACTAAGGGGCGGGTCTTGAACTGACGAAACAAAGAACACAAAATTTTGCGAGCGAGCAATGTTGAATAAATAGCGACCAGTCGTGAAGCAGAGGTAATAAAAGAGATTCTTTGAGACATTACCATTTATGGCAAGTCGAAGTGCGTGATCTTTAAAATGTTTATCAAGGGACGCAATTGGTTTAAAAATTTTGCAGCCATAAAATTGTTCAATTTGCAAACTCACCTGGGGATTTCCACAAGCAGGTAGATCCAGGACGATAATTCTATAAATAACGTCACTGAGTTCGGTATTCTTCTTCAGTTAAGCCACATGCTTCCGTCGTAAATGATATTTTAACCATTTATGACCAAGAAAACACTCGTTCAAATTCGAGTCCAGTTTTTGTAATCAACTAATACAGCGATTCGCGAACAGATGCGACATCCAGGAGTCTGCTGTGGACATTTTATGACCTCACAAAGGATTTCGTTGTTTTATTGCCTCTCTCGGTACAAGAAGTTGATCAGGAAAACCTTGTTTCGCTAATTGCTTAACTAAAGGAAGGTCATTATTTTTATCTTAGACTAAATAGGATGAACAAATGATAGTTCGAATAGTAACCTAACTTGGATGACAGCTAACAATCAAACAAAGCACTTTAAGAAAAGTGACAGTGAGTATACATGTGCGTTTTATTGGCCTTTTGAATTGTTCTTCTGTTTCAGGTATTCTATAGTTGAGTGGTAGCTTCTCGAACAAAAACAATAGGTACTTTCCTTTGAGAACACGTGCCATCTCACTTTTTCTTAGGCTGCAAAACTTGCCATGCAAAACATGTATGCAAAATGAAACAAATTGTTCCTCTGTTTTAGTTTTTGACACGAGTAAGGTCATGTTAGGTGGGAAGGGAGTTTCTCGGCAGGCAGAAATATGACACTCGGATTAAAAAGATCAATTGTGATCTCCGTGATGACGCAGTATAAAGAGGTTGGGAAATGAGAAGGAGGAGAGGGGATTTGTGTAGACTGGACTATTACGGTTGATTAAGTTCACAGAGTCATTTAAAACCCTGTATGAATTTAGGGATGACATTAAGTGGCAGGTTTTAGATGACGCCCGGTTTACATAAGAAGTTTTCTCTGTGGGTTGTTTACGTGGTGTGGGCAAAGCATGAGCACTCACAGAGGAAATCGAAAATTTTCTTTTGCCTCGTCACATCATCGAGGCATCCTCTAATCAAGTCGATGTATTAATGCCTATTCTCATCAATTCAATAAATATACAATTGAGTGAATTGAGCGCGCAGCCCACCATCATTTGCACACTTAATGTGATCTGACCCGTAACACTAATTTAAATGCTTTCAAGATATAGAATTATATAAATAATAATAAATTATAAAAAGGATGCCAATCAATGGAGAAAACCAAGGCTTGTCAAGCTGGAGTAAAAATTCAGTTTTCTTTTAGGAAGATTTCTGTATATGTTTCTAAAAAGGATCATCTTTCATTGGCAATTCTTAGAAAGTTTTGGTGAATTCTATTTTTTCTTGCTTTAGTGGCCTGAAGAAAGGGGGAACTCGAGTCCTTATCCGCCATTTCATTCTCGTTTACGCCACCGTTGGACTATGTTTCTAAGCTTCTGAATCCCTTCCACTGAGCAGTCTTAAATTACTGCAACAGTTTTCTGTCAATTTGGATTTCGTGACTATGAATGAGATAGCTTTTATGGCCGCCTTTCTGTCTATGGTACTGCCCTTCCCGTAAAATCATCGTAAGCGACAAAAAGAAAATTTTACAGGAGACACATTTTTTTGTTTTTTTCCGGAGCTAATAAACGAGGCGAGCTAATTTTCAGTTTTTAGTTATGTTTTTTTATGTGCATCTAAATGGTTGTAAGCAAAATCAGATTTTCGTTATTTTTCTCTTTTTTTGTGGGGCTTACGATTTTATTTGGCGGTCACCACTTACCAGTCCCAGATCAAATTTTGGCGTTTACGATAAAATAGAAAAAAGGAAAAATTGTAATTTTGTGAAAAATTAACATAACTAGTTTCGCCCAGTGGTCGAACTTCGACCAATAAATTTATTCTCTCTTTTTTACAAAAATTAGAAAATACACAGTGTTGTTGTTGTTTTTTGGATGTCCCTTCTACCTCGGTGAACGTTTACGAATCCGCAAAAAAATTATGTGGTTATTATCTTATTTCGAAAATATAAATTTCATAGGGGTACGTTATCGTTAACTAGGGGAAAATTGGGACGACAAAAAAAAACATTAGCCTATTAAAAATCAATATTTAGGTCCCTTTTATAAGTAGCCAATCGAACGTTCGATTGGAAGCGTGCCATGCCCTGAGTCTTTCTCTCAACCATACCATGTAAGGAATGGAGGTTACCTGTAATTCATTGCCAATTTCAAACGACTAAGTGAGAATGCGTTATTCGTGGCATGTTGGTATGTCCACGTTGGTATGTCCACACCAAGGAAACATTTTTGAAACATTTCAGAAAGATTCCAGAAACATTCCAAAAACATTTCACAAATATTTCTTAAATGTTTTTTGTTTCCCATTCTGAATGGAAAACTTTCTTTGTTTTTCTGAAACATTTGCGAATGAAACATAAAACATAAAAGCCGATGCCTTAAGTGAAATTTGTGAAAGCCTGAATTGTAAAAAGGTTGAAATAGAAAAAAATATTCCAAAAATTTTTTTAATATGTTTCATGCCACTGTCATGTTTTTTTTTTTATTTTTTTCATGACTATAAAACACGACGCTATAATTACTACTTCTTTACAATCCATATTCAAGCATTAAACTGAAGTCGAGAAACAAAAAAAGTTCCCACTAAAAATGGGAAACAAAAAACATTTCAGAAACATTTCAGAAATGTTTCACGAAACGTTCACACCAAAAAAACATTTCAGAAATATTTCTAAAATGTTTCTTCTATTTCTATTCTATTTCTAAAATGTTTCTGAAACGTTTCTGAAATGTTTCAGAAATGTTTTTAATACAAATGGGAAACATTTTAGAAACGTTTTTGAAACAATGTTTCTCTGGTGTGGACACACCTATACAAGCAGAAAAACAATTGGATGTTTTTGGGAATCGAGCTTTGAACACCCATAAAATAGGCAGACATGCTACTAAGGTAGATTTTTATTTAAGTGAAAATTGAGTTTCCCAATACTCTCGACTACTCGCGAAACTAAGGGGCGGGTCTCGAACTGACGAAACAAAGAATACAAAATTTTGCGAGCGAGTAACATTGAATAATTAGCGACCAGTCCTGAAGCAGAGGTAATAAAAGAGATTCTTTGAGACATTACCATTTATGGCAAACAGTCGAAGTGCGTGATCTTTAAAATGTTTATCAAGGGACGCAATTGGTTTAAAAATTTTGCAGCCATAAAATTGTTCAATTTGCAAACTCACCTGGGGATTTCCACAAGCAGGTAGATCCAGGACGATAATTCTATAAATAACGTCACTGAGTTCGGTATTCTTCTTCAGTTAAGCCACATGCTTCCGTCGTAAATGATATTTTAACCATTTATGACCAAGAAAACACTCGTTCAAATTCGAGTCCAGTTTTTGTAATCAACTAATACAGCGATTCGCGAACAGATGCGACATCCAGGAGTCTGCTGTGGACATTTTATGACTTCACAAAGGTTTTTGTAACTTTTTTCGTCGCTCTCAGTACTAAGAAGTTGATCAGGAAAACCTTGTTTTGCTAATTGCTTAACTAAAGGAAGGTCATTATTTATCGTAGACAAATGATTTTATTTTTTCAAATAGTTCGAATATTAACCTAACTTGGATGACAGTGAACAATCAAACAAAAGACTTTAAGAAATGTGACAGTGAGCACATTTGCGTTTTATTGGCCTTTTGAATTGTTCTTCTGTTTCAGGTATTCTATAGTTCAGTGGTAGCTTCTCGAATGAAAACAATACTTTCCTTTGAGAACACGTGCCATCTCAGTTTTTCTTAGTGAAGTGTTGATATTAAGATCAGGCACTTATCAAGAATATTAAAATCGCTCTCGCTTTCCCTTAGGCTGCAAAACTTGCATATCTCAAACGATGCAAATGCAAAATGAAACAAATTGTTTCTCTCTTTTATTTTTTGACACGAGTAAGGTCATGGTAGGTGGGAAGGGAGTTTCTCGGCAGGCAGAAATATGTCACTCGGATTAAAAAAATCCATTGTGATCTTCGTGATGACGCAGTATAAAGAGGTTGGGAAATGAGAAGGAGGAGAGGAGATTTGTATGTAGACTGGATTATTATAGAGTTGATTAAATTCACTGAATTATTTGAAACCCCGTATGAATTTTAAAAATCTGACAATTGTGGGATTTCGCTTACAACCATTTAGATGCACATAAGAAAACACAAACTGAAAATTAGCTCGCCTCGTTTATTAGCTCCGGAAAAAAACAAAAAAATGAGTCTCCTGTAAAATTTTCTTTTTGTCGCTTATGATGATTTTTTCACGGGAAGGGCAGTACCATAGACAGCAAGGCGGCCATAAAAGCTATCTCATCCATAGTCACGAAATCCAAATTGATAGAAAACTGTTGCAGTAATTTAAGACTGCTCAGTGGAAGGGATTCAGAAGCTTAGAAACATAAAGCAAGAAAAAATAGAATTCACCAAAACTTTCTAAGAATTGCCAATGAAAGATGATCCTTTTTAGAAACATGCTGGCTATACAGAAATCTTCTTAAAGAAAACTGAATTTTTACTCCAGCTTGACAGGCCTTGGTTTTCTCCATTGATTGGCATCCTTTTTATAATTTATTATTATTTATTTAATTCTAAATCTTGAAAGCATTTAAATTAGTGTTACGGGTCAGATCACATTAAGTGTGCAAATGATGGTGGCCGTGGCGTGATGGTTAGCATGCCTGCCTGTTTTATGGGTGTTCGAAGCTGGTATGGTTGAGAGAAAGGCCCCAGTGCTCTGCGCGCTCAATTCACTCAATTGTATATTTATTGAAGTGATGAGAATAGGCATTAATACATCGACTTGATTAGAGGATGCCTCGACGATGTGACGAGGCAAAGAAAATTTTCGATTTCCTCTGTGAGTGCTCAAGCTTTGCCCACACCACGTAAACAACCCACAGAGAAAACTTCTTAGGTAAACCGGGCGTCATCTAAAACCTGCCACTTAATGTCATCCCTAAATTCATACAGGGTTTTAAATGACTCTGTGAACTTAATCAACCGTAATAGTCCAGTCTACACAAATCCCTTCTCCTCCTTCACATTTCCAAACTTCTTTATACTGCGTCATCACGGAGATCACAATGGATCTTTTTAATCCGAGTGACATATTTCTGCCTGCCGAAAAACTCCCTTCCCACCTAACATGACCTTACTCGTGTCAAAAACTAAAAGAGAGGAACAATTTGTTTCATTTCGCATACAGATGGTCGTTGGACATACGCAAGTTTTGCAGCCTAAGAGAAAACGAGAGCCATTTTAATTTTCTCGATAAGTGCTTGATCTTAATATCAACACTTCACTAAGAAAAAGTGAGATGGCACGTGTTCTCAATCTGACATGACTAGAGGAAAAAGTATTGTTTTCATTCGAGAAGCTACCACTCAAGTACCTATAAAAAATACCTGCAACAGAACTTTGTATATGAAAAATCTATATACATACAATGAACAGAAGAACAATTCAAAAGGCCAATAAAACGCAAATGTACTCTCTGTCACTTTTCTTAAAGTGCTTTGTTTGATTGTTGGCTGTCATCCAAGTTAGGTTAATATTCAAGCTACATAATATATGAAAAAAAAAAATCATTTGTCTAAGATAAATAATGACCTTCCTTTAGTTAAGCAATTAGCGAAACAAGGTTTTCCTGATCGACTTCTTGTACCGAGAGAGGCAATAAAATATTAAAATCCTTTGTGAAGTCATAAAATTTCCACACCAGACTCCTGAATGTCGCATCTGTTCGCGAATCGCTGTAGTAGTTGATTGCAAAGACTCGACTCGAATTTGAACGAGTGTTTTCTTGGTCATAAATGGTTAAAATATCATTTATGACAGCAGCATGTGACTTAACTGAAGAAGAATACGTTACTCAGTGACTTTAATTATGAAATTACCTTCCTGGATCTACCTGCTTCTGGAAATCCCCAGGTGAGTTTGCAAATTGAACAATTTTATGGCTGCAAAATTTTTAAACCAATTGCGTCCCTTGATAAACATTTTAAAGATCACGCACTTCGACTATTTGCATTAAATGGTAATGTCAAAGAATCACTTTTATTACCTCTGCTTCACGACTGGTCGCTATTTATTCAACATTACTCGCTCGCAAAATTTTGTATTCTTTGTTTCGTTAGTTCAAGACCCGCCGCTTAGTTTCGCGAGTAGTCGAGAGTATTGGGAGTTTCAATTTTCACTATAATAAAAATTTACCTCAGTGGCGTGATGATTAGCATATTTGCCTGTTTTACGGGTGTTCAAAGCTCGATTCCCAAAAACATCCCAATTGTTTTTCTGCTTGTATCTCCTTTCTCGAAAAACAGTTTCTGATAATAATTTCATTGCCACGAATAATGCATTCTCACTTAGTCGTTTGAAATTGGCAATGAATTACAGGTAACTTCCATTCCTCACATGGTATGGTTGAGAGAAAGGCCCAGGGCTCTGCGCGCTCAATTCACTCAATTGTATATTTATTGAAACGATGAGAATAGGCATTAATACACCGACTTGATTAGAGGATGCCTCGATGACGCACTATAGGGTCTGGCCTAAGGAAAAGCGGCGAGAAGTCATAAGAACATAAGGAGGAATTTGGAAAATACTGGACCAATTCCAAAAAAAATTCAACGTTAGAGTGTTTCTTGGCTCCTGAAAAACAAAGACTATAATTATTTCGATAAAACAGGCGATAGACATGGAACGAAGTTCTACTAAATTCATAGAATTTCGTTCCATTTTAAACCGTTTATCGCCTGCTTTTACTGAGGCGATAGTTACAGAACAGGGGCACTGGAAAGTACTTAACCAAAAAGTTCTTTCATTGTTAGAGTGCTTGATTGTCCCTGAGTAATATAGACTATAGTTCATCACCATTTTCTCACAGGATTGGGAACGGGGATTCAAAAACCACTGTACTGATTCCAATACGGTTTTCATTATTACAATACAGTGCTACATAGACTATATTTCTTCCCCATACGTGAACGGAACGGGAACTGGAACATATACGGGAACTTTACCGATTCCAAAAATTCTGCCAACGTTAGAGTGCTTAATTGTCGCTAAGTAACATGAACCATATTTCATCGCCACTCTCCCACTAGAATTGGAACTTTGAAACTACTTAACTTAACTTTCAATTTGATAAAAGTAGGGCCTGAGCTACGCCGGGCGGGTCAGCAAGTATATTTTATAAAGAGTAAAAACGTTGAAAAATTGTTGGGGTAGGTATAGTTTGTTAATTTTGTTTCGACAGTTATGAGATGATACCGCCGAAAGTTTTTCAATAATTTAAGTCTTTAAAAGTACTAATTTTGCTCTCGGAGGTCCTGATATCGACAGTAAGTTTTCGAACACTTCTTTTAAGAATTTTTTTTTTCTAAGCATATCGAAGAGTCATTTGGGAAACATCAAGAGTTTGAGTTTTGAGTAAAAACTAAATAACTTATTTTTACAATTGAAGGGCTTATTGCAATAGTATGATAAGCCACACTTTTTCAAAAATGGTTTTTATTGGCTCAGTCTATTGGCTAATGGAATATCTACATACACTTTAAAGCATATATCTATTTTCCAACTAGTGTCCCTAGTCTGCATTAAAGAGACTTTTTCCATTAAGACTTTGCATTGAATTTTACTGTAATAACATGACAAGCCACTTGATGAAAGACATCAATTTAAAAAAGTTTTTTCTTATAAAATCGTAAAAGTTGTTTAATAACATGGAAAACTCTGATCTTTCGGAATATATTGATGAAAATATACTTGCTCGATATTTTATACCATCAGACGATGGAATATCATTTGAAATAGCTAAGGTATGTGCGAAATATATATTTTTGTGGCTTATCATCTTATTGTAAGCAAAAGTCAACAAATTGTCTCTGTTTCTTGTGGCTTATCATGTTACTTAGTGTGTAATGATATAATTATTATTATGATAAGCCACCAAATCTTTCTTCTTTTATTTATTTTTTCGCACTTTCCATATTTTTTCCCCACACTATTTGGGGATAGTATTAAAGAATACTATGCAACATATATTTAAAAAAACAAATTTGATAAAAATCATGCTCCCCAAATTTGTCTTTTTTTTTCTTAACTAAAAATGCAATTTTCTCGATAATTTGAAAATGTGGCTTATCATACTATTGCAATAAGCCCTTCAATTATAACCACACTTTTTGTTTATGGGCAACATCAATCCATGTCATTTGCGATGATTTTGCTGCTAACAGAATTTTGTATGTCGCTTACGATAAATTTTGTTTTCTCGGTAATTCAGTATTTTAAAGCTTTATTGTAAAACTAATAAAATAGAATGACGCGTAACTGAATAAATTATCGAACTGCATCAATAACTCAATTTCGTAAAAATGTCGCTTACGATGATTTTGCGGGAAGGGTTCGATATTTTTGATCACCAATTGGTGAATAGTGTAATGTTTGGAAGACACTTCAAAGGTCTGGGAGCTTCATTGATCCATTTATGGGAGGATAACCTGGTAAAATGCCTTACTCTACTTTTTTTTTCGTTTTGGAACTGGTTCGCTTTACGAAAATTACTCTCCTTTCAATATTTTCTTCAGAAATAATTCTGTAGGCTAAGGATAAAAATGGCTGTCAGGAAAACAACTGACACACTTAGATCAGTATTAGGTCCATTGTGATACCATAAGAAATTAAGCGAGGAAGAACCACACTTAACAAAACCATTTGGAGCTTTTGATAAAGCGAAAAAGATGCAGGATATCTGTGTTTGCCAGATCGTTTAGATCATCGTGGAAATATTTTCCTAGATGCCGTTTTCTTTTAAAGGAGAGTGCAGGACATGAACAGAGGAGGTGTGGAATAGTCCCTTCCTCCTCCTCATCTAGGCAATTTCTGCAGAAGTCATTAGAGGGAACGCCGAGTCTTATGGCGTGTCTTCCTATCAGACAATGTCCGGTGATGACATTGATGACGGAGCTAAAGTGCAATCTGGTTATGGATAGCAAATGTCTTGTGCGTTTTGGATCTAGTTCTGGCCATAACTGTTTTGTTGCCACACACGTAGTGATACTGTTCCACCAATGATTTGTTCTATCCATTGCCTCTTGCTTTAGCATAAGTTTACATGTAGCGATTGGTATACCAATATTCAACTTGCTGGCTGAGAGCGGTAGAACGGTTCCTTTTCTGGCGAGTTCATCGGCTTTGCAGTTTCCCATGATATCTCTGTGCCCCGGCACCCAAAGAAGGTGAATATTGAACTGTTCAGCCATCTTCTTAAGAGATAGGTGACAGTTAAGGGCGGTTACTGAGTTCGTGGAAACAGCACCGAGTGGCTGCTTGACTGTCAGAGAAAATCCGGATATTCGTTGAGGATATCACGTTTTCTTTTAGCCATGATAGGACCTCTTTGATCGCCAGAATTTCCGCTTGGAACACGCTACAATGATTAGGGAGACGGAATGAGAAACTTACGTTAAGTCGGTTTGAGTACACCCCGTAGCCGACCCCTTCCTCTGTTTTTGACCCATCTGTAAAGAAGTGAATTGAATCATCTCTCAAAAATTCTTCGTCTTCCCAGGCCGTTCTTGGTGGGATTGAGACTTGGAATTTATTATCGAAAACCAATTGGGGCAAGGGATTGATCTGAATAAACTCAAGATTGTAGCGTGGCCGATGTTGCTATCGGTCCATTGGGAGATAGCTCTCATAATTCTGTAAGAACTGTTTTTCAAAAGAGCCTTTGTAGTCCTAGTAACCATTTCAGTTCTGCAAATTGTCTTCATGGTTGAAAAGCTGAAAAGGGTTTTCTAGACAACGTTTTGATTATGACCTGCCTGACGTTGTTTGGGTTCAAATTATTCTAATCGTTGTTGATACCAATTTGCCAAAAATAATACCAAAACAAAAAAATTCTGTTGCTCTAGTTGTTACAAAATTCTACAATCCACGTTGCGTTAGAACGACGAGTGCTTGAAAAAGTCTACGTTATCGATTTAGCCGTTTCGGAATTCGGAGTACAATGGGAATACACTTGGGAAGATTATACAGGTTGTTTTGCAAAAGATGCAACAAAAGCCCAAACGGTAAAATTGGGTCGAAAAAAATTCATTTGCAAGGTGGTCTATATTCCTCCGCTTAGGTAGGAGGAGCGATTTTATTACAAATTGAAATTCAAACTAAAAGTCATAAAAAAAAGATTTCAAATCATCTAAGTCATCTACCACCGCGCGCTACAATATCTCTGAAAGCTCATATTTTGTTTTCAATGAACTTTTAAGTCAAATTATTTTAGTGAATGGTTTTTGAGTACTCGAGTTTTAAATACAAATCAGATAACAAAATTACAATTAAACAAAATTTTGAATTACCGAGTTGTTTTTTGAATGATCAAGTTAACGACGTGTTTTTACAGTTTTTAGCTGAGCAACTGTCGCTGATTTCTGTTTTTCTAAATCACAATAGTTGAAATTTGGCTGATCATCAGCATCAGTCTTCATTTCCTACAAAGTTCGTTAATCAATTTCTTTGAGCTCGTCGGGATTGGAATTTGGGATATGGTTAAGCAACTGTGTTTAAAAAACAGACAGTAAACTATCCTGTTGTAATACGAAACAAATCAGTTAAAACGCTAAAAACTAAATTATTTGCATTTTTCAAAAACACCCTCAGGTCATACCTAATGTTTTTTAATTTGCTTAAACAAACACTAAATATTATTCTTTATGCTCCACATAATGCAGCTTAAATCTTACAAACAAACCCACAAAGGGCCTGTTTGTTGACGTGATTTACGACAAACTATTAACACTGAGTAAGCCTTACCCTTTTCAAACAATAGAAAAGCAAACGTATGTGTCGGACTACCTCACATCCTTGACGTCACCCATAATGCACCATAGAACAGAAGCACAATCGATTGAAAGAAAACGTACGATTAGTCTCTCTACTCACATCCCACAGCCATAAAGTAGTACGAGTATATTTTAGTGCACTTGGCCTCACATCTCTGGATTGTGAATCTTTTTTTTTTACTTAATGGCCAACTCCATCATCGTTATTATGAGGCGTTTTGGGCTACTGCATCTCTACCATTGTGTTGAGGGCAATTTAAAATGCATTAAGACAACTCTATGAGTGGTGTGTGCTTGTACATCAGACACATAATGAGGTGACAAAGACTTTAAAGAGTTGGCAAACACAGTTCAAAGCCCTCATCTCATGGGAGGCCGATCCGTTTAGTGTTAAATGACAGTCAATCCTTTTGAATAAATGAAAGCTGATGGTTTTACCAATCAATACATAACCAGTTTTCCCATTTAACCAAACTACCAGGACGAGGATGAGTACCTATGCAATTCAAAGTTGAACATCGCGTAAGCCCTGATGATATAGACGTAGGCAAATTGTGCGTATATGTGCTGTAAAATTTAATCCTCTATGGTGCTACATTCAACTTTCGTATTTATAGGCATTCCGCACCACAGCTTCACTTGTCAATTCACGTCTAATGATCCGCACAAAAAATTCAATGCGAATATTTTCGTGTCATTGAATCTCTAGTGAATTAATAACGCCATTTGTTCGATTTAAATGGATTGATAACTCCCTGATGGGATAACCAACGCCCTACACATACAAATATTTGTATTCAAGTCGACCGCCGCAGGACCCGATTTACAGAATCACATAGTATATCTCAATGTGTTCGATGCGTTTCCACGTGGGCGGATTTGTTGTAAGAGAAGCCTTGAAAGCCTTGCAAATTCATTGCATTTGAAGGGCTGTTGGAATCGAATGCTTACTCGCGGTTTTCATGTATAGTCGCTTAGACTTTTATTTCACTTCTCACCGTTAGTTCAAAAAATTTACTATTATCGTCAAGCACTCGAGTTAGATCTAGACCCAAATGCGTCCCTGCTTCGGGAAACGAATCCAAAGCGTTACGTATTATTAAGTTACCAATAAAATGGCTAATGGAGTTAAGTATAAAGGATATATGCTTCTCTCATGGGGATGACTCTTTGAACCATGTACCTTCAATTCGGAGTGGCCTACGAGCTACGATACGTGTTGTAGTATATTTTACGATCCTTCCCAGTAGCGCAGTGGTTGTAAAACAAAGTTCACAGATTTATTGCGTTCGAGGTACTGTTTTAACGAACAAAAGTTAGCTTTGTTAACACACAGAGTTTATGTGCTGCGCGTTGGTTTTGAAAAGTATGTAATAGAGGTAAGAGCTAACAGTCAGTCCCTTGTATTGCGTCACCGTCACAGTCATCGTCAACATTCCGTTGAAATACAACCGACTTCTATGCCTAACCTTTTTGTGCAATGAACAAAAGTAAGCGGCAATGCTGGGAACTGGGGTTAGCTTGTGATGAAATTGTTTTGATTCGTTGTGCGTTTGAGGAAACTGCAGATGCAAATTAAAGGCGGAATTAATCGTATCAAAGGATACGCATTCAGAGAGTAGAAACGTTTATTGGAATTTAGGTAAAGCAAGCCACAAAGGTAGAAAATAGAAAATGTTTGTTTGAAGTTGAGAATGCCGCGAGCTTTTCAAATAGCTATGACTTGAGTTGTGCCGCTGACGCGACGCGCCCGCCTGTCGAGCTGTAATGATATATAGGGCTGCATTCAGACTTGAGTTCATTTATTAGAAAACCTGTGTAGGAGTTTGTAATGAAAATCTTACACTGAGAGCTATTTATATATTTTCCTCTTTCACATTCAATCTCTCGAGAGGCTTCCGACAGTTATATTGCTTAGAACTTTCTGTCTTTTATATTTGGCGTAATGTAATCAGACTCTCGTATAAAGATGGGAACTTCTTTGTCATATTTTTTTGTGTTTCTTTGTGTTTCAGCATCGCTTATGTTGTCTAATTACAAGTAAAGACTTTAAGGCTACAATCAAATTCATAACTAGTTATGCTTTTGAAAGATTACATAACTCGGTTAAGATCGGACAGTGAAAAGCTTATTCCAGCCGCGTTGGTGATACTCGAAGTGCTAGTAGTGCATCCTGCAATGTCCAACTATTGTTGCAATGCTGCCTCAACCCACAATTAGAAACGCTCGTCATTGTAGAAACTTAAGTATACGCTTTTGAAGTTGATTAAAAGATGGAGCGTATTGATGTCGAACTCTAGTTTCTTTTTCAAGGATCAGTCGTATTGTGGAAGTTTTATTGATGTAGACTAGGACTAAATAGGCATGTCTGCCTTTGCGAGAAACCTATTGCCGCACTCTTTCTATTGGCAGGAATAAATCCATTTGACTATTTAAGATTCAGCGTTGGCTACATGCGCTTCATTGTGCTTTACGTTTCTTTAGAAGTTGCTTTTTTTGTATTTAAGCATAGGTGAATATTTTGCCGATACTCTCCAAAGCAGCTATGTTAAACAGCTCTTTCAATTACTTTTTTTTTTTTTTTTTGTCAGGAGTAAATCTTCAAAAGACACTTAGTAGTTTTCGATACCAAGTAGTGTGGGATTCTTACCCACTAAAAACTCCTCGTAATCAGAACCAATCTATAACGATCGACAACAGATTTTTCTTTCTCAATAATATTATCGCTTTAAGGGAAGCTTAAGCTTTTAATGCTTCCCATGACTTTTAGGCCATTAGCTCGTGTGGCTTGGTTTTTCTTAATCTCCGAACATTGCCTCTCGTATTTAATACGGACTCCATTTCAGAGTTGATATGACTATGCAGTCGCTGATTGTGTGATACAGCATGTTTTCTTACAACTTCTGTAACCGTTTCTATTTGTATGTCACGATGTAAATCGCTATTTCTTATATACCATGGTGCATTTACTAGCCCACGAGTTTGTTTTGGAACTTTTGGATGATTTCAATATTTGTTTTCTTTGTACAGCCCCATAATTGGATTCCATAGGTCCAAACAGGTCTAAGTACTTGTTTATAAATTATTTTATTTTCAACAGATAAGTCAGAATTTCTACCGAGTAACCAGTACATTTTTCTACACTTCAAGTTGAGCTCTTCCCTTTTCTTTTTGATTTCGCAACTTGAAGATGTTGGATCAAGTCATACATCGCTTTCTAGTTTCTAGTTTTTGTTTTTTCAATTCACTTCAGATCTTCTTTGGGAAATTGAAACGCGAGATTTTCAAAGCAATAAATAAATAGTGAGAACGACCTACAAGTCACGTATTGGCAGTCGAATCGGAAGCAGTATCTTTTTTATCAAGTTTTGTCCTGAATATGCTCCACCACAAAGAGAGAGCCAAACGCCTTCAGTAAAGGACACAAAAAGCCTTGATAGTGATTCCAATTTTCCAATTCCTATACTACATAAAACCTGAAAATAATATCTAGTTATTAATTGCATTTAAAGGGAGGATCATTTAGTTGATTTTGTGTTCCATGATTCACGAGATAGAATTTTATTAAATATTTAAAAAAAGAAACTTGTATTCAACATTTCGTTTATTTCTGCTTTGTTACCAGCTTTCCTTAAAAGTAATCATTAACAAAAAAATAAGAACTTCCCTAAATTGGTTTCAATTAAAATAATAAGTTTTTCAAGATTTTTATTTCTCTCCCTTGCTCGACCTTTCAATAAGAAAACCTCATCCTTGTAGATTCCGGGCTTATACTATTCCCATTTATCTTCGTAATGGCTGAACCGGTTTTGGATTATTCCATGTCTGGGGCCGACCGAATGCAGACATCGTTTCATTTGTCTGCCACAGGAGTATTTTAAACAAATTTTTCACAACCATTCCATTTGAGGGAATGGAGGGAACCTACAATTTCGTGCCTCTTTCTACGACTTTCTCTGACAGTGAAATTACTATCGCAGAAGTCGCAAAAATAAAATAAATAAATCGCAATAAAATCGCATGCAAAGCTCCACGTATTTTTGCCTATCCGGAAAAATAA
This sequence comes from Melanostoma mellinum, assembly GCA_914767635.1. Lineage (NCBI taxonomy): Eukaryota > Metazoa > Arthropoda > Insecta > Diptera > Syrphidae > Melanostoma > Melanostoma mellinum. The sequence goes on along the minus strand of OU612060.1, from coordinate 20,490,678 downwards.
GGTGGAAATACAAATGTAGAGTGCATGGTTCTTGTACAAAATACGATATCAAATTTGAGAACCCACTGCTACACTACGCTAAACTAATTTTTATTAGTTTATTAATTAAATAATTTTTACCTTTTAAAAAGGGGTAAAGTTAATGTTCTAAATTTTTTTTTAAGCTTGGTAGACAGAATGCTTTTAATGCCATTTATCATAATGGTTTTTTTATTTTTATTAAAATATAAAAATATATCGAAAAAATAGTAAACTGAAGAAAAATAAATAATGACGTCCGTCGCTGATACGATATGATAAGTGTTCTTTCTTTTATTATCACATCATGTTGACGTTTTGATCAGTGGATAGCGAAAGTCAAAGTGGAAATGTTAGTTTGCATAGAACACAGGTAAAATGAAAAAAACAAAAGAATTCAAAGTAGTATACAAAATATAATTTTATTTCAAATTCGTCACACATAATTTCAAAGAGTTATTCACTTTTTTTTTAGTACGGGCTTTAGCCATCTTTTGCTCATCAGCACATTTACCAGTAATTGCCATTCGGACTTCCTTGGCAGAAACGTTTTTCAGGGCTGTCACTAAGAGTATTATGTCACTCACTTTTAACGGATCCAGGGGTTCCTTCAATGGCTTGTCCGATTTAAGAAAAGCAGGGGATGGTCTGCCACTAAGCGAATGTGTTGATAAAATTAAACGTCCAAATATTTCCATCAACAGTTTTCTCGTAATGATGGCGGGTGAGAGGGACCAATTTATTTTGCGGTAGACGTCTTTTGATACAATTGTTCTACCTGGTCCGATTATCACAATATCGGGGTTGCTTGTAGAAATGTTTGAAAACTGGTGGGCTGGATCGACACTCGAGTTGTTGACTGCTGGCATCAAACTGGGAGAAACCGATGGTCTTACAGGGGAGTAATTAGGTGATTCTCTCATGACTGGGATGGATAAGTCGATGGGGTTGGGTTCCGTATTAACTTTCACTGGATCTTCGACTAATATCACATCATTGTGTTGGACTTCAACTGGATCATGTTGTCGAAGTAACGGTATTGCATAGGTATGGTCCCAGTGCTGTTGGATTGCCTCAGGTGTTCCTCCTTCCTTCCTTCTTTTTGCCGTTGAGCTGCTACTTTCGTTGTCTTCAAAATGACTCACATTGATGTCCTCGCTGATGGAACGCTTTCGCTTGTTTGTTGGGAAACTGGGAACTTCGATGTTGATTTCTTCATCCTTATTGGTTTGTTCTTCTTCAATCCTATGATCTGGTACATCCAAATACTCCAACAGACGCTGCTTACGACTCAATGGATAACTGAGTTGGTGTGTGTTGGTATGTGGTGCCATATTTTCAAATAATTATTTTCTGGTTTTGAATTGAGGTGCTAACTCTTAGAACAACTGAATGCGAATGATGCTAATTGTTTTGCTACAGCATCTTTTATATGACACAGAGCAAATGACTTAGGTATGCCAAAAAGGGATTAACTTTATCGTATTGCCTTTGCCTGTGTTTTCTTACTTGACCTTACTTGACAATAGTGCGCTTTATTGCCTGGATCTGTTTCCAAATTATCATTAATTTCAGGTCATTAGCAGGTAGCAGCTTTTTAATAGAAATGGTGGATGTATCGTAATGATCAGATTCAGATGGTGACTGGCGATTACCTGAATGGGCGTCATGCAAATGGTTTGCTTTTGGAATGATTATACCTGAGTCTCGAACTTAGTCATTTAGGGCCAGTTGCTCAATCGAATCATAAATTTAAGTTCTACATAAAGTTTTCATTTTTGTATGAGACGTTCCGGAATTCTTAAGTTCTACATAAAATCCCCATTCTAAAGTAGAACTTTATGTAGAACTTAAATTTATGATTCGAATGAGCAACTGGCCCTTAATTTCTACTGTGAGTTTCTAATTTAGTTTTCGGACGAATGTTTTTGATTTCAAGTAGATTTGAATGCTTTGAAAATAAATAAAACAAGTAGAATATCGCAGGAGATCATGGCACCTCTTAAAAATTATTTTAGATATTTGTGGGAGTGTATCAAGGACATGTTTTAAGTTTTTTTTGCAAGCGTTGTCCGTGGCGTAATGGGCGGTACAGGAGGTTCATAGTTCGAATCCCAACAGAAATCAAAAAATGTTTTTCCACGTTTACCACTTTTCGCGAGGAATTGGCCAGTTCTCCGATAGTAAGTTCATGGCATTGAATAGCGCTTTCTTGATTAAGCCGTTCGGGATCGGAAGAAAATTGTATCCCCTACAAGACAAGACAAAGTTGTGAGAAATGCTTTAGACCCCGGGGCTCTCCGCTCGGAATGAGATTTTAATCTACACTAAAGCTGTTCCAATTCTTCATTTCCAAAGTCCTTCGACTCCATTAACTGTTTTGAAGTGCGATCGACTGCCATGTAAAATTCTACCCGCCTTAATTTACTAAATCGTAATATTTTGTGAGACAGATTAATTGGACAAGTTACCGAAATAGAAAAAAGTTAGCGAAAGAAGAACTTGAAAAACTGAAATGGATCTGCTTCATTTGAAGAAAATAAAAATCATCTCTAACTACACAACTCTGTCTATAGTGCAACCGCTGTGGCATAGGCATAGGATGAGAAATGTACTTTAGATGTCTGTGATTCAAATAATTAATTAATTCCTTTCGGTTCACTGGAAATGAAAAATTTATGCAGTTCTTCACATATGTTTTTAAAATGCTAAAGTTCACTTGAAGACAAAAATATTCCTGCGAAAAAGGCATCTTGTTCCAAACATCTAAGCTGGAAACCTTTCAGCTGAAAGTAACTGACTAAATTTCAAACACAGGTACAACCATTCCAAAAGCAAACCAATTGCATGACGCCCATCCAGCCAATCACCATCTTAATCTGATCATTACGATAAATCCACGATTTCGATTAAAAAGCTGCTACCTGCTAATGACCTGAATTTAATGATAATTTGGAAATAGATCCAGGCAATAAAAGCGCACTATTGTCAAGTAGGGTCAAGTAGGATTGTTTCTATAAAACACAGGCAAATGCAATACGATAAAGTTAATCCCTTTTTGGCATACCTAAGTCATTTGCTCTGTGTCATATAAAAGATGCTGTAGCAAAACAATTAGCATCATTCGCATTCAGTTTTTCTAAGAGTTAGCACCTCAATTCAAAACCAGAAAATAATAATTTAAAAAAATATGGCACCACATACCAACACCCACCAACGAAGTTATCCAGTAAGTCGCAAGCAGCGTCTTTTGGAGTATTTAAAAGTACCAGCAGAAGATCGTCAGGTTGAAGCAGAGCAAACCAATAAGGATGAAGAAATCAAAATCGGAGTTAGCAGTTTCCCAAAAATCAAACGAAAACGTTACATCAGCGAGGATATCAATGTGAGTCATTTTGAAGACAACGAAAGTAGCAGCTCAACGGCAAAAAGAAGGAAGGAAGGAGGAACACCTGAGGTAATCCAACAGCACTGGGACCATACCTATGCAATACCGTTACTTCGACAACATTATCCAGTTGAAGTCCAACACAATGATGTGATATTAGTCGAAGATCCAGTGAAAGTTAATACGGAACCCAACCCCATCGACTTATCCATCCCAGTCATGAGAGAATCACCTAATTACTCCCCTGTAAGACCATCGGTTTCTCCCAGTTTGATGCCAGCAGTCAACAACTCGAGTGTCGATCCAGCCCACCAGTTTTCAAACATTTCTACAAGCAACCCCGATATTGTGATAATCGGACCAGGCGGAACAATTGTATCAAAAGACGTCTACCACAAAATAAATTGGTCCCTTTCACCCGCCATCATAACGAGAAAACTGTTGATGGAAATATTTGGACGTGAAATTTTATCGACTCACTCGCTCAGTGGCAGACCATCCCCTGCTTTTCTTAAATTGGACAAGCCATTGAAGGAACCCCTGGATCCGCTTAAGGTAAGTGACATAATATTGTTAGTGACAGTCCTGAAAAACGTTTCTGCCAAGGAAGTCCGAATGGCAATTACTGGTAAATGTGCTGATGAGCAAAAGATGGCTAAAGCCCGTACTAAAAAAAAAGAGAATAAGTCTTTGAAACTTTGTGTGACGAATTTGAAATAAAATTATATTTTGTAGACTAATTTGAATTCTTTTTATTTTTCATATTTTTGGCTATCCTTTGATCAAAAGGTCTAAAAGATCACGATTCTACACACTACTAGTAGAGCTGCTTGCTCATAGCTACAAGGCTCAATATAGCTAGAGCTCTTGTGCTTCCTATTCTTCTATCATTTTGTCACAAAAAAAAAAAAACGTACGTAGAAGAAAACGTACGCTTTCATAAATTTCCCTAGTTTTGAGTATGCACTTAATCGGTTTGGCTATGGTTTTGCGCCCTGAACGAATTCCTTAATTACCTTGCTCTGATTTTCTTATTGAAGACTCCCCCAAACAAAAGCGTTTTTGGAACTTTATACTAATCGAGTTAACTGAGTTTATAACATCACATAAAAGTAAAATGATTTTTGCAATTCGAAACGCGAAGTGTTTTGTGCGGGTCCTTAAATTTGGAATCTAAAATCACTTTTACTCAATGGAATCTGTTCATTAAAGAGATTGTCTTTAGAGTTAAGCCTGAGGCGTAAAAAAGTCTGCATTTTGGATGGACCCCGTCTTGTTTAAAGAAAATAATTTGCTATCGGAAACTGTTTCACTAAAAGAGCAGTGTTACCGGAGTAAGACCTTTCTCTTGTTTTGGGAGCCAAACAGCGATTTTGTTTCATAAGAGGATGATGTTCCTGTTTCTACTAAAAGCCAAGTTGTTTATTTTCATGAATAAAGATTCAATATTATGTAAGATCAGTACCGATTTATACTTGATTGACTTTCCTCCCAGACCGTGTGTGAAAATCTACTGACTCCCTGGAGACTCTGGCGTATACGTACTTTTTTTTGTCTGATTTTCATGTAATGCAAAAAATCATTTAAGTGAGGAAGTCAATTTGACATCCGCTCACGAATTCGGGAAAGCTCATGAAAACGTAAATTAAAATTTTATTTCTCACCGCACCTTCCGAATGACTTTATTTTCTTTGTTTGTTTTCGATAGAAATGTAAATGTTTGCAATTGCAATGAATAAACTCCATAATATTTCTTGTTGTTTATTTTTCCACATAAACTGAATTTATTACTCCCATCGAAACATAACAATTTTATTGACCAAAGGATAAATTTTTTCAACAAAAACTTCCAACATTTTGCTTTTGTTTGCTGAATTTCGAAAACCAAATAGTGGCTTTGCCCTCCGGTTGTGTAGTCACCACACAATATTTGAAACTAAACAAATTGGTGGTCAAATGTTGTCCAAATGGACGTTTAATCAAATGAAATATTAATTATTTGCCCATAGATTTATTGAAACAATTCATAGTTATACCGGCGCACTTTACCTTTTAATAAATTAAATTCTAACTCCTCTTGATCCTTACCTTTCAATGACCGAACTATAACACGCTTAAGTGCTATGATACCATTGATGTTACATCGGACGAGAGAGAGAGAATCCAGGACCTATGGTCTATGTGCATGTGCATAGGACAGGAATGAACATTGACTGCATTAAAATTATACCACTGTTTATGTTGCACTTCCATTTTGTATTGCTATGTTCCTTTTTCAAGGCAACAATGGAAGAAAGAGAGTGCATTTTGCAACAAGCCAATACCGGATGCACGGTATAATGAATTAGAATTTATGGGCTTTTATCCATTATGCTTGCCCCATCATTTATCGTGTCCATGCATCTAATGAATTAACGTATTTATGTGTTGCTATTTTCAATGCATGTTTATGCATTCATATTGAGAAGCACACATGCCGCGTCGACATTCACCACAATCACTATTGTTATAACAACTGTTTTTAATAATAACAAAAAAATTGAAAATGTGCTGCAATTACTACCATTCTTTTCATATGTTAATACTAAAATACCCTACGCAATTTAAATAATTAGTTTGAATATGAAAATCAGGAGAATAAAATCGCAATTAATTTGGTTCCCAGTTTTTTCTTCACTACATGTGCTCCCAATTAATTGTGATTGAATTTAAAATTTGAAAGCTAATTAAATTATGCTTGAAATTATATTTTTAGAATGTTCAAATCATGATAATAACTTTTAAGCCTGGGGTCTTATGAACTATTCAAATGAGCTAGGTGAAATCTACACATAAATCGACCACCACATAAAAGTTTAAAAAACAAATCATAAAATAATTTCACATTTATTAAAGAATAAAATTAAAAATGAATAGAGTGAAGCAACAGAGCTGAGAGCCCCGGGGCCTAGCGCATTTCCCACAACCATGCTTTGTAATGGAAAGGAGGGGACTTACAATTATCTGCCTATTCCGAATGGCTAATCGAGAAAGACTTGTTAATTCCTCGAGAAATGCGATACCCATGGAAAAACAGTTTTGTATTCTGTTGGGATCCAAATCATTTAACTTCTACTTAACAGGTAGACATGCTATTACGACAAGGACACTGCACCTTCTTTCAAGACCTACGTATTTATTTTAAGCTTTCTCTTCTGAACTCTACAATCAACTGCTTTTAAGTGGTTCAGTGTTCATTATTTGTCTATAAAGATCGCATAGTTTTAATTTATATAAGTTGATTTGTACTAAATTGGAACTGCCTGGCAAGTCTATCTCAATTAGCCATCCGGAATAAAATAACTTTTTCATGGGTGCCTGGACATCAAGGTGAACATGGTAACGAAGAGGCTAACCGCCTAGCTTGACTTGGCTCTCAATCCAAATTCAAAGGCCCGGAACCTTACTGCGATCTTTCAATCAGTAGCATTAAACGCGAACTTGTTACTTGGGAACGGGACTACATGATGCGCACCTGGAACAACTCTAATGGCCAATGCAAGTCAAAACTATTCTTATCTTATCTCAAAGACCTACATTCCGTCTCTGTCTCGAAGACACAGAAACGGTTGAACACATTTTATGTGAATGCCCTGCCATAGCCAGATCTAGACCAAAATATTCAATAAAGGATTCACTCGTCGCCTTGATATAAGAAACACCCCCTTCACTCTTATGTTCCTACATGACCTCAACTTCGAATGAATAACTACACACTTTACGTGTTTAAACTTAAGTGAACAGCACAAAAGATCTTTCAGGTCGACGTGCTAGTAAAGGTGTTTTGCTTTCGCCCTATTCAATAAAAAAAAAAAATTTAAAAAAACATCAAATTTTGAGCAGCAATTTTTGGCAGCTTCCAAATTTATAGTGCTTTTCTGGCTGTGCTGTTAATATTGCGCAAGGTAATATCAATAAAAAACCCTGTTAGCTTCTTTGATTCAAACCTCGAACTTCCATGTAATAAGCGAACATGCTAAACATTGCGCCATAAAAAATAGACGCTCAGTGTTCTAGAGCCAAAGTGACAGTGACCGAAGGTCTTGTCTTTGACGAGACAAATCTTCGGAGTTCCCCAAAAAATTCCAAAATAACAAGGTTTCATACTTTAAAAGCAATGCCATATCCTAGTTTCTGTGTAACCAACGAATACCTCCATACATTTGAATAGAAAAGGGTCAGTTTCGCATGGGTATTCCATCTGCTGGGCATCTTTGCTCATTCCCTGCAAAAGCAGTATATCCAAGGAACATGTCACCTCTGCCTTACTCGACAAGAAGTTGCTAGTCTCCACCTTCTAGGTGGATGAACATTGGTTGTTCGGTTAGTTTGCTTCATTGGTACGAGAAGGTTCTAGATTCATCTCTTCGTGTGCCATAAGTTAACGTCAACAGATGGTTCAATGCGATCTTGAACCAGCCACAGGTCAATGTCCTTCCCAATTGATACACTCTCTGTGTAAAGATTTTCGGCTATGACCCAAAAAAAAGAATAAATACGCCGAAGCCTTAGGCAAAGCTGATGCAGGTGGAGGACGTGGTTAGGTCCTAAAGCAAAAGAAACCGCAGGAGCATGCTTGTACCAAAAAGAAAAATAGAGCTAGAGTTGGATCTTTGGTTAGGTTGGGTTAGATGTGGCTGCCAGCATACGGAAAACGACACACTAAATTCACAGAAGTTCCATTGTGATACCACTGAGACCAGAAGGTTGATCACCCTCTGGTTCCTATCTAGGGGATTAAAGAGGTGAAATACCCTCTAATCGAACCTGGGTTAACGAGTTGATCACCAGTTAGGCAAACCATCCAGAACTTCGAACGAAAAAGGAGAGATTTTTAGTGTCTTTATAAGCTCTATCGCTAAATCGTCTAAAAAGTACTCACCTAGGTGAGCTTTCTGCCTGTTAGCAAGTGCAGGAAATGAGCAAAGAAGATGTTGGATTGTCTACTCTTCCTCCTCCTCCATGAAGCTTCTGCAGAAGTCATTTGAGTAGGTTCTTGCTCTTATCCCAAATTGGAATAACTTACTGATATTTTTTAAGGTTGCTTTTACAAAGAACATGAAGCCAAATTCAATCCTTACTCCTTCGAGAAGTTCAATCCGGAAATTTACTCAACCTGGTATGGCGAATACCTACGAACTTCGTACTTAGCAAAATATTCGGCTCTATCGAGGTAACCGTCGGAGCGGAGTTTTCTCCGGAACGCATCCTTTTTCGGAGATTCAATTTTGCTTCGAAGTAGTTGTCATCGCAAGAAATTTTTCACAAATGCGGCAACGCTTTGCATTCCTAAAACTAAAACTTTACGCAGCTAAAACCTATTCGGAGGACGTCGAATCGGCCGATCGGAGAACTACCACGAAGCAAAATGTCTCCGAATCGTAGGATATCGGAGAGTATTCCGCTCCGACGGTTACCTCGATAGGGCCGATTGATGAGCTGCAATTTAATCACTGGAATGTTCCAAATTCTTGGCCTTGGGTGTCTGGGTATGGTAGAGCCAGGATTTAACTTTCCATTTTCATCGACTACGATTGCTACATGGTTGGAAGAAGCTTGACTTCAAGTCTGAGGAAGCCAAGAAATGGGTAACACTGTACTTCTCATGGAGTGGCACAGACAAAAATTGTCGCAAATTAGCATGCCTTTGATGCTGTCCCTTGGTAACCGTGACGTGATGGTTAGCATTTCTGCCTGTCAACCCAGAGGCTCGTGGTTCGAATCCCAACAGAGGCAAAAATGTTTTTTCACAGCTGCTATCGCCTTTCGAAAAGAATTGGCAAGTCCTCCATTAGTAAATTCATTGCCATGAAAAGTGCTTTCTCGATTAGCCGTTCGGAATCGGCAGAAAATTGTAGGTCCCCTATATTCACAAGGCATGGTTGTGAGAAATGCATTAGGCCTTGGGGCTCCTCGATCTGTTTCGCCACCGTATTTTTTTTTCAATTTTGATGCTGTCCATAACGAGTGAGTCTAACTATAGTTTTGAACCCAGCAACACAGCACAACTCCTGGCTTAAAATCAATTTTTGAAATACGTGTCGTTCTTGCTATTCAAATTTTTATGTTATACTTTTTTTTGATTATTTTAAATTTTAAAAAATATACAAAATAACACAATGAATTTATTCAAAAGATATGCTGTCTCTGACATAAGCTAAGCGGTACTGCGAGTTTTAAGAAACAGCAACATTTTCTGATTGCGAATCCAACAAACAGCCCTAGTTCGCTGAATTTCTTTTCTCGGTACACTTTTTGTTTGCCGGCGCTTGTCCATTGGAAGTCACTTACATATGTATGTTTAATAATGACCGTCTAAAGCTTAAGAACGCCAGGAATCAAAGTTTGAATGGCTTGTCTTAGATACTTGGTGATGCAGCCTTAGTTCTGAAATATACATATATGTATACAGGCAATCTTTGACGTTCGAACCTTCTAGAAATCGTTATGTCATACAATTCAAAAACATCAATCAGTCTTAAAATTTCTGGAGTAAAATCTTTTCAACAAATTCAAGCTCATTCCAATCATTGCCTTAAAATACGGAAAGACTTGAGAAGATTCAATTTCTTTAACAATTGCTTTTGCTGTGTTCAACGAACCTGTAAAATTGAAGACAAATTCATTATGAAGCCAAATTTTTCTAAAAAAAAAAAATAAGTGACACCGTTCAAATAATTTTCCATCATTGAATCCTACTTCGGTAGGCTAGCACTTTAAGTAACGAGCGGAAAACACTTAGTCGCAAAAAGATTAATTACTTTGCAAACAGCCACAAAAGTGCTTCATCATAGCAATGCAAGACTGGTAACGTGAGCTGATAGCCATCAAACTGAACATCTTTGTTAAATGGGGCATTTCCGTATTTAAAAGTGGTTTCCTTACAATAACATGTAAAGAGAAAATTATTTTCAAACATAAACAGACAATAAGTCTTTTTTTCAAATGGCGGGAGTGTGATTGTTTGAGTGTTCGTTACGCTGGTATTCTCATTTAACAATTCTACGTGCCTACGTGTCGTTGTGTAAATTGCTAAAAAAGATCCAATTGAAAAGCCCCTTGCTGTTCCCTTATTACTCCTTTGATAAACGGTTACATTCCTTCGGGTTAAAATATAATCTCGTACCCTTTTGCACATAATCCAATGCATCCACACAAAGGACAATTAAATTACTTCCCATCCTTATCTCGTTAAAATAAATTATTATTTAAAAATGAAAATAAAACCTTGCCAGTTCACCCAGAAGCCCAATAGCACCTCCCTACTCGACTGCCCACACCCTAATCAGCTCAGCACCATCTACTCGTACCTCGTCCATCTCGTTCCGCTTCTGTGAATTTCTATTACCTCATTTAGAAGCGGACCACAGCCACAATTAAAAGACTGCAACTGGATATTTTAACCAAAACACTCTCTCAGTACTCATGTACGCATATTAAAATGGAATCGCACAAATGTAACTAATTTGCATTCCATTATGTGAATATCCTTGCAACTACACCACTCACAAAACGAAAAAAAGAAATTGCAAAAATAATGAATGGAAAAAAATATCCTTGCAAATGCTTGGACTTGGACACAAATGAGAGCAGTAAAAACGGCATTATAAGGAGGTCCTTTCCTCATTTCCAGAATACCAGACGACAAGAAAATCGGTGGCGGTGTACGGTCGGGCGCGTTGGCGGGATAGCGTTTGGCCATTTGGCCACTTTGAAATGCAATTTACCCAAGACCAGCAGTATTACAAAACAGACAAAGCTGGTTGCTGCAATTTCACCACTACCCGCTACTATACAACGATGAATGCAATTACATTTCTCCCTCTCTGACATATCAAGTGAATAATAAATTCAAATTAAATTAATTATCTTAGTATATAGTCGAGAAGTCAAAGAATGTTTTCTTTCAATTACAGCATTACAAGTTTTTCTTGTAATGTTGCTAACAAGGAATTTGGTTCATAACTCTTTCGTCTTTGTTACGCAGTGCCGGCTTTTGGCATCGTCCTCCTCGACGCCGACGTCGTCGTCGGTATGGTCAGTTGACGACAGGCTTTCAGAACGACAGGATGTGAGACTGTTCTTTATAACCTCTGCTGTGTTTTATTTTTCTTATTATTCATTTTAATATTTTCTTAGCTATTTGCCATTTTCCATCATTTCGTTTTCCGGTTTTCATTTTTCTTTTACACCCACACTACTCCTTCGTGTTTCAATTGAAACGATTTGTAAAGAAAAATATAAAATGACTAGGACAAGCAAGGAAGCGAACAGAAAAAATAATAAAAATGAAATCCCTCGCCGTATTTGATGAGGAACAAGAACTGAAAGAGTTATTTCTGCTTCCTGGTGGTGGTCTTTTATTATGATTTCCTGTTTTATTATTTAGCAAGGAGTCTCATTGATGTGGAATTTGTTTTCATTTTTCTTCTTTTTTTGGTTTGTTTTGTTTGACCCATTTGGGAGAGTATAATTGAAAAGGACGCAGTCGTTGATTTTGATTCAGTTGAAAAGGGGGGTCTGATTATTTTAGAGAATTCTCGTATCATGATGGCGAAAGGGTAAATCATGAGTAGTAAAGTATGAGTAATTCGTATTTTTGCGTTCTAGTTAGTGTCGATTTTGGATGATTCTGAAAAAAAAAGGAGTTGAACAGAGAATAATACACTGATACTGATTACCTACTTGTTACAATGATTGATCAAGGATTCCTCACTATCACAAAGACTATCTTTGGAGTATAAGAAATTGATATTTTCGAATATCTGTCCTGCTTTTGAAGATACATATGTCGGTTTTTTACATTTAAAAGAGAAAAGGAAGGGTTTCTTCTGTAGTTTGTTGTCAGCGAGTTGCAATTGGGAAGCCGTCTTCCATTACAGTTCCGCTTCGTTTTTGGAATGTGGCAACCATTGCGTTTTTTATGAAATCTTTGTTTTTTTGCAATCTTATTTTATGTTCAAGCCCATGATTAGCAAACTGTTTTTTGCCTGTCTCGGTCCTTTCTCGAGAAATGGTGTTTTTCTATTTTTTTATTGAAACTCCGCGGACCTGTTACTCAAATATAAAAGATCCACTTTTGGGATAAATTAGGTTAGGTTAAAGTCGCTGTTAGCTCGGCTAACACACTTAGGGCCTTTGGACCTGTTGTGGATCTAATGTATCCTTACTCTAATGGAACCAGGGTCATCAAAGAAATACGAAACTAGGTGTATTCTACGTTTCTGAGCTAAAGCTGGGCATGAACAGAGATGGTGGAAAATAGTTTTCTCCTTCTTCTTATCCATACAGCTTCTGCAAAAATCGATTGAGACGACTCCTAGCATTGCGGCATGTCTTCCAATGAGACAGTGTCCTGTGATGACACCTATAGTCGCACTAATGTGTTTTGTTTTGAGAGAGATCAAGCCGTTCGACTGTTTAAGATCTAGCTTGGGCGATCTGTATCATAGCGTTACACATTAATTTGCTTGACCATCTCAGATTGGTTATCTTATGCGTCCTGCTTGAGCAAGAGTTTGAATGTAGCGATTGGTATGCCGATACAATCCGTTTTAGGTGAGAAGGGCAGAAGTTTCTGGCGAGTTCATCTGCTTTGCAGCTTCCTAGAACGTCACTATGCCCCAGCACCCAGCACAGGTGAGTTGAACTGATCTGACATCTCCCTGAGAGATGATCGGCAGTTAAGGGCTAGAATTGTGTTGAAGGAACTTAAGGCCAGCTATTTGATGTGCACCTGACTGTCTGAGAAGATGCATATATCCTTTTTGGATATCATGTTTTCTCTGAGCCAAGACAAAGCTTCGCTAATTTTAATTTAATTTTAATTTTTAATTTTGGTGGGGCTACCGCCCCATTTATTAGCTTAATACAAGCTTAAAATAACTTAAACATACTAAACTTAACTACTTAAAACTAATTAAAACTATTAACCTACAAGGATGAGAAATGGTTTAAAAGGAGGACTTTCAGGCAAGGGCTTGGAAGATTGAGGTCGAAAAGAGAAGGAACAGAATTAATCTTACTCATCATGCGGGTTAAGGGTTCGTTCAGACCATAGGATGTACGATGAGCAGGAAGGAAAAAAAATCGGGATGATCTTACGTTTCGGGGATTAGTGTTGAAAGAGATAAGGTCTAAAAGGGAGGAGCAATCAGTGTTACCAGTGAGAAGTCGGTGAACGAAAATGATGTCAAAGACATTCCTTCTGTTTTCTAGGGAGTGGAGATTAATGATTGCGAGACGTTCGCGGTAAGGAGGCAGGGTGAGAAAGTTTCTAACATCGTAGAGATCCCGAAGGGCAAACAGCAGAAAACGTCGTTGAACACTTTCGATCCTCGAGATATGAACTGCATGATATGGAGCCCACACTTGCGAAGCATACTCTAGGAGAGGGCGAACATAGGCAATATAGAGGGATTTCGTTACAAGAGGGTTATGGAACTCTTTGGACCATCTCTTGATAAAACCAAGGGCGGAATTAGCTCTTGAGACTACCTCGTCTATATGAGAACGAAAATTTAATTCGCTGTCGCATAGAACCCCCAAATCTCGGATAAGCTGCACACGGTTTAAAGGAATGTTCTGAAGATGATAGGATCTAGGGAGAGGTTTATTACTTTTACGAGAAAAAGTTATTGTTTCGCATTTGGCAATGTTTAACTCAAGGAAGTTTTTAGAACACCAAAAGACGAATGACTCGAGGTCATTTTGAAGCTGGAGAGAATCTCGATCGGAGGTGATGACTTTGAAAATTTTAGCGTCATCCGCGTAAAGTGAGATAGAAGAATATTGGATGATCTTTTCGACATCATTAATGGCCAGGATGAAAAAGAGGGGTCCAAGATGGCTGCCTTGGGGTACACCGGAGGTGGCCACAAAAGGAACTGAAAGAGTAGAACGGAAACGAACTTTATATAGGCGGTTTTCAAGATATGAAGAGACCCATTTGAGTAGGATAGGACTAAATCCGAGGAAAGAAAGTTTAAAGAGGATTACAGAGTGAGAAATTTTGTCAAAAGCTTTGCTGAAATCTGTGGTGATCACGTCTACTTCCTTTCCTTTTTCCATCGCAGAGAGAGAGAAGGAAACAAACTCAACTAGATTAGTAGTTGTGGACCTTCCCTTAAAGAAACCATGCTGCTTGGAGGATATCATTGATTTGCACTGGAAAGAAAGTATTTCATACAGAATGCTTTCGAAAAGCTTAGGGATATGAGAGAGTTTGGCAATGGGTCTATAGTTAGAAATTAGGTTTTTGGGGCCTTTTTTATGGATAGGTGAAATAACAGATATTTTCCATAAGTCCGGAAAAACTCCACTTAAAAGGGATAGTTTGAAAAGGTTAGTGATAGGAAGGGCTAAACTGGAACAACATTTTTTAAGCAAAATGGCAGGAATGCCATCTGGACCTGGATTATACTCGTCTTTGAGTTTAAGGAGACCATTAAGAACAGTTGACTGATTAAAGCTAAGATTGGAAGGCCCAGTAGAGAAATGGCGAAGATAGGAAAAGTAAGTCTGGTCTAGATCAGGGGTTTTTTGAGCAAAAGACAGTTTAAAGTAACTTGCAAAAAAATTTGCGATTGTAGTTGGGTCGTTGGAAGATTGGCTATCGTAGTGAAGAGAAGGAGGGAAACCATCATTTTTCTTTTTATAGTTGATAAACTTATAAAACGATTTTGGCTCCGAAATTAGATTTGCTTGGGTGGTGGATGTAAAGTCGTTGTAAAGAGCTTCATTGAGGTTGGAAAACTTATAAAATACTCCAAGGTAATCAGAGTAATCAAAAACTGAACGGGACCGAAGAAATCTATTCCAGAGCTTATTTCTCTTGTTTCGCAACTCACGAAGTTTACGATTGTACCAGGGAGGGGATGTTGAGTAGGGCTTATCACGCGAAAGGGGAACATAGAGATTTATGCAATGCAACAATTTCTCGTAAAACAGACTAGTTGCATCATTCATTGAAAGATTTTTAAAGTCGAATGAGGTATTAGAGAGGATTTCATTGATTTTCTTGAAGTTAGCTTTACGAAAGTTGAACGAATACTTACTTGGGCTAGGTAGAAGTAAAGGTAAGGTTATAAAAAAAGACAGTGTGAGAGGCGGATGAAAGTTGTCAATAGTAGATAATGGGGATGTGGTTTCTGAGACAGATGAGTTAATGGGGTCGGAAGTGAAGATAAGATCAAGCTGTCGGCCCATATAGTTTTTAATACCACTCATTTGGGAAAGGCTTGAATCAGTAAGACCATCCACGAAGACAGATTCTTTGATGGAAACGGGTGAGGGAGTGAAGGCAATTTGATCTTCTGAAGTGTTCCATTGAAGATAGGGAAGATTGAAGTCACCGAAAATAATTATCTCATCTTGTGCTTCTGAGACGTCAAGCACTTTGTCAATAGCAGCTACCACCAATTTGTATGACTCAGTTGGTTCGCCGGGAAGGATGTAGAAACACATCAGGAAGATGGATTGATTAGAGAATGTTAGTTTAATAGAGATGTAGTCTAGAAGATTGGAAGAGGAGGATGAAACGAAAGAAGATTCGTATTTGTTATGGACAGCGATTAGGACGCCTCTATTTGGGGGTTCGCTATGAGGGTGTTCGTCATCACGAAAGACATTGAAAAACGAAGGAAACAGCTCTTGGCTTTTGATGTCCTGGGAAAGATTTGTTTCAGTAAGAGCAAATACATCAAAGGGAAGATTGTGGGACTGCAAGTACACTGAGTGAGTTTTAGATCGAAGACCTCTTACGTTTTGGTAATAAAAAGAAAGAGGGTGGAGATTAGAAGGTGGAAAACTGGATTCAGTGTTAGGAGCGATAAAACTTTTCAGTTTCGGATCGGATTCTTTGCAGATAAGAAATTCTTTTAGATTGAACGTACCGAGAGAAAGCTAAGAGATCTTTAGAGACTTGCAACGAAGAGATATTCAGGAGCTCGTGGTATTTGTTGTAGAGCTGCCTTAGGTGTTTAGGATCAGAAGGAAGTCCTTCCTTTTGTATAGACGCTAATACATAGCTTTTTGTTTTACCGTCTACACACATATCGTCTGGTTTATCGTGAAGATAAGCAAGGAACAGACGAATGTTGTCAAACACCTTACTATCGCTAAGTTTTGAAAGAGCATAGCGGGACTCTGTAGATTCAATGAGGGACTGTTGAGTGAGTTTGACATTAGGAGGTAAAAGAGGATCGAAAGCAGAGCGAGATTCGAGTGGCGGTTGAGATGGGCTTGGGTTTAAAATATGAGAGCTTATAAAATTAGGGTACTTAGCTCCTGAGGTGAGGTTGAAACTAGGAACGAGGGGGGATTTTGTTAGGTCACAATTATTTGAGAGAGAGGATTGGGAATCCGGGTTAGTATTGAAGGAAACCCGTTGATGAGCACGTTTCTGTTGGACTGCGGGTTGCTGTAAGGCTAGTCTGGGGTTGTGTTGGGGCTTGGGCAAGAGTTTAGGCTGAGTTATAGATTTTTGAGATACGTGGGGCTTGGGCAGAGGTCTAGTAGGAAGTGTGTGGGGCTTAGGGGGATAAGGATTGTTTTTAGAATTATTGAGAGAAAAGGAGAAATTAGGGAAAATACTTGTTTTAAAACTCCAGTTATGTGTCGACGCTTCTGCTGATTTTTCGGGCCGAGGGTCTTCCATCCACAACGATAGGGTCATATCACCAAGTTTTAAGCTTCCATCAGGGAAAGAAAATAACCATTCGTATTTCCCAGGAATGTTGATTATAAAACTTCGTTTCGCTGCACGTCTGGAATCAGTAACCGATATAGAGTAAATTCTGGAGAAGAAATCACGTATCCAAAGTTTGTTGGCTTTGCGAGGAGTGTTTCTCAAGAGAAGGGCAATTGTGTTGGTATTTTTCAGTTTGTTAAGTCTGCTACTCCATTCGGCTTTAGTCCAGGTGGTCCCAAATTTCGAAAGAAGTGGTGTAGAGGGAGGTAAGGTACAAGAAGATGGTGGTAACACAGGATCGGCATTTATGGTGGGTAAAGATGATGAAGTGGTATTATGGAGGTGAGGTTCATTCTCGGCTGCGATTACCACTTCATTGCGATTTTTGACTGGGGAACAAAATTGTAGCTCATCATGTAAGGAAACATTAAACGAGCACGAGGGCACATTGTTGTTCGACAGCGTGAGGTGAGGGGAAGGTTGGTGTAAGCCTTTAGATGTTCTCACAGTATCTATCAACTCTTTGACGGTGTCCATGGTCATCGCGAGATCAACCGAAAAATTGGAGATGTGTTTCAAGGCGTCGTCAATTAGTGATGAGAATGAGGCATCGTCAGATTGGTGAGGTTTAAGGGAATTGATAGAATCCATTATATTGTTTCCCGATCGGTGTAGTTCATCCCGAAGAGTAGTAAATTGTCCATCTAGATTTATTTTAGAAATTGCCGAGATAATGTCTTTTTTCGTATTATGTATAGAGGATTTGACAGAAATGATTTCATCAAGGGTGTCATTAGCATTGACAATTTTTTTATTTAAATCACTTGAATTATTGTTTATTGCACGGGTCAATTCAGAGAGGCGGCAGTGAATTTCATCATTTGAGTTTATAAGGTCATCAAATTTACTCATTTCATTTAAAATTTGCCGACACTTATCATTATTTTTATTTATTTCGTCACTGCACGAGTCATTGTTAAATTTAATGGCTTTTAAAATGTGGGACAAAGATATTTCCCTGCACTCATCACAAAAAAACACGAACCGGGAACTATATTCGGCAAAGTAGGTCAGCGAACGTTTGCTTAAACCAGCACACGTTGGGTGAAAAAGCCTACCGCACAAACCACCGCACGTTAATTGGGGCATACTATTGTCGGTAGCTAGGTTAATATTGCACGCGTTGCACTTGGTCATTTTGAAAAAAAAAAGAGTTGATTGATTTTAATGGGAAATGACGAATACAAGAACTCAACAAAGGGAGCGGATTGAAAACACGTCTGCACTTGACAACAAACGTTAATGGAATGACCTTAGCTTGGAAGACGAAGCGAGATGTTTAATTTCATTTCGTCTGAATAGACACCACAACCTAACCTACTCTTTCATTTGTTTTCGAACCATTCGTATAAAAATGGACATGGTTTTTCAAGAATGGTTGGTCCTCCCAGTCTGTTCTGGATGGAATGGTTGCCCGGAAATTTGGAACAAGCAGGCCTGTGGGTTTGTGATGCAGACATTTTTTACCTATTTTGTAGTTCATTGTTACTGGGTCAAGAAATACAAAGACAAACAATATTGGTCTGATTACAAACGAAACCCTTAAATTGGCCTTTGAAAGCATTGAACCTTACAAATCAGCTTGACAGACGGAAAAGTGCTAGTGCAACTTATAATAGCCTCAAAATTTGTTATCCTTAAGTTTATTATTCTGAACGAAGGCATGAAAATGGAATACGTTCCTTCAAAATTTAGAGAAGTCAAAGTTGTGTTCATACCCAAAGTAAGGCAATGTTCCCCTTTTCATCCAAAAGACCTTAGCCCAGTCAGTCTGACATTATTCATTCTTAAACTCAAAGAACGACTGATTGATATTTATTTGAGGATTAGAAACAATCTTTTACTCCACACCATTTCACGCAAACTGCAAAGAAAAATTAGTGGGAACTGCCTTACAATCGTTGGTACGCACTATCGAATTCCTTTATCACAAGGAATATAGGCTTGTATCTCTTGATATCGAGGGAGCCGTTAACAATGTCAGCAATTCTGCAATTACAGCGGCAGTGAAGTCTTAAGATAGACAGCTCACTGTGGGAGCTAATTTATCTTCTATTTAATGGCTACTAAAAAAAGTGTCAGTGGAATAACACCGCAAGGTGGAGTCCTATCTTCACTTCCTTGGAACATAGCCAACATTCTTCTGTCTTACCGCTGATGGGCAGGTAATACGAACTACAAAACAGAAGGAAAAAAAAAAACGAAACGGAGCAACGATAGCTATGGCAAAGACTGGGATGACATTTTGTAAGTAAAATGCGAACAAACGTTTTCGTGTGTGCGAACGATTTGCAATGTCTTTCCTATTGAAAAACGTTTGATCGCTTTCGTTTCGCTTTTTATAGAATCTGGCCCCTGATTATGAGTTACGAGAGTGGATCCATGAAAATGTCAAAACGATAACAAAATGACGACCAAAAGGCGTCGTTAATGATAGCGAGTAACGTAAAACGTAATCGTTCCGTAATGATAACCAGGGGGCTTTTGCGAGTTTCATTGTTTTCAATAAGGACTCTGGATGCAAATCCTCACAAAATTGAACTCATCATTTTCACAAAGAAGTGCAAAATTCCGGAAATAAATACTCAATTTTGTAGCTATCCATTTGTGCAATTTCAACATCTTTCACATATCTCCCTCCGTTCTCGAAACGTGGTGTTTTTCAATTATTTTTTTTTTTTTGCGGAAACTCAATTTTTGAAACGGTTGAAAAAGAGAAACAATAAGCGGCAGAGTATGGCATCCTAATAAACAGCTGGCAATAGTGTCTACTACACTATTCGCAGCTGACATCAAAGCCTTTGACTACTACTGGCAACTGCCTTCCTAAAGCCGTACTATAAAACTACTTTTGAAGCTTTCTAGGAAAAACTTTTAGATACATAGTTTTTCAAAATTCATGTCTCGAAAGTCATTGATGTAAATTGATAGAAGAATTTGTTTTTTTTTCAATTGGGACTATTTGTTGAAATGTAGAAGGTTTTTACTTTAAAAAAATATATGTTTGCATAATATTTATGTATAAAGGTACTTCATCTTACATAATATTCAACCATATAAATTTATTAAATCAAACCTCCCATAAATTTTCTTTTCCAGGTCTGTGTCTTATTCGGACGAAAACCAAGAGTTTGGAAATAGAAAATTATCATCATGATAGAACGTTTCATAAACTTTACAAGAAACTATAAAGTTGTTCGGGGAATGTTGTCATATGGAACACTCTGGCCTTGTGCAAGCCTTATTGAGCAGACTCTAATTGAAAAGCGGACTTTTCAAAACTATGATTGGATGAAATGTCTCCGGTAAGATTCTACAATTTTTTCTTCATATAGAGACCTACCAAACCAAAGCGTTTTCGCAGCAGTGGCAGCTTCAATCGCAGTTCTCAAAATCAAGTTATACATCGGCATATGAGTATACCCACAAGGACGCGAAAAAGAAACGCTGACATTTGTATTGGCGCGACGGCAAAAATGATCAGAATAGCGTTTCTGCGGCTGCCACAACTGCAAGAACAATCGGCCGATTGTGGTAACCGTCGGAACGGAACTTTCTCCGCAACGCATCTTTTTTTTTTTAAGTTGTCGTCGTAAGAAATTTTTCACAAATGCGGCAATGCATTGCATTCCCAAAACTAAAATCTCCGCAACAAAAACTTATCGGAGAACGTCGGATCATCCGATCGGAGAACTACCGCATAGCAAAATGTCTCTGATCGGAGAGAATTCCGCTCCGACGGTTACCACGATAGGGCCGAATAAGAGCCTTGATTTTTTTATTGCTTTTTTTCTTTTAGATTTAGTCTATTTGGTGCTTTTTTTATGGGACCAACTTTGTACGTGTGGTTTAGACTGGCGACCATAATGTGGCCAAAACGAAATTTGAAATCGTCCTTATTCAAAGTGTTTACTGAGACCATTTCATACGACCCAATGGCAATTTCTGCATTTCATTTTACGATGAGTGTAATGGAAGGGAAAACTTGTGAAGAAGCTAAGCTTGAAGTTTGTATTTTATGTTGACGCATAATAACGTCCGTATTACGAGTAGCAAATCGAATATTCGACTTGAAGTTAATGGTTTTGTGAGCTAAAACGTTCAATTTGCTACTAGTTATTAGGGCCTTAAAGCTTCGTGACAACCACAGCGCCCTGCGATTGCAGTCTGTGGAACGTATTCTTATTTCTATGTACCGTAGATCTAGTTTATGTGTGACACCAAATATGGTTACATGTGTTTCATTTTGACAGCGATAGGATCGCAATAGCACGCAAATAAATCACTTCTGCTGAACAGATAAGTGGGATAGTTGTGATCTCTTCAAGATCATAACGTCGAGGAAGAAGAAGAAGTGGAAAGATCGCAATCGCAGGCTGCTTTTGTTTGCACGAGGCTTAATTGCTATGAAACTAACATTTATCGTTTTTTTTTCAGGTTAGAAGCAAATTTTTTGAAACATATAAATTTGATGTAATTTTCTGGCCGTGCCTTCAAATTATAAATTTTTCGTTCGTTCCTCAACGAAATCAAGTGATCTTTGTGTCGTTTTTCAGTTTGATGTGGACTTCATTTTTGGCTTATACAAATCATTTGAAAATTACTAATTCAGATTGAGAATCCAACGTTATGGGCAGTAAATTCTGATTAAAGTTATGGAACTAAAGTTTCCACGATTTTTTAATAACTGACATAAAATGAAACAAAAAGGTCATGACACGAAAATATAATTGACTCATGTATAAATAGCTTCACTGCAGTTTCTAAATAAAAAGGACTTCGTTTGATCATATGCAAGGACATGCAAATTTACGACCGCAAGGAATACGAGGGTCGGCAAAACACACCGGTGGAGCAGACTTATGGCGAAACGGAGAAAATCCACTTCAACCAGGATGTCTTCAAGATATTTTCAATAGTAAGTAGTGAGTAAGAATTTAGTTGATTGAACTTAGTAAAAAATAAAAACTTTTATATTCGACAGAGCAGCGGAGTCACCATGAGGCGTGGGTCTATTAAGCCCAAAATATTATCTACGTTAAGTCAAGTCAACTTCGCTCCTAGCAGGAAGTAATGGATGGTAAACCGAGCAACAAGCGAGGATCAATTTCAATTGGTATTAACTGTCCGGAGAGGTTTTTTTTAAATATGCTATCTTATTTTGATTTATTTAAAATTGTAGTGTGAACAGCGACTATTATCTTCAACCAAATAGTAACAATGGCGACAGCGAACATCCATCGGAGCTGCCGAGAAATGCAAATGAATTGCATTTGATGAAATAAACCAGAAATACAATGGACCATTTGATTTTGGTTTTACTTTTGTAAAGATTGTTTATTAAATCAAAAACCATTTTAATAAATTATAAAAATTTCTCATGTTTTTTTTTTGTTTTTTAAAGATGGCAGCAGTTAGTTGTCATCAAAATCGAGGTAAGTGTTTTCTTCATATTTTAAAAAGAAGCAACTGGTAAATAATTCAGATTTTAAATAAACGATGACTTAACAAATTCAAATACAAATAGACACCTGTGTGCTGTGTCCATTTTACTAGCAACTAGAAAAAATAAAACGCAAAATAAATTGTCGACCCCCGCAAATGAGAAATTTTCAACAGCACCAGGCGCACAGAAATATCAGAAGGCAAAATTACAATGAAGTGAAAAGCAAGACCGATCTTTATAATTTTTGCGTGGAGTTTGTTTGTATATCGACTGCTGCTGTGCTAGACAGGCAGACGACTGTGGAACAAAGGGGAGATATGAGTCAACTACTTTCAGCCTAAGTACAGAAGGCGATGTGTGAAATTCACACAATACATGTAAAATCAACACTGCCATCACATTGAATAAATTGGCCCCATACAATTTAAACGAATCAGAAAAGAACAGAAAAGAACGAAATAGCTAAGAAATGGTATGGACAATTTTCATCAGCACCAGGCGCACAGAAATATCAGCAAGCAAGCAACAAGCCAAATTGTAATTGAGAAAAGCTAGGCGCCTCCTCCTTCTTCTTTATTATTTTTCGCGCAAGCGTTTCCACTTTAAGAAAAAAGTCGAGGTCTAGCTAAATATATGGCGATTCTGCTGAAATTGAAGTAAAGTGGTATCGCTGATCCCAAGTCAATGGACACAAACATGTGCAATTAATTCGTGTGTGTGTGCATCGCTCTTACCAACGACCAACCATGTCGCGTCGTGGGCGGGGACTTAGCAAATTCGTTTTGTATTTCTTTTCGCTCGTTCACTTTGGAGCGTCTTCTTTCTGATATTTCTGTGCGCCTGGTGTCTGAGAAAAATTTTTACTCCAAATGCTACCGATCTTTGTAATTTTTGCTTGGCGTTTGTTAGTCTGCCGTCGGCTGCTGTGCTAGACAGTCAGACGACTGTGAACAAAGGGGAGATATGAGTCAACTATTTGCAGCCTAAGTACGATGTGTAAAATTCACACACCACATGTACAATATACACTACCATGCCATCACATTGAATAAACTGGCGCCAGAGAATTTAAACGAACCAGAAAAGAACAGAAAATAACGAAATTGCTAAGAAATGCTATGGACAATTTTCATCAGCACCAGGCGCACAGAAATATCAGCAAGCAAGCAACAAGCCAAATTGCAATCGATAAAAGGTAGGCGCCTCCTCCCTCTTTTTTATTATGTTTCGCGCAAGCGTTACCACTTTAGGAAAAAAGTCGAGCTCAAGCTAAATGCATGGCGATTCTGCTCAAATTGAAGTAAAGTGGTATCGCTGATCCCAAGTCAATGAACACAAACATCTACAACTAATACGTGTGTGAGTGCATTGTTCTTACCATGTCGTGGGCGGTTACACTCGTTTTGTTTTTCTTTTCGATCGTTCACTTTGGTTGGAGCGTCTTCTTTCTGATATTTCTGTGCGCCTGGTGTCTGAAAGGAATTTTTACTCCAAATGCTACCGATCTTTGTAATTTTCGTTAGTCTGCCGTCGGCTGCGGTGCTAGACAGTCAGACGACTGTGGAACAAAGGGGACATTTGATTTGAGTCAGCTACTTACTATTCCCAGTCTACGTATAGTTGCGTAACATTCGCACACCACACACTGAAACTCATGTACAATGTACACTGCCACTGCCATTGAATACATTGGCGCCAGAAAATTTACACCAGCGACTTGGCATTTGCTTTCTGATTTTTCTGTGCGCCTGGTGTCAAATGGGAATTTTGCTTATGATTCAGTTTTGTTTCCTTAAAGACTTTTTTGTTGTATTTTGCTCATGATTTATTTTTTGTGGATGATCTTTACGTAAATTCATTATAGATGCTTGGGATTGGCATATCGCCACTAAGCCGTAATTCGCAGATAGGACTTGCAGAAGTTCCACTGAAATATGATCTTTATTAAACCCTTTACCTTAAAGCCTTTTCAGATGTTGGATTTCACTTGCTTTTACTTACCAGTAGATTCCTTACTCTAAAAAAAAACATTTAATAAACTTTATATTAAAAGTGCAATAGAAAAACGCGTACTTATTTTTTAATGACTTTTTAATATGATTTTATTTCATGAAGCATTTAAGGAGGAGGTACAGTATTCATAATTATTCTTTTTTTTTCTGTATAATACAAACATTTATTACATCGTTCTTGGATCTTATATATATAACTGGTATGTAGTAGATTTGTTGCTATTATTTTAATTGTATGACTTATACAACTTTACTATGGCAAGACCATTCTCCAATAAAGAATATTCTTTAAAATTTCTCAAATCAAAAAGAATTTAAGTTTTATTTATTTATTAATAAAATGCTCCGGCTCATTTTAACATTGTTTTTTGTTTTTTTTTTTGGTTTTTAAGTATCTGTTTCTTCTTCAAAATTTCGCTAATATAAAACTTTTTTTATTTATATTTTTTTTCTTATTTTGAATGAACACCCTGTAAAAAATTGATTTTCTTTATCATTTGTTATATATAATACTTTACATATACTTTATAGTTTATTTTTATTTTTTTTAATATAATTTTGCTAGTTTACTTTTCTTTTGCGGTAATATACTTATTTCTTCTTTTTTAATAAATTCTATTGTGTAAAAGTTCATAATCATAACGTCCACGGTTTCCAGATACACTGAGGAGATCGAAATACGTATTTAGAACTTCTTTTGTTTTTTTGCAATACCAAACAAGTTTTTTTCTTTTTGTGTATATATATGTGTATAATTTGGCAACATTTATAAAAAATTGTTTTTTGGGGAGGAATCAAATATAATAAAGGTATCGTTAACAATATTAAGGAATTAACTATAAATTGGTAGGGCGTATAGTTCATTGTCACATATTTGTTCTATTTAAGCGATTACAGCTGTTGACAGTGGCGAGATGGGAAGAGTTCGAACACAACTGTGATGTCAGTTCTTTTGGAAGCATGGACTTATCGACTTATTTATGTGTTTGGAGTGGATGCAACTATCCCTTCGTTACCTGAAGCGATTTATGCATGAAGTTTTTATTAATTTATCAATCGAAAGTTTGTAAAAGGTCCTGCCGTTCCTTACCCATTTTTTTCTTCAAACAAACAAGAAAACAAAAACATGAAGCGTGTTAAAATATACAAAGTACTGGACAAACAAATCACGAGGAGTATAATAGCCAGAAGGCCTTAAGAAGTGTTTTTATGTCGAGATTTGTTTTTTTTTTTATTTGGAAACCTGAATTTTTGATAAATGGCGCTAGGTTTTGTTTGAATTTTTGAAGGATTGAAAAAGGATAGGTCAACAATGCATTGGAAAGTAGAGCACTCCCTTTTTTGTTGACATATATCAACTTAATGCTGTGATAGATCTTCTGAATCTATCCAGAAGAATATAAAACAAAAATGACGCAGTTATTTATGGCTGTTATTATCAAAACAATACTTTGGGAGAGGAGCAGTTTTTCGGAAAGATTATGTAAAAGCTTTTCAAAAACAAGAGTTTTCGACCGACCTACTTGTATATAATTTTTTAACTAACTTGTTAAAAATGCACCTACACTAGACCGGTTCAAAAAAAGTGACTGTTTTCTTTTTCTCGAAACAATTCGATTTTTACCTTCGAGGAAGTGTAAAAACATTCCTGTTAAAATTTGAGCTCGAAATTTTGATATTTAGAGTTCGCTCATCGCACATTTCCATTTCCCACATAAATTGTATGAAAAAAAAAATTTAAATTTTGGAATTTTATATTTTGGTCTTGAGTCAAAACGCAGGGATGAGTGATACATACTTTTTTAGAAAATTAGTTGCTCCACAAAAAAGGTCTCTTATCATTTTTCGACAAATTCACTACTTAAAAAGCTATTCAAGGTTAAAATTTAACTTAGAGTAAATTAAAGTTTTTTTTCTTGATTTCTGACAAAATGTTGAAACTAATCATAAAATCATTCATAAAATTAGTTCCTCTACAAAAAAGGTTTTTATTATTTTTAGACAGATTCACCCCTTCAAAAGTTACACAAGGTTAAAGTATATTTTAGAGTAAATTTAATTTATTTTTCTTGATTTTTGACAAACTTTAATCTTGAATAACTTTTGAATGAGTGAATTTGTCGAAAAATGATAAGAGACCTTTTTTGTAGCGCAACTAATTTTGGAAAAAAATATGTATCGTTTGTCCCGGCTCTTTACTTCTAAACCAAAATATAAAATTCCAAAATTTAAATGCTTTTTTTTTAAATACAATTTTTATGGGAAATGGAAATCTGCGATGAGCGACCTCTTAATATAAATATTTTGAGCTCAAATTTAAACAGTCTTGGTTTTACACCTCCTCGAAGGTAAAAATCGAATTGTTTTGAGAAAAAGAAAACATTAACTTTTTTTGAACCGGTCTAATCTACACACTGTTGTCAAAATGTCGTTGGACAGGCAGTCCACAAACCACAAGTAATAGTCTGTTTATTACTTCAACTGTACCACTCTACTCCACTTCCAAAGTCTTCGCTAATAGCATCTTTGAAGTTGGAGAGAGCGTTGGATTTCGCTGGCTGGCTGGACGAATTTAAGTTGCAGTTAGAGTTAGATTTGCAGTTGCAGTTGAAGTTGGAATAGGAATTGAAATTGTAGTGGAGTTGGAACTGGTGTTGCATTTAGAATTGGTTTTAGAGTTGTGGCAAGCGGAGTAGGTATGTAGGTGGAGTTGTAAGTGGAGTTTTAAATGAAGTTCTAATCTGAATTCTAACGTGAATTTCAACTAGAGTTGCAAATGCAGTTGCACAGAAGTTGTAAGTTGAGTTAGAGTAGAAGTTGTTAATGGAGATGTAACTGGGGTTTTAAGAGGAGTTCAAAGTGGAGTGGCAATGGTGCTGCTATATGCCAGTCTCAAGGCGAATATATAGCGAATTGCGAAAGAAGCTCCAAAGTGCATATAGCTTGGCCAAAAAAGAAAACATGCGGTCTTTTGCGGATCTAAAGCAAGGTTAATCTGGACGGATGTCATTCTTGTTTCTTTTTATTCCCATAATTTACTGAAAGAATTATTCGTGCTTATTTTGACATTCTGATCGATAGAAAGTTTAGTCGAATTCGAAAGAAGTGCATTTTGAGACTCGAATGATTCAAAACTTTACATGTTTAACATTCGAATCATTAGAGTCTCAAAATGCACTTCTTTCGAGTTCGACTAAACTTTCTATCGAAAAGAATGTCAAAATAAGCATGATTCATCTCGCCAGGAAATAACAAACACACCAGAGGTATTTTTCTGACAGAAACCATCACCAACAACATGGCACAACTGAATTGGAGCTTACAACTCTACTATAATATTAAAACCCTATAAATGTTTACAAGCCTATTTACATTAATTATAATCAAAACTTAATAACTTAAAATTTACTGTTAATAATTACAGTTTATACTACGCTGAAATCATACATTCATGTGAGACCACATTTGTTCTTCACAAAGGATCAAATAGGAGAGCTTTCCACTGGGCTTAGCGAAGTAGGTACAGACTACTTTCGCTTACTTATGAGAGTTGTACATCGCTCCATTTAGTGTCTTACTGAAATCCAATGGTAGCACGAATAAGGTAAGAAGGAAGAAGCGTTATCACGACTGTAATGTATTCATCGAGCAACTACGACCAGTTGGACACGTGCTTGCCGATTACAGTAAGACATATATGTAAATACAACAATAGATGAGTATAATGTTTTCTACAGAAGCAATCACACAACTTGCATGGAGAAAAAGAAAATCATGCCTTCATTCAAGTAAGTCAAAGTGGTCACATATAAGAAAGTCGAATGAAAACTAAAATTCTACGTCCATGACCACTTAATGTAACTGTCTACTTAAAAAACTTAAAACTCAGTCAAAATCATTCCAGCCAGCCTTCATCGCTACAACTTGTTCGCTTATAGGAATCCTCAACTTAGGAGAGATGTCCGCTCCGAGACAGTTGATTGAAGCTCCCCAACTGACAAAAACACAATTTCACTTACAGCTATGGCGAAAATGATAAATCAAAAAACTAATGGCATAGATGGCAAGGCAATAAACAACAGAATTCGAGGGGTGAGACAAAAATAAATCTCTATTGTAATATGTATCCTCGAGGCAAGCTTTAATAGTTTCCATCATCTCGACTACAATTTAAAATAGGAAATAAGCACCAACACATCACTTAAAATTGCCTAAACAAACTCTACATTACGGAAAAGCAAACACCTTAAACGATTTGTTTCGTATGCCTCCAGCGAAGAATAAAATCCACATAAACAACAAACTTCAAATAAATAATCTTATTGCCACACATTCCCGGAAAAAAGCCTCCCTTGAAAGCAAAGCCATTGTAGATTACTTTTGAGGGGATGAAGGATTTGCAAGGATTCAATGTTTCTTCAATTAAGATGCAGAAGTGAATGGCTTTGAAAAACGATATTGAGGTTTTAAATTCTTTTCGACAACGAGGAATGATTTATCTGTTCTTCACAAGCATATCCGTTCTACTCTATACATACGATTGATGTAGAGGCTAAGACAGAGGGCTTAGTCAAAGCCCTAAAAAAGATGAATTGATTCATCTCAAAACAAAAAACGACAAAATCAACTTGTTGATGAAAACCATGCTGCAAAATAAACACTTTAAGTTGTACTGTCAAACACCAGAGAACAATCCTTGACCAAGCTCTCTACCCCCACATGTGTAACACCCGCCATCACCAAAAATTCAAATTCTCATAAAAACAGAAATCTTTCCTAAGAAGTATTTTACAAAATCTGCCAACCCACACGTACGCGATTTCGAATTAATTTCTAACGAACAAATCGATAAACAAGAAATGTGACATGACATGTATGACGTATGTGAAGTTATCGCGACTCTTAACATAATAACATTAAATTTTTTTTATATATATAGGTATTTAGTTTTTACTTATAATTATACTTTCGTATCTAAATCGTCTCTGTTTTTCTTCGATACTCGAACTTAAAACTGTGTACAAAGGCAAAAAATTAATAAACAAAGCATATCATCGAATGAAATTCACCACAGGAATGTTGACTGAAGATTTTTTTGGCTTTCACAAATGCCTCACAATGCGTGGGATTTGTTGAGCCATCTAGCATTGCTCACAGGTCGTATATTATTACTTACAAGAATCACTGCAATTGAGATGAAGAGGCATTCCACTGCTGTTAGCAGACTAACAGTGCGTGGGCCACTACTAGGTGGTTCATTGGAAAGAGTTGTAAATTTCTCCACTTTGGTCCAATCGCTTAAGCCTGCGAGGTTCTTCGACGCAGCTCGCATGAGATAGGTTGTATTGTGTTCCAGGTTGCCAATCAGGAATGTTGCTCCTTAAAGAATGAGAAAAGTTAAACTTGTTCATATAAAAAATCAGACTTAACTTACCATCTTCGAATGGGAAGTCCTTTCGCTTGGCATGGCTCCAGTTGCCAGCGGCTGCTTTGAACTCATAGTCAGTCATGAATTCAATCCGGAAGCCGTTGACATCCATTAAATTTCTCACTGGTGACGTTCGCACTGATCCAACATCAACGTCGAAGGTGTTAGAGTTAAAGCCCCGTAGTTGAAGTTGAGTTGGTGGTGGTGGTTTATCCCCCTTTTCTAGTTGGGTAGACCTTTCGATAGCACCCTGACTGTTGGCTGCCTTGCACTTGTATGTGTCGTAAAGTGTCTCATCTTTGATATCTATCACCAGAGTTGAAATATAAGGCTCGTTGTGGATGGTATACTTATCACCGGAGTGCAGACGCTTCTTGTTGCGGTACCAAGTAAAGTTGGCTGGTGGCTCTGCAATGGACTCACAGGAGATGCTCGTTTTACCACCAACGTAACCGTACTGCATGCTTACGTGGTGCTTGTGTGTCCAAAATGGTTTATCTGCGGAAGAGGAAGGAAAAGCAGTCATTTAAGAGCAATTAAGCTGTAGTTGCATTTCGCAGTCATGGACTGTGGGACTAACTATGAACACAGTAGGCCATGTGTGTTATTTCAGGAATTTCAAGGATTTTCGTGTGTCTATATAGACGAGCATGAGAGAGTATCCAGGGGAAGATGTAGTCCACACAGGACGAAAGTTGAATAAGAAACTTCATCTCTCAATGGGAAGCGGCCGATGCTGATGGTAAAGAATATTCTTCGAAATGAAATCTCAGTAAAAGGATTCAGAGTCGAGAGTTGGTAAGCTGACAGATTAAAGAAAATCGCCGTAGGCACGCAAATACCACAACCGTACTATTCTTGCGGCAGTTATTTTCTGCACATGCCTGTTTTGTGTGTGTGAGTGTGCATCTGTGTATAGGCTGTGAGGACAAGAAGGAGCAACTTTTGGAACAAGGATAGCAAATCTGTGTGAACCAAGGCAATTTGCATGCGTTTCTTTGTGTGTTTTGTATGCTCGGTTGCTCTTTAAAAAGCAGCCGCAGGAAGCTGGAGCACTGAACGACCACATTCAAGGATAGCGTCATTGTGAAAATTGAAATTTCATGGTTATAGTGGTGCTCTGCCCGAAATAATCGTGGTTAATCTCTTGGAATAAAGTTGAAGGGGATGGATAAGACTTTAGAGTTGTTGCAGGTGCAGGTATCTGTACATAGTATACAGTGTATGGGAACGATGTTTTGAGAAGCTTGTCCAGCGCAATATATAGAAATCACAAATAAGATGGAATGGGGATAACTTTAAAGGCAACAATTGGAGTCTGGATCTTGATAGGGCAATCGGAAAGTTGTTGGAAAGTTTTTGAGGAAAATTCCATATGTGTAGAACATTTTACAGCTAATTGAGTACAAAATGGAGCGATATCAGAGTTGAGAGTTTAAGCACAGAGATAAAATCTACGATATGAAGGACTTCTTGCTTAAAAACTTTTGTACAAAATTAAACAAAACGAACTTCTTTAAGTTGAACCATTTAAGGCAAATACTTTTTAATTGATTGTGTGCTTTTTGTGTTACTTTGAAGTGTGAATAGTGTTGCTGACTTTCAAGCCACTTGTACTGCAGAGAAATGGGAATGTGTTAAAAAAGAAGGATTATAACGACAAGCTAGGATGCTTCCGGTGCTCAGAATAAAAGAGTTAGGGCTAGTTGCTCAATCGAATCATAAATTTAAGTTCTACATAAAGTTCTACTTTAGTATGGGGATTTTATGTAGAACTTAAGAATTCCGGAACGTCTCATAAAAAAATGAAAACTTTATGTAGAATTTAAATTTATGATTCGATTGAGCAACTGGCCCTTAGTGACATAAAAGCAAATTGAGATATTTTGTTTTTAAATTAAAAATTTACCCATTTTTTTAACAGAATCAAATTGAACGTTTTGTTCAATTTGATTCTGTTAAAAATTTGCCCATTTTTTAACAGAATCAAATTGAACGTTTTGTTCAATTTGATTCTGTTAAAAATTTGCCCATTTTTTTAACAGAATCAAATTGAACGATTTGTTCAATTTGATTCTGTTAAAAATTTGCCCATTTTTTTAACAGAATCAAATTGAACGTTTTGTTCAATTTGATTCTGTTAAAAATTTACCCATTTTTTTAACAGAATCAAATTGAACGTTTTGTTAGAACAAAGTGATGGCAGCTGAGATGGTGAATCTTCGCATGAAAGCAAGAGTAACAAAGCTTGATCGTATTAGAAGTACAAAAATCCTTGCAAGCCCTCACGTCAGAGATACCATCTTGGAAAAAATAAAGGACGAACTGCTCTGTTGGTATTTTCATCTTCAAAGAAGGGCTCCAGACAACTTTGTCAAAAAGGCAAAATAGCGCAACGTTCAGACACGATTGTGAAGGAACAGAAAAGAAAAGAAGACACACCAAACCTCTTCTGGTACGACATCTGCATTGGGTTTTTGTCAGGTATGGATAAATTCAAAACCCAGAGGTTTTCGACGCGACGTTTCTGTGGTCAAAGCGGGATTCCTAACAGACGAGTCACTAGTGTGAAGCAAAGAATTGGGAAAGCTATGATCCTGATTCGAGACAATGATGCTCATAACGCGGAAAAAGGAAGAAGAAGAAGAAGAAGAAGAAGAGGAAACAATGATCTATGATCATACATATAATAAAAACGTAACAGTTTGTTTGTTTGTGCACGCTAATCTCAGAAACGGCTTTTCCTATCTAGATGGGGTTTTCAGTTATATATTGTGGTAAGCTTCACTTAACATGTAGTTTCTATTTCATGTCAATTGGTTAAAAAAATAAAAAAGTTAAATCAATTCTTGCGGTCGAAGTCGCTGGCACACCTAGTTTTGAATAAAAGTAAAGAATTTCATTTTCTTTACGATTTTGATCTGAATTTATAGATTAATAGTTTCGATTTATATCTTGAACTTTTCTTCTGTGACTTAAAGTTTCTTCTCTGTCTCGTTTGAAATTAATAGTTCTATGGTCAAAGTTGAAAGACCATTACTAGAACGAGTTCCATTTTATAAGTACTCTTCATAGTGCATCCACAGTCACGAGCATAACCGACAACTCCGCTTAAAAGGACTATCAACAACAAAAAAACTAAGCCACCGTAATCAGTTATAATGTCCCAGTACCACACTCTAAAACATTGATAAAATGCTCTTAAATGCACCATCATTAGATAGAACTAAAGTATATAATCCCCTTAAAAGCATAGCTTCTGAGCAATTAGGAGACCAAATCCTCTGTGGGCAGAATCAATGCCAAGCCCTCTCTACACAGAATAAAATTTTATATACGTACGTAAATTTGGCACAGACTACCGACCTGTACGACAAGATAAATGAATTATTTTTCCAACTCTTTTCTAATGCCATTGCGGCATTTTGTAACAAACTAAAGTGTCAACATTTGGGGGTTTCATCACAGCCATCCCAGTCTGCCCCCGGGCCAGTTATTAGTTTCCGAGATTTCACATAAAAACAAAAACAAAGAAAAAAAAATTTGCTATCCTTGCCACGATTTCAAATGAAATATTGCAAAGTTTTACTACGAGTCTATAAAAAGCACACACAAACACACAGGCATCAGGCACAGAGATAATCCAGCCTGTAGTCAAAAGCAAGAACGTTGAGAACACCGAACACCATCATCCCAATAACAAAAAAAAAACTGTAAAAATGATACTCACGTTCGATTTTCATCAGGACAGTTCGTTCCTGTACATCCGAGATATCCTTTGTAAATTGATACGCCTTGCACGTATACTCCCCGGTGTCATTCTGCGTCACCTTGTGGATAAGTAATCCATCAGCCAGCTTTCGGAATTTCGATGCGGCTGCTGCAAAAACACAATAAAAAAAGAAAAGAAGAATTGGATAAGAGAAGACCTTTGCAAAATATCATACTACGTAAGGAAGGACTACCCGTGGAGGAATAATATCCCCAGTTAGCAGTTAGGATTCAATTGTAATTTTTTCCCATCAATGCAACAGGACTCGCAGGATTAAAAGGAGATTTGATGTGAGGCAGTTTCCCCGGTAAAGGTAAAAAGGATATGAAGGGTACAATTTAAAGAGGATTTCCTGACTTCAACAAAATACGTACAAAATTCAATTGGCTGTCCATTAAGTTGCCAGGATACGGTCGGCTCCGGATCGCCTTTAACCTCACAAAGGATAGTCGCATTTCGGCCTTCCTTGACAGTCAGGATTGTCGCATTTTCAGTGAATGAGATTTTCTCTACAAAAAAAAGACGAAAATTATATTTTGAGTAACTTTCTCTTGAGGACACACTTGTCCGCAAACACTTACGATAGACTACAAGGTTAAACGATTTGTTGACAGTAGCCGACCCATCCGCATCTTCACATGTCCAGTTGCCCTTATCGCTGAGTGCGATGTGCACAAAGATGAGAGTCAATTGTCCTGTTAGTGTGTTGGAATAAATAAAAGAGATATTGAATTTTGAGAATTTTTGGTTTACCTGGAGTCTTTTCTTCGACATGTATTCGTCCTTTGGCGTCTTTCATGATCTCACCCTTGGGTGACTTCCAGTGAACTTTCAGATCGGTGGGTGAATTGCACAGCACTATGTGAGATTCATTGGTAAAACGGACTACTTTATCGGCGGATGGACTGAGTGAGAGGACATCGGAACTAGCAACTGTGTAGGCTGCAAAAAAAAGAAGAAAAAAAATTTTTCAGTACTTTGTAAAAAATAAAAATTATAGGAAAAGATCAGAGCGTTTGATTTATCTACAGGTCGATTTGATTCATCAAAATTTATGGTCTTCAACTTCATAGCAGTTTTAAGTTTAATAAAAAACATAAGTAGCAAGGATTCATTGGACTCTTAAAATGAGAAAGATGAAGATTTTCAGCTGTAAAATCAATTAGTGTTGTAAAGATATCGCGTCAATATGATCTGAAATATGATGCTTTAAATGTGAAAACAAGAGTAAACGCAAACAGAACAAGACGGTCCAAGATTGTAGAATAGAAAAGAAAAAGAAGATCATTGCTGACCTTAATAAGCCTTTTTCAAAATTCACCAGTCCCCGGTATAACTTTCACTTAAGAAAGTTTTTGAAGAAAATATTCCGCCGCCGAAGGAGCATCAAGATATGTATACGGAAGGTGTTAACAGTTGATTTTGTTACAACCAGACATCAATGTCGGTTCACTTATATTACGAAATTCGTATTTTGGAATTGTAGACGACTTTTGTCTTCAAAGCCACTTTATAGAAGTTTGATAAGATAATTTGAGGAATTTTTCAAATATCACACGAAACGCATTGTTTCTCGAAAACGAGTGGCTTCACTCGGCGGAAATACACCAAAGAATGTGTTGAATGTGTATACTCTAAGAGAAAGGAAAAAAAATCAGAAGAAGAACTGAATAGTGCGGGACGACACACAGTGCCTATGGGAAATCTAGGACTTACTCGAGGAAAAAGTGTGACTTTTTATCTCAAAATACCCAGAGATACTCGTATCAACCAAGTCATGTAACAATCCCGTAGTGTCAATCGTGAACACTACGGGATCTGGTTGATACGAGTGTGTCTTGGAATTTTGAGATACCCAGACGTATATTCAATGTGCGGCATTTACAGCTAGGATGTTTGATGTTATTGGCGCCCATGAGGTGCAGCATATTAAAACAGCTGTAGAAGCACTGAGTGTGACTGGGTCAAGGTATGCACCCGAACAATCCTAGTGGCATTGAAATGTGCGCACTTGGAGGAAAGAAAGGGTAACCTATCTAAGGATAATCCAGAGGATTTGTGTCTTAATGTGCTTAAGACATTATAAGAAATTCGGGTGACCCTCGTAAATTAGAGCCATTTTACCGGGGCCTTGACTTATAACTCAAGTACTTCCCAACAATCGGTACGTTGCGTTGTAGAAGACATCCCTGAATCATCGGATACATAGTACGGTCATTAGTTCAGATAAGCTAAAGCCGTGGCGTGAGCTTTAGAAAAACAACGAATCCACTGAAGACGAACAAAATTACCTTTCAGTCGCTGAAGAGAATAACAATCAATTGGTTGATGCTGATCATAAGATAGAGATGGCCGATTCTAGCACAACTGAAAACATTGAATAAATGTTTTCTTATGACACTGTTTTGAAGATGATGGAATGCTGGGCGTTGAAATCAAAAGTGTGGAGATTCCTCATGTAATTCTTTATGGCCACACAAGTAGTTCACGATGAGTTTAATTTTTATTCCCAGTGCGACCTTTTGGTAGTAATGAGAGTTCAGATGCCTTCCTGTTCATCACAATGAAGTCATCACTTTCCTGTTCGTTGAATCGCGGCCGGAACTATTTTTGCTAGGGCGCAGTCGTTCAACGATATCCCTCTTTTCTTTGTCTCTTTAAGAACTTCAGCCGTTGAATTACTGACATTCTTCAAAAATACCAATTCTAGAACTTAGCTAATGTACCAAAATAGTTACCTAAGATTATTACAAAAAAAAAAAAACACAGAAAAAATTCGACAAATTAGAAGAAACAATCGTAGAGATGCAGCTTTGTTCTGTCGTCTTCTTTGAGTCTAACTCATTGATGTTCACGATCACTTTCTCCGTTTAGGCGAAAACGTCGTAAAGAAGTGCGTTTTTGTCGCATTTTACAAATCCTTTAATTAGCTCAGCAGTGCATTTCATCACTGAACATAAATGCAAATCAGTCCTGAGTACTTTAAAGTTCCTAAATGATCTCAGCAAGTTGCTGAGATAACAGTTAAAGCATCCTGAAAATGTAGGTGGCACTCAAAACCACTAGAAGATAATATTATTTATTTTCCAAAAACTTTAACTCTTTTCGAGTAAAAGAACGATAAAATCATTTTGCATGAACATTATTGCTGCGCAGAAGATGTTTTCTTTCACTTCTGACTAACGGGTAAGGACATCGACTACGAGTTAGCATAGGTTCAAACCAATTAGTGGAAATGTGTGCTTCTCACAGCCGCCTGGCCCCAGAAAATTTTGTCAGCGCAACTGTTTGATAAGAAGATAAAAATGAGTTTAGCGTCATTTTTGTGTGTGCTGATTATATGATTAATGATGAAATGCGACAATAACGCACCAAATGTTTTCTCTTCGATCAAGGTGTTAATATGTGGTGTCTAGAAAAGTTATCCCTTATGGCGGCACCTCATTTAGAGGGTCAAATAAAATTATTCAATTTTTTTTTTTGCATAAAAAGTTAATAAATTTTTCGTAGAATACAATGGTGGTACTGAAATTTAAACATTGAAAATCTGACATATTTTCCGAGGTCGATAAAGTGGAAACTCTTGTTTACTGTTCAACGTGTTGCCGGCAATAATAGACGAGTGACTCATATGCTTAGCTTCAAGAATCTCCAAGACATTAAGTAAGGCAAAGTGCTCTTTGTTATGTGTCGAGTAAGTATTAGGAATGTGAAGATCAAAAGCATTTTTCTCAGAACGTGTTTTTTTAAATTGAAATATAATTGAAATAATTGAATTTTCTATTCACTAAATGTAATAGTTTTTTAACATTAAAATAACAAGTTTTTTTTTTTAAGGAAATAACAGTAAAACGGTATTTTTACTTCAAACTCGTGTGAAAACTAAAATTTCTATTTCTTGTCACTTTTCTGATATTCACTTAGTGATTAAATAAATATTCAAGAATTTAAAAAATGTTTAAGAAAAAGACTTGAGGACGGCACGCCAGATGACGCCTTCGGACGTAACGCCCTGTCGTTCAATAGGCGGAACTCGCTTATTAACGGTCAAAAGCACTTGAAAAAAAGTTTTATGTCTTCCTCAAAATATAAATAAAAAGATGTCAAAACTCCGCTTCTAACAATTCTTTTTCTGTTGAAAAACGGCTTCAAATATTTCTTTTAAATGAGGTGCCCCCCTAACTCTTGTTGTGTTCTCTGTGAAACTTCCCTCGTGATCTACAAATGTTTCTACTTTTTAAGAAAGGGTGGTTATCACGCTTTGACTACGGACGGTTTGAGTCTGACTTATATCTTGTTCTCAAATCTTTCATGATGACCATTCAGAAAAGTACATGAATTGCCAGTGAATCCTACACATTCTTCGTTTTAAGTATTTCAGGTTTTGTGAAGTCTGCTTTGGAACTTTCTTTATAGCAATTTTGTCCATTGATGTCTTGGATGTGAAACAGTCCCAATAGCAAACGTATCTCCTGATGTCCTCCAAGTTGCACACTTATTCTATGCTATATAACGCCCTTCATGTATCCTTGTTATCAATTCTTGTGAATTTTATTACTATTTGAATTCCATTTCAGTGTTAATCCGGAATGGACCTCATTTGACTTATTCGTATTTGTTTTATAGTTTGATAAATTGGGCCCTCTAACTTCAAATAGAGTTCTTTTTAGCTCTTGATCTTTTCATGTAATAGACTTCTTCCATTGCTTTTCCTTCCGTTTGAATTGATCCACACTCTATGTTGTTTACTTATTATTTGTTTTAATTAACCCACTTTTTCCTTGGGGACTCGAAATTCGAATCTTGGTGTATTTATAATTATCTCGATTTATTTCAAGGGAATCAAAGGTGTTTCTTGCTACAAATTTTCATAGTTTCTTTTGCTTTTGGTCTCCATTTGATCTCTAAGTGGTTCCATTCAATTAATTTGCACGATTTACTTTACTTTAATGTATCCATTCGTTTAATTGGATCGATTTGTTTAATTCCCATTTATGAAACTGAACAACGATTTTTGACACTACTACATAATTTTATAAACTGCAGCTTTGAACAGCTAAATGAAAGTTTTGATCATATACCAAATGAAGAACATCGATGTCCTCGAAGATACTTCAGCTTCATAAGCTTTAAACTTCAATCTCTATTTGATTTTCTGAAATGCACTCAAGATGGAATCTTTCAAAGTAATTTCATGCCTTCGTCAAAAGACTACTCCAAATAACCAAAGTACAGAGTTCATTGTGGCATCGCGCATCGGGGAGCACTTGAACAACAAAAGGGTTGATAAAAACTATCTATAAGTTACTCTTTCTTTTTATTATTTGCGCACTATAGCCCCAAGGTATACAACCAAAAAAGGATTGGTACTCTTTGCTATTCGTTTGTCACACAAAATCACAAAAAGAAGTTGGTACATTCAAGCAAACTTTGCACTACAATCACAACAAATGGATAAAAGCGTAAGACTTCTAAAAAAAACACGAAGTACAAGGCCGTTGTCGTCGTTTGCAAGCAAAACTTATTCCCCACAGTCACTCTTGGTACCAAGGGAACCGAAAGAAAGCCCACGCAGCGTGTTTTCTCCCAAAAGGGTTATCGAGCTGCTCGCATTGAAATGCAAAATACTTTCAACAAAATTGTGTCTTTTTCAGCAAAAATAGAGCGAACAAAAGTTGTAGAAAAGTAAAACTGTAAATAAATAAGAAAATATCCTTGGAAACTTTATTAAGGATGTTTTTCTTTTCCATTTCCAAGAGTTTTTGGTGGGCCAAAAGAAATATATTACATGTTCGATGTGAATAGCACAGGAAAAACTGTTCCCTCACACTTTTGAAGGGGCAGTTGTTTTCTTCTTCTTCTCGTCTTTTTTTTGTTCTCTTTGCTGTTCAAAAGAAATTTACATGAAGTTGAACTTTTTCCATTTCAAACATTAAAATGAAATTAAAAAAAAAGGAAAGCAAAACCTGCAGAATCCATCGCGAGGAAGGAACTACTAACATAAAAGAGGTAAAAAGTTTGTGTTTCTTCTTGAAGATTGCTCCAAGCCAAGGGCTAGGCCCTTAACGGTTCGTTCTATGCATGCGGAAAAACTCTTCCTTCACTGGCTGCGGGGCCTTATTATTGGTTACAAATAAAATGCATTTCCCTAGCATAGTGCAATTTATCATTTTTTTTTTTTCTTACATTTTTATTTTTCATGTGTCGGTTATTGCAAGGGCATGTATGTCAGATGTGTGAGGGAAAAGTTTTTTGAGATGAAAATTTCGCAAGAAAAAATTATGCTGGAAAACTACTTCGTAAGAGGATCAATAGGGGCTCACAACATCGATAAGTCTTCAAAGTACTTAACCTTTTTTTACTTATTGGAAAACAGAATTCCTTTTCGGAGGAAATGATTTCGGGAAATAAAAAAAATGTTTAAGGATTTGATTTGGAAATGATTTAAGGAAAACAGCATTGCAACGGAGTTGTGCTTCCTGAAAGAAACCATTCAAAACGATTTAACTGCAAATTGTTAGGTGAACTAAAGGATTGATGTGGCTGGCACCGATGTGATCTGGGATTGATAAAATAAGTGCAGTGATGTGATCAAATGGGGCTTAAGAGTTACTGAAGCATTACTAAAAGTTGGTGTTATAGCACCACTCATACATCATTTGACTTTGAAATGAATTCATGCATAAGCGTACTGTGATACAAACTTCACGAAACAAACGTCAGTGAAAGAAAGCAACGCTTTCCAACGTTTATGAGTCACTTAGCAAA
This sequence comes from Melanostoma mellinum, assembly GCA_914767635.1. NCBI lineage: Eukaryota > Metazoa > Arthropoda > Insecta > Diptera > Syrphidae > Melanostoma > Melanostoma mellinum. Next base: position 20,450,057 of record OU612060.1, on the reverse strand, counting down.
ATTGGATCAGAATTTTAACCAATGGCAAAGATATTGTATGACATTCAGTAGAGCTATGAAAGCATAGAAGGCAAGTTGCTCCTAAATGTCAATCGTAACATCTTGTTACATTCTTTGGAAACTGATGAACTTTTTCATCAGTTTCCCAAAAGTCTAGAGGTGTAATGCCAATCGAGATTCACAGACAAACGGAGCTATCATGAGATGTACCCATGGGCAGATCACTATTGTGAAGCAGATAATTCTGATAGTTGTGATCTTTTCACGGTCACGTTACTCTTGGTGAATTTTAAATTTAAAAAGAAGAAGTCAGCAATTATCGAATCTACTATGCCCAAAAAAAAAAGAGGTAAGATTTATGTGGAAAATTATGATGCTACTTTACCCCGACTCGAGCAATTTTTCGAGATCCACTGAGATTTAAATTGAGGCACCAAACAACAACGAATACATTTTGTTTGACAGAAAGTTTCACTCGCTTTGTTGAGTTCGCACTCTGTTGCTACAAAAATAATAAAACAAGGAGTAAGAGAGCAATAGCTGAATTCTGTTTAGGAATGCAAACAGGAATCTCACCAATTGAGGAGGCCATAGAAGAAATAGAGGTTAGAATAACTAACACCGTGGATAAACAGAAGAAACCGAGGACATCTAGGTACATCTATTAGCATTTTCCAGAAGGCTATAAGATTGAGGACACGACTGCAAAGGATTCAACTAAGGGACTATAAGAAATCATAGGCAACGAACAGGCAGACGAACTGGCAAAGACAGGAGCCGGATCACCACTCATAGGGCCGGAACCATTTTGTGCAGTAACAGAAAGCCATATCAAGAAAGAAATCAAAAAGTCGGAGGAAGACAACAGAGCTATATACTGGAATGAACACACCAAAATGCACCCAGCTAAACTTTTACTCTGCACTTTTAACACGAAACGTTATAAAGATGCAATAAAACTAAATAGAAACAACGTAGGAATGCTATCCGGACACTGCAGACTAAGAAAACACCTAAAAGTACTAGGCATAGAGAGAGACGACCAATGCAGATACTGCAACGAACAGGAAGAGTTTCCTGACCACCTCTTAGGCAACTGCGAAGCTCTAATACACCAAAGGAAGACGTACCTACCTAGGATCCTACTACGTAGAGGAGAAGGAGCTTAAACTCCTAAGCGTAACCCAAATACAAAGTTTTATCAGAGGAACTCATCTGGATGAAGTACTTTAATTAAGGAATACCACTTAAGAAGTAGGGGAGATCTAAAAAGGTCGAGGTTCAATACAAAACCTACATTATTCATTCATTCAAGGGATTATCATTCCTTGAACAACTGCTACCAAATGGTGAAAATCGAGTTTTGATGTACCCATAACATGTTGAGGAATGCCTTTCAACCTTTCAACAGCCAGTTTCCAACTAAAGCTGCAGGACTCAAGCTTGAGCACGATGCATTCGAAGCCATCAACAATATCATCGGTAAAAAGATCAAAGATGCCAGACAAAAATTGGCAACAGACAGGGCAAAGCCACGATAACCCGGGACAAGGCAGATTCATTTACCGAATTGGTTAAGGAAAACTTTGTGCCAAGGCCACCCAACGATCTATCACAGTTTCTTTAAAAGGTTGAAGCAATGCCAGAGCGTTGCAACAGAAAGATACTCAAGTAACGTTATTCAAAGCTGATAACCTTGTAGTTGACTCGGAATTTGCAGACAGTTTCACAAGCCCACAAGAAGTAGCTGAGCTGATAGTGGACGCCTGTTTGTCTGGAGCAAACAGGAGGTTTGTGCTTTTCCTGTCAAAAATATCCAACAACTGCCATTACTAGAAGAGATGGAAGAGAGCAAAGATCATGTGGATTCCCAGAAAAGTCGATAAAAGCGCAGTTTCTTGATACCATCGTATTTTTCTCCTAAGCAACTCCAGCAAACTTCTAAAAAGATTAATTCTCTGCAATCTAAAAGCAACAACATAAAGCCTTGCACAAACCAACGCGGTGAGTGCGTGCGATGCGATTGCGTTAAGTCAAATCTCTCAAATCTCTATGCAATCTTGTGAACGTTTGACTTAACGCAATCGCATCGCACGCACTCACCGCGTTGGTTTTAAGGCTTAAGAAAGAAAGGAGTTCGGATTTTGGAAGAACCATTCCAATTTTCACCTGATCCCAAGGGCTAAGGCTCCCTAAGGTAAGTCACGTCACTAAGACTCGTAACAGGTTGTCATTTGATGTTTCCTCTTATACTAAAAAAGTATTTGATAGCAACTGGATGCAAAAGCAGGGTTCGAATCACCGCACATGTGGTCGAGTAATAAGTGACTGAATAATGTGTTTTTGGAAGTGTTTTTCACGTTATGGAGCTCTTTAGTACCACAATTTGACGTTCTTTCATCAGTTTTTGAACGAATTGAAGTCGATAAGTGGGAAGTGAATTTTGAAAGTAAGACAGTGCTCACTCACTCGATCACTGATGCGGTAATTCGGCCCTTGATTCGTAAATCTTTTCTTAGCTTTCCAGGTTTCCTATATTGATTGAAATAATTTTAAGTTCCCTCAATTGCAGGCCATTCTTCGTCCAGTTAGAAAATAACCAAACAGCAACCAAAAGTATCGAAGTAGGAGCCACACAAGGATCGAAGCCTGGGCCGTATCTCTAAAACATCTTCACTTCAGACCAGCCTCAATCAGACAAACAAGAATTTGCAGTGTGCGGACGATTTCCTCATAAATGCCACCTCGATGTCGCCAGCTATTTAAGCCCTGAGAGTCCAAGATTGCATTAGACGTCTATGGCAATATTACGCTAAGGTCAATTCATCAAAACCATAATACGTCGGATCACAAGATCAGTAGCAAATTGACACAAAATAACCAAACAAATTTATAAAATGGAACTTAGCTGACGTTTTGAAACCAAAAATGAAGTACTTGGCCTCCTCATCCATCTCCTAATGCGACGAGGGACCGGACTGAACCACAATACGAAAATGTTTTCCTGCTTGGATATAGCAAATCCATAACCAGTGTGAAAAAGCTTGAATCAGTCGAAAGGAAAACTCTGAGTGAATACTTCAGCAAGCAAAAACGCAACGAAGTATCACGAAGCATTTCCATAGGCAGATTCTATTTGAAGCTGAAATGAAACTGACAACCAACCTGACTAACTACCCGAATTAGCTGGTCTCAGGAGCGAAGAGAGGCATACCGATCCCCGAAAACTAGACGTTTTGAGATTTACTGGACGAATGAACCATATCCCTCTTACGAAGAAGCAGCCTTTACACAAAGATAACCGGAATTTGAGATCAGAACAGGTTGTCTTTGACTTTTTCAAAGAGGTTGTCTTGCGTTGCAAACCAGTAATTGGAAAAGGTATGAAACAGCCTTATTTGGAATAGTCGCATTTTATAAATAATAAATAACAAAAAAAAAACTTTTCAATTTCTCCTGGTTTCTAAAATACCGCCACTTGTTTAACATTTAACGATTCCTTTATTGGTGCGATTTTCGTACCTTTTCCCAAGATTCTGAGTCCAGAATACATCGAGAAAAGTTAGTAACGATGGCATAACATCTTTTTCCACTAATGACCATCTGAAAACTGTGCTGAAAATCATTTCAACAGCTTACCATTCATAAAAAAAACATTACTGTCGCCATTTAACTACTGAATCGTGTTGTATATGATTCATTTTCGTTCCAGGAAATGGACCTTAATAAATTTAATTTTCGAAGAAACCCTTAGCCCAAGAAACATTATGTAAATTGAAATGGAACCCCCTCATTTGCTATACACCTTCCCACTCAACTACAATTTATTATTTAAACGAAAAAAAAGTATCCCTCATCTCGATTGAAATTCGACGCTTTTCCAATTAAATCTACAGGTTTCTTTCATTTGGCTCCATAAAAAGCCCATTAAGTTGATGGGATCTTCTAACAGCATGACTTTCTGACTTCAATAGGACCTACCATGAGACGTGGTCGTTACAATTTCTCAATTTCACGCCCGTCGTTGCGCGTCGTCGCTCGTCGTCGGCCGTCTCAAGATTGTTTAAGAAAAACTTTGTCTCCACCTGCGGGTTTCACTCCACGATCCGTATCGAATTGATGACACCCCATACACAGTCCTCCGAAGAGCAATTATACACAAGTATGTCTCTGTCTTTGACACTGTCATCATCTGGAAGACTAATTTCATCGAATTTCAGTCTTTGGCACAATAAATCGTTACTCCTTACACTCCCAAAACTTTTTATATTTATTTTTATTTTTTCACTGGCCTGGTGTGTCGGTCGCGTCGGTCGGTGGGGATTTTATTTTCTTCTTCTTTTTTTTGTCGATAAAGCCACCAACTGTTTTCCGTTTAGTGGCGATTTATGGACTCCCAGGAACGTTTTTATTTGAATTCATTCTTTAGTTTGTGAGAAGAAAAAACATAATAAAAGCTTGAACAGCAAACGGATATGTCCGTCCGCAACCTCAGCACCATGGTTGCAATAACGCCACCACCACCATCGACGTATTGCATGGCAATATCGTGGCTTCCAGCACCAGCATCCTGTAAGCATTCGCACCTCTTTATTGAGCCTCATTTGAAGGGACGAGGGTTGACACAAGCCAGCCCAGCAGCGGCGCGACGGGCGCGGAGGCCAGATCTACACGTGCATCCTCATAAATTTGCGATTTTATGGCTTCCCTTTGGGGCAAATCGGGCTGAATGAATTGCGGGTAGACAAGAGAATTTTAACATTTTTACAGTGGCCTGCGGTTTAATGTACTTTGCGCTCCAATTTCCGTTCTTTTTCGTTTCGCCTACAGTACGCTGTTAGTGTTTTGGTCATTAACTACACATGTTGCGGCAGAGCACATAAAATTTTATTGACCAGGTAAACACATTCCGGTGGCAATACCATTCAATATGGTGGTTGGTAGTGGTAGGTGGCAGCACAAGGTAGGCAAACACCACCCCTATTTGTTATGGTCGTAGGTTCATAATTGACACAGATAGCCCGGTAAGTAGACGCTCGACAGTTGATGCCATGTGTGCAACGATTTTTCTCTTTACCCTTTGCCAGGTTTATAAATCAAAAGATGCTTCGTTTTAAACGAACGCCGGGCTCCAGCACAGGGTGCCAATGACAGTTACTATTTACTGCGGTAAATAGAGTCTATTCACAAAGTGGGACAAATTGGATGCGTTTTTTTTCTTCACATTTTACGGGGGGTTGGAGGATCTGTTGTTTGAAAGTACGTAGATGTAGTTGCGGTCTATGTGATGACGTTTTTTTGCTTTTGTTTCGTTTGCTGCAAAAACACTGCGGTTGACATATTGCAGCAGCTGAGGTGAATCGTGTAGATATGTGAGCTCTGCTCTGTTAGTGCTTTTGCAATCGAAAGCTCAACGTATTCACAGGGAGGAGCGTTACGGAAACAGACCAGATCCCCAGCACTCAAGCGTTTTCGATTAATTTCAACGCGGTTGACAGTTGAACTGCACAACGAAACGGGATGCTATTGGTTTTGATGTATTTTGTGTTTTGCGGTTGGTTGATGAACGAGAACGTTTATTGATGTCATTGTCCAAGGGAATAGAGATAGTTTGGGAAATTCAGGCACATAGACATTTTACAGATGTAACGTGATACGGAAATCAAAGCCAGGGCAGTGAAAATAAAATGTTTCGGCATTGGTCCATGGCATTCGGAATTGATTCATTGTCTAGGAGCAATAAATAGAACGGGCTTAGAATAAAGAATGGGAACTGGAAGCTCAGAGAGGACTATTGTTGACGGGGATTTCAGTTGCGAATGTGTTGAGGTTCATCGTAAATGTTTTGTTGACTTAAATCGGCTGGCTTACAAGTGGGTTCGATGCCTTATGGGTAAATCGATTTTGCAATAGGCTTTGCAGTGGGATAGGTGACGTTTAGTAGATTGTCTTGCATTGACATCGGTATCTACTATTTGTCATTTCATGATTACTAAAATAAAGTATTTGGACTTTCCTGTACGGAGATGAATCAAATCCAAACTTGAAATGAATGCAATTTCCTTGAAAGAATTTTAACATCAAAAATATTAATTGTGTTGATAGAACAATTTTAGAGCAACAGAAGTTCCCTGGCACTATGCAAAAAGTTGCCTTTGATCCGTCAAAGAAGACGGCATTTCGTATTTTTTCTTCGTTAATGGTGAATTTCTACAACTTCACAAAGAACTTCTTTTTGAGAATACAAATGGCCACGAAGAGATAACGTCCTGTGCAAAGACAATCCAATAGGCCTAATTCGTTGGGGAAGGGAGGCATAAAAATGAGGAAATGTTAGCCATTCAAAATGGCGGACTGTCTATAAAGTTTACTGTATCTAGTTTAGGAGAATCGATCTTAATTATTTAGTCGGATGATTTGATTTTAGTATTTTCTGTGCACAAATTATGCAAAGCAAACAGTTTCTAAATGCCCACAAAAAAATCCTTTTAAAGTAGAATGTCCCAAAACGTACTTCTTCAATCCTCAATTGTAATTGAATTTTTGCAACTGTCAAAAAACACTTGCGAACTTTTAATTGCATTGCAGATGTAGTTTTAGATTTTTTTTTTTTGCTTAGCATGAGAATTGCTTAGCAGGGCTTGCGTTTAGGAATTCGCCCCAACACTCACACCCGAACTTATTTGGTGATTAAAATGGACTGCCTGTAGTTATATTACTGGAAACTCTCTGGAAAGTTAATATTTTTTATTAAACAGTTTTTGATTCGCTAACCAAACTTGTCAAGTGCAATAGAAGATTCTTACAAAACAGGCTGATTCTTCTGCTCCTTGACAACGACAAATTTTTTTCTAAAATGATCTTCTAAGGACACGCATCAATCTTTTTAATCACTTTCGTAATGGAATCTAGGTTACAGGTTAAGCTCCACATGTCTACAAACTTCAAAATCTAGTAGGTCTCCTAAGTATTCAAGCCCCAAAAAATTGTTAGGCATTGTATTAAGCCAAGGAACACATCAAAATCTGAGCAAACTGCTCGGTTGCTTTCTTAGTTCTCGTTAGAGTATTAAACAAAGTCGGATTAAAAGTCAGTAGAACTTAAGTAGAAATTAAGCTCTTGTGCATCCCCAATGCGTGTAAAATGAAAAGACCTGCCTTTATCCAGAAGTCAGTCTTCTTTATTCAGAAGTCAGTCTTCTGGTATACCTCGCTCAAAAGCAAAAAAAAAAAATTATAATTTTGGGTGTTAAAATGCAAACCTCAGGCCTCACACAAAGAATTGAATTGGATTACTTTAGCTGTAGAGACCAGGAATTGTGTACAAACATAGCAAAACTGTCGGCAAAACAGAAGACTTTAAGCAGCTACAGGACTACATTTGGAAGGATATCAGTGATTTTGTCAATGAACACAGTAAAGAGTAATACCCCGCGTATACATCTATGAGGAACACCTGTTGTTGTTTCTAATCAACTCAAGAATTCACACCCTTCAATACATTAGAACCTTCCCGACATACTAGAATTAGATGAATTGAGATTAATTAGAATTGTAGATTAAAGTTTGCCTGCTCACCTATACCTTCCTCCTCCATTCAATTAATTCTCTAGACGATGCTTGAAAGAATAAAGGTAAACGGTTTTTAAGTTGTGTGGTTTTCAAGAAAAAATAAAATGGAATAAATTTAACGATATGACGAAGAATTCAGAATGAGGCTTTTAAAAGTTTTTTTGGAGCAAGTGGATGCCACGAACAATTTCTCGCCGAGATGTCCGATTTCCCACAACTTTTTGCAGCATTTAGGCTGTATGTCGGCAATAAACAAATAAATAGGGTGGCGCAACAGAGCGAGGGGTGCTGTGAGCTAGCGCATTTTTCACAATTATTGCCTTTGTTAGGGAATGGAGGGGAAATACAATTTTCAGTCGATTCCGAACGGCAAAGCGCTTTTCATGGCAATGAATTAACTTTTCGAAGACTTTCCAATTCCTCGCGAAAAGCAATATCCGTGAAAAACATATTTGCTTCTGTTGGGATACTTCCCGGTTAATATTAAGACATGCTACCATCACACCGCCGCGCCGATACCACAAGCGACTTCACTAAGCCCCACAATAAATGGTCCAGCGCAGCGGTGTTAAATCCCCGATGTTTGAGGTTACTTACAGGTTGAAAACTTGAAATTAGGTAAAAATCGGTGACAACAGCGATTTCGTTTCGAGGCAAATTTTTGTACGAACGCAGTGCCCCTAGATCGTTCGTCTTCAATTCTTTACTATGAAATAGCAAACTGAGCATAAATCAAGTGGAAATTGTCAAAAGGACAGACTTCGAAAATAGCATGGCACGATTGAAGACCACACGTCTAAAGAAGCACCTTTTATTTTCCATGGAAAATTTCTCATCAGGAAAGATAGCCGGATTGTGCAGAGAAGACGCGGAACGATTTCCACTTCTTCTTTGACCATGAACGCTCCGCAGAAGTGGTTTCATTTTGTTTGATTCAGCCTTGCAGAGTGTCTAATTAAGGGGCCATTTTCGGTAAAAAAAAAAAAAATAATAAATAGGGTGGCGCAACAGAGAGAGGAGCCCTTGGGCCTAGCGCATTTCTCACAACCATTGCCTTTGTGTGTGAATGGAGGGGCCTACAATTTTCTGCCGGTTCCGAACGGCTAATCGAGAAAGCGATTTTCATGGCAATGAATACTAACGGAGGACTTGCCAATTCCTCGCGAAAGGCGATACCCGTGGAAAAAACATTTTTGCCTCTGTTGGGATTCGACCTCGAACCTCTGGATTAACAGGCGGACATGCTATCCATCACACCACGGGTACCGTATTCGGTTATAACATCAAAAACGGAGCTCGGGTGGACTCTGCATAGGGATAGAAAACATCTACTACGTGTTGGGTCCAATTTCGGCAACTTCTATTTAGTAGCCTCATGACATTTTGTTTTAGCATGAGTTTGTTAAGGTATGCCAATGTTCGTGCAGTTGAGTTCCAACGGCATGGAAGTTCCTTTTCTGGCGAGTTCATCGGTTTTGTAGCTACCCGAAATGTATTTTTACAATGACAACCAGAAGAAGTGAATGGTAAAGTGTTCTCTGATATCTTCATAAGAAATAAGCAACAGTCGCGGGTGGTTACAGAGTTCGTACAAACATTGCCGAGTTATTGGCAGTTTTTCTAACCGAGAAGATATGGATATTTGAAATTGATACTACGTTTTCTCACAAACATTTTTTTTTTTTAAATAAAAAAAGAGGAGGCTTACGCTAATCTGGAGCATTCAGACCTAATTGCCGATCCATTGTACTACCAGGGTAGCAGCCTTCCCTTTTTTTGTGGTGCAGTAGATTGAAATAAGGTGTATTTAATTTCGCATATAATCTCAAGGATGACGTACAGATGAAACTGGGAGGTTGAAAGAAAAGAAGATGCCCAGAGCGGGATTCGAACCCACGCTTCCGGTCTACCCACTGAACACTCTACCACTGCACCACAGCCGCCCAAAAAGACATGAATTAACATTAGAATTCCTACTTAAAAAGAGTTGCAAAAGTTCGGAAATCAGGACGCAGTACAAGAGATTAATATTTAGTTCTTCTGAGTACCTGCCGCCAGCAACGTTTTCTTCGGTTTTCGAGCTATCAGCATTAAAGTGAATTATCTAATCAGTCATAGGCCATATTCTCAAGATAATCCGATCTATTATCATAATTCACACACGTGATCAGCCATAAACACTTTATATGGAGTCAGCAAGATCCCTGAATCTGGATTGTATCATGTGTGAGACCAAATAATATTGATGTGGTTGCATTTGAATGAAGAAGGAGTATCCATTTCAGATTTTTCTGCGTCATCATTTAGGACCGGTGCATTGCATATTTTATTGCCCATTTGACGAAATCAACAGGACCTATTCCTTCAAAGTAACAATGCCAGACAACTTGTTTTCAATACTTAAATGTTGTAAAATTTACATGCGTGCAACGATGACTTTAAAGTTTATCAAAGCTATGGTCTTGGAATGGCTGAAAATGATACTACCGGAGTCCTACATAAGACATATTGCGCATTCAAGTTGAACGAAAAAATCAATGCTCTGAGCCTGCAAAATGAAGAACTGACAAGGAAGGTACAACACTTCGAACAGAGGTGTGAGATGCTGGAAGATGAGCTAGAAATGCAAAGTCGCATTCTGCGAGGAAAAAACATCATCTTCATTCTTCCAAGTAAGTAAGTCGATGCTAGAGAAAAAGTGCAAGACATAGGACACATTTTACTTGGTGACTCAAACCAAATCACTGAGATGACGAAAATTAGTCAAAATAACACTGTGGTTAAATTGAAAATCAACACCGGCTCCAACGATAATGCTACAAAAATGCTAAGAAACTCAGCAAAACTTAAAGGAACAGGTGTATTTATTCAACGAGACCTATCAAAACAAATGCAGTTGAAACGTCGTGTTCTTCTTGCCTATAGAAAAGTCATCAAAACAAAAAGACCGAGTGAATCCATTCAAATCAAAAACAGTACGCTTACGGTTGCAGATAAAGTATTTTATTTAAGCAAATATAATATTTTAAAATATAAAAATGAAGATGGTGAAAAACAACTTCACGAAATGTATGGCGATCTAGATTTTGAACCTGTCAAGATGCTGACACTGTCAAGGAAACGTCAAAATGAATGGTATAAACCAATCAATGGAAATATACCAGTGATACCTTTGTGCCAAAATAGTACGAACTCTAGTACGATAGTACAAAATTGAAATTGTGATGCCGTCAGCTCATTACCTTTATGTAATTGTAATATTTTATCGTATAATGTGTCAGGTCTCAATAATAAACTCTTATTTATCGATTTTTTTAATTATATAAAAAGCTTTGATCTGTTTTTTCTGTATGAAACTCATGTAACACTAGAAAATTTTAACAAATTTACCAAATACTTTAACGGTTTCAAATTAATATGGAAAGCTGCAGTGAAAACATATGCCAAAGGTCGTGCTAGTGGTGGAACTCTCTATGGAATCAAGACAACGCTTTTAAAATACTACAACTTTGACGAAAACGAAGGAATCACTGTTGTTAAACTAATCCGGAAGCCTAATTTTATCATCATTCCCTGTTATATCAACTGCAATAAATGGAACGAAGACTTCGATCGTCTTAACAGTATGATGATGAATGTTGCAAAGAAAAATATTTTATTGATTGGTGACTTTAATGCTAGAATAGCTAATCTACAAGTAGCAGTAGGATGCAATACAAACAATATGGATTTAAACATCAACCATAGAGTATCAATGGATGAAGTATGCAATCAAAATGGAAAAAAATTTATGGAATTCATGCAGATGTACGACTTTGAAATCTTAAATGGATGTACTAATGGTGATTATGAAGGCAGGTTTACTTTCCTTGGAGGCCAAGGAAAATCGGTCATAGACTTTTGTATGGTGAATAATAACTGGAAAGATGTAGTGAAGAAGTTTGAAGTAAAATATTTTCTGATCACATGCCAATAATTGTGGAACTGAGTAGCGAATATGCAGCGACGGAAAAAAACCTTAAACTGCTTCCGCGGTTAAAGTGGAACCAGAATAATGTCAATTTTTTCCAGCAAAAATTGAACGAAAATTTAGCCACAATCGACACATTGGCTGAGTCAGTTGAAATATCTGCAGAAAAACTCGTCCAAGCGTTGAAATGCTCCTCAAACAACATTACTCAAAATAAAGCTTCAAAGTACAAAGCAAAATGGTTTGACAAGGAATGTATGCTGGCCCGAAAAGTGTCGTTCGACTTGCTAAATACACTAAGAAACTCGTATTCTCAAACCCTTAAGAAATGGTACAACGAAGCGAATGCAGCGTACAAAAAATTGTGTAACAACAAGAAAATTAATTTTGAAAATAATCAAGCCTATACACTTGGCCAAACTAAAAACTCGAAAGAATTTTGGAAGGTAGCGAGAGAGATTAATTGTGAAAACTTTACAATTGGAATAGGAGTTTCAGCTGATGACCTGTCTAATTATTTTGGTTCTCTACTTTATGGTCAAACTAGTGTAAAATTTTTGTATGCTGAGCCATGGTTATCCGACGAAATTTTGGATTCTGAAATCTCTCTTGAAGAGCTAAAATCGGCTGTTCTCAAAGGAAAAAATGGAAAAGCCCCTGGAGAAGACGGAGTCCCGTACGAATTTTACAAGAATGCTACTGAAACGTTTTATTCACAACTTCATTCGTTGTTCAATAAAATATTCTCGACGGAAGAAATACCATCTTCATTCAAAAGGTCAGTAATTTTTCCGATACACAAAAAAGGTGACCTGAACAACGTAGAAAATTATCGTGGCATCTCTTTTATGAATGTTCTTGCAAAATTATTCTGTGGTCGGTTTTCGGAAGAATTACTCGTCGGTTGACCATATCTTCACACTAACATCAATTGTGAAAGCCTTTCAAGCAAGGAATAAGAAAGTATACGCTTTCTTCGTTGATTTTAGAGCGGCCTTCGACCTTATAAATCGAAATGCTCTGTTTTACAAGCTTTCAAAACTAGGAGTTTCCACGAAGTTCATTAGGCTAATAAAAGAACTATACACGGACTCAAAAGCGGCGGTGTGGGATGGATCCAGTTACTCGCAATGGTTCGAAACTGATAACGGGGTAAAACAAGGTTGTCTTCTCAGTGCCATACTGTTTTCACTATTTATTAACGACGTGGTTGCATGCCTTCCTGGTGGAATTCGAATGGTCGATTCAAACATAAATGTATTAATGTATGCTGATGATCTAGTGATTCTATCTGAGTCACCCGAAAACCTTCAACTTATGATCAACCGCCTGTCGGATTACTGCCATGAATGGAGTCTTGTAATCAACACAAGCAAATCGAAAGTAATGATATTCAGCCCGTCAACCAGAAGCCAAATATCTTACAACTGGTTCTATAATAGTACTAAACTGGAGACCGTTAACGAATACAAATATTTAGGTGTAAAACTGAACCGGTCCCTAGATTTTAACCTACATCTCCAAGAAAAATCAAATTCATCACAAAGCCTTCTCAATATGTCATGGAGGAAAATCTTTTTTAATGATCGAATAAGTCTCTCAGCAAAGTATAAAATTTTTGATGCTGTTGTTAAGTCCACCTTATGTTATGCTGGACAAGTTTGGGGAATTGATGAATACGAGTCCATCGAAAAATTTCAAAGGAACTTTCTGAAAAAATTGTTTAACTTACCATTGAATACACCCAATTACGCAATTTATCTTGAAACAGGACTACCAAAGCTTTTCACATATACATACTCTTAAACTGCATGCCGACTACATTACCAAAGTTGTTTCGCACGCAGATACTCGTCTGACTAAAAAAATGATGTTTTATGAACTAAGAAATCACGATTGGTGGCTATCCAAGTGGAAATGCTTAGGAATCGCTTGTGGAGAAATCGTTTCGATAGACACGAATAACTTAAATTGTATCAAAGAACAGTTTTATAGAGTCATTGAAAAGTATGAAAATTCTGTTCGTCATGAGTTTTCATCTATTGCTCGAGAATCTGAGAGTAGGATCATATACTCGCAACTAAACACTACTTTGTTAAACATGAATTATTTCAACGATATGTACAGCTACAGAGAAATATCTCTTATTTTCAAAACAAGATGTGAACTCCTTCATCTAAATGGAAGTCCATACAACGGAAGTTTCAACCAATTCTGCACACTGTGCAACCTGAAAGCAAAAGAAGATTGTTTCCATTTTTTAAGTATCTGTCCGATATTCTCTTCTCAGCGCCTTGCACATTTCGGAAAGAAAACCTTAACTATGCAAGAAACAATTATAATCTTGAACGAGTTCAACTGGAAAAACCTTTACAAATTTGTATATCAACTCTACAAGTATAGAACTCTACTGATAACAGAATATGATTAGCTCTGCAAATTTTTTTAACTAATAAATAAAAAAAGCTTAATAATAACAATTAAAAAATAAAAAAAACTATATATATATATATTTAAATGTTTATTGAATAAAATTGCTAACCGAGCTGACGGCAATGCCATAGCTTTAAATTCATTCATTATATTATAAACCAACTATGGAAAAAGCAAAATAAAATGAATTACTTACTATTACTTACTATTGCGCATATAGCGATTGTCACATCGGAACCTTTCAAAATTGTACTTTTGAAATTGATAGACCCACACAATTCTCCCAACACCAATTCGTCCTTGAACTCAAAAATAATAAAATGGAAAACCTTGGATTTGTTTTCAATCAAACATTCCCAAATTCCGTGTGCAGCTCAAGGGCTCTAAATACTTCCCGAATTGTTTGCCAATACCAACCAAAAAGATAAAATCTTTATTCTTACAACATTCTCTCTCTCTTCTATAATGAAAAAAGCATGAAACATTTAGGAAAGATTCAAATCATTCCAAAAATCCAGAGGTGTAATGAATGTGAGTGCTTCAAACTCAATTTAAAAATTGAAAACCGAACAGAAAAAACAAACTAAGCTGAGATGCTCCACTGAGCAATCATTCTGTGCCAACTACATCGACTTAAAGAAGAAAACGATTTCCCAAACTTTTTCTCAATGGAAGACATCCTAATTGAAATTTCCCGTTAGATCTATAAAGCGTTTTCGCTTTAATGTCATCTCCTCTCTTCATCATTTCTAAATTACTTCAAGTACTCAAACATTGACTAAGCTGAAACTCCTTTTCCTTTTTAAACATCGTTAATAGTCTCTTATGAGTTCGAAATTGAAATCGCCCATTACGCAAATGAATCTCCTTAGCGCTTGTGTTCAAAACTAAAGCGCCTTTTAGTTGTTTGAAGTTTAAGGAAAGAGAAGAAAAAAATAATAATAAATGCACAAAGAACAATAAAGTTTCACAAGATATCCTCTTTTCTTTCTCAAAATCCGCAAGTTAAAGACTTATAATTTTTTGAAAAACTTCTAAACACCACTTTGTTTCAAAGGGAACATTCACTTCCACCATCTGTATCCGCACCGCCATCAGAAAGCATACAATTTATACAAAGAAGAGCCGAAAGTATCCCCTTAATCGTCCAAAAAGTTACCTGCTACTTTGTGTGGTTGTAGGTAAGAGTAGCGCGTTACAAACCACTTTGTAAACATCGTTCCACCTGAGACTTGAGACCTTATGTCAGAGTAAAGATCTCTTGAAGAGCTTCGTTTATTTCCCTTTTACCGAAAGGCTGTGCTGAGATTTTGCCGCCACCACCCTCCCACCCAAAGAACGAACGGATTTCTTTCCATCTACACTAATTCGCAAAGGGAAAACTTTTAATTGTGCACCGAGTTGGAGTTCTGTGATTTTCCTTTTTTTTCAAGCTGAACAAGAGTTTTTCGCTTTCATTTGCATGCCGGAGGGTGCTGGAACTGGAAGAATGTCCTCCCGTACCACTGTGCTGGCCGATTTTACATTTTACAACTCCTTAGAGTTCAATTTCATAAGCTTTTGTCGTAATGAAGGAATTACTCAGTTCTCCTTGGTGGCACACTCGAGCTAACCAAAAACGCGAAACAACGCTGGCAAGATGTTAACCTTTGTTGAAACGGGTGTCCTTCGGCGTGTACCATTTTTCTCTGCTGCCCACTCCTCTCCTCTCCTTCGGTAGATTTATTTTGTTTCTGGTATTCCTTTTTATAAACCAACAACAATAGAAAACGTAAAGTTAGCGTGATTCTCACGTTTTGTTCGTATTTTGTTTATGTTCTCTGGTGGGCTAAGGTGGGCTAAGGTGGGATACCTTACAATCTTTATGGATGAGGTTAATTCGGTGTTAATGCTGATTTGGGATACGGGATCGGGATATAGAATGCTCATTTTGCAATCGTCCTTTTTTCAGGTAGGGTTGTGTTTCAGTATGCGGGCCGAATGAATGTGCCACTAAATTGTTGTTATTTTTTAGGCGCACTCATGTATACCAAACGAGGAGGTAGGCAGGGACACCTTCCTATTTTTTGTCGAGGGTGATGAATGCGAGCAAACCTAACCCTCAATTAAGGAGAGGAGCTTTCATTAAACTTTTTTAGTTTAGTTGGCATGTAATTTTGTAATTTACCCCGTTGAAAAGGGTGATGATGATTATTGTTTTAATTAAAATTGCTTCTCTCCTTTCGTCGGCTCTCGAGAACATTCGGGTTATTCCTCTTGTTGTCAAATATTGTAGAACAATGAACGTTCGTTTCTGTCTATTTTCTTTCTTTAGTTTTTGACGATGAAAATTTAATCAGTGGAAGAAAATTGAGTTAGCAACCAGTTAGATGGGATGGATGAAAATAGAGAGCTAAGGTTTAGTTCCATGGACCTTCATCATCAATCGTGTGCTTTTGTGTTGAGCCTTTTTGTTTTGGCAGCAGAGGCAGTGGCAGCGGCAGGGTTTTTTTCGAATCAAAGTTTGTGTGGCATTAAACTTTCTCAGGGTTAAATTGTTTTCAACTCGTGAAAGTGGTTTCGAAAGGAAATTCAATGTACGAAAATAAAAGCCTCAACTGAAACGAACCTAATGGTGTTGTATTTTTGAGTTAAAATGGGATTTGTCATAGGCTTAATGGAAACTCATGCAAGCACTTTAAATGGAATACGAGTAATAACCGAGATACTTTCGGGGATAATTGTGTGGAAACTGTCAACATGTTGTGGACAGCAAATTTTTATAAATGGTTTTGCTTTTCGAACCACTCTTGACTGACTATGAGAAATATGGATACTTTATTTTTACGATTTAAAATGCTAATACATATACTATGGCCATTTTGCTTGAGGGTTGTGTCCAGAAGCCAACTGAAACACATTAGTAACTTTTTGTTTTCGGAAATTTAAAATGAGGTCTGATGACCGATATTTGTGTGGCAAAAAAAGGTATTCACATTGAGATGGGCGAAGTTGTACGAAAAACGCTGTGTGATTTGGAGTTTACGTTGTTTGTGCGTCTAAGTGGCAGCTGAGATAAAACTTACTTAAAGAAAAAGTATGATTTACCGATAAAATTAAACACGCGCATCGCCAAAATGAGGTATATAGGGATGACACAAGACAAAAAGTCAAACATGAATAGTCTGATACTAAAAAGAGATTAACGTGAAAAGGAAAAAAGTTGAAGGATTTTGTTCATTCCAGGTAAATCAAAAGCAAACTAATAGACCTTTTGTTCACTGACACCATTGAGCAGATGAAAACTATTGTCTAAGAACTAATATAAAAAAATAGGGTGGCGTAACAGAGCGAGGAGCCTCAGAGCCTACAGCATTTCTCACAACCATACCTTGTAAAGGAATGGAGGGGACTTGTAATTTCTTGCCGGTTTCGAACGTCTGATCGAAAAAGCACGTTTCATGGTAATGAATTTACTAATGGAACGCTTACCAATTCTTCGCGAAAGGCGATACCCGTGGAAAAATATGTTTGCCTCTGTAAGGATAAGAACCACGAACCTCTGGGTTAACAGGCAGAAATGCTAACAAACGCGCCACAGTTTTAAAAGTAATTCTAAATTCTATTATGAATCAAATTTGATTCTGTTTCAAGGCAAAACAATTTTCAGAGAATTGGTGAAACAAATGAAAATGTACTTCAAATTTTAGGTAAATAATGATTGGCATACAACAGGGAACTGTGATAGGTCCACTTTTATCTCCTCGAAATATTTTTGTCCTTGTTGTAAGCTTAAATGAGGCCATTCGCCACTCGTAGCGTAGGTGAAATTAAAACAGCTACTATCTTTTACGAGTATAACTCTACTCACAAAAAATAGTTGGTCGAAAATTAAAAATTATAAAAAAAAAAATATGTGGCTTCAATTAACTATGTCGTCTCAGGGCAAAGCAAAATCTAATAGATGATGCCTACCGTACAAACCAATGATTAGATTGATGATCAGACTAGGCCCACTTTCAAGTGCTGAACTGCTTCTATTCGACAGAAACAAGGAATTGAATAATAAGTTAAATAATTGAAGCTTTGTAATGAATCATGAAACTACTTAGTCAATCATAGACAACCAAATAAATTTCTATTGAAATCTATCGAGCTGAGCTAGCCCAGGGTCAACTAAATTATGGTCTACTTGAGGTTGAAAGCAGAAACGGGGAATATCTGAAAATGTATATTAATGGTATTTTAACCCGAAATTCAGTACCCATTCTTCTTGTCAAAGAAGCATTTTTTTTTTAAGTGAAAATCGAACTTATATTTGTATTTAATTTCCCCTACTACTTCCCTTTTGCTGATAAATGACAGCAAAAGAGTGACACGAAAAGCTTAAGCGTACAACTATTCGGTATTGCAAATCGGCAGACTGTGGACGCACCTCAAGGCCTTATCAATAACTAACATTAATGTCAACAAATATAGAAAGATATAGAAAGCTACCCACCTGTCGGAGTTTAGAGGTTTGACTTCATTAAAAAGTACATCAGAGAAGTTGAAAATGGCAAGCTGCTTAACGTATTTTTTAACATCGAGTGATACTTTAGGAAAGATTATCTTTACACTATTATAAAGAGGAAAGTTTTTTTGTGATTGTCTATTTGTGTGTTTGCATTGAATAGGCTCCAAGACTACTGAGCCAATTTGAATGAAATTTGGATCAGAGATGGTTTAGTGCTTGAGAAATGATAAAGGCTATATTTCCTCGGAAATAGAATAGGGAGCCGGAACATAACCAGCAGCCTAGATAATATTGGATTAACTTAAAAATTTATCCCTGAGACTATATTTTATCCCCTTATTCCCACGAAAACGGGAAGGGAACTTAAGAACTACTTTACTAAATTAACTCAATTTGATCACCCTAAGCCCCGAGCTTCCACGGGTCAGCTATAGTTTATTAATAAAGCAAATGGGAAACTTAAGAGAAACGATGTAATTTTTTGCAGGGAATTGTGGAAATATCCTTTAGCTGGACAACTAGATTTCCAAAACTCACAAGCTATATTGAAAAGTGTCACGGTTTTTGTGACAGGAAAATAAAAAAAAACACTTACCAAGGATTTGAAACACTTTGTTTTTGATCGAAAAACCTTTGCAAAAGCAGAACAAGGTAAAGGTCACTATAACCATCAATTCTACACCACTGTTTTACTCTACTCTGGCTAAACAGTGAGATCGTATATCAAAATTGTATTTCTTCTCCACTCCACTTGCTAGCTTATGACTTATATTTTATTTACTTCATAAGTTACTTCCTAGCTTATGACTTGTGACTTATTTTATTCATAAGTCACTTGTAAGCTTACGACTTATGGTTTATTTAATTTACAAGTCACTTACTAGCTTATGAATTATATTTTTTTCAATTCATAGGTCACGGAATAGCTTATGAATTAAAGGCAAGAGTTAACCTAAAGGGATTTTAGACTTTGCAACCCTGCTCCACATAAGCGATTATAACGATCAACGATCAATAATCAACAATCAACTACTTAGCCAGCCACTTTGGTCAGTAAAATCAGAACTTGTGAGGGCTACAGGTCGATCACATGGGTCAGTTTGGCATATATTTTTAAATAAGATAAAAAAGACATACTATTCAGGAGCAGCTTTTTCTCATGACTGATAGCAAACATTTCTGGCAGGCTTGAAAGATCTGTTTTTTTTTTGTGTTGTTTTGAGAAAATCTGAACAAATTTTTTCAAATCATGGACAAATAACCATTACAAGGCATTACAGACCAAGAAAGAGTATAGACAAATTGTTATTTTTGGAAAATCGAACCCGTCAAGAAGGCGTCCGTTGTTGCATCTTCAACAACTGATTTTAGTTGCCTTATCTTGAACAAAAAATAAAACACGAAAGGCCATACATTGTGGGTCAAACGGATCTATACTTAGGTTACGCACCTCGAGCTATAACTTAACAGGCTGACATGCTTACATGCTTACCGTGGGCAGCAGAAAAACGAAATAAGCAAAGCGATCAGCTGTACAAGCATTGGTGAACAAGTTTGCAGTCAAAATCGCATGAACTAGGTTAAGAATCGCTCTTTCAACATATATAATGAAACACTATACGCAGTCTGGGACGGACAAAGTCTCTCAGATTGGTTCTCCGCGTCCGTAGGGTTGAAGCAAGGATGTAATCTCAGCCCATCCGCTTTTAGCCTCTATATCGAAGACCTGATCATAGACTTGCCTTGTGGCATAATGATTGATGGATTTCTGATTAAGGTACCTACTAATGTACGCAGATGATCTTGTTCTTTTGGCGGAATCAGCGCAATCCCTCCAAAACAAATTACGCAATTATTGTTTAAAATGGAATCTCAGCGTTAATTTAAACAATTCTAAAACAATGGTCTTTGGAAAAGGAACAGGACGTTTGGCAGCAAATGAAAAATGGTACTATGGAGGAGAATTGATCGAAACCGTTAGGGAATACCAATACCTAGGTTTTACTGTGTCAATCAATCTAAACATAGAAAAGCATCTAGTCAAAAAGCTGTCTTCCTCGAAAAATGCAATTGGTTCTGTGTGGCAAATTTTTTACGGAAATAGAGACTTATCATTTAGTGCAAAGTACAAAGTTTCGCTGCAACTTCCGAAACAATTATACTTTATGCGGCAGAGTCATGGGGTTGGCGTCAGTCTGAAACCACGGAAAAACTGTTGAGGTTCTTCTTAAAACGTCAATTTCGGCTTCCAGACACTACACCCAATTATATGCTGATGATAGAAACTGGATTATCACCACTGTACCTCACATCTTTAAAGCTCCACTTTAACTACATTGTCAAACTTATGAACAGCAGCACTGAAAAAATAGCAAGAAAGATTTCAGTTTCAATAATAAGGTCCCAACGCTCATGGTTTGAAGAATGGAGAAAATTGGTGGACATGTGTGAACTCAATTTCCACCTTACTTTGGATAATTTGCCAGAGTGGAAACCATTCCTTGACAACTTAGTTGAAAAGCTAAATTCCAAAGTAAGAGAAGACTATTTGGAACAGGCTAGAAGTTCATTTCATAGGGGAATCTATTCGAAGCTGCAGTACGACCTAGGCGAAAAAAACTATTTCAAGGACCGCTTTAGCACAGAAATGATATCGAACCTTTTACGAGCAAGAGGAGAGCTGTTACCGTTCAATTTCATACCGCATCGTAACGATCTAGTACTGAAGTGCTCTTTGTGTAACACCAACGAAAGAGAATATATATTCCATTTCATCGCAAGGTGTCCAATTTTAGTAGAGATACGGTGACAAACATGGCAAGAAAACTATTTGCAACAAACCAAGTTTTCAGCAATTTTGAATGGTAAGGACTGGCTGCAGAGAGTATCACATTTCATTAAAACAGCTCTAACTTATAGAAAAAGAATAATAAGAGAAGACTTCTAAATTCAAAATTATATCAAAACTCAATTAACTTACAACACACTTTTTTGTTTTTTGTTTTTTTTTTGTTTTTATAAAGCTATCGTCATGCCTTTAAGGATTTAGTTCCAAATTTAACTTACGATATTTTAATGTATCCATATAAGGTTTTTGTAAATTTTTCTATTGTGAAATAAAAATCTTAATCTAATCTAATCTAAATCTAAATATTCTTAATTTTTAGTCTCCCGTAACTATTTTTCGTTTCTTAGAATGATCGATGAAACAAATTCTTCTTTTAAAGAACACTTTTAGAAAGGATAGCAAAATTAAAGAAACGACCCACAGTCCCACATGCAACATAAATCAATGAAACACGCTCCACTTTACAGGCTTGACTTCGTTAAATGATCTTGAAAATGGATGAAGTTTATTAGACGTTAAAGTTACTTGCATTTGTGTCCTTATATACCAGAGACTCAATTAAAAGCCTTAATTCAAAAAAAAATTTTACAAAAAATAATTCGGAACGCAAAGATTTAATTAGCTGCTGAAGTACCTTCGTCTTTCCTTTTGTTTTAACATAAACGTGATAACGAAACACCTCATACCCAAAATCGTAACAAAAATATGACTTTCACCAGTGATAATCAGTCAACTTGAAAAAAATTTACGATTTGCGACTGTCACTTTCATCATGTATACCTTTTATCACCTTAGTCAATTACCCCAAGCAACCCTCATAAGTCCTCATGTACCAACTTAGCATTGAGATGATATCATCACAGCTTTTTATAGCAGTATGTTGGATGTACGCTCAAATTGTATTCCTCAGGTAGAGTAGGTCCTGGGCAACTTGGCAAACGTTCTAAAAATTTTACATAACAACTTAAAATGTTTTTGGTAGACACAAAAAAAGAGAATGTCACTTATTTTCCTGCTGTTGTCTATGACGCCCAGTACCCGTGGGAGTAGTCGAGAAGTAGTCGTGTAGACAAACCAAAGTAAAGTGAAAGAGAAACCAGTGAAAATGGAATGGCAACTTTTTAAAGGTGTATTCAGTTAGATTGTACTTTTCAGGATTTGTATTTTCGAGTATTTGTAATTTGGAGAACAAGCTGATGTAAGCTGGGAATTATTTAATAAATAGAAGGTCAGTCAATTAATATGAACTGTGGTCCAAAAATGAGAGTAAGATTTAAATGTCTCTGGAGGTGCAACTACTTCCTTTCGAAATTCCTAAATTCCAATTGCATCTAAGCAAAAAACATCCCGAGCACAGTCTGCGCTTTATATGATTGACACCTGGTGTGTCAGAAACGGTCTCTCCGTCAATCCTCTTAAAACCGAGGTTGTCCTCTTCACGAGACGTAGAAAATGGTTGGTCTGACCCAACTTACGCTTAAAGGCGTCAACATTCCCTTTTCAAATGAAGTCAAACATCTTGGAGTAATCCTCGATAACAAACTTCTTTGGTCTAAACATGTCGAGTCTAGAACCACTAAAGCACTGTCAGTTTCCTGGCATTGTAAAGGAGCCTATGGGGTCTTTCACCGAAAAGGGTCTTTTGGATCTATACGGCTATGATAAGACCAATCATCTCCAATGCGAGTAATCCTCGATAACAAACTTCTTTGGTCTAAACATGTCGAGTCTAGAACCACTAAAGCACTGTCAGTTTCCTGGCATTGTAAAGGAGCCTATGGGGTCTTTCACCGAAAAGGGTCTTTTGGATCTATACGGCTATGATAAGACCAATCATCTCCAATGCGTCAGCTGTTTGGTGGAAGAAGCTCTCTCGTAAATACGTTATTGCCTCGTTTGCAAAACTTCAAAGAACAGTTTGTCTTGGTGTTACGAGGGCCTTCCCCAACACACCAGGAGCTGCTCTCGACGCACTGTTGAATCTTCCTCCCCTTGATACCTCAAGACCATTTCTCGTTTAAAGAGATGTGGTTTCTCGCACAATTCGCACTGGAGCTTTGAGGAGCTCGCAAGCAGCATATCTTCTAAAGGATATGCCGTCTGACACGATGATCCCAAGGCTCAAACTGCGTCAAAATTACTGATTCAACTTTCCTTCGGTTCAAGACTGGTTCGCTCCAGAATCTGAGCCTGGAAAGAATTGTTATCGTATCTTCACAGATGGCTCCAAAACCGACGATGGTTCTGGTGCTGGTGCCTTTGTTGAGAACGACGACACACGACTGCACTCATTTTTGGGATCATACGCATCCGTTTTCCAAGCGGAGGCTTATGCTTTCCTAATGGCCTTGAGCTACGTAACGAACAATGGATGGACGGGGAGAAGTATCTGTGGTTAAGGCCCTTCTAAACCCTTTAACCACTTCGAAAGTGATCCAAGAATGCAAGAGCTCCCTGAATTCGTTCGGAAGATTAAATTTCTTGAGTCTCATTTGGGTTCCGGGTCATCACGGCATAACTGGAAATGAGATCGTCGATGAACTTGCTAGGCAGGGATCTCAGGCAGTTTTCTCAGGACCTGAACCGTCGCTAGGTCTGCCAGCGTCCTCAATCAACGATTGGATCTGTGAAGAGCACAACCATAAATGGCATGCCTCCATTGGATGCAGACAAACCAAGCGTATGCTCCCCAACGTTAGCAAGAAGACTGCAACATTTTTGCTAGCTCGTAGCAGAAAAGACTGTAGAAAGCTTATTGGCGTTGCAAGCGGGCACTTTTATTTTGTTGTTAGGCTTAAGTTATACCACGCTCTGTGAATCTTGTGGAGAAGATGAGGACACCGCAGAGCACTTCCTCTGTGAATGCCCTGCTTTTTCTCGCATGAGGTTACAGATACTCGGCGCAGACATGGTGAGAGCTGGTAACTTAGGCTCCTTATCATGACAGCGTCTTTTGGCTCCGAACATCTGGAAAGCTATAACAAATAGAAGGTTGCTATCTGGTAGTACAATGGACCGGTATTTAGGCCTGAGTGCTCCAGCTGGTATTTTAAAAACCTCCAACAGAAAAAAAAGCAAAGAACTCCCAAAATTCTTCAGATGTATGAATACAGAATTAATTTTGAATACAGAGTGTCTCAGTTAAGTCCTAAAACATTTTAACAAGAGATAAAAAAAAATGGGCACGATTGGGTCGCACTTGAAATAGCCAAAGTAACTTTCAAGCAACGTTCCGTTAAAGTGATACATACACCCCAAGAAGCAATTCTTGAAGCTTTTATTTTGAACATCAAAAAGGCCTTGATGTCATACTAACCACACTATACTAACCAAGAGCACCCTCGACTTTGAATTCAGTTGCATCAATGTCACAATACATAGTTTTGAAAACACCTCTAGTCCCTTCGTTCTCAACACCTCCCATCATCCAACCGAGAACCTAATTAATTCAATCCTCACACCTCCATTATTCAAAGTTCCCATTTACTATACGAATGGGTTGGTTCATCATACAAAGAGTATTCTCGATACGGTATTCCTTTATATATATGGAAAACTGAATAGCTCAACGATTGCATTTCTGATGATGGCAATCTGTCACAGAAGCTCCCCATCACGTACCTACACCTCAATGGCAACGCAACTAAAAACATATTATGCGAGCTATGTGCGTCGGAGTTGAACAACAATGCATAAGCGAAATCAATCTGCATATTCTAGTGTACCAGCTGCTGAAATATAATTCGCATCAAAAGCTCACATCTCATATATCCAACGTGCATCCTTCAGATCAGACGATGGTTTTCAAAAATATGAAATGGGAAAAAAACGAACAGAAAAAACCGAAATACGATTCCACTCGTCAGAGTTTCAAAATACTAACAGCCCCTGTTACCTTGGCATGCGCCTGTCTCTGCCTGTACCTCTCTGCCTGCTGCCTGTTGAAATATATTTAAATAATTCCCAATCGTAATTTATTCGTCCTCATGTATTTTACATCGAACCCTATTACCCTCTCCATTCGCATAGGTACGAGCCAATATCTGTTTCGGTATTTCCAATCTGTATTCAAATTTGCTGCTAACGCCACGCATCCAGCTGGGTATAGTAGGGCTTACAGGAAATCGTCTCCCTGCAGGAGTTATCATCGAAGAAGAAGTAACCAAAAACACCAAATCATGCCAATGCCAGGAGGGAATTGTGGGATGGGAAATACACAACGGAGAGTGAAGTGTATTATACTCCACCGCTGGGATGCACCACCAACATTGGCATTTCTGAGTTCACTGGAGTGTATATTTGTCTGCATTGAAGACAACAACTATCTATCAGCTGAGTCTTCAATATGCCGAACCCCTGGAGTGTCCTGGAAGCCATTGATGATGTCTAGAATTCAAGACGACACATGATAGTGGGGCTGGTATTGGGCTGGGCGTCTTGAGTCCACCAAGAACCAAAGAACAGCAAACGTGCCTCGCAGCCGCAATGAGGATGATTTTCTTGGTGCAACTTGGTGTTGTTGTGATTACTGTTGTGTCGAAGCCTTAGCCCATGGAAGGCGATTTATTATATCCCGAAAAAACGAAAAACATACACACACTGTAATAAATGAGCTTCAAAGGAGAGAAGGGTACTCTTTTAGCAAAAGCAAAAAAGTTTTCCTTTCTAGGATCTATAATAGCTGCAGCAGCAGAGGACGAAGACGACCGACGACGAGTCAAGTGAAGAAAACAAGAGGATAAAGGACGCAAATCCTTTTTCTTATCCCTCGTTCAGTGGCTTTGGATTAATTTTTCATGTGGTATTTGTGCAAACGGCATTCTTAGTCAGAAAACCAACAACTTTGCGGACAAGAATCTAATAAATTATTTTTTTCTCCCGAAATTGTTGTTCCTTTTTTTCTATTTTTATGTGTGGGAACTGGAGATTTGCCACTAATTTGTCATCTCGTCTGTCATACTCTAACTCGTCATAAGTAGCTCTTGCTGTTGTTGTTGTTGTTGCTGTTGCTTTATGACGGTGTGAGATCTTTTTGTTGCCAGAAGCTCGAACACGTAAAAGTTCTTTTAGTTAATGAGGAGCAATTTTAGGGTAGTATAGAAAAGAGACGGACGACGGACCGACCGGTGGTCGGTCAAATGGGATTATTCATTCGTCAGGTGGCACATTTGACAATAAAAATGAACGTTATGGAAGGCTAATGAGTTGAGGCCAACTGAGGTAATAAATTCAACCTACCCACTTAGTGTATGCTGTATGAGTATTTATTAGACGTTCGTTGTGGAGTGAATGGCGTTTTGATTGAAAGGTATGAATCTCTGGAGATGGATTGGGTGTTTTATGATTTATTAGCCGTGGAATGCAATAACTCGGTTTTTGTTGGATAGATAGGCTCGGAGAACAAGCCCATTTATTTCAATCTACGAGGCAATTTTTCTCTTCTCCGCAATTACATTGGACATACTCGTATATCCTTAAAGTGCTGTCCACTCTTGTTTATTTGTTTCTGGTGTGAGGCTTAAGGGACCTATAAGTGTGATTTATTATTTATTTCATCACAGCTTTTCCACCGAGATTAGAGACAGATAGAGCTTCCTTTGTTCGTTTGTTTTATTTAAGCTTGCGATTTTTAATATTTGGACTTGAATTGATGTGAATGTCCTGCAATTTAACTTTAGGTTTGTTAATCAAAAAAACTTTAAGATGCCTGCTAAAATCTTTTTCTGTGTGTCTATTTATCAAGGCAAGAGAAAGATAATGAGTAGATAAAAGAGGACAAACTTCTTGTCTTGTTAGCTCTGCCTGCCACTTTTTTTTTGGAATAAGAAACATGTTTACACACTCAGAATCATTTACTTTGGAAACACGTCCTTAAATCCCTCGTGAAGGATGGACTTCTTGATGGACGTTTTACAAATGCGTTTGTAGCTCCAAAGGTCAATTGGGTCAATGAACAAATATAAGAAAAGCTGTTTTCACTTAATCAAAAAAGTTTGAGACGATAAATGTTTGCTTATTTCGACCACTAAGTCACATTCAACAATTACAATAAACGAAATCTCATTTAAGAAGTTGATTTTTTTATAAATACTCTTATTGGTTACGATTTCCTCTCTATATCGGGAAGAATTGGTATGTCCTCCCGAGAATGGGAATGTGAAAAGAGAAATTTGTGTTTGTTATTAAAAGGCTTCAAAACTACTAAGCTAATTTGAACGGAATTTGGAACAAAAATGGTCTAGAACCTGAGAAATGATATAGGCTATATTTTGTTCTATATTTTCTGGAAAACGGGAAGGGGAACATAACCGGGAACCTGAAAATTACTGGCCGATTTCAAAAAAATTACATGACTAAATTTCATCCCTACTGTAAGGCAAATTTTGTAAATTCTTTACAGAATTCGTTTCTTGTCGTTATTCTTGCGAAAAGTGAAAATGTGGCTTTCTGATTCGAATCATACTCAAATTGAGGTTTTGTTCGCTTCAAGTTTTTCCAATGACGTCATTCGATTGAATTTCTATACATATTTTTTTCCACATACATTCTAAAAGTATGGCCATCAAATGTGCCAACCGTGAGCAATAATTTCGTTTTTCAAAAAAAGGTGCCCGTGGAGCAATAATTAGCATGTCTGCCTTTTACGTGAGAGGTTCGCGGTTCGAGCCCCAAAATTACAAAAAAAAAAAAAAAAAAAAATTGGCAAGTTATCACAGAGTAATTACACACTGCCATGAAAAATACTTTCCAACTTAGTCGTTCGGAATCGGCGTTAGGGTCTGGGTACCTCAAAAGCTTTGTTGCGCTAACGTTTTAAAAAAAATTAAAACGATGGACTTCTCAATCTTTTATCATACACAGGGGAATAACATTTATCACTTGAGAGTCTACCTATAGGAAACCTACAAATGTAGTTCAGTGTGCTTCTATGCACAATGAACTACATTTGTAGAGTTTAAATATTTGAAACAACGCACACTTTATTCAGTCTCATATGTAGCATGAATTGGTATGAACGCGGACGTATTTGAATACCACGCCAATTACATCATTGGGGTGTAACATTCCTAAGCACGAAAAAGAGCATCACAAATACTGTATTGTAACTTCAATGAAAAACAAAGCTTATCGCAAGAAAATTAGACTCAAGTTCAAAGTTCAAGCCTCACCTCCATTCAAATATTTAACCAAACATAATTTTAAGGGGGGAAGCTGGTTTAGAGCGCGAAAAATGGGCATAATTTTGTGACTCAACAAAAAATTCAATCGAAAATCTGTGAAAGAGATTTTCTAATTTAGGTTTTAATATACAAAAATATAAACTTTTTCGTGTCAATTAAATTCAAAATGGCGGCTGTCCAGCATTTTTTCGGAAGCACCTCATTTTTTAGACGGGTCTATGGCCGAAGATGTCACCTCCTTAATTTTGGTCCTGGAACAAGATCCCGAAAATGTTTAGTTTCTATATAACAACAGCAAGAGACGTACGTAGGATTTTTTCGATATTTTGTTTTTTTTTTCGCGAAATGGTGCAAGTTTGAACAAAACATTAAAATTTTCACTATAAAAAAACGACAAAATTGTTGATTAAAAAAAACTATGCAATATAAAAAAAAGGCATATTTTAAAAATTTTTGTGGTGTAACGGATAGTGTTCGTTTATTGAAAGATTTACACATAATAAAGTAACATTTGCACAAATATTCACCTAAAATTGCAAAATGTTCCAAATTGAGCAAATGAAAATTCAACTATGGAGCCGCCTCAAAAAATAGTTGGTTTGCGGTGTGCTCTATAACTCGCAACAGAATCATCTGAAGCAAAAAAATCAAAATGCATTGTTTAAAGGAGATGTTTTTCGAGGTAATGACGGGACGGTTTTTTTGCTTCGATTTTTTGTAGCACTTTGGAGCCAAAAACCCGTAAAAAAATCGGCGTATTTTTTGTTGTTAAAAAATTAATAATTATTAAAAAAAACCAAAACGCTCTCGATTATACCTAGTGAATTGTGCAAATAAGTACTGTAAACTATTTTACAGCGATTGGTCCAGTAGATTTTGAGTTATTGTGCTTATTCGGACTTTAAATATGAAAATTATCAGAAAAACGGTTTGAAAAACGCAGAAAAGTTTGGTCGATAAGGTCAACTGATGTACCTACTAATGTGTATACTAATATACACCATTCCTCGAATATAAATAAAAAGACCGGAACAGGCTCGCTTGTGGCCGCACAGCTGTCGCCCAGGTATAAAACTCGGCATGGAGCAATATACGCACAAATACTCATAACTTCGTCAATTTTACTCCGATCTATCGATGCATTCATTTAAAAATTTTAATATTTATTCCAAAATAAATACCTAAATATGGAAATAAGATAACATTACATTATATTACATAAAGCCTAAGCCGCAAATAAATCAACGATCTAGGTGTGAAATTTACGCAGCACGGGTGAAAAAGTCTATCCGCTGAGGATGTAAGGAAGAAACACTATGGTTACAAAAACGAGAGCTGGGCCCTATCTCATAAACATCGACAAGTGACGATTCTACGAATTTGTCGCACTTATCTGACCAATTTCCATTTCATAACGTATTGACAAGTCACATACGACAATTTTGTAGTGACAATTTTTTACACTGTCAGATTGTGATAAATTTGTCATGACATTTTTGTCACTGTCTTATTTTGACAAATTTTTGGAAATGTACACAAGAGACTGAATCGAGCTACAATATTATTTATCTGTAATACCGACTTAGATGTTGAGGAAGTGATTAGTACACATTAAAATACTATAAGAAACTATATATGGCATTAATTGAATGGTCACCATTCCTATCAACAAATTTGTATTTGTATTTATTTTTCAGTGCTTAACATAATACAACAAGATTAAAAATCTTTTATATGTATAAAGTTTGAGTAAACAGTTTAAATTCGTTAACAAATAGCTTAACAATTGATCATTTACAAAGATTAATAATAAGTTGAGATACAAAATGAAGTAAATAAGTTAATCTTAAAGATGTAAAGTTTAAAATTTAATTAGTATGATGGTAGGTTGAATAAAACAAAGATATCTTTTCCTTAAATAAAGTTGGCGAGCTTATTCTCTGCAGTTCGATCGGCAATGCATTCCACAATCGAACAGCATATACAAAAAATGATCTCTCTGCAATTGTATGTGTGAAGCGATGTATGATCATTCTCAAACCTCTTTGTGACTGAGCAAACTGAAGTAGTTCCTCTAAATACCCCGGGCATCTCTTATATATAATGTTGTGAAGCAAAACAGTACTCTTACATTTTAAATAATTTTCCAGGCTAAGACCTAATAATGTAGTTTGGATGTTAGAAACACTAACAAATCTTGGTATATTAAAAATAAAGCGCAAGCAATCGTTGAATGCTACGTTCAGTTTGCGTTTACAATTAAAGTCTAAAACTGGATACACAGAAGAATTGAAAGTGAAAAACGGTAGAATTAAACTTTTGACGAGATGTTTTTTTAAATTTGAATCCAAGACATCAGATGAGGATCTCAAACACCTTAGAGCAAAATAGATTTTTCGAATCGCTTCTGAAATCGCATCGCAGCATGTTAATCGAGTGTTTAATTGGAAACCTAAATACTTCACTTTATTTACATACTCTATATTTTGCCCATTAAGTACAATATTTGGAATATCTAAGTTATTGCACTGATTTCGAGAACATAGCATGCTTACAGTTTTTGAAGGGTTAAGGTGAAGTTTATTTGCAACTGCCCACTCCTGAATATTGTGTAAGTCTTCATTTACCTGATTAACACACCTTTGCAACTTAAATTGCCCACAACAATTATAGATTATGACATCATCTGCATACATATGCACGGAAGAATGCTGAACAATACCAGGCAAGTCATTGACAAACAACGTGAATAACAGTGGGCCAAGAACAGAACCCTGTGGAACTCCACTGTTGATGATAAAGGGATTTGATAACCCAGTATCAGTTTTTATTATCTGAGTTCGATTTTTTAAGTAACTTTGCAGAAACTTAATGGCAGTCCTAGAGAATTTGAATTTAGTAATCAGATTAAGGTTTAATAAAGAGTGATCTATATTATCAAATGCCTTAGAAAAATCCAATAATACCATTAAACCCGATTGCCCACGATCAAGAGCATTGCGTAGATCAGTTGTAACTTTCAAAACAGCGGACTCGCAACTGTGCTTACTTCGAAAGCCAGACTGCCACTTTGTTAACATGTCATTGCTTTGAACAAAAGACATAATTTGGTTGGCTAACAGTTTTTCGAGACTAATGCTGATTCATTTTCAGTCGGTGCATCAATTCCTTTTAACGAGCCATCGACAATGCCAGCAACACAAGAGATTATTTTTTTATAATTCACGAGCACATCAACACAGTGCGAGCATTTAGGAAAATGGGAGAGGATTTGAAAGGAGACACCGGTGCACGTTGCTTTAGAATCTTTGTGAATCGTAATGCAGGGGAAATACAGAGCCAGGTAAAGCATTCCACATTCGGGTGGTGCGACTGAAATACGAATCTCTATACTTGACTGTACGTCCGAAGTTGGGCTCAAGGTAAAACAAAATATCTAAAATGCTGAGCTATAGATATTATATTTTCAGTAGGTAATTTATTAATTTGTATAACTTTTTCTGTTCAAAAAAAAATTTTCACTACAAATTTGTCGGGGAATTCGTGAAAATTTTTAAAAAATCAATGACAATTCATTGTCATGACAATTTTTTACTATCCGAAATAACGACAATTGTCGCAGATTTCCCGACAATTCCACAAAATTGTAAATTTTTCTATGGGACAGGATATAGACAATTACCAAAATGTCATTTGCAAATTGTCACCCGTTACCTGTCGCTATTGTCAATGTTTATGAAATAGAGCCCATGTGGTCCTTTATACCTAAGTTTGATAGAATCAGAAGTACCAAGATTCGTGAAGCATACTGTTTCCAATTGGTCCAGGAAATAAGAATGCCTCTCAATATTTTGCCCGCCTAAAATAGCCTTTACACAAGTTTGTTTGCGGTACGATTAAGAAATGAAAAGATTGAAGCGTAATTGGTCAGTCTACAGTGGCTGTAGTAATTCACGTCAAAAATGCGATCTTGCAGAAAATAGAGCGCAACCGGCTCAGCTCGTATTGTCACATTCAAAAGACAAATTCAGAGAACTCCGTCAAAAACAATGTCACACGAAGATTCGACCCCGACCAAAAAAGAAAAAAGCCCAAGCCAAAACGCTCTTGCCGTCAACTATACCAGCAAAAAGGAAGAAAAGGACTGCAACTCCTGCAAACAAAATCCAACAAAATCTCATATCCAATCGCTTAGTTATTTCAAAATCTTTCATAACCTCCACATCAATCGCAGTCTGTGTGCCATTCGCAAATCTAATTTTAACAATTATAAAACTTAAATTACATTTCTCATCACTCAACCCAAACGACCGGATAAACGTCTGTCACTTTGGAAACCCTCTGCAAGAAGAAAACAATCCAAAGCGTTATCTTTTCCTCGCCAATTCCACTCGCTCTCTCTCTCTCTCTCTGTCTCGCTTTGTCTATCATGCTCTTTCTGTGCCTCTAGGGTTTTCAAAAGAAAATCACATCTTCCTGCGAAAAGCAAACACTTTTCGGACACTCAAGGGTATGTTCATTTTCCATCCACTTAATACAACAATTGTTTTTGCCTCGCTGCCTTTAAATTTGTTCATTTTAGAACATTTAAAACAAGAGTTTTTTTACACAGCCCCGGTTATACCTTACGCCTCCTAGAACAAAAAAGGAGGAAAAGTTTGTTTTTGCCAGCAACGACGACGGACGACGAGGACGACAACGACGACCGTTGAAAACATCCAAGAAACGAGGAAAACAACTCTTCTCGGAAAGAATGAAAAAGTCATTTCGTTTTATCTTGACGCAATAAACTGCGTAAAATTGCTAAAGTAGAAGTTCCTTACGTCCAAAAACAACGATGAAAAAAAACAATAAAAATCCCTCCTGGACAACGATAATAGACAAGAGATTCCAGCGCGTATCCTTCTCACAAGGACGAAAAAGAAAATCTATTATACAAAGATTAATTGAAATTTGAAAACTTTTCCAGTTCGAATTGAAGTACCTACTTCTTTACCTGAAATTCCACGAGTTCAGGTAAATGCTCGCTGCTCGCTATACTCCCGCCTGATCATTGCTCCAGGCTCTTGAAGAACTGCACTTTACTTTTTAGCGCACTTTTTGTTCAAGTATCTCCTGCTCTATAATATAATCCTTTTGAGGCATTAATTTAAACTAAATGCAATTCAATAGCCAATTTGTGCAAGATATGCCCTCAATTTGGGCAAACCATGTGCATACGGTTCCTCCCCTGTGGGAATGGTAAAGTCTCCGATGGGTGACTGTGTGTTATAATGTGCGAATACATTTGTAATGGAAGATTAATGGAGTTGGCTACCGAATTACGGTTAACACCTCGAGGCTGTGCAACCACACAATGGCGAGCGCAAAATTGATTTGCATTGTAAAGCACAGCAATCCCCTTCAGGCACAAGGGACGAAGGCTTTCATTTATTGAAGATGGCAAAATGGCCCCAAATTGGGTTTATAAGCAAAGTACTAATAATAATCATATGAATTAGCCCGATAGTTAAGACTGTAATGTCAGTTGAAAGAGGAGGGGATGGTCTTGGGGGTGTTTGTGTATGTTTATAAATTTATGCAATCATATGCATCAGTTACTTGTGTGTGTGTTCGTTGAAATGAATGACATTCAGTGTGAATTGTGGCTCTATGTCAGTTGAATTGAATAGGCTAGTTGCAGTTGCAGAATGACGTGTGGCTTTGGCCTTTATAAAGGTGAATGGTTTTGAGGTATGAACCATGTGAGGTTTCAGGAGCGCATTGTGTATTGACATTAAAGCCATTTATTAAACACAACACACATCCGCCGTGTGAATATCATATCGACAGTAATTGTTAATGCAAACTCAACACACAATTGCAATTATGTGCCATGGATATGCACAGTTAAGATGTCCAATTATTGGCACTTAATAGCTTTTAGGCGAGATGAATAAAGAAATCATTCATACACAGAGAATACAGTTGCATTAACAAATGTCAGGAGATATTAACTTTTCATTGACAGATTGAAGGGCTTGTTGAGGCGGGGCCTTTTACGTTGGGTCTTAGTCCCTGGAAGGCTGGAAGGCTTAAAGTCAGAAGAGCAGTTTAGTTGAAGGACATATAAATATATATGTTTGTATAGGAATTCGATAAGAACCAGGAGGCTTGACATTGTTTCTCACGTCAATGTAGCGAAATTCAAGGACGGATCACTAGTGTGATGCATAAAAGTTGGAGACTTGTTATCCTTTCGAGTTCGCAATACTCGTGTTACTGTAAATGAATATGAAGAACAAAAAAAAAAATCTTAAAACATGTTCTTGATACACTAACGCAAATATGAAAAATATTTTTTACGCCTTTCGCGGGAAAGAGGTGCCATGAAAA
The DNA here is from genome assembly GCA_914767635.1 of Melanostoma mellinum. NCBI lineage: Eukaryota > Metazoa > Arthropoda > Insecta > Diptera > Syrphidae > Melanostoma > Melanostoma mellinum. The sequence continues at coordinate 20,415,184 of OU612060.1, read as the reverse complement.
TTGCATTCTAACTTAGCCGTTCGAAATCGGCATCAATTTGAAGGTCCCTTATTTGTGCTAAGCCCTTAGGTTTTCATAGAATTGTTGCGCCACTCTACTTATTTTATGTATTTTCAAAGCACTCAAACCTACTTGCAATCAAAAACATTCTTCCGAAAAACTAAGCTAGAGATTCAGGGTAGAAATTAACTGACCAAATTTCAAACACAGGTATAATAATTGCAAATGTAAACCAGATGCATTACGTCCATAAAACAGGTAATCGCCATTTGAATCTGATGATTAAGCTACATCCACCATTTCGGTTAAAAAGCTGCTACCTGCTAATGACCTGAATTTAATGATAATTTGGAAATAGATCCTGGCAATAAAAGCGCACTGTTTTTAAGTAAGGTCAAGTAAGAAAATTTCTTTAAAACACAGGCAAATGCAATACGATCAAGTTAATCTCTTTTTGGCATACCTAAGTCATTTGCTGTGTCATATAAAAGATGATGTAGCAAAACAATTAGCATCATTCGCATTCAGTTGTTCTAAGAGTTAGCACCTATAATTGTAACAAAAAAATAATAATTTAAAAATATGGCACCACATACCAACACACACCAACTGAGTTACCCAGTAAGTCGTAAGCAACGTCTGTTGGAGTACTTGGAACTACCAGCAGAAGATCGTCAGATTGAAGCAGAGCAAACCAATAAGGATGAAGACATCAAATTCGGAGCTACCAGCAAGCGAAAGCGCTCCATCAGCGAGGACATCAATGTGAATCACTTTGAAGACAACGAAAGTAGCAGTTCAACATCAAAAAGAAGGAAGGAAGGAGGAACACCTGACGAAATCCAACAGCACTGGGACCATAACTATGCTATACCGTTCCATCGACAGCATGATCCAGTTGAAATCCAACACAATGATGTGCCATTAGTCGAAGATCCAGTGAAAGTTCAAATGGAACCCAACGCCATTGACTTATCCATCCCAGTCATGAGAGAATCACCTGATAACTCCCCTGTTAGACCATCGATTTCTCCCAGCTTGATGCCAGCAGTCAACAACTCTAGTGTCGATCCAGCCGACCAGTTTCCAAACAGTCCTACAAGCAACCCCGAGATTGTGATAATCGGACCAGGCGGAACAATTCTATCAAAAGACGTCTACCGCAAAATTAACTGGTCTCTTTCACCCGCCATCCTAACACGAAAACTGTTGATGGAAATATTTGGACGTGAAATTTTATCAACACATTCACTTAGTGGCAGACCATCCCCTGCTTTTCTTAAATTGGACAAGCCATTGAAGGAACCCCTGGATCCGTTGAAAGTGAGTGACATAATACTCTTAGTGACGTCCCTGAAAAACGTCTCTGCCAATGAAGTCCGAATGGCAATTACTGGTAAATGTGCTGATGAGCAAAAAATGGCTAGAAACCGTACTAAAAAAGAAGAGAATAACTCTTTGAAACTTTGTGAGACGAATTTGAAATAAAATTATATTTTGTATTGAATTCTTTTGATTTTTCATTTGGTCGCTTAGATGTTCTATGCGAACTTATATTTTCACTTAGGTCCGGTCTTTCCACTCCACACTCTGAAGAGAACTCTTATACCACGATGCGGTTTATAAGTAGGTACTGTTAAACTTGTCTAATTGACCAGCCATGTAAGGGGCCAGTTATAGCGATCAGGAAAACGAATGCGATAGCAAATCACTCTACAAAGAGATTTAGTGTCCAGTAAACGTGTTATAGACCAATTATTTTCTGTTAAAATTTTAATTTACCATTTTCCTGATTCAATTTCCAAACATTTTCTTGACAAAAAAAGATTCTCTAGGTTGTCTCTGGTTTTTTTTTTTACTATAGATTGGTATAACATTTGTTATTCAACTCTGACAAAAACATAGTTGTTATTCCATTTCAAAATTTAGTAGATTTTTTATATTTTTTTTTTTAAAACAAGTTAATTTTTTTATAACACTGCTTCTCCCGCCTAAACGGGGGTAGATAGATAGATTTTTTGTTTAACTTGTTCCAAATTATACATTCCGGTTTTTTTCGCGTCTTACCCAAAACCCACTGTACATTCAAAATAAAAAAAACTTATTTGTTGCATCAAATGTCATTTAGTCCAGGTTAAGGCAACGAAATTGGTTGTCTAATCCTTGATCCTTGACTAAAATGACATTTGATGCAACAAAAGTTAGACACTACCTAGACAACGAAATGAAAGTTCGAAACATAACAGGTTTGTTCGTTGAAGCCCTGTGGTTACCCTAGGGTCGCCACAAAGCGTTTTTTGAGAAACCTAAATTTGCCCTGAATGTCAAATTGAGTGTTTTTTGAGCCATAGGTTTGCCATAGGTTTTCCCCAAACTCGCCCTTGCTTTTTGCTACGGCGATTTGAGGGCTGTCAAATGGCATGTATTTTTTTTTTAATGACAGGGATATGTGGTGATTTGTGTGTTGGCGTTTTTTGAGGACTGGAAAACCCAGGTTTTTTTTGACAACTCATAGGGTTGTCAAGAAAACCTGGGTCAACCCTGGGGAAAGTTCAACGAACAGACCTAATACATACTTACTTTAAATAGACTAAATTTTTGTTCGTTCGGTTCAAACACAACATCGCTGGTTAGAAAAATTAATTAGGTGTGTCAGCACATTTACGAAAAAACCATTTATTTACGTCCACACAATTGCTTGCTTCTTAAATGCCAAAATAGACTTTTGTATAAACCTACTAATAAATTTTTAGAGATTAAGTGATTTTTATTTAATATTTTGTAAAAAAAAAAAACAATAAATAATATACAATATCAGATATAGCGTCTGCCAGATTGACAAATAATAATATAAGTTTGGTTACATTTAACCGATTCAAAATTGCAAGTAGTAAAGCAAATATAAATTAAAATTGATCACATAATAAGTAATACAACAACAAAAACAACAAAAAGAAGGAAGATAGCACCTGAGAGTTTTAAAACATTTCATTTATTAGCCTTTCACGGTAAACCAGCGCCACCTTGCAGTAATCGAAGAGCTTTAGGACTTCCATTTCATTTAAGAATGATAGTATCTCATCTTCGTTTAAGACATTGCAGCCAAAATAAAATCTTTTTGTTTCTTTCAACACTGGACATCTTCCAAGAAAGTGGAACACGTCTTCTCTTTCTCTCTGATTACACAAATTACATAATACCGGAAGGTCATCTCTATGGGGCACAAAGTTGAGACTTAAAAGTTCTCCACGCAGTCTTACCATCATTGATATTTGATCCACACTGTACTCATCTCGAAAATAGTTTTTAGGGCCCAGGTTGTGACATAGTCTATTGTATTTCAATCTATGCACTGAACTAGTAGCTTCTTCTATATATCTTTCGCGATATTTTACGTCCACAGTCTCAATTAGTTTGTAGAAAGAGCTTTTCCATTCACTGATGTTTTCTAAGTTCAGATTTAGTTGAATACCACACCACTGCGCCAGATCCAACCACTCCGCATACCAGCTACTTCTTCGATCAATGGCTTGTAGCGCCGCCTTTCTTGGTATAATCTTTCGTAAGACATGTTCACAACTTTGATTATAAAGTCTATGTGCAGCTTAAGTGTGCGAATGAAGAGTGGGGAGAGTCCTGTTTCCAACACCACAATATAGTTGGGGGTATTCGAAGGAAGACGAAATATCCTTTTCACGTAAAACCTCAAAAGTGCTTCAAAAGTTTCATATTTTTTGTATCCCCATACTTGAGATCCGTAAAGCATGATCGACTCCGACACTGCTTCAAAACACGATACTTACTACTATGGGCAATGTATTTGTTAGTGAAACATTTCCTCCATGTAGCACCAATGGCATTCTTGGCCTTGACAAGTTTTTCTTTGAAATGCTTTTCTAAGCTAAGGTTTTTTGTAAAACAGAACCCAAGATAACTATAGTCCTTTACAACTTCAATACTTTCCTCGTTAAAGGACCACCTTTCATTTGAGCAGTTTATTCCACCACCATTTTTAAAAATCATTACTTTGAACTTGTTCAGGCTCACTTTTAAACTCCAAGCCTTACAGTAGCTATCTAGTTGGTTAATCATCAACTGTAGCGATTCAGGTGAATAAGCGAACAGGACTATATCATCAGCGTTGAAAAGCGCCTTTATCACAGTTTGTTCTTACTTATATTATTTTTATTATTTATGACATTAAACCTACTAATATTGTATGTGTTTATTAATAAAGTGTGGCAGTGTTGACGTAGCCAAAAACGGTATCAATTCATATAGCATTAAGCTTGGCTATAGACGAAGCTTCCACTTCTTACTTATATGTTTATTTCAAGAAAAAAAATGTACATATGTGTGCCTATTGTTTTTTTAAACGCAGCAGATAAAAAGTTTTTGAGACTTAAACGAAACATAAATATGCTAAGCAATTACGGTCAACTACGATAAGAGGTTTTTTGGCCAACTTCCACAAACATTAATTATTATTCCAGAAGCACATCAATTTTTGGAAATAAATGAAAAACTGAAGAAACATAAAAAACTATATCAAAACGATGACACGATGACATGGACAAAATTGACAATTTTGAAAAATTGCTTCAAACCAATGCATCTTCTTTCTGCGAATGAAATGCACTAGCACTATGCCATGACTTTTCCTATATTTGTCAGAATTTTTGTTTGATCGATGTGATCGCAAAAGTAGACCATACAATTTTGAAAGAAAATCTCTCTCGAGCAAATTAGTCTCGATCCAGAATATCTACAGGCAGTTAAATCACAAAATAACTTCGGATGCCAGTTACTTTCAAAGAAAATATTCAGCTAGCGCCTTTTTAGAGCTAGAGTTGAAATTTTACATCTTAACTACATACCATACCGAGATGATCTACCGCAAAATTGTAATCTATGTAACGGAAGAGAGAAAGAAGACATTTATCACTTCTTGGCTACTTTTCCAATGTTACAGGAAATTCGTCGTTAATATTTCCAACAGAGTTTTATGACATTATCACGACTTTATTAAGTTTTAAATGGGTCTCTGGGTTGGATTACTCAATTTAGGTTTTGCAAATGCGCTTATTTATGCCCCATAAGACTGCGAATCTTCTTTTTCAGTTGTTGCAGTTTCTTTAGTACACATTCCATTTTATGTTGCAAATCATTTAAAACTGCTGTTTTTTTGTTTTTCAAACCACGTAAAATTGACTGTTGCATATCATTTAAAATTGATAATTCTTTTCCATTTCAAATCACGTAAAATTGTAAACTTTTATCTATTAAGAGTATCAAACTATGTATTTCAATTACATAGTAAATTTATTGTTTTGTTTCAAATCGTTCGAAAATTGTTTCTCTTATTCATTTTTAAATTTAAAAAATAAAATGCATAATTGGTGCCAATATCAAAATTAAATATATTCAAGTAACTATAGTAGTAATTTAACAATTTTCCAATTTATATTCTATAAAAATCATATGAAATTTAATTTCAGGCAGACGGTAACTTTGCCATGTCCTTATTCTTATAAAAACCTTATTGTTAAACATAAAGATGAAATAAAGAATCTATCTAATCTCATATAAAAGCCATCTTGTTCAAAAAATCTAAGCTGAAACCTCAAAGTAACTGATATATTCCAAACACAGGTATAATCATTCCAAAAGCAAACCAATTACATGACGCCCTTCCAGGTATTCGCTAATCACCATCTGAATCTGATCATTACGATAAATCCACCATTTCGAATAAAAAGCTGCTACCTGCTAATGACCTGAACTTAATGATAATATAAAATAGATCCTGGCAATAAAAGCGCACGATTGTCAAGTAAGGTCAAGTAAGAAAACACAGGCAAGTGCAATACGATAAAGTCAATCCCTTTTTTGGCATACCTAAGTCATTAGCTGTCTCGTATAAAAGGATGCTGTAGCAAAACAATTAGCATCATTCGCATTCAGTTGTTCTAAGAGTTAATACCTATAATTGAAATATAAAAATAATAATTTAAAAATATGGCACCACATACCAACACACACCAACTCAGTTATCCAGTAAGTCGTAAGCAACGTCTGTTGGAGTATTTGGAAGTACCAGCAGAAGATCGTCAAATTGAAGCAGAGCAAACCAAGAAGGATGAAGAAATCAACATCGAAGTTCCCAGTTTCCCAACAAACAAGCGAAAGCGTTCGATCAGCGAGGATATCAATGTTGACGACAACGAAAGTAGCAGCTCAACATCAAAAAGAAGGAAGGAAGGAGGAACACCTGAGGTAATCCAACAGCACTGGGACCATAACTATGCAATACCGTTTCATCGACAGCATGATCCAGTTGAAGTCCAACACAACGATTTGCTAATAGTCGAAAATCCAGTGATCAGACCAGAAGATTCCTTTTCTCCTCAAAAAGGTAAAATGGAACCCAACCCCATTGACTTATCAATCCCAGTCATGAGAGAATCACCTGATTACTCCCCTGTTAGACCATCGATTTCTCCCAACTTGATGCCAAGAACTCCTCCAGCAGTCAACAACTCGAGTGTGGATCCAGCCCACCAGTTTCCAAACACTCCTACAAGCAACCCCGATATTGTGATAATCGGACCAGGCAGAACAATTCTATCAAAAGACGTCTACCGCAGAATTAATTGGTCCCTCTCACCCGCCATCATTACGAGAAAACTCTTGATGGAAATATTTGGACGTGAAATTTTATCGACTCATTCGCTCAGTGGCAGACCATCCCCTGCTTTTCTTAAAGCGGACAAGCCATTGAAGGAACCTCTGGATCCGCTTAAGGTAAGTGACATAATATTGTTAGTAACAGCCCTGAAAAATGTCTCTGCCAAGGAAGTCCGAATGGCAATTACTGGTAAATGTGCTGATGAGCAAAAGATGGCTAAAGCCCGTACAAAAAAAGTGAAGAAAGTGAATAACAATTGAGATTTTGTGACGAATTTGAAATAAAATTATATTTTGTATACTACTTTGAATTCTTTTGATTTTTCATTTCACCTGTGTTCTATGTAAACTAACATTGCCATATTTTTGGCTATCCGCTGATCAAAAGGTCTAGAAGTACATGACGTGTGTGAAAACACTTATTATATCGTATCAGCGATGACGGACGTCATTCTTTATTTTTCTTCAGTTTACTATTTTTTCGAGACTTGATCTTTTTTTAATAAAAATCTTTTCATAAAAGAAACCATTGTGATGATCTGTGTAAGCTTGGCAAACACGCTTCTGGTTGACATTAAAAGCATTTTGTCTACCAAGTTTAAAAAAAACTTTGAGAACAATAGCTTTACCAAGGCTTAAGAGTTCTTTTTCAAAAGTTAAAAATTAGGGGCCCATTCCATGACACTGTTACATGGTGGTTATTCATTTTCTTTTAACCCTTTCAACGTCATGGTAGTAGGTGATTGTGGTACTCTAAAAGGTGAAGTCGAGATTATTGGCATTGGATAAGACCTTTCAAACTCGAACTTGACTGTTGTAAGAAAGAAACAAGACACAACAACGGATAGAAAAACTATTGAGGAGTTCAGGTAAACTCTTCTGACGAACGTGAAAGCGATGACAATTTAGTACTTAAACGAGGCACAACGTTTTCATCAAAGGCTTCTGTTTTTTTTTGAGTTGAATAGAGTAAGCATAAAGCAGACCTCTAAATCGAACTGCTCACCTCTTCCGCCCACAAGCAACGACTTCTTCTACTTTTGTATATGCACCCAAACTCATCAACCGATTGACAATATTTTAGTCTCGCTTTCGAATCCTACAGCCCAATCAAAAACAAGGTTTTCAATGGACTCACGGAAGCTAAAGGTTTAAAAACTTACTTGAACTTATAACAACCATTAATCATACCCATGTCCGTAGCTAAACGGCATTAGCATATCTGACAGTTACGTGTGAGATCGAGGTCTAATCCCAGAAACTGCACTTTTGATTTTCCACGGGTATCGTCTTTTGCGAAGAAATGGCACAAATTTTGAGAAAAAAAAGCACTGATATAAAAAGGGCTTTCTTACTTAGCCAATCTGAATCGGCTTACAGTTATAAGTCCTAAAAAATGCATTAGACCTTCAGGGGTCCTCGAGTTTTGTTGCGTCACCTTATTTTTTTTTTTAAATTTTTTATAATAAGCACTCAGTTCGATTCAGGTGGAAGACTTAGATGCAATCATTTCGATGGATGATGTCAAAGGTGCAAAAACAATCGAGTGGAAAAGAAGATAAGGATCAGAAACAGAATCTGGCTAAATGATTTAGCCTCCAAATAAAAATAACCCGGGATGGCCCCTAAAACTACCGGGGAATTTTGTCCTTTTGAACAAACTTTTTTTTGTGTTTCTTAATCAGAATCCCACTTAGTTGGAGCCGAAATATCTTTTGACTTGCTTGAATTCTAAGGTTGATTATAGACAAAACATTCAACTGTAGACAATACTTTTGTGATGCTGAATATTGGGACTGCTTTAATCAATACATCATTTGCTTTAGACTTCTAAGCAGCTTTGGACTCAGATGATTGAAAAACTCATTTCTTCAAACTCGTTTATTTTGGATTTTTTCTTTTCAAAATGATTAACAGACGGAAAAGTACGAATAGAAAGAAGTACGAGTAACACAACAACAGGTTGGAGTTAGATAAGAATCTGTGTTGGTTTTTTTCTTTCTCAATTAAAGTAAAAATGGCTGGAGCAATCAGAACAAAGTCTGATTCATTGTACCGGGGCAAGAAACTTCAAACTTTCTATGTGCAGAAGTTGAGAATAAAGTGACTGTAATTTCACAAACAACCTCAAGATGAATCAGGAAGACTGAAAGCTAAGAAGTAACCTGGAGCTGTATTCAAACAACTGTCGCCTTGATATCGGTGTCGGTACCTGTAGGAAAGAGATTATTTCAAGAAATGTCGTTCTTATTCGACTTAAGTCAGCTCATGTCCTCTATCGTTTAGTTTGGCACCAGTCTAGCAAATGTAAAAAAAGTGTACATATTCAATAAGTTCAAAAGTCGTTATGAAAAAAACCGTGTTTATAACAGTCCACAGAAAATCAACGGTTATTAAAAGTTAATAGTTTTGGGAAAGACTATCATTTCTGACTTAACTCCTTTCTGAAGCTTGTGTAACTTTCAGTTTGTGATAGAAATTTTGAAAATCTATGCCGTAGTATTTGAGTTCAATTGCAGAGAAGTAGCTTTCAGATCTGGTGAGGACAGAATACCTTTTGAATTTTTCAAATTTGTACGTCTCCTTACTGCCGAATTTAACAGAATTTTCAAAACAGCAGACGTTCCCGAGAGTTTTCGATCAGCGATCATCTTTCCTATACATAAAAAAGGCAACCTTGATGACCCAACAAACTACAGGGGCATTTCTTTTTTAAATACTGTGACAAAGCTCTTTAGCACGGTATTGCATAATAGACTTTACGACTGGATTGAACACAAGGAAATTTTGAATGAATTCCAAGGTTCAGGAAAAATTATTCAACAGTCGATCAAATTTTTTCCTTAGTAAATATCGCCGAAATCTACAAAAAGAAAGGCAAAAAGCTGTATGCCTTTTTTGTCGACTTTCAGGCAGCGTTTGACTCCATTCCGCGGGAAGCTCTCTTTTACAAGCTCTATGAATATAGATTCCAACTAAAATCATTTCAGTAATTCAAGCTTTGTAAAAAAAACTCTTCATTTTGTATATAAATGACATTATCGAGTCAGTGAAAAGTGGTATAGTGCTGAGTGGAAAACCGATTCCATGTTTTATGTATGCGGACGATATAGTCTTCCTAGCCGAATCTATAGACGGGATGCAACTGATGATCAATAGGCCGCAACGCTATTGCAAAACCTGGAACCTATCGGTTAACCTTTCGAAATCCAAAATATGTAATGATATTCAGAAGTGGTGGTGGAAGATACTCTAGACCGGAAAGGTGGACATTCCAAGGGGAAGCAGTGGAAATAGTCAAGGAGTACAAGTATCTGGGAGTCTTGGTTACTCCAAACCAAAATCTAGATAAGCACCTCCGAGCAAAAGTAGCGGAAGCTAAGCGTGCAATGTGTACTGTTATTTGAATAATAACGTTTCGCATACAGCTAAATTCAAAGTTTTCCGAGCCACCGCAATCGCTCTTATTTTTTACGGAGCGCAAGTATGGGGATAACTTCCCTTTGACGCCGTGGAAAAATTGCTCCGTTTCTTCATTAAAAGCATATGCTGCACTTGGAAACAGTAATAGCACCTCTATTTTTGGACACTCTAAAACTGCACATCAACTATGTGACAAAAGTTATGTCAATGGGGGAAAATAGGATTCCAAAGCTAGTGTTTCGTCACATCACTAATTCAGGAGGAGCGTGCGTAAGAGAGTGGTACAATCTAGCGAACGATTTCTCAACGACTTTAACAATATCAGCCCAAGAAAACGTTTCAACTCTTAAGGAGAAGTTGGACGAATTGTTGATGAAAACCGGAAATAGGATGTACGATAAGTATGCTGAGGAAGCTGAACAATCAATATATAGAGTATACTACAGAAAGTAAACCACTTCTTAGATCAAAAGACTTACTTTATGGCCGATTACACCATAAGCAAAATAAGCATGATTTTTAAGATAAGAGGAGAACACATCGGCTTGAACTTCATCCCTCATCGCAGAGAGAGCGTGAAGATGTGTTCCATTTTTTTGGAATCTGTCTAATCCTGTTGGTGTGGAAATAGAGGAAACTATAAGCATGTTGAATGGAGGACGAGGATGGGACCTTTTATATCAATATGTCTGAACGCCCTATGATACAGGTTTTGTATTGTTCATGAATCCTTTTAAAGATGCAAAAGCACAAAAAGTAAACTGTTAAATTTATTTCTGAAAGTCCAACATTAACTTTTCATTAATTTTATTACTTTTATAATACAAATGTCAGTCTGGTAGACGGCCACTGGCCAAACCATTTAAAGACTTAAGATTTAAACATTTTAACAGAAAAATGTGAATTAAGGATATTTTTAAGGATATTTATGTGAATTATGTATATTAAAATTTGAAGTCAATAAAATAAAAATAAAAAAAAGTAACTCTCAGAGGAATTAATTGGAAAGTAATTAATTCCTGAAAGGCGATACGACTGGAAAAATAATTCAATGTCTGGGATTCGAACCTCGCACTCCCACGTAGCAGGTCAAACATGATTACCATCAGGCCACGGGAACCATTACGTTTGAATGCAATTTTGAATTTGAAAGAAATCGTTTGTGCACCATTTCGAAATGAAGCACATCTCTATAAAAGACACTGTTCAATATTCCAAGAAGGAGGAGCCATACGCACACATGTCTGCGTATGCCTACTGGGCTGTTGTATCTTCCAACAGGGATGAGAAGATCGTCTACCGATCTGCGATGTTATACTGGCAGAGCATAATAGTCTTTCAAATAAATAGGACATGCTGTCCGCATAGAATAAAATGTGTATTGTCTTTTCTTAGTGATTGCGCTTGGTGCATATATAATATATATATTCTTGCTTGAAAGTTAGATCTACAGTCCGCTATTATTAGACAGACACAAAAAGGAAAAAGCCTAAAAAACGCAGTTTTCCTGCAAATACTTTGTGCATATCAAAATCGCAAACACCCATTTTCGAGAAATTTGGCAAAAACCAAAACTTTATCATAAAAGGTAACACATATAAATAGAGCGGGGCTTAGCTCAAAAATAAAAACCCTCTTCTAATTAACTCAAATAAGCAGCTGTCTTGACAACTGGATGAAAATCCGTCCATCTTTTAAGGCGTAATTCGACGTTCAAGACGTTCCTTATCAGCGCAATGTTATATTAGAATTTTTCTCCCACGACACTAATACCTGCCAAATGGGAAGTAAAAATTTAATAAGAAGTGTAATGTAATAGTTAAGCTGCTCCTCAATCGACATTGCTAGCCCCTCTTCCAGTGCAGTGTCTTGAAAAGTTATCAATCCTTGAATTTAACAAAAATCCATTTTCTCCAAACAACAAACAAAATCTGCTGCCTTCACAAAACCGATGTGTGTGTGGGTGCTCACTTATGTTTCTTCATTATTATCACAACTACATGCCTCGAGAAAACTTCTTATCTGCGTCATGAGATTGGAAGTACCTATGTTTCTATGGAATTTCTATTGATTTATGCATTTCTAAATTGGTTTTGCTTACCCACAAGGCAAGTGAAATCAAAATATAACCGAGTTGAAGCCATGATTTGTTTAAAATACACACACACAATCTCCCATCCTGTGAAAGTTACTCATGATAAAGATCGTTTCTGAATATTCTACCATCTACAGGATGTAAGTGCATTGAAATCACGCTCTTTAATTGATTCAGGATGGAACACTGAATGACTGTATCCTGTGCTCTGGATGTAAATTCCAGTCTTTTTATTTGACTTTTATCGATGTTAATACACTTCCCGTTTATTTTCAGTAAATTTTATAAGGAATTCCCTCTGCCAGCCAACAGAGAACAGAGAACTTCGCCAAAGTACCCAATTAGTTGCTTCAAAACAAACACACATACCTCAACTTAGCAACGGTATCTAGCACTAGAGGAAGACGTCGCGTCGCGCCGATGGTTTCTTGTGAATCCTCATTAATATTCCATTGTAATAGATTCAAACAAATTGGCAAACTTTTGCTTGCACATGCAAATGAAATGCTAATGAGCTGAACTCTTATATGGTTCGGTGGAATGTTACGCGAAAAAGCGCGCTCGAAAATGAAAGGCAAAACTTTAAAAGTCACACTCGCTCAAGACTTCATTGTGAGAAGGCGATGACAAGGAAGTCATTCTTCCACCTTTCTGGTAAAAAACAGACAGTTTGAACTTGTGTGTCCTGATGGGAAGCAAGAGGGCAGACAGGCAAACAGTTAGGTGGTATACCTACTACACGTATGCATAAATCTAAATTCTGCCAACTTTGACACGAGCCTTTAGACAGATATGAGCACAAGTAAAGTCGCACACATCATCTTCATTGTTAGAAGTGCGGGTAACTCTAAGTTCGTATTACGTACAAAAAACAAACATCTTGAAAAGTACGCCATGTTCGGTTGGTTGGTTGGTTGGCTGTTCGGGTCGCGTCGCCGTCGCGTCGCTGGCAGGAAGAGAATGCAAAGGATGTGTCTTGCTTGGGGATTTATGTGCGAAGAATAAAAGTGATATTTCACTAATGGACCCTCGGCATGCATGCAACGCGACGGTTCCTGGTTCCTCCACTCATGTGAGCCCCCTTTCCATCGTAATCGCCGTCATAATGATGTCCTCCGCTGTCTTCCCTCTCCGCCGAGCAGGGTTTTGTTGCCTGCAGCCAGCATATGAATTGCATAACAACCACAGCTTTGTGGTTGATGGGAGCTGGGGACTTAGTAGGTAGGCGCAATAGAAGGGAAATGTGATTTTGGTTGGGCAAGACTAAGCTCCTAGGAAACCTCTACACCATAAATCTTCTATTCAAAAAGTTAGCTTCTTAAAGTAGAACAATTTTATGTACGTTATTGTGTGCACACAGGAATTATTATGTTTTATGGGGTAATTTTCAAACTGTGCACATGCAGTTGCATATATCCCCATGGATATGCCAGAGGTGGGGGTGTGTCTTGTGAACGTCAAGTTAACATACAAGGTTCACCTCATCTTTCTATTTTTTTTCATCTATGACATGAGCCCAAGTTTCTTTCGGGAGAAAGCAGTTTAAAGGTTGTTTTTTGAAGGCAGGAAAACAAGTTTTTTGCTTCTTGCACCAAGAGAGACTACGTCATGAAGGGTATAGGTATGATGTTTTGCCAGTTATTTGACATACGGAGTGATTGATGGAAGTTTCATAAACTCCTGTGGGAGAATTAACTTTTTGCTAGGTTTTTTTTATCCCCCATACCTTAGAAAATAACTGAAAAATAGTTTTGATTGGAAAACATGATCTGGGAATCATTAAGAACTTTAGAGAAGCTGCAATATTGATGATTATAATCTAATGAAAAACACGATGAAGCGATGTGGCTTTTATAAATAATTTTGAGGAGAAAGTTTAACACATCGATAGTTGGGAGTTAAAGTTGATCGAAAAGTCCTTCAAGACTAACTTATCCGTATGCTAAAAATGTTTGTGTGATAAAGTGCATGGTTCTTCAAACTTACAAACAGCTTAATTTTACATGTTATGTTTTAGTTCGAGTTTCAAGATGAGAACTTTTCATGGCATGGGCTTCGAAAGAAGGCTTTAAAAGCAGGCTCATTAATTTAACTCCCAAAAAAATTCATTCTTCAATAAGAGTTTTCATCCGGGCGACAAATCAACTACTCTACCAAAAACTAAGCAGAAAAGTTGCGAACTGGAACGACGCACGTAGTCGTAAGTATGTTCTGTTGAAGCTATGAGCTTGAAGAAATGATGAGGAGGTGAGTAGACGTCAGATTTATCTAAGAAATTAAACGGCGAGTGAAAGCTTAAGGCTTTCTGTTACCGGTTTGAATTTGAATAGGGAAAAAGATATTGCGGATGACACCATTGCGGAAGAGTTATTGTCCCTTTCGAGTTCCATGTGACCGAGTGAACTTGATGCAGAAAAGGTGTGAAGTATTTGCCCTGAAAATGGAAAAAGAATCATGTCCTTGCCGAGAGAGTACACACTGCCGTAAAAAACGCTTTTTAACTAAGTCGTTCGGATTCGACATAAAATTGAAGGCCTAAAAAATTCATTAGGCACCGAGGTTTCCATAGCTTTGTTGTTGTAGGCAAGAGCGCTTCGTATAGGAAAAGTTTGTGTTTGTAAACGGAGATTTAAATAAGCATTTTGAGTTTTATTAAAAAGGATCATGAAACCTGCGTAGATCCCTAAATCATGCAAAGTCATGCAGTGCCATTGTTCAAATACCAAATTCAACAAACCACACTTACACCAATTTTCCTATTTATAATAGAAATGTTTATTGATAATGGAAAAGGGTGAGAAAGTTTACCTGTATCCTATCAACTTTGAATTCTCCTGACTAATTATTTTATGGATGGAAGACAACTAAACAAATGGTTGTTGCTGGGAGAGCTAAGTGCACAAAGAAATTATTGAAACCTCGAGCAGTTCAGACTGGGTAGGCTGTAGGCATCACCGGGTCTATATTCGTTCCTTAACAAAAATAGCGCTGGAAAGTCTATGACATTTTTCTATGCTACACGAAACAAACAAAGAGACTGTGGAATTAAGCGGACGCTTCAGTTCATTCATCTCAACAACATCAAGGATGAAAACTTACAGGAACATATGTAGACATTCTGCAGGTGCTCACTTTTGGACTGCACGTGTGCGTTTAGATAATTCATCATATTGATACTATATTCCCCAAAGCCGTACAAACTTTAGCAGCTGAATTCTCAAAAACAAACAATGGAGAAGTAGCAGCGATTTTCGTTATCAACTTCAAATCAACTCTTACGTTTAAAACACGATAACCTTCTTTTGAGCAGAGGTCTTTATTTTGGAACTAATTCAACACTAGAAAGTGTGTTAGGTCACTAATGGTAGTTTAATCTGATATTCGTGCAGCCTTGAGAGATCGCTCTAAGTTGGGGATCTGGAGAAAGAGACGTACAGAGTAGCTAGGAGACTGACTGTCAAGTTAGACTTGGTTCTCAGTCTCAATTCCAAACAAGAGCCCTGCTATGGATTCACTTTTAGAAGAATGAAGCACGAACTGACATCGGAACTATAAAATATGATTTATAGCTGGAATACAGCTCTTGGTCATCGACATTCAAAAACGACAAATGACAAAGGCTAAATAAAAATTTTGGGTGATCCAACAGACCACGGGGAACCTCGGAGCCTAGAGCATTTCGAGACTTATCCAACAATTAATTGAGAAGCCACTTAAGATAGCAGTGAAATTACCCTTTTTGGGCTAATCGATTACCCGCGAAAAAAATTACCCGTGAAGAAATCATTGCACGTTTTTGGGATTGGAACTATGAATTCCCACGTAACAAGCAGACATGCTAACCACTACGACAAGGGTACATCAAAGAAAGAAATTCTGGAACTTAAAACACATTCCCTGGTGAATTACTCAAAGATTTCTTCACGGGTCACTGCTGCCTACCATCTCAAAAAAATTGGCATTATAGCCAAACCAAAGCCAGTCGTCTTGTACTTGAAAACGTAGAAACAGAAATACGAGGTGTGGAAAAATTCTATGAGAATACCCTGCAACTGCTTTTTGAACAATTCGGAAAAGGATTTGGCTTATGATATTTGAAACAGCTTTGTGTTTATTAAATCATGCACTGAACTGCTTGACATCCCTGGCGCATTTAGCCACACATAAAGTACTTCGATAACATCCTTAAACCATTTCTTACTTTGCGTGTCAGCCTTCCGGCGACACCAAAACAGATCTTCAGTTCGAATTTTAGGTTAAACTTCTCTTAGTTGGGTATCTATCTCCCTTCAAAGTTAAAAAAAAAATTTAAAAAAACCTTCATGAATCCAAGTGAGTGGACCACAAAACACAAACTATGTGGGATTGACTGCAAGGAACTTGCGTAGAAAAAAACCATGAAAAGGTCCTGCAGGGTAATAACAGATGAGAAAGTGGAAGTGGAACACAGAAGCTCTAAGAAAATAACAAGGTGTCTTTAAGTCTCTATTCTTGGAAGAACCAATGTCCAATCAACACCATTTTTTCTTTATTTGATTGATTCGATTGGTCACACTGACGGTCAAATGGTAGACGCGTGCACCCAAGGGGACCCTAGCTTCCATAGGTTTTTCTTAAAACCCACCACTGTCTATCAACTCCCACTCTCACCTCCACGTGGTGAAAATCGGGTGCCTGGTACCTCAACTGGAGACTGGGTAGGGTTGAGCCTAGTGGAAGGTTCTTGGTTGCAGCAAACGAGAGAGGGGGGATAGGTGTTCCCACTATGGCACTTCTTCTTTCATCCAGACGGCAGCGGAGGAATTCCCTAGATGGAATCAACTGTGGCGTCTACAGTTCCAGTCAGGTTGAACTACTTAGTGAACACCTTATAGGGCTACTACAACATATTTGGAGCTCACGCCTATAAGGAACGGTTTATCCAGCTCCCCATATTCGTAGTTATACAAGGATCTGACCAGGTTGGGGGTCGTGCTGACGGGGTGACTTCTTGGCCACGTAAAGCAATTTTAGTTGCGAAGCACCAACAAGCCTCGGATACGGACGGATTTACTGATGACGAACCAAGCAAACGAAATACGGATCTGTACGTGGAGTGTTAGGTCCCTTAATAAACCACGTGCAGCCGAACAATTAGCGGAAGTCCTAAACTGCTACAAAGCAGACATTACCGCTATCCAAGAAATACGATGGGATGGGCCAGGTAGACGCAAATTGAAAGACTGCGATTTCTACTACGGCGATTGCTACCGAGAATGAATGTTGATTAGTTGTTGGAACTAGACTCAGGCAAAGAGTCTTGAGTTTCAACTATGTGAACGACCGCATATCAACACTCCGCTTCAAGGCTAAATTCGTCAACATTAGCCTCATTTGCGCACACGCCCCCACAGAGGAAAAGGACGAAGACACCAAAGACGTTTTCTACGAACTCCAGGACCAAACATATGAGCAATGCCCTAGTTCTGATATTAAGATTGTTCTAGGAGATTTTAATGCCAAGCTAGGAAGAGAGGATATCTTTGGTGGAGTAATCGGAAGATACAGCCTGCACGACAACACCTCCGATAACGGATTCAGGCTGATCGATTTCGCTGCGGGGCGAGACGTTCTGGTAGCTAGTACGCGGTTCCAGCTCCTCAATATCCACAAAGGGACATGGAAATCTCCTGATCAATCAACCGTCAACCAGATTGACCACATTGCGAGGATGTCCGAACATTCCGAGAGGCCTACATTGTAAGTAAGTAAGTTCTTTCTTAGTGTTCGATCTCTCTTACTTCCCCAGTAGTTTCCAACTGTGTTAACCTTTGGCTTGAATGCACACTCGAGGGAACATTCTAAAGCATTGCGAGATTGGTTGAATTTACATTTTTGTTAAATGCCAGGATGCTTTCTTATGCGACGGAAATTCTTATTATCAACATTATACCAAAAAATGAGGCCGCACTGTGCGATTACCTATCAATTGCTCATCTTCTTGTCAACAAACACATCGTTGCATAAAAACGTGACAACATTAAAGTCTTTCTCTCACTTCGAAAATCTCAAGAAAAAATGTTCGTTTCGTTCGTTCTCTTAAAAGTCCCCACAAGTATCACGATCTCCGTATGAACCACAACTCTTCCATCCAAAACTTGAAGCCTCAATTTTCTGAACCTATCTCGATATTAAGAAATTTCATTTCCTAAAAGTTATAAGTTTTACACAAACACAAATCACCATTCAATGGGAAGAAACAGAAACCCTATATTTTAGCATTCGGCAAATATCACTGTTGTTATGCAATTTGTTTCGTTTTGTGTTATGTCCCAAAAGACATTCTTCCACTTCTTTTTTTCAACCATCTCCTGCTCCATCATCCTCAGAAAAAAAACTTCGAATAATAAAAAACTTTACCAGGAGACAAATATCTCAGGTTTATTTTTCAAACATATTCTCCGAGCCATTAATCATTTCAATCACGTAAGTGATCATCCTCGAGCAACAATACTCACGACGCAAGCGAATCTCAGTCTGATAAGATGAAGTTTCTTTTTTGGGAAACTTCCTTTTTCCAACTTTGACGTCTCATTTTGAATTCGAATAAATTTGTCAAAAAAATTTATTGTCCGCCCTTGAATAAAGATAACTGCCGCTGCCGTTCAAAATACGTCTTGGGATAAGAAATGAAAGATAAATCACTTGCAGCTTTGAATTATTTCAAATAAAACACACACACATGCGATTTGAAGTAATTTGCCATGTTATTTTATGGACCGTAAGAGGCGATGAATTAGCGCGTAATGTTGCCTGAAATTCGAATTAACGCCACCGCCACAAATGTGTGTGTCCATTGTAATTAGACATCTCAGGCGTAATCAACCCGCGAAGGATAGGTTAAGCCTGTTGTGCAGTAAAAATGATGTATGGCATGAAGTTTGGTCGTTAATGACTTAAGCCTAAACACATTTGTATACTCGTAATAATGAATTAACCGAGTGGGGATTAAATTCACATATAGTGCACTGACCTGAGCTCCTTTTATAGTTGATAGACCATAGACCACACCACTACCACCCTTATGATGATGCTATTAAATGCTCATGCCCATGCTCATGCATGCATGCATGGTCGATGGAGAGAATTTATTTATTCAGGACACGACTGAGGCACATTCCCTAAATAATTACTCAATTACTCAAATGGCACCTTAGCTTCCTTTTGTTAAGAGAGCCTCGAGGAGTCTCGACGATTACCGTTCGCAACCAACGCAGAGCCATGGCTGACTTCCGTGGAGATTGTAAAGTTAAACAAAAGTTTGAGCCTCTGTTCTGCGTCTCCGTAGAGATCCCAGTCCCAGATGTTGCTCCTCGATGAAGATAAATAAAAGTTTGTGTATAATTTTCTCACTCCATCATTGTTCCGGTTTAGCCTTATACCCTTGCTTTTCGTCGAACAATCGTTCTCGTATCGTTGTGTCGGATGGGTTGAGAGTGTTGAGCCATCCGGCTTCCGTTTTGTACTGAATTGTTGCGAACCCACATTAACCCTCTCGGTTGAAATAACCACTTGTTAAGCAATCTTGAGGTTAACCCTTAAATAAGAACACTTTGTTCGAAATATTGCAATCCATTGTCAGACGAAAGGCAAAGGGTGTGTGATTTTAATGGTGATGAGCCTACGGGCAAAATGTTCTTCGAAAAGCGAAGACAAAATTTCTCCTTTAAAATATCTTCCATGTAAAGTGACTTCCGTCGGAGTCGAGAGTGAACGGAAGCGATGGCGTGAAAAATGACAAAACGCGATGACATTTGAAGCCCTTTTGTAGATGGCAATGTCATTTTTTGTAGTCACAAGGATTTTGCTGTTAAATTTTAATGGAGGATTAGAAACGAGTCTTCAACTGGATATGAAATGCGAAAGACAGTAGTGCTGACAAGTTGAGACGTTGAGTGTTAACTTTGCCTAGCTAACGGTATTGCTGTTCATCGGTCATCGCTATCACAAGTCGTTATGATTAAACAGGGCTGTTTTGCGATGGCCATTTCTGTTGCTGGTGGTAAATGAGATGAGCAGTGGAGGCCAAAGATGGAAGATGAGAGATGGCGAATGGAAGATGGAAGATGGAAGATGGAAGGTGGAAGATGGAAGATGGAAGTTGAAAGATGGAAGTTGCAAGATGGAAGATGGAAGGTGGAAGATGGCGAATGGAAGATGGAAGATGGAAGATGGAAGATGGAAGATGGAAGATATAAGCTGGAAGATGGAAGATGGAAGATGGGAGATGGAAGATGGAAGATGGGAGATGGAAGATAGAAGATGGGGGATGGAAGATGGAAGATGGAAGATGGAAGATGGAAGATGAAAGATGAAAGATGAAAGATGAAAGATGAAAGATGGAAGATTGAAAATTGACGATGGAAGATGGAAGATGGAAGAATGAAGAAGAAAGATGGAAGATGGAAGATGGAAGATGGAAGATGGAAGATGGAAGATGGAAGCTGGAAGATGGAAGATGGAAGATGGAAGCTGGAAGATGGAAGATGGAAGATGGAAAATTGAAGATGGAGGATGGAAGATGGAAGATGGAAGAATGAAGAAGAAAGATGGAAGATGGAAGATGGAAGATGGAAGATGGAAGATGGAAGATAGAAGATTGACGATGGAAGATGGAAGATGGAAGCTGGAAGATGGAAGATGGAAGATGGGAGATGGAAGATAGAAGATGGAGGATGGAGGATGGAAGATGAAAGAGGGAAGAAGGGAGATGG
The DNA here is from genome assembly GCA_914767635.1 of Melanostoma mellinum. Classification (NCBI taxonomy): domain Eukaryota; kingdom Metazoa; phylum Arthropoda; class Insecta; order Diptera; family Syrphidae; genus Melanostoma; species Melanostoma mellinum. Next base: position 20,394,226 of record OU612060.1, on the reverse strand, counting down.
AAAATGAAATATGGAAGACGGAAGATGGATACTGGAAGATGGAAGCTCGAAGATTAAAGATGGAAGATGAAAGATGGAAGATGGAAAATGGATACTGGAAAATGGAAGATCGAAGATTAAAGATGGAAGATGAAAGATGGAAGATGGAAGAAGAGAGATGTAAGACGGAAGAGTGAAGATGGAAGATGGAAAATGGAAGTTGGAGGATGGAAGGTGGAAGACGGAAGACGGAAGATGAAAGATTAAAAATGGACATCAAAAAAGTGTTTAAAGATGGAAAAGGGAAATAGAAGATGGAAAATAAACGATGGAAGATTGAAGATTGAAGATTAAAGATAGAAGATTGAAGAAGGGAGATGGAAGAAGGGAGATGGAAGACGGGAGTTGGAAGATGAAAGGTGGAAGATGGAAGAAGAGAGATGTAAGACGGAAGAGTGAAGATGGGAGATGGAAGATGAAAGATGGAAGGTGGAAGATGGATGATGGAAGATGGAAGATGGAAGATGGAAGATGGAAGATGGAAGATGGAAGATAAAAGATCGAAAATGGAAGATGGAAGATGGAAGGTGGAAGGTGGAAGATGGAAGACGAAAGATGGAAGATGGAAGATGAAAGATGGAAGACGGAAGACGGAAGACGAAAGACGAAAGACGAAAGACGAAAGACGAAAGACGAAAAACGAAAGACGAAAGATGGAAGATGGAAGATGAAAGATGAAAGATGAAAGATGAAAGATGGAAGATGGAAAATGGAAGATGGAAGGTGGAAGATGGAAGATGGAAGATGGAAGATGGAAAATGGAATATGTAAGACGGAAGACGGAAGATGGAAGCAAGGAGTTGGAAAATGGAAAAAGATAGAAGATAGACAGTCAAAAATAAAAGCAAGAAGATAAAAGGTGGAAGATGGAAGAAAATCAAGATGTCTCCCCACCAACCGACTTACTCCACACCTTCATTTCCAATAAAATTTAGTTATTTTTTGATCACAAAATTTAATAAGAAGTCCTCAAGTGTATTACCCCTGCTTCACCAACTGTCACCATAAAAAACCGCTGCTGCTGCCGCATCAAAACAAAATTACTTCCAACACAGAAAAATCATGTTCTGTTTTCATTCCCCTCTCATTCTTTTTTGGCTTCAAATTGTGCAAGTGCAACCGATTGTGCTGGAAAAATAAATTGTTAAGCAAAAATTTGTCGTCATTGTTCTAGGGTGAGCAAGATGGTATCTTTGTATCCTGCCAGGAGTTGTATATGTACGATTGCTGTAACAAACCGACACACAAAAACCGAAATGGGGAAAAGAAAGAAGAAAAAAAGGGGGAGCACCACCGAAGGAAACCATAAATCTCGAAAAGAATGGAACCCAGTTCCTCTGTGTATTCTCTTTAGCTGAAGCCGCTGAGCTGGAGAAGCGATTGCTTGCAGAGCTCTCCCGAGGGAAGCGATGGAGTGCAAATGAACAAATCTGTTGGAAATCCACTTTCAACACAGAAACACTCAGCAGCACAGTTCGGCACCAGGACAAAATAACAGCAGGAGGCCACCTACACATTGCACATGCACTTGCACACACACATTGTCGAAAATTGACAGCCAAACAGGGTACAGAAAACAGAGCACAGCCACGAGTAAAGGGAAACGGATTGATTCCGATACACATCGTCAGAGATGCATCGCACACTCTGTATCCCATTTTTTTTTTATTCGAGAAAAGGATTCATGGCACACATTGTTTCATGTCGTCGCTTCCAGAAGAACTCATGTGTATAGAAGAGTGGGTTCGGAGTAAATTTCACTATTGTTTTCTCCTGAGGCTGGTTTTTATTTTTCGAATTTCGTCCTTTTTTTGTTCTTTTGTACTTTAAGCTGCTTTTTCGAGAAAACAGCACTTTTTTCGGTGGTTTTTCGATGGACGCTGCCAGCATGGCCAACGGTAAACGAAAAACTGTAATCACTTTTTGTGACATTTACTTCAATGGCCCACTAGACGATGATAGTATGAGAGTGTGTTGTGTATGGTGTATTCTATAGCCGTACTCAAGATGACTCTGGCAAGAGCGTGTTTGTAATGTTGCCTCGATAGTTCTACTCTGTGGGTTTGGAAAAGTTTCCAATTATTTTCGTGTTAGCCTCTATTCACAGTGGACGAGAAGGATCAACGACGACAGAGGACCACTAGCACAAAAAAGTCCAGCTTTAATAAAGGAAACTCGTTTGTTTGGGTTGCATTATTTATTACCACATAAGTTTTATATCCAAAAAAAACCTCCTCCTCCACCATATAGAGGTGGATCAATAGCGCTTGGCGATGCAGGCAGCGATTCCGAAATAAGCTTCTTTCACTGTAGACTGTACTGTACCTACGAGTCGGATCTCGGGTACCATATTGGAATTTCTTTAATTAACAGTGAGGATGTGCAGTATAATTAGTTTTAAAGTTCTGCGGTTGTTGTGAACACAACTTTTTTTTCCTCCACAGGGTAGGTAGTAACTTTTGCCAAAAACTATGACTTTGGTTTGTGAGCCAAAAAAAAAAGGACGAGAAAAGAGTGGAAAAGACAAAACAGAAAAAAAAATTTAAACAAAGTTCGTGGAATACGAACAGAGAAAGGTCACGAGAGGGAGAGAGTGGGATGCCTTCCGATGACGTGCGTAAAATATATGGTTTTTGTTGAAACATCACTGGGTATAGTAATTTATTGCCAAAATCAGATCGAAATAAGGTCATGGTTGAGGAATTTTGTGCCGAGATAAAGGTTATGGTAATTGGTTTCGTCTCTTGAGACAGTTGAGTTATCTGCGATTGTGTTTTTCTTTCTTCTATGAATCATGACAACCCCCAATTTGACCTTTCACTCTCTAAAAACAACTTTTTCCCGGGCATAAGCTTATGGGAATTCAAAGAAAAAATAATGTTCATTCCAACAGAACCAATTTTGCTCTCAATACCAATGCCATGCCATGCCATGCCATAATTAAAAGTTAAAGAGCTGTAGAGTTTTGAAAGTTTTCATCAGATGAATTTGGATTTTGTTCTGAAGTTTGTAAGAAAAGAAAGGGTGCCCTGCACTACCTAGCCCAGGTGACAAGTGCAGTTTCTATTCTGATTTTGGTTGCAACTTTCCTACTGGGCGATGAGTGCACAATTTTAAGTTTGTCACTCTTATCTGAGTTTATTTGCAAAGGAGGTGGGTGCAAGTAAGGAATTTAAGCTGATGAAGATGGGATTGCACATTTTGTTGAGGTTGGGAAGGAAAGAAGTCAGTGTTAATTTTTTTTTGATTTTCTTTTAGAAAAAAAAATTATTAATGCTTTGTGGCTATGTATTTCAAATATTTGAGATCGGTTATCGTAGTATAGCTTAGCGGAACAATTGGAAAAGTTATGTCAAAAAACTTCAAAGAAAGAAGGAAACGCAACTTGGTCATGTTTTCCTAATCAAACTCAAAAAACTTTAACAACGCTTTCAAGAACAAGAATTGCTGTCAGAGAGATGACAAGTTTGTAGTCACAAATAAGAGTGTTGCTTCAATGTTGCTATTTTATTTCTTAATAAAGCCACAGTGTTGTTTGCAAAGTTCTTTATTTAGAATACTAACAGACTGCCTCTATAATTGAGACGAGCTGCATAAATTTATTATTAAATTGCACTGAATAACTTTAATTCATTTTTGTGTAAATTGAGGCTAAACATTGAAAATGCCACAAGAGCGTCAAAAGCACAGTTCCAGAAGGTAAATTCCCCAAGAACAGATTCTCTTAGTGACTCAATGAACATTGCTGATCAACTGTGGAGTAAAATGGAGAAAAATCTTCAAACGTGGGGAGATGTATTTGAGAAAGAGCTATCAAAAATTGTTGAAGCAAAGCTCTCAGCTGTGGAGGATCTTTTCAATGAAAAAATCAAAAAAGATACTCTTGATTTACAACAAAAGATCGCTGACATCACAAGTAAACAAACTCAACTGGAACCTACTAAGTAAGTAATTCATTTATTTTCATTCATACAATGCAATTTCAGATAACATTTTGAATTTGAGAGCTATGGCTATGCCGTCAGCCAGATTGACAATTGTTTTTTTTTTTGTTTTTTTTTTTTTGTTTTTAAATATACATTTTGGTTTTATTTTAACATTTATGATACACAAAAACAATTGTATTTACAAAAGATATTTAAGTTAACATTTTTGTTAATTTAGTGGTATTCTGTTATTAATAATAATCTGTACTTCTAAATATTTTTCAAAAAATTGCTCAATGTTTTCCAATTATATTCGTTTAACATGTTTATAGTCTCTTGTAATGAAAGAGTATTTTTCCCAAAAAAAAAAACGTCTTTCAGATTTGAATATTGAGCATATACTGATGGAACATACTATCGAAGAGATGTAAAAAGACAAATTGAAATTAGATGTTATCTTAAATGGCATCCCATTTCAGCCAAACGAAAATCTGACATCGATCTATTAAAAAATTTGTGAAACAGTTGACGTCCCAGCGCAAGGTCGCTTTTAGATGTTTTAAGAGTGAAACGCCATGGAAGACGATCAGATGAGGATGGCTGCATTGTGCTTAAATTTGCGCACGGCTGTGCAAAACAACAATGATTACGAGCAGCAACAACTTTCCGTAAGAGAAAAAACTCTGCAAATTAAGAGACATTGGTATTGACTCACATAAAAGCTTTCATATTAATGAGAGTCTATTCAAACGCACTTACCAACTTTCAATGGCAAGCTTTCAAATTAAAACAACGCTCACTCATAACACCATTCCACACTTTCAACGGAAAGCTCTTTTTACGGACTGCACCTGATCATCCTCCACTTCCAATCAATTCAACCGAAGATCTGAGTAAAATTGTCAGCAGCACTTGTCGAAGCAATACAACGTAACAACAATTTCAAAAGCTAGCAACCCAATGCTTCACAAAGAAGAAAATTGAAGGGTCAACAAAAACGTTAACTTCCAACTCATTGAGCTTCAACCTCATATCTTCCAATAGTCTCAACACAAGCCTCGTGCCTGGACGAAACAAGCCCTTAAAATAAAATGATTTCATCAGACCACCAAATTTAAGAGGAACATTTTTATTCCGATTTTAAGTCTTCCATCCTCAGGGTTCGTATTTTTATTGACCTTTGTGCGCAAAGTTGTCGGTGTCAACCGAAAAATTGTCCTATATTTCTAAATGATTGCTGGCAGATCTTGTTTAGAGCTAAACTTAACTATATTAGTGAGGCTAAGAACTTTAAAACATGCACAGCGAATAAACTAGACGGGATATTATATTATATTATATATTATTATATATAAGAGTATTGATTACTCAAAAAAAAAAGGAAATATTTGGGAGACGCTGGGCTTAGATGGCTATTGGCTAACGATTCTAATCTCCGAGCTGGAAGCTTTTGAAATTGTACAACCCTTAAGGTCGTTGAGAAAATGCATTTATGAAGTAACGAAAGTAAGATCCATGTGCATCGCTGGACTTCCCAAAAAGATAGTATATGTCTTATGTACACAAAGAAAGCGTCTGGAGTCTTTAGTTCTTAAAAAGTCAGAGATCGTACATCTCTGCAACGAGTACTAAGAAGAAAATTGCAAATTTTGTGGACGAAACGTCACACTTTCGATCTTCGCCGCCCCAAAGCAAAGTACACATACAACGGCTATGAGACGATCGTCCATAAGCTGCATGCGAAGAAGATAGGAAAAAAATTTATCGCAGAAATGATAAGTAGATGTTAAATTGCCTCCAGAAAGAGAAGAGAAATTACCAGCTAACATTAGTTATGGGAATACCATTCTGATTAAAAGCGATAGTTTCTTTTCTGCCGACTTGTACAGTCAATTTTTGATTTGTTTTAATTGGCCTTACATTGAGGATGGACCCAGGAGGCACACCTCAGTTCTTAGGTCCATTAAGTATCAAATCTACCGCCCTGTCAACTTTTTATAGTCACCATCTCCGCTCCCGAATATTAATATTGTGGTTTGTATTAATTGGCCTTTTAGTGCGTCTGGACCCAGTGGGCACAACGCATTTATAAGGTCCATTAAGAGTACCAAAAGTAAAATTGGCCTTACATTGAGGATAGACCCAGGAGGCACACCTCATGGCTTAGGTCCATTAGAAGTACCGACTCAACCACCCTACCGACATTTTGTATTTTGGATTAATTGGCATTACATTAAGGATGGACCCAGGAGGCACAACTCAACTCTAAGGTCCAGCTCACCGTGACCAGACGACCAACCGCCAGGTGCTACAGCAAAAAGTTGCACCAAGTCCGACCAGCATAGCTAATCACCGACCTCGGTTTAATATCGTTGTCCGCAAAGTCCACGAAAGGTGAAGATAAACAAGAAAAACTCGGCCCTTCAGGCATATTTATTCAGTTTCTATTTTTGACCAATTAACGTAAATGAAAGTAAATTATTGCTAATTTTAAGATTGCATTAATGTAAAACCAAAACCGTTTGTGAGCAATATTGTAAGCTCTTCGTTCTAGATTAGGATAATAATGAAAATATTTAATAAAACATTTGCCGTGTCGGAGTTCTCCTTTTTACACAGAAGTTGGACCGTCGCATCCTAAGTCTTTTGGCTTCTTTGGGAAAAACCCTGCCCCACTGAGTCCAACTCCAGCTGGAAACTAAAGAAGCATCACAACTTATTAATGCAAAAACAAAGCAAACAATTGGGTTCTCATCCAGTCAAATTTATCGAAAAGGATACAATCTATAAACAGGATGTTAGATGTGCTATTTCAGCCCAAGACCGTGAACAGCTAAGCAGATCAATAGTATGGATCACTAGTATCAATCACTTTCGCGGATCATTAATGTAGATCAGTAGAGTTGATCACTAGTTTCGATCACAAGAGTGGATCACTAGTGTGGATCAATAGTATGGATCAATGCTGGGCAACTATTGTGGATCACCAAAGTAGATCACTAGAGTGGATCAGTAGAGTGGATTACTAGTTTCGAACACTAGAGTCGATCAGTATAAAGGATAAATGGTGTAGATCACTAGTAAGAATACATAGTGTGGAGCACTAGTAAGGATCAATAGTGTGAAACACTGGTGTGAACCACGATTGCGGATCACTAGTTTCGATTACTAGAGTCGAACCCTAGTGTCGATCACTACTGTGGATCTGTTTCGACTAAGAAAAAGAGCAGAAAAAGGCACCAAACGAACTTACAAATTTCTTACGATAGGTGATTCCCATAAAATAACTCGCAATATAGTCCGAGGCTCTTACAATTACACAACTAAAACTGTGCGCTGTAATTGAATTATAAAGACACAAATTTACATAAAATTTGATCAGGACAGAAATGAAAAACCGCACCATAGCCAAGACCAAGAAGGTAATCGTATCCAATTACAATACAAATCTGGAAAGTCACATGCCAACGAATGCCAAGTGGGCACTTTATATAAGTTGAACATTAAATGCTTTTATACCTGGAATGCACACAAGTAAAGTTTTTACTTTCTGCATCAGAGAAAACCAGCTCATGAAAAGCTCACAATCAAAAGCAAAGGTGTTCGCTTTGATCTTGGAGCAATGAACATGACATTTTTCAATCGTATAGTTAAATTTCAAGCGAAGAAACTAACATACCACGAGTTTAGAGCTGTTGAACTTTCTATTTTAGGTAGAAAATTGCTTTTTAGCTTTCGAATTCTCGACCAAATCTTCAATCGACGTTGATACAGCCATCGCCACCGCATTACCTCAAATTTTGCAAATGAAGACATAGCTTTGGAGTGGTCAGCTCCTTTGATTGAAACTTTTGTGGTCTTGGATTTGCAAGGAAAAAAACTTGTCTTGATGACAATAGAGTTCCTACTCATCTTTTCTGACATAATAAGTCTCATACCAGCGCCAACCACACATTAACCTCGATGGGATGGCACGTCCATAATTTTAATTAACATTGTCATTAACACCAGACACATGGACATGATTGCTCTTGCAAAAAAACAAGAGAAAAGTCTCACCACACTCCCATTTATTACCTCCACGTGATGCTTTAATCTACCGCAAATACATTTAAATATGCCACAACATTCCCCAAAGTCAATCCCCATCAACGCCCACCTCCAATTTCACTTAACTACAAGCTCACGATACAAAGTCATTAAAATCTGATTATCTGGCCAACATTAAAATTCTTACATTTACATTTTTCTCTCTGTCTTTCAGTAGAATAGTTGCTATCGATTCTGTGTTGGGGGAAGGACAATGCATATTGTCGCCCCGTCAGATACATACAAACGTTTCCATTAATGGTCCACATGCAAAGTGTATACTGATCCACCTTCGATTACATAGATAAACATTAAAAATAATATAAGCCTCACATAAATTACTATTCCAGCCGCCCACACATCTTGTCCTTTCGTTTGGGGTTTGTTTGAAGTGGGCGATAACATGTCATTCACCGCAAGTTTTTATTCGGACTGAAGAACACGTTCCTAAGGGAATGAATAAAATCAATCCACCGCATACAGGTATGGTTTGTGTATGTGATGATAGTGCCCTTCTAAGTTTTTCGTATATGTACCAAGGATGCTTTTGACATGTCAATTGTACAATATATAAACTATGGAATCCCCTTCAGAAGGTTGACAACAGCATTGAAATTGTCCTTAAGAGCGTTATTCTTGTCAGTGTATCATAAAATGTTTCACATCGAAGAGCGATGAGGGTACTCAATGGATATAATGTAAAGAAGCCGTAGGATTCACCTGCTTATCTTATGGGAGAACCGAAATAGAATATTGAACAGGAAACAAATAATGTGCCAGCACTTGAACCCAAGAGGATACTTGGCAACAGACATAAACAAGAATAAACTGCCAATATTTGTGTTTTCTCAAGAATTTGGTACATGGAAGCCCTGCTTGAGATCTGAGATGCGTTTGTGTTTTTACACGTTTCGTCTGAAGGAGTTAAGAGGAATTTTGTTTTCGTTTTGAAAAGTGAGGGTAATTGTTGTTGGGCCCCACTAAATATTAAAGACCAATAGTGTATTTAATCAATTAGATGAAAAAAAGAGCTGCACACAAAGGATTGTTTGCATAATAATCTGCACAAGGACCCAATGATCCACACTTTAGTCGAAAAATAAAAAATTGATTAAAAATAATTTAACACATGTGTGACATTGGAAAAACAGTACAATCAATTAAAATTCAATTAGGGAAATCATTCTCATTGCTTATTTTACAAAATAAACCAAACCACAATTAATGTGATAATGCGACGCGACGTGATAATTGCGGTAAAGCAACTGACAGAAATGATTATCGTTTACGGATTGTTTGCTATTTTGTTGTTTACCGTCACAATCCTGTTCATTTTTTTGACAATGTGTATTGAAGTGAAAAGATGTAATTATTGTTTTATATTTAATTAATTCTTTGTTGAAAACTTACATGTGTTGTTTGACACGCACAAAGTTATCCATAAAACTGTTGACTTACCTGAAATGAAAAAGAAAATTGGTTGAGTTAGTTCAGGTTTAAAATATTAAATTGAGAACTAAATAAGCGAGGGAGAGAGAGAGAGAGAGAGTGAGAGAGAGAGAGAGAGAGAGAGAGAGAGAGAGAGAGAGAGAGAGAGAGAGAGAGAGAGAGAGAGAGAGAGAGAGAGAGAGAGAGAATAGGGGAGGGAAGGGTGCGAAAAAAGAGAGGAAGTCACGTAGAAATAGATAGTAACAGAAACAGAAACAGGGACAGGGACAGGGACAGGGACAGGGACAGGGACAGGGACAGGGACAGGGACAGGGACAGGGACAGGGACAGGGACAGGGACAGGGACAGGGACAGGGACAGGGACAGGGACAGGGACAGGGACAGGGACAGGGACAGGGACAGGGACAGGGACAGGGACAGGGACAGGGACAGGGACAGGCACAGGGACAGGGACAGGGACAGGGACAGGGACAGGGACAGGGACAGGGACAGGGACAGGGACAGGGACAGGGACAGGGACAGGGACAGGGACAGGGACAGGGACAGGGACAGGGACAGGGACAGGGACAGGGACAGGGACAGGGACAGGGACAGGGACAGGGACAGGGACAGGGACAGGGACAGGGACAGGGACAGGGACAGGGACAAGGACAGGGACAGGGACATGGACAGGCAAAGGGACAGGGACAGGGACAGATAGACAGATAGATAAGTTTTTTATTTATAAATTTCAGTAATGAAGCACAGATCTTAGATAACATTTTTGTATAAATAACTAAAAATTTAAATGACATTCGATTTTCATATCATGAGATAGTAATAAAAAAGTATTAAATGCAACGCTAAAGATTATATAATTCTAATATAAGTATTTTAAATTGGGTGGGGTGACCCAGAAAATATAATTCAGAAATTCGTAAAAATTAACATTAACATTTTGAAAACATCTTAGAGCGAAAGATACATTTTTAATAAAGCCGTTCAATAAAGACGAAATTGAAATTGATAAACCAATCTTTAACCATCTTATGAAACATTCCAGGTATAGTGATCATCTTCAAGGATAAGAGAAGTTTATTAAATAAACGATGTGAAGAAACATTATAAAAGTAACGATAAGTAGAAGTATGGAAGATCGGAATAGATACAGAGTAAGAAAAGTTTCAACGCAAATTATAATTTGAAATCAAGCGAAAGTTGCTATTTCCAGACTTCATAAAAAAGTTTTTGAGCACTTTAAAACAATACAAATGACGAACAGGAAGCATTTTTAAGTCACGAAGCAATGAATAACTAGGATGTCTGCCACGTTTGCACACATATTTTCCGTATAATATTTTTCTGTAGAATTATCAACGGTTGCATTTTGTTCTTATACGTGCCTCCCCAGCAAGTAATGCCATATTGTAATTTCGAATGAAAGATCCCGTCATAAATAACTTTAAGTAACGTAGAAGAACAAACATTACTTAGGAAATAAAAATGTCTCAGTGTGCAACGTAAATATTTTCTTAAAGTTTCTATATGAGACCCAAAATTCATTCTTGAGTCTATAGTAAGGCCTAGGTACTTAAATTCTGTAACTTTCTCGATTAAGAAACATTTATCATCACAAATTTCATTACAATCATATGTGTTAGATGATGTAACTGATGAGCAAAAACATGTACACATTTTGAACCTTTGGCATTCAGGACTATGGAAATAAATATTGACATCCAGGTCCAGTCTAGGGGACAAACTAAAATACATTACTTTAGTCTTTGGGCTCATAACTAAGCTATGAACTAAGAACCAGATTCGCAAAAGATTAAGGTCCCAATTTATGTTAGCGATCAAGTCAAGACGACCATATGAGAAACCTACGTCATCAGCGAAAGCAGTAGGAGTACCTTTGAAATTAAGTTCAAACAAGGAATTGATATAAATGAGAAACAGAATTGGGCCAAGCACAGAGCTTTGTGGTACGCCTAAGTTTAGTATCATTTTATCACTACTGATTTCATCCAATTTAAATTTTTGAGACCTGTTTGACAAAAAGGATCTACACCATTCCAGCATAAAACCACGGAACCCTGCCTTTTCAAGAAGGATGACATGGTTTTATTTCAGAAGGATGACATGATCAACCATGTCAAATGCTTTAGTAGTGTCAATGAACAATCCAGCAGTACACTTTTTATTATAGAGATTAAACATTACTTCACCACAAAACTTTATAAGTGCATCTTCGGTTGATTTACCACTTTGGAAACCAAATTGAGAGGGATGAAAAAATTCATTTCTCATTAGATAACCCAATACTCTATTTTTAACAAGCTTTTCGAAAATCTTGCTTATTACAGGAAGAGATTGGTCTGTAATTGGAGATTTCTGTAGTAGAACCTTTTTTGAATAAAGGAACAACATCCGCGCATTTCAAGACTTCAGGAAATACTCCTTCAAAGACGCAACGATTAAAAGTGTATGACAGTATGTCAACCAAAAAGGAAGCTACTTCCTTTAGACATTTGCTAGAAATGCCATCTATTCCACATGACTGTGTATTTTTAAGAGACCCAATAGTTTTCAGGACTTCAAACGCAGAAAAAGGTTTAAACTCAAAACTGTTACAGACTATTGGCTCATCAAAAGACATTGTTGTCAAACAGCTGGGACACAGAGATGGCATAGGACATGATTAAAGATTGGTAGCAATGTTAGTAAAATAATTACTAAACTCATTACTAATAACCTGTTTGTCTGAAACAACGTCGTTATTTATACGTTATTTATACGAATGCTGGTTTGTTTTTTAACAACAAATGATTTCTTTAGAATGCTATTGACTGTTTTCCATTCGTCCCTTGAATTACCCCTAGCAGATGCGAATTTAAAACGGCAATAGTTATCTCGACAAATTGGGATATCTTTCTTAAGTTCCTTACACAATTTATTATACTTAGTTCTTAAGAACATATTTAAAGGATTCTTACGACATTTAATCCTCAACTTATTTTTCGTATTAACTTTTTTTTAGTACGGACTTGGAAATCCAAGACTTCAGCTTTTTATTAGAACATTTAAAATTAATAGTAAGACTACAAGTTGTTATATGCTTCATAAGTGTATCGTGAAACTATGAAAAAGCAGTACAGGCATCGGTGCTGTTATACACATCTTCCCAAAGTTCATAAGAAAGAATATGTTTAAGCTGCCTATAAAATCGAAGATTGATTCTATGAATTGAAGATATTGTGCTATGAGTATTCTTCATAGTAGGGATGGTAATATTCCAGTCATACAGTGATTTGTTATTTGCAAATCCCAAACACATTTCTCACAGTTTTCATTTGAACTATTCCTAAGACGAAGGTATATATGGTCTAAGCATGTGCTAGAGACTGGTCTAGTAGGTTCATTTACCAAACTATCAAAGTCATAAGATGCTAATACAGCCAAATAGTTTGAAACTATTTCACTATTATTTAAAATATTGATATTTAAATCACCCAGCACAATGACATTTTTTGACTTCTCATTACCTAACAGACAAAACAATTCTTCCATAAACGCTTCAATTGAAACATATGTAATCTGTAAACACATAAAAAAGTAAAGATTTCAAAACTAATTTCAATGGCAACCTTAATCACATCGGCACTATAGAAATCAACGCATACAACTTCGCGAACCAAATGTGTATAATTGTCTTTTATAAAACAACCAACACCACCTGCAGCATAGTTTTCGTTAGTGTTAGCATAAAACTTGAAGGGACAGGGACAGGGAATTTAGTTCGTTGCCTATTAAGATATTCATGCTTATTTTGACATTCTATTCGATAGAAAGTTTAATCGAATTCGAAATAAGTGCATTTTGAGACTCGAATGATTCTAAATTTTATATGTTTAACATTCGAATCAATCGAATTCGAAGCTGTTGTCCGCTTGGCAATCAGCGCCAGCGCTGCCATGTAATTCAAAGATCACTAGCTTTCGCAACAATCCAAACACAATAGTTTACAGTTGAAGTTGTGGAAATTTATTATCCTAAAGTTGTATCCAACGCAGTTTCGTTGAATCTTGTCGAAGTCCCACAGGAAAAGAATTCTGATGTATTCGATCTTTGATGAACAATATAAAGTCGTAGGAGCTCTAATGCCAATTATACCGCTGTTACAAGCTCTAAACAATATACAGTGGTGGTCCAGTATAACGAATGTCGATATACCGAATGATTGATATTACGAACACTTTTTTCAAGTCCATTAGGTATTCTATATAACGAACAAATAACGAATTTCAGACAAAATGGCACTGAAAACTCTTAAGTCTTAGTTTTAAAAAGTTTACGGGAAGAGGCATTCAACAATAACATTCAAGTCTCGAAAAAATAAATGTATATGAATGATTCTCTTCTTAAATTTTAGTACAAATTGAGTCTATTTACCTAAAGATTTGTATGACAAAAAGGTTTCGATACAACGAATTTTCGATAAAACGAATTGACTCAGGACATTATATCGTTCGTTATACTGGGCCACCACTGTATATGAGTTCTTTACTCACTTTTTCAGACCAGTTTTAGCCTTGAAAGATTTGGTAGAAGTTTCGGCAACCTTTGGCAAAAGCATTTAGCAATTTATTAAGAATGTAAAACAATGATTTACTGAGGTTTACAATTTAATAAATTTTTTTTTAAGTTTGAGTTCTTTGTATAGTGTTGCCATAAACTAGTTGTTAAATATTGTGATACTAGTGTTGTCCATATTTCACTTCTTTCGCACTTTTTGTGCAAATTTTAATTATGTTTTTTTAATACCAAATACTAAATAAAAACCCCTGGAGAAGCTGGAAAACAACTGGCGAAACGTAGGGTAAAACCAAGATGGATTAATTTTTATTCAATTATTGATCGCATCCAACTTAATGATCATAAAAGCCCAAAAAACAAAAATTTCTCACAAATTTTTTTTCAAATCGAAGCTGGTTCATATTTTATTCGGAGATTTTTTTTGTTGATCAGCTTGAGATTGGAGGACAATCTTTCGCAGGGTGCAACGGAAACAGGTAAAGTACGTAATACCTTCAAAGCTATCGCTTACATCTTTCCAGCCCCATTGAAGAAATGTATAAAAAGTTTCTCAGGAAATATGAGCTCCTGTATTCCTCCTGCATGTCGTTACACAAAACACCAGATGTATAAAATTCAGTAATTTTCTGCCTGGAGAGCTTCGCATTTCTTTCTAAGTCAATATTCTGCCAAATACTTTGTGATTATCTTGAAAAATTTGGCTGTAGTATGTGCTGCTATGTGGAATCCAGACTCGAATGAAATCGATATTCATTAATTTTCCTTTTCAAAACAACCTACATCCATTCATTCACTGCCTAAACCCCTCTTTAATTGAGTGACTTTTCAGAACGCCTTCATCAAGCTCTCTCACTAAAATGGGTTTCATGCATGGTGTACGTGTACAAAACACCAAAAAGTTCTCTTTTCAAATTTTATTTGGAGCCCTAATCCATAAAGGAATGAGCAATGTATGATAGACCACATTCCCAAAACTATTTGCCAATTCTCTAATTAAATCAAAAGGAAAGTATAATTAAATTTGACTCTCTTCAACATTTTTAAAAATATTCATGTGGCGTAGTCGTTGTCAGAAGCCCAGTTCTATTTTGGAACCCACTTATGAAAGGGTTGATCTATCTCTAAGCCATCAAAGCCAATTTTGAAAGGAGTTCTGTTCCTCGAAATCAATAGTGTATATAAGTGTGCTATTTATGTTTGTGTATGCTGCCTTCTTTGTCAAGGGTTATGAACGTCGTCGGTGTCCTTGGAAAAACTCGCCAAAATCAACAAAAAAACATTTTTGTTGTAAGCCATTTCCTATAGCAGAATGTACCTACGATCCGATGAGCATTGCAAATGAAGAAGGAAATAGTTTTCATGGTCTTTCTGGAAAATTCATCATGCAAACCGACTTTGATGTAAACTTAGAAAGGTTCCAATGAAATATGAGTTTTAATTAAATGTGCTATGCGGGGAGGGATCCCACACGGCAAGGTTAGAAAATTAATATTTTCAGATATTTTGAGGTTGTCTGTCTTTGTATGATTTTCCATTAACAGGATAGCCACATTGCCCTGCATACAACAAAAGTACTACACAAGAATCCTTTACTTAATGTGAAGATTTCATCTGCCGTAGGAGATTCGGAACGACTTTCAGGTTCTGTGGTTTAATATTTTTGAAATACCATAGCTTGTTTTTTTTTTGTAAAACTCGGATTCAACCGAAAAAAAAATTGTTTCATTAAACCTACAACAAAAAACACTTAAGCGAGGTTAGCCTTTTCAGTATTGTGTTGTGTGCGTGCTTCGTATACGCTCTATTAAAGGAAAAATGTTCTGCGTAGGATGTGTATCCTCATTGTTAATTTTAATTACAATACGTAGTCTTGGGTGCACAGGGCCAAGGCGTGAGCTTATTAAAGGCGGCACGTTTAAAGGGCGGCAAACCAGCAGATCAAAAGATAATATTCTAATTTTTATTTTTCCGATATCTACTATCCCATAATTCGATCAGCCAGTCCTCATTAATAGAAAAGAAATAAACACAACCAAAAGTTTGCCTGGGTGGCAAGCCCCCAACTCAAGCCTGCAAAGACCAGCAGGGAAACATAGTTATAGAGTCACAGTCGCTACTGAGGATTTGGAAAGATCATTTCTGCAGACTGCTTAACGGCGATAAGGACACAAATTCCGCTGTCAGGCAGATTGCCCCATTCAGCTTGGACGAAGATCAAGAATGCCGTCCTCCCGACCTAGAGGAAGTTAAGCTTGCTATATGCAAACTTAAATCAAATAAGACTGCAGGTGCAGATGGACTTGATGCCGAACTTTTCAAGGCAGCAGGAGATCAGTTGGAAAGGAGCATGCAAAGGAGACCCTCACAATTGCGCCAATTATAGGGGGATAAGCCTCCTTAACGTCGCTCATAAGATCTTGTCTGCTGTAATATGTGAACGTCTGAAACCCCACGTCAACAACTTGATAGGTCCTTATCAATGTGGTTTTAGAACAGCGAAGTCCACAATAGATCAAATTTTCACATTACGGCAGATCTTGGAAAAAACCCGAGAACGTAATATCGATATTCACCATCTTTTTATCGATTTCAAGGCCGCATATGACAGTATCTACAGAGACGAGCTGTACAGAGCCATGTCTAGTTTCGGCATCCCTGCAAAACTCGTACGACTATGCAGAATGACGCTGCTCCGTCAAGGTCGGTAAAGAACTCACCGAGACCTTTGATGTCGAAAAAGGTTTTAGACAAGGCGATAAACTGTCATGCGATTTCTTCAACATCATACTTGAACAGATTGTAAGAAACTCAAACGTCAACACCAGAGGAACAATCTTTCAAAAGTCTGTACAATTACTCGCCTATGCAGACGATATTGACGTAATGGGAAGAAAAAGCATGATGTCATAGGTGCTTTTGCGAGTATTGAAACAGAAGCGGGAAAAATGGGTTTGATGGTTAATGAGGGCAAAACGAAGTATATGTTGTCATCAAACAAGGACACAGAACATCGACGAATTGGACAAAACGTCACAATAGACAGACATAACTTCGAGGTAGTACAGGACTTCGTCTACCTAGGATCCGCTGTAGACACGGACAACAACATCAGTGCGGAGATCAAACGGAGAATAACTCTTGCCAACCGTTGCTTCTTTGGGTAAAGAAGGCAATTGAAAAACAAAACCCTCTCCAGAAAAACCAAGGCAACCTTGTGTAAGACCTTGATCATTCCAGTCCTGCCTTACGGCGCGGAAGCATGGACCTTATCGAAAGCGGATGAGGAAACCCTTGGTCGTTTCGAAAGAAAAATTCTCCGAATGATCTTCGGTCCCGTATGCGAAGGCAATGTGTGGAGAAGAAGATACAACAACGAGCTGTATGAGCTGTACCGCGACATGGGCATAGCCAGAAGAGTACGCATCGCGAGGCTACGATGGTTGGGCCACGTAGAGCGGATAGACCCAAACGCTCCGGCTCGTCGGGTGTGCGAAAGCACATTCCAGGGAAATCGCGGAAGGGGAAGACCTCGTCTTACAAACCATAATTCAAAATTCGGTTTGAGCCTCAGATTTGGAGGAAATAGTCGAACATCATTTCTAGATTGCAAAATTAAGCAAATTCGAATTGATCGACTAAGCCATGAATCTCTGTAGTAAACTGAACGGCAGAAATTAGGTTCATGTGGGCGCACAACAACCCTAAGGCGGCTCTGTGCACATATGTAATTAACATGGCAGGTAAAAGTGCACGGTGTACTTATTCTCTGTACTGTCAAATTAACCCTTTCATTTTCCTTGCAATGGATAAGTCCATTTCCTATCCCATTCAATTTTTACTTCCTCCAGATCCTTTGGCTGTTACCATCAACTTTTACTTCTCTTTTTCGTACCTACTCACAATAAAAACGAACAAAATTTTATACGAAACATTCTTTTTTCTGAATGATTCTCCTTTGTTCGCATCTCAACTCGCTGCTTCTGTAATTTTACATTTTACACTGAAAGGTGAGATTATACTCATTTGCACTACAAAGTATAGGTACACTCGCACCATATATATACAATACGCATATATATACAAATACAAACCGAATACAAGTGCCAACTAACATTTGCATTTATTTTTTCCATATACTTTATACAGCAGGTACAAAAGTCCTTGGTTTTGCACAACCATGCATATCGTTTTTTTTTGGTATAGTTTTCTGATGTGAAATGCTTTTCGGGTGCTCTCACATGTAGGAGTAATTGACCCAGAAGTTCAATGGGGGATCCTTCGCATTCAGTAATGACATAGCGAGTGGAATAGGACGCATTTCATACAAAGCACATGGAACATATTTTGTTAATTTTGTAACGATCCCTGTAACTGTGCACACACACACACTCACACTCTTAAGTCTTCTTGTTGAATCTCATTGAGTTTCTTTGAGGCCAGGTGTTGGTTAAATAATTGTACTGAAATGGTTATCTTCATCACCGCCATGTTTTAATGTGTGACCCAAAGGTAATAGCGACAACATTGCATTAACAAGGACTCGTTCAGATACATAGTGCTGTTCAGGCATAGTTAACACCAGAAACAGAAACTGTAAAGCCATGGGGATCTGTTCTTCGTCGTCGTTACACTGGAATATTGTTGAATTATAAATTAGTCCTATCGCCTGGCAAAGCTACTTTTTAAAATTTATTCTGAGAAACATCCAGTTGCGGAAAAGCTATGTACCTGGAGACTTTAATAAGCTGTAAATTTAGGGAAGGACATTTTTGTTTTCTGCATGGAAAATACCGATGCGCTTCTAATTTCTAATTGATTTCTGCATTGGGACATTTACTCTACATTTCAAGTTTGAATTGAAAAAGATCGGTTCAGACAAAAACTTCAGTACTGGCTTAGGTTTGCGGAAGGCCGAGATAGAGCTATCTTGTCTCTTTCTATTTTGGTAGCAAAGCACATGATTGTTGTTCTATTTTTGTTTTTCTTCGGCATTTCAAGAATCGTGGTCCGGAAGGAATAAGTTCTACCACTTCAGAGCTTCAAGTTCGTGATCCTCGTCCTTGAGGTACGACAATGGTAATGTTGACAACTCACTTTCTCCAGAGTTCCTGGAATGGATTCACTAAGTCAGCTGTCAGCATCAGAATGAGTTAAGAAATTTGAAGGTGAAAAGAAACGAGAATGGGACTAAAATTGTTCACCTGCGGTACACCGAAATTAAGTGAAACTTTTATGTCTCAAGGTTGCAAATTGGATCCACAATACATGTGGCTGGAAAAATTAGTTTTTTTTCCAACAAAATAGTGTTAGATAACAAAACAATTTCATTGCAAGGTTGTGATGGTTCGACAGAAAGACTAAAACATGAGAACTTTCTTTTATAGCCTGCTTATGTGCACTTTGTCATTGAAAGGTGATAGTTCTACCACCAGCCACAACCACACAAATACGCCGCCCCCAGTTATGACATGAAGAGGAAACACAATTTTCACCCAAGTCACAACTGAGTTTGTTAGATGCAAAAACCTATGGCACAAGGACATGTACTTGCCGTTGTGTACGTAGGTAAATATAATGCTTTGAAACTTACCCACAAAAGATACTGCAAGGAGTAGAGTGTTGTTTTAACGCGTAATCAAAGTTCGTTGTAAATAAAACGAGGTTAATTATTACTTTTCACCAAGTGGGCGTTTCGTGTGTGTTAAATATGAAAAAGACGAAAGCAACACACAACAGGTTGCGTTCCTTTCTAGGATTTATTTTGTGTGTTCAACACTTTAACAACAAATTAATGTAAGCAAATCCTTTACGGTAGATGTTTCAACACAGAAATATGCAAAAAACAAGAAACACAGGACTTATTATTTTCAGAAGGGAAAAACATTTTTGTCGAGAGAGGCGAATCAAACTTTGAATAAAGTTTTTCTTTTAACCTGAAGGCATGTTTAATGCTGATGTGGTTTACTGGGTTTGTGCTGAGCGGAGCATATGAGAGAAATAATGGATGCGCATGGTTTTACCTCGCACAACGTCAATTTAATTACTTCCCCTTGGGTGCATATTATTAATTGGCTGTTAATATTTGATATAAACTTAATGCATGGCTGAGTAATCGATGGAATAATGCAGAGCTTTGCTATATTTGCTATTTGTGCTCTAGAATATTGAGAAAGAATCTCAAGGGTTCAATAAATTAAATATTTGCTAACCAGTTTTATCTTATCTGGATACAATTTTGGAATAAAAAAAATTCACCGTTGTGATTTTGGTGTTTCTGAGTGAGAAATAAATTCCATGGGTACGAAACACATCCAAAGGTAGAAGCTTCTGTTTAGACATTGAAACTACCAATAACGGCGCTGGAAACAAGAAAGCTTTACCAAGTCCATACTTCTCAAGTTTCCCTGAAAAGCAGGATGATACTTGAACGAGCGAGAAGATGACATAAGACATCTTCTCCCTCTCAGCGTCAGCTGACCTGGTCGGAATCCCAGTCACGCTTCAAGTCTCCAATTGTTGTAGAGAACTAGTCAACTTCACCCAGATTGACACTATATGCAGAGGCCATTTCCATTTTGAGTCCCAGCAGACTCTTATTTATAAAATAAACAAATAAACAAGGTGACGCAGCAGAGTGAGGAGCCCAACTGCCTAGCACCATTCTCAAAACCATGCCTTGTGAAGAAATAGAGGGCACCTTCAATTTTTTTGCCGGTTCCGAACGGCTAACTGAGAAAGTGCTTTTTGTGGCAATCTATTTATTATTGGAGGGCTCGTAAAAGGCAATCGAAAAACATTTTGCCTCTGTTGGGACTCGAGCCACAAATCTCTGGGTTAAGAGGTGGACATGCAAACCATCACGCTACAAGTACCATGTCCCTGATTTCTGCATGCCCAAAATACTTCAGATCTAAACCTTGGTTCTCTTTCTTCTTGTGGTTCAATGGAAAGACTAATAGAAAAGCTTATCCGGCTGAAGCTCAACCAAAGTAATCTCTCGCAAGCATAAGCTGTATACGAAAGGGTATGCAATTCATAAGGCAGTTGACAAGGTGCAGAAGAAATGGCTGTCAACAATGTCAATAGTCCATAGCCCAAAAACTCTATTGACTTTGATTGAATTAAATTCAAACTTAACGAAAACTAAATGGAATTGAATGCCAACAAAGAAAATCAGAGGTAAGGCAGTTCAGTTAAGAGTCTCCTATCCTTATCTCTTATTCTTTTATTCATGATACTTCACCAGACCTCAGTAAAACTAAGCCAAAGTGGTAAAAATAAGGGCTTTGTTATTGTGATAACGGTCTTATAAGGACATTCATCCGCGCACTTAACAAGCACCCAAAAACATTAAGTTACAAATTAATTCAAGTGCCGTGCCGTAGGCGTGCGTTCAGCTGCTAAATGCAATTACTATTTTAATAAATCTCGATGCTTTCCATAAAAATTCAAATTTTTTGAATAGTATCTATGAACAAAGTAAACAACTACATACTTTAGTTATTTGAGACAACATATTGGTCGCAAAGTTTCAAAGGGATCAAATGCAAGTTTTTTTTCTCTTTTTCGTGTAGACAAATAACAGGCAAGAAGGGCTCTCCGATGGGTTCCTTAACAATGCCAGGAATAAGGCTACACTGTGACATTTTTAGCAGAGTAATAATAAACGCAAAGGATGTGTGTGAATAAAAAACTACTCCATTTATTCAGTGTCCAAAAGCCATGATCATTATTATCTGAAAGCTTTTCTAAAGCATAGTGATGTGTGTGCATTTGAACGCTTTCCCCAAAACCATTATTTGGTACTGCATTGTAGGTTTTGGCTTCAATGTCCTTAAATTTGCAAGTCTCAAAAAAAAAAAAATAAAAAAATGCCTGAGTCAAAAGACGAATAAATAAATATGATGGCCCAACAGAACGGACAGCCCAAGGATCTAGCACATTTCCATCAACAACACCTTGTGAGACACAAAAGCACTGACCTTTGACATTTATTTTCATAGCTTGCCAGTTATTAGCATAGCTTGTTAGTAATTTTCGTAGCGTGCCTGCTATTGGCGATATTGGATACTTATATCCGTGATTATAAAGATGACATACTGCCAATCAGCCCAATTCTTGACACAACAACGGAAAATGTTTTTTATTTTATAATAAACACTCACATCAAGGAATCTCGGGTTTTTTCCAAGATCTGCCGCAATGTGAAAATTTGGTCTATTGTGGACTTCTCTGGTCTAAAACCACATTGATAAGGACCTATCAAGTTGTTGACGTGGGGTTTCAGACGTTCACATATTACAGCAGACAAGATCTTATAGGCGACGTTAAGGAGACTTATCCCTCTATAATTGGCGCAATTGTGAGGGTCTCCCTTCTTTAGGATCGGGCATACGATACTGAGGTTCCATTCATCGGGCATGCTTTCTTCCGACAATATCATGCAGATCAGCATGCTCCTTTCCAGCTAATCTCCAGCTGCCTTGAAAAGTTCGGCATCAAGGCCATCTGCACCTGCAGTCTTATTTGATTTAAGTTTGCATATAGCAAGCTTAACTTCTTCTAGGTCGGGAGGACGGCATTCTTGATCATCGTCCAGGCTGAATGGGGCAATCTGCCTGACAGCGGAATTTGTGTCCTCATCGCCGTTAAGCAGTCTGCAGAAATGATCTTTCCAAATCCTCAGTAGCGACTGTGACTCTATAACTATGTTTCCCTGCTGGTCTTTACAGGCTTGAGTTCGGGGTTTGCCACCCTGGCAGGATCTTTTTACCTTTTGGTAAAACTTCCGAATCTCGTTCCTGTCATGGCACCTCTCTATTTCCTCAAACGAGCGCTTTTCATGCTGCTTCTTTTTCTTTTTGAGAAGTCGGTGTTCTTCCCTTCTTCTCTCCTTGTAGATCTCGTTATACCGATCGTAAGCAGCCCTCGTTCGTGTTTGCAAAAGCATTTGTCATGCTTTTTGCTTGGCTGCATTTACCTGCCTGCATTCTTCATCGAACCATGGGTTTCGTTTTGGTGGCCGAGTGAAACCCATAACCTCAGAGGCAGCGGTTCTTATGGCTTCTTGGCATTGCTGCCACTGGTCTTCAATGTTTAATGCTGGCGGCATGGGATTCAAGGATAATTGAAGGGACACTCGATTGGAAAAGGCATTGGCAATCTCTTGCGATTGTAGCTTTCCGACGTCATATCTCTTCACAGCGTTAGTTCGTGCTGGTCGTGAACAAGATATCCTCATTCGTACCTTGGCTACAACAAGGTAGTGGTCCGAGTCAAAGTTGGCCCCTCGGAAAGTTCGGACATCTAGCACACTGGAAGAGTGCCTTGCGTCGATCGCAACATGGTCAATTTGGTTGACGGTTAACTGATCTGGGGATCGCCATGTACCTTTGTGAATTTTGAGATGCGGGAAGCGTGTACTACTTACAACAAGATTTAGCCCCGCAGCAAAATCGATTAGCCTCAATCCGTTTTCGGAGGTTTTGTCGTGGAGCCTCAGGCTATGCTTAACGATTGTATTTCCAACGATGTCCTCCTTCCCTAGTTTTGGGTTGAAATCGCCATCGCATTTCTTGGATGGCGGTTATGTCTACTTTGCAGCAGTCCAGGGCGTCCGCTAATTCTCCAGCTGCACGTAGTCCGTTAGGAGATCTCACTTTCCACGTGCAGATCCGGAGGTCGTTGTCCTTTTTTCGTTTGCTTGGGTCGTCAACTTTAAAATCATTATCGTTATCCAAGGCTATTAGTTGTTTTACTTTAATAAGTAATTAGTATAATATTGGTGAGGTTCAGTTATTTCATTCAATAGAAGCTGTGGTTCAGTAGCGTAATACCATGTCTGCCTGCCTGAGAGTTCAAGTTTTGTTTTCAACTTTTTTCTTCATGTATTCCCTTGCGCAAAGGTTTGACAAGTTGAGATATACTTCACTGACGTTTCATCACAAAGTCTATAGAAATCGTCAAAAACTATTAGTTCCCTATCCCAATCCAATTGGCGCTGTCAACGTTAAAAGAACTAAACCACAGCGGAAAAATAACTTTGAAGCCACGATCAAAAACTTTCATTGAATCGCTATTACACTTCCGGCTCAACACTACTTACAAATAAACAAAAACTATCTTTTTTCTCTTAAATTTAATTCTCATCACATTAGTTCTTGAATTCGAGTTAGATTCATCCATCACCATAAATCATTACTCATTATGAACCCATCAGTATTACAAATGTCTCAAACAAGGACTCCATTCCATACCATCCAAACCAAAGTTAATTAAATTGTACTCGAAAAACATTAGAGGCTCTTCTACAATTTGCGAAATTTAATTATCAAAACATTCCAATAAGCTACACTACACACAGAGTATAGTATAGTGTACTTATTCCCAGATGTTCTTATGTTCTTGCAACTATACATTTTCAAGAAACATCCAGTTTCAACGAAATACAAACTCTTAAGTGCAATATACTTCAGAGATGATTAAATTTGTCGTCTGGTTTGTTTAACTCGTATCTACTGTCGGCTTCCCAATATTATATGAATTTTCAAGGAACAATTGTGGTAAAACAGTGAGCGGTTGCATAAGCTACTCCCTTTACCTTGTTCTTATGCACCCGAGAAAAGATGGGAAATAATTGAAACGATTCTTGGTTGTTAACTGAAAGTGATTCAAGCGTTGAACAACGACTCCATAAAGTGTTTTTTTTTTGTGTTGTGAACCTCTCTCTTTCTATGCTACCTATCTCTGGAAAAGATAGAAGACAAGTAAACGAACGTCGTTCTCCATTTCCGCTACATGACAACCTG
Organism: Melanostoma mellinum; assembly: GCA_914767635.1. Classification (NCBI taxonomy): domain Eukaryota; kingdom Metazoa; phylum Arthropoda; class Insecta; order Diptera; family Syrphidae; genus Melanostoma; species Melanostoma mellinum. The sequence continues at coordinate 20,369,340 of OU612060.1, read as the reverse complement.
TTCGCCAAAATAGAGGAAAAATTAAAAAAAAAAAAGGAAATACACAAAAATTAAATTGCATTTTGTCGAGCGGAGAAATAATGTGGAAGCTGTGTTGTTTTAACATTTATTTGACTTCACAGCGCCAGTGTTGTCGTCGACAGCGCAGCTGTTGTCGTCGCCCACTTCCTCAATCCTCATCCTCATCCTTCATCGTCGTCGTCGTCGTCGCCGTCAGTCTTGTTGTTGGCATTTCTACGAGCTCAAGGATAATTGAAACGTTTCATCGTAATTGGACTTATTTTATTTTATATACCAGCAAACGTTATCATTGTTGACTGAAGCTAAGAAATAATGGGCTTGACATCAGATTGCTTTATTTGTAGTTTCATAGACTAGGGCTAAGAGAATGTCCTTCAAAAACCTACTCAAGGTCAAAAAATGTTGCACAATTAATTATTTCCCAAGACTCTCATGGTGGCCAAAAGGAGATGTGTTTGAAATGATAGTGTTCCACGAGGCTGGTTTTAATATAGAAAAAGATACTTCTACTTATGGCGCTAGTAAGTGAGGTACTTGTGTCTCAAAGAGGTCAGCGCTGCTCTTGACTTTTTTGTTGCAGGTTTCCTTTTTTTTTTTCTTGCATGGGATCAGATAAACAATGAATATAAAATGTTTCTCTTTTCATGGTAGCTGCTCGCATTAGTTTTTTTTTTTTTCTATGGAGTGCAAAGTCGTATAACCAAGCTATCCTGTAGCTTAGAGTGTTCTCCAAACAAGTTGTGTAGTTGACACAGACGGGATTCCTCTTTGTCAAAGTTTACAATGATATTTTTAACTCACTATTTATATACTTTTTAAAATTGAAGTCTTCGCTTCTACTTCTGTTGTTGTTGTTTACCAAATAGAAAAACTTAAATCAATGGTGAAGAGCAAAGATAAGTGAGCTTCCTCTACTACTATAAAGACTCTAAGAATAAAGTTATTTAACGAAAGCTCATGAATCGAAAAGTGGACACAAATATGGAAGCTGATAATTGTTACAGAAGTTTCAAAAAACAAAATATTTAACCCTAAGCAGTGTTTCAACACGCCCCCTATGAGTTGACCTTGTCGTGATGGGGGTGCTCAAGGACATCTTCTCCAGCAATCCAGCTGCAGAACCTGACCAACCAACATAACTCAAAAAAAAAAACCTCAATGTTTGAAAACTTAGAAAATAATGGGAAATATTATTAGTAAATAAACGGAATAAAAAACGAATGGGGATATGCATTCAAAAGTCGGCAGGTGTCCAAGGTTGGAGGTGAAACTGTGACTTACAGTGGAACCAAAAACGAAAGGGTCGCCAATCCCCTTATCCCCCAAGTTGGAGGTGAAACTGTGTCTAGCAGTGGAACGGACAACGAAGGGGATCCCAAACTCCCTACCTTCCCAAACCACAAAGTAAGGCGGAACGCGGAGAAAATTGCGAAGGTGTTAGGTACGGTACCTAAACCTAAGCTTGATTCAACGCAATCTGCCAAGCTTGATTGAGCAAAATGAGAAATACTGCTCAGACACAACGTCTAAGCGCCAAAGTTCGTTCGTGGAGTCAAACCCGAACGCCAAAAGGCCTAAGGCTAAGGCCACGCAGTCAGCGATAAGCGAGCGAGCGATTGAATAATCAGCGATTAAGCGACAAAGTCGAGCGACGACTGGCCTTTTCGTGAGCGACATTTCTTTAGCGATTAGTTGTTAGTTGTTGTTGCACAGCAGAGATCAAAATTTCTGTATTTACTTTAACCATCTGTTGCTCTTGACGCTTGAGCGATAAACTAAAAATTAGAACAAGTTTGGTGACAGAGCGACGTCGTTCAGTCGCTTAAGAAAATCGCTCATCGCTCGCTCAATGCATGGCCAGTTCAATGCAATTTCATTTGTTCTAATTTTTTCATGTCGTTCAGTCGCTCGCTCGCTCGCTTATCGCTGACTGCGTGGCCTCGGCCAGGTGCATAAATCAAGCACCCTCAGCTCCAAAAAGGACATGTCGTACAGTGACGCACTGAAGCACAAACCAATTTTCGCTGTCATTGACAGGAGTAACGCGGATGGTGCGATCTCTTTCGATCAATTGGCGATTATCATGAACAAGCTCCAGGCTCTAACCTAACCTAACCTTTATTTATTTCGCAGTTTAGTCCAGTTCCGCAAAGAACCAGACACTGAAATGTATTCCTGTAAAAAGACACACTGCCATATTGAAATTGGAAATTTTATCTCAAAACTGTAATCAGAAAAAGATCCCGAGATCTGTGAAGTAGCCACCAGGCACTATAATGGCGGCCCCAAAATCATCCCACTATTCACTGACCACTTCAACTCATTTTGACTTGCAAAAAAAAATTTCTGTTAGCCTGGCATTTATTTCAGTTGAAAGTAGGGGGACTACATGAAATTTTCGAGAAAATATTGTCGCAGAGAGCTTTGCCTGATGGAAAGATTCTGGCTCTTGCAAATAATCATTGATACTTTCTATTACTTATTTTTTTTCTTGTTTTTGAAAATTAGATTAGATACTTGTCAATTTCTTCTACCGGAAATGTCGGAATGTCAAAGAAAAGTGTTTGAATACCTAGTACACCAATTCATCGGCGTAAAACAAAAAGAATCTGAAAAAAAAGAATCCAAAATCACACTTACTCTGTCCTATTTGATGATTTCAAGCTCCCAATAAAATTTATCGCGCACAAGATCTTCACGACACGACGATCCGACCAAAAAAGGTTAACGCACACGGTGCCGGTGATTGACGAAAATAAAAAAAGTAAAAAAACTACATATAGAAATTTAACGCGCACCGCCATTTTGTTTAGATGAAACAACAACACTACCACAAACGAATACACAAAACACTTAAGATTGAAAAAGGAAAATTAAGAATAAGACAATTTTCTTATATGAACATTAAGAAAATATGAGGATTTAAATTTTAGTTCGAACACTTTCTCAACTTTGAAAAATAAATTTAAAGCACCACAACATTATTTTTGCAATTTTCCACGAGTCACGAACTACGAGAGAGAGCAGATCAATACTGTTGCCTACTAAAGCATCGAAGAAACTATGGACGACTAAACAGGTTTTGTCTTGTCCAGAAGCAACTTTTATTTGCTCTCTCAAGATGAGCACTTTGTTTAGAGCAGACAGAGATCGGAGAGATGGCGGCGGACGTTGATGAGTAAAGTATGCAGTCTGTTCCACTCATTAGAGCTTTAATGTAAGAAAAACTATTCCATCTTGAGAACTTATTTTTAAGTGTAAACAAGCAGCAAATCCAAGAACATACAAATGCATTGACAAAACCGGTATTACTCACTAGTTAAGCTGGCTCTCCATGATCTAAAATAAAATTTTCAAAAAATATTGTAGGAGGACCACATGAAATTTTCAAGAAAAAATTGGGTGGGGGAGGTGAAAGAACAAAAGTTTGTGCTGGTTGGAGTACAAGGTTGGCCGAATAAACTACACTACATTTACTACACCATTAACTACGTGTAGTTAATTCAATAAACTACGCGCTTTATTTACTACAATTTGTTACGTTTGCTACATACACGTAGTAAATATAGAAAAAAGAGAACAATTCAAACTACGTCTGCTACATAATCTACATTCAACTACATTTAACAACATAAACTACATAAACTACGTAGCAGACGTAACAAATGTAGTTTTTTTTAGAAAGTGATATTTCGGCCAACTCTCGTTGGAGATGCCTACTGAGGTTTCTGTTAGCCTGGTACTTCAGATAAAAATTATTTGATAACTAAAAAAATTAAATTTTTGTGCATAAGAAACAAACACGCTGCTATGTTGTATATGCTTATGAAATGTTAAGCACTTATAAAATGGAAAAGAACAAAAGTTTGTGCCTACTGAGATTTCTGTTAGCCTGGAACTTCAGTTGAAAGTTGCATTCTTAAAACCAGGTATATGGTTAACAATAGCGGCCTTAACAGTTTTCCTTGTGGAAGCCCTCATTTTTCAAAATGAGTGAATCTTACAGCACAACTGTATGGAAATTTCATATTCAAATTGTTCATGAACAATCGAAAGATTCTTCCAAGAAACTTCGAAGATCTGGTTTGTAATTCTCATTTCCGAAGATATCACTCATACTCTTCACGCAAAGCTTTAGTTTGAGTATATGAAATGAGGGGTGTACGTGGTGTACCTGCCTGTTACATGGGAGTTGGAATCCCAGAAACAACCAGGTGGTAGAACTTTATTGACAGAAGCAGAAAAGACTGTATGAAGCTAATTGGTATTGCCAGCGGGCTGTTCTCTTTTGCCAAGCATTTGAACGCGTAAAGCTTAACTGATACCACGCTCTGTGAATCTTGTGGACAAGATGAGGACAGCGCAGAGCACTTCCTCTGTGAATGTCCTGCTTTTTCTCGCATGAGGTTACAGATACTTGGCGCAGACATGGTGAGAGCTGGTAACTTAGGTTCCCTATCATGGCAGAGTCTTTTGGCTTTTCTACGTACATCTGGAAAGCTATAACAAATAGAAGGTTGCTATCTGGTAGTACGATAATCAAACGGTATTTAGGTCTGAGTGCTCCAGCTTGTATTTAAAAAACCTCCAACAGAAAAAAAAATTATCCGCTCGTGGGTTGCGAGGCGTTGACATCAGAATGCTTTGGCAAACCTCCCGGTTTTGGGTTCTTCTATTTCTAAGGATTTCGTTTCATTTGTGTGTACCATGAGTGATTTGGTCTTTCTTTCCTTTTCTTTCGTGTTGAACATTATCTGATATTGCCTTTTTGATGGTGTTCCCTGGATCTCTCCTGCGAATACGACAACACCATCTGAGATGTTCTTTTTAACGTTAAGTCTTCCACGGGTCTTCGTACTTCCAATATGATCAACCTTTGTTACTTTGCTGACGTCTACGTTATGACAACATTATCTGTGACAGCAGCTATCGCATAAGCATGTGTGAAGCAAGTACAGCTTCTAATTCCTAGAACAACATCAAACATTGTTGAGGTCTTCTTCCACTTGATTGCGCCATCTTAGACGAGGTCTTCCCCTTCCGCGATTTCCCTGCAATGTGCTTTGGAAAACCCGTCGAGCCGGAGCGCTTGGGTCCATCCGTTCGTCATGGCCCAACCATCGTAGCCTCGCGATGCGTACTCTTCTGGCTATGCCCATGTCGCGGTACAGCTCATACAGCTCGTTGTTGTATCTTCTTCTCCACACATTGTCTTCGCATACGGGACCAAAGATCATTCGGAGAATTTTTCTTTCGAAACGACAAAGGGTTTCCTCATCCGCTTTCGATAAAATCCATGATTCCGCGCCCTAAAGCAGAACTGGGATGATTAAGGTCTTATACAAGGTCACCTTGGTTTTTCTAGAGAGGGTCTGCAGAAATGATCTTTCCAGATCCTCAGTAGCGGCTTTGACTCTATAACTATGTTTCCCTGCTGGTATTTACCAGGCTTGAGTTTGGGGTTTTCCACCCTGGCAGAATCTTTTTACCTTTTGGTAAAACTTTCGAATGTAATTTTTTCAAACGAGAGTTTCTCATGCTGCTTCTTTTTCTTTTTGAGAATTGGGTGGCCAACCCTTCTTTTCTGGTAAAAATCGTTATACTGATCGTAAGTAGCCTTGTTCGTTTTTGAATCAGAATTTGTCGTGCTTTTTGTTTGGCTGCCTTTGCCTGCCTGAATTCTTCATCCAACCATGGGTTTCACTTTATGTTCTGATGGCTTCTTGGCATTGCTGCCACTAGCCTTTAATGCTTGATACTGGCGGCAAATTACTCAAAAATAGTTGAAGGGCCACTCGATTGGATAAGGCACTGACAATCTCTTGCGATAACTGATATCAGTACAGACAATGCTTAGTTTTTACTTAAAAGGATATGCTTCTTGAGTTTGATAAGCCAGATTTTTATTGCTATTGACCTTTTTTTTTGATAAATTGAAAACTAGCCGAACTGCCTGGCGATTCTCTTATTTAGTACGAAGTTTTTACACAAAATCGCCAAAACACCAAAAACCCGTTCGGCCAAACTGAAGATTGTCAGAAAGTTTCAAGTATCCCGTTCTTTCCCTAGGACTATTGGGATGAAATAAAGTCTGTGATCTGTGTTACTGAGAGATAATGCAGCATCCTTATATTGAAGGTATCTTTAAAATTGGTTCAGATGTTTATAAATTCCCGTTTACGTTCGGCTTCCTTTTGGACTATGTATAAATGGTATATAACTGTTTGCCAAATAATATAGGATTCCAATAGAAAAAAAATTTAAGTCGGTCCCGTAGTTTTTGGGGATGAATTATAGTGTCTGATACACGGGGACAGTTTAACACTCTAACAGTATACGAAGACATTGAATACATTGTAATAGTTTCTCGCGTACCCCATACCTAACCCCTACACCCTAAAAATGTGTGATCAGTTATTGGCAAAGAGAATGGAAATGTCAACCTCAGAAATGTGGGATTCAATTTGTATAACAAAAATTTGCTAAGACAGAGTTCAAGTTTATATTTTGCCATTGCTTAAGGCTGTTGGTGCTATCCAGCAGAATCTTCTTCGATGATTATTTTCACAGGGGCTTGCAAATAATTGTTTTTTTTATGAAATTCCAAGCTAAGTCGCCTTGAAATTTAAATCTCGCATTACTTTGCTAGTCAAACCATCCAACGAAATAAATTCCTTCTTTTCATGAACCCAAGAAAAGAAACCTTCATTACAAGCCTGAGAGGCAGATCTTAAAAGAACAGTCAAACTAGTCGCAAACTCACAATTCTTTCAAAAGAAAAAAAAAAACGCTTTTCAAAGAAATATCAAAGCTTCTTAGTCTCTTAAAGTTTTGTTATTTCTTTGCTCTTCTTGTTAACAATTTTCTATTCAATGAGCCAAACTATTAGCAAAAGTCCAGATATGATTCACTAAAGTTAGCCCTGTTAGTGCAGTTTTTCATTCCCGAAACTTTAGAGAAAAACAAAAATTACCTCTCCTCAGATTATTTGCTTATTCGTGGGTTGTGGTGTAATTTCAAAAAGTTAAAAAAAGAACCAAATCTTTCACAATAACAACGCAGTCCATCCTTTTTTCTACTTCAGACCTCAGATAAAAAAAAGGAAGTATGATAAAGTTGAGTCGAGTCACTCTGGTCTAAAGGACGAAGTTTAAGCCAGATTACCATTGGATTTCTTCCCTCAAGCTGTCACTTCTTTCAGGTGGAATACTTGTTCACCGTTGCATATCCCAAATGTTGATTTTTGCTCGTTCATAACTGAATTATTTTTCTCAAGTTGTTCTGCCTGTGTGAGTGAGTGGGTGAATGTGTACGAGCTTATGGGTATACTTTTAGGCATTCAGACTATTCATCTCGATTCTCTCCGCACTTTGACATTGTTATAGTTTTTGTTTTCATTGTTTCCAGGTATTTATTCACGTCTGAATTCCAAAACTCACTAAATTAAGGTAAACTTTATCAAATTCATTACGGAACAACGACCAACACACAATTGCACTCACTTTGTTTAGTGCGCTCCAGCTCCAGAATTAAACAGAAAATAATAGGTCGGAATTGCAGACCCCCAGAAGTGCAGAAATGTAGTAAAATGAGAGTAGAACGTTTAGAGTACCTACAGATACTCAGTTGTCTTGTGCTTTTCTTCTCCTGACTTCTAGGTTGTCGTTTTGAAGTACTCAATGTCGTCTTCGACTTTAGAAAAACAAAAAAGGGAATTGTGGAACTCTAACTACCATCTTGGCAATTGGAGTTTTTGTGAGGAGGCACATTCATCATCAGGAACTGTACGATTTATCTCAGTCAAGAAAGTCCGACAAAATGGAATCGAAAAGATGAAATAGATGAATATTCATGTGCATGCGAATGCAGCTTGCCAGCCAAGTTGAAAAGCACCAGCATCAGCTCCTAGGAACACTAAAATACACATAGCTTAGGGGTGTAAGAAGACCCATCTTGTGCGAACAAAAGGATGGCGATAGAAGATGAAATGAATTTATGAATAACGAATGTTCAGAGATTTTCCATATTCACAATGCACATCAAATATATATACAAACGCACACACTCATAGGCACAATCGGGGAATAGTGTTCTGTGTAAATGCATTTGAATAAGTTTTCCCAGTTTTTTTGGTTTGGGCTGGGAGGAGTTTTTTCGCCCATTTTAGACAAAAGTTTTGTTTCATGATTAATGGTTTGGAATATAGTACAATAGAAACGAAAATATCTGAACACCACTTCTGTGTTTCTTTTTACCTTTTTATTTCTTAGTTTTTTTTGGAAGAGGAGGATGAACATTTCGTTTGATTTGGCATGTAGTTGTAGATGCAGATTGTTTCGGGCACCTGTGGAGTTTGAGAAAAGGATTTTCAAGGGTTTTCATTTTCAGTGGATAGAGCAATCAATCAGGATAAATTTTAATGTTTAAAGCTTATTGAATGAGGAATTGAGAAAGGATACTTAATTTGTCGGACATTAACTAACATCACCTGCTATCCTGTCGCTTTTGTGGAAAGCGTGTTGTTCATTTTCTTGAAATACAATACCGAGACAGAGAAGTTCTTCATTCATAAAGCTTATTGGCTAAAGGCATCCCAAGTGTGACTGACTGACTGGTGACTGGTTTGAAAAAATCATAGCTTTTGTTGGCGATGGCTAATATTTTCTGTGTGCTGAGGATTTTTGCAAATAAGAATAAATTCTCATAAAAGCAGCATTGCGATTCGTTCTCCAAGTCAATGGAAAGGTTCAAAGAAATTTTGTTTTGAAAGTTTCGTACCGAAGTCGAAAAATGTGTCAACAATTTTTCAAGATCGCAAGGGATTTGTTGGTTTCCTTAAAAAAGTGCCCAACAATCGTAAACTTTTTCTGCTTTTTCATCTTGGTGTTGCTTTGTTGTGACGTCATAGGTGCTTTTGCGAGTATTGAAACAGAAGCGCCAAAAATGGGTTTGATGGTTAATGAGGGCAAAACGAAGAATATGTTGTCATTAAACAAGGACACCGAACATCAACGAATTGGACAATACGTCACAATAGACAGACATAACTTCGAGTTAGTACAGGACTTCGTCTACTTAGTATTCGCTGTAGACACGGACAATAACATCAGTGCGGAGATCAAACGGAGAATAACTCTTGCCAACCGTTGCTTCTTTGGGTTAAGGAGGCAATTGAGAAACAAACCCCCTTTCTAGAAAAACTAGTGACCTTGTATAAGACCTTAATCATCACAGTCCTGCTTTACGGCGCGGAAGCATGCACCTTATCGAAAGCGGATGAGGAAGCCCTTGGTAGTTTAGAAAGAAAAATTCTCCGAACGATCTTTGGTCCCGTATGCGAAGACAATGTGTGGAGAAGAAGATACAACAACGAGCTGTATGAGCTGTACCACGACATGGGCATACCCAGAAGAATACGTATCGCGAGGCTACGATGGTTGGGTCATGTAGAGCGGATGGACCCAAATGCTCCGGATCGACAGGTTTTCGAAAGCACATTGCAGGGAAATCGAGGAAGGGGAAGACCTCGTCTAAGGTGGCGCAGTCAAGTGGAAGAAGACCTCAACCGACTTAGAGTGTAAAACTTTTTTTTTTTTTTTTTATAATTAACGCGCACATCAAGGGGTTATGACTACCCTTATAATGTTATAGAACACAGTGCGAGCATTTAGGAAAATAGGAGAGGATTTGAAAGGAGACACCGATGCACGTTGTTTTTGAACCTTTGTGAATCGTAATGAAGGGGAAACACAAAGCCAGGTAAAGCATTCCACATTCGGGTGGTGCGACTGAAATACGAATCTCTATACTTGACTGTACGCCCGAAATTGGGCTCAAGATAAAACTGATGAGCATTCCTAGCGAGGCGGGTGTTGCGGCTAAATTGTTTCAGGGGAGGAATGCAACTGCCTATTTCACTAGAGCACTGTTTGTGAAAAAAGCGATAAAAGAGAGTGAGACAGGTAACGCTTCGCTGATGTTCAAGAGAAGAAATCGATTCTACGATTGAACTATTGCCTATGAATTTCAACACTCTGTTTTGTACGCTTCTAGGCAGGCGTAAAGATGTTTGAGAAGCACCTGACCAGATATGGGAGTTATACTCCAGTTTTGGGCGGATGAAGGCCTTATAAATTGTAGCCAGATCAGAAGGGGTGAAGAACTTCCTGCATCGTCTTAAGAAACCTAAGCATTTAGCAGCGTTTTTGGCGACTTCAAATATGTGGTCATTCCAACGAAGATCATCGTTTACACACATACCAAGTACTGACAGCTTTTCGGTTTCTTCGATGCAGGTACCATTCATGGATAATGGCAATGGGGGAATGTTAAGCTTCAACGACAAGAGACAGCATTGAGTTTTCGAAGCATTGAATTCTACTCGGTTCATAAGACCCCATGCAACAATGCTGTCAAGGTCAGAATTCAATGAGCTTATCATACGCAACCGTTCCAGTTCCACATCCGAAGAGCAGGGACGTGAATTTGGAAACGAATATGAAAAGCTGAGGGTTGAGTCGTTAGCATAAGAGTTAAGCAGATTAGAAGTTTCAGACAAGAGATCATTTATGAAAATGAGGAAGAGAGTCGGAGACAAAACGGAGCCCTGGGGCACACCAGCATTTATGAAATTGGTATCAGACTTGCAGCCCTCCAATACAACTTGTATTGAACGGTCGGGAAGGTAGTTTCTAATCCAACGAAGAAGAGACTCATCGATACCAAAAAAACGCATTTTCGATAAAAGAGCCTGATGCCAAACTCTATCAAATGCTTTAGAAATATCAAGCGCAATAATCTTACTTTCTCCAAAACAATGTAAAGATTGGTTCCACTATTCGGTGAGATAAGCCATCAAATCACCAGTGGACCGTTTGCTACGAAAGCCGTACTGACGGTCATTAAGAAGCTTTTTTTACAGTGACGGAAAACGAAAAATCTACCGATATGACACAATGGTCCGATTTGCCTAAAGGAGATGATACTACAACCCTGTATTTTTCGGGATGAGAAGTGAGAAATAAGTCAAGAGTGTTGGCCGCATGGCCTTCAATATCTGGAACCCGAGTGGGCTCATCAACAAGTTGAGTTAATTGATTTAACTCAGCGAAGATCTCAACATATTCTCCTTCGGGTGTTGTCTGGCCAGAATGTCGAAGCCAACCTGAATTGTGTACATTGAAATCGCCCGCAATTGCGATTTCAGTGTGAGGATATTGGGAAACAATTCTTATTATGGAGTCAGATAGCGCATCAAACTCGTTAGAGGTTGAATTGCTATCTAAATTGGGGCTTCTATAAATAAAACAATAATGAATGACATGCTTACGGACAGTGAATTTTAACCACATGAAATTAAAGTTCGTATTAGAACAGAGGCCGTATTGTGGTAGAAGTTGGTAAGCAATATCATGTCTAACATATACGGCGAGGCCATGGGAGGAAAAGAATAATGGCACTAAGCTATATCCAGGCAGGTTGAACTCTGAAGGATCAGAACCAACACCCACCTGTGTTTCACTCAGTGCCAAAACAGCTGGCCTGCATTTTACAGTGTGAGCGTACACAGCAAAGAAATTCGATCGCAACCCCCTAATGTTGCTAAAATCGACCTGCAGAGAACTGAACCGAACTGTAATGCACACTTAAATAAGTTTCGTGACAGTGTCTAATTTGCTCGCGGAGGACTTGTGAATTCCTCGCGATAATGGTGAATACCATTCTCTGGCTTTTCTGGGATTCGAATCATGAGCCTTTCAAAGTGTAAAAGTAGCAAACCTTTCCCTTTATGTGAATGAATCGACGGTATTTTAATTTCTTTCTCCTGAATTCAACCGCTCCAAGAAAAAAGAAGCTCGAGCCATTGCTTGACTTCAATATCTTGCTTTTCAATATTTCTTCTCAAAGCTAAATTTACTTTAAGTGACCATCAAAAAATTCTGAAACTTTCTTCATTTCTGCTGAAAAAAGTTCGACTGCTGAAATATTTCAAAAATTAATATTCAACTTCGAAATTATGCAACTTGATATCATCTAAAACTAAGTAACCCCAACCAACTCGTCTAGCCCCTCCCCAAAATTATTACCATAACCCATTTGAATTGTCAACACTGAAAACTCTGATTTTCTTTTATTTGCCCAATCAAAATGCAACCGTTTTGAGTCTATTGTCCTTCAGAGATTGGCAGCCAATTTAACAAAAAACTTTCTCAACCTTTTATGACAATTTTCGTACTCCCAAGTTGAGATTTCCATAAAAAAAAGTAATAACAAAAAGCATAAACTAAATACTAAGCTAAATAAAATCCAAACCCGCACCGTTGCCACTTTAACCTTATACTCGATGTTAAGCATCATCTATGCTAAAAAACAAATAAAAAAAAAATGACCAAAGCCACTTTCCCACAGAGGGGAAAAACTTTTCTTCAAAAAAAGGAAAAAAAAATTATACTCAATGCACAAAACCAAACATGGCCAATAGTTGGTCCGGAAGGAGCACGATGAGGAGCAATGCAGGGACAAGAATCAACCGCAATGTCCTGATCTTTGTTTGTGGCATAACTTTTAGTTTCTTACGCTCAAACGGTTCTCATAAAAGTAATTCCGAATTCGAATTTTCCACGTCTATAACAACAAAAAGCAGGACACGAACATAAGCAGACGTGCGATCTCACACTCCATCAGAGCTGTTTCCTTATGGCTAACAACAACGACAACAACAACAAAATGCTTGTTCTTTCACTTAAATGTCCAATTTCCATTGCCATTCACATTTCGTTGTGGAGCGTTTCTCTCTCTCGCTCTCTCTCTCCGTCTGAAAATACACAAAAGTCTTGGTTTTGCTGTGATGTTTTTCTCGAAATCCAAATAGCCATGCATTCCTGAGAAGGAATTGCTAGTTATTTGTGCGGTTAAGGATGTCCATGGCGTATAGTGCTCGTCTTGACAAAGGACCAAGGACCTGTTCTTTTGTTTATTTTTTTTCTGCTTCTTTTTTCCTGCATTTTAGTTTTTTGTTTAACATAAAGTGGCAGTGGTTGCTCCAGGCAATGGTTAGCTGATGCAATTGAAATCCTTTCCTTTGTTTTCAGCTTCACACAGCTTCGTAGACATATACCACGTGCTATTTGTATGCACCCAGTTTTTGTTGGCATCCTTCGAACAAGGTAACCTCAGATAAGTCTTTGGTAAAAATGGTTCAATTGTCTCAAATGTGGAATGTTTTTGACAAGAGACAGTCAAATGTCTAATTTCGTTCCTATAGCTTGGGGATCCGAAAACTTTAATGGGGGGGGGGGGGGAAAACAACTCATTCGACCGGTTGGTCCTCGTCAAACTTCGCCACCCCCATATGTAAAATTATTGATGCATGACTTTCAATATATGTAGGTATGTTGTGTATTGTATGTGCACACAGTTTTGGACGTTTTGATTCTCAATGTATCGATGCACAATGCTCATGGCTTATGCAAAAGCTATCCTTTGAGTGATGGTGCAGGGATAATATCCGTTCACATACAACATTGATACATATATGCATGAGTATACTTCATGCTTCATATTGAAGAGATTACTTGAGTATTTTCATTGATATGTGAAAAAGTATAATCTCTAATGGATGGAAATATTGTATAGTAAGCTAGCAAAGTGGTGGGAGGTAGTTAGTGAGTTTGTAGTTGCGGAAGAACTTTTTGCTTTGAGCTCGATTTAGAACAGTACGATGGATGGGAAACTACAATTAAATGGAATTTTTGTAATTTTGTTTCAATGCTGCTGCTTCAAATTTCTTTGTGATTTTGAAGTATGACGATCTGAACAAGATGCGGATGTAAAAAAGTTGAATGGTTCAAAGTGAAAATAACCTCTTTTTTCCCATAGAAAATTGAAACTTTTTTCTAACATGCTCCACCGAAATGCTCTGACTTGTTTCAAAAATTCTGTATGGATAGTGCGTAGTTCAAAATGACTGGGAATATGATTCATAGCAACTCAACTTTTGAAAAATTGATTTAATGTAATTGTACTTCATTCGTGAGCTTTGAAATGAACAGAAAAGGATCACACTTAAGAAACATACTTTCTATTGTTGAAATTGTTCTTCAAATTCAAGAGCTCAAATCTACATTGAGGGTAGATTGGATTTCCAGCCGAGCACTCAATTAGTATCAGTTACGGTAATATTAAAATTTGTAGAAAAGTAGAGGCTAAAGTCAAAATAAACACCAATGATTCCAAAACTTTTGACTAGACAAAAAATGTTTTCGGAAACGACTTGGGTAACTACGCTTTTTTCATGTCAACTGAGAACTGAGGTAATCCTCCTTCGAAACTACGTCGCGAACTAGCCTCTCGTTTTTCGATTACCCGGTTTCAGAAACCATTTTTTTGCTGATACATTCTCATTTACGTGTATCAGGAATTTTTTCGGGTTGTTTTTTTTTGCTTCTTCGTCATTGCTTGACGATGATATTGGAAAAAAAGTTTGGGTCTTAGAAGGGAACGTCAGCATCTAACTGATGAACCCATTGTCATAACTAGGCGAAGCTCACTTTTTAGTTGAGGTGTTCGGATCTCTTGATCTTCCTCACTTGAGGAATTATATTACTTTCTTACGGTTTTCTGATTGCAGATTTTAAAGTTAGGTTAGGTTGGATGGGGGTGCAGCCGCAGGCAGCAACATTTAACACTTCCCATTACAGCCGCCATTTCCATCCTACGTTTGCTCGATGATTGATGTCTTCGTCAAGTTGCGTGACACTTGCTCATAGATCCCAGATATTTTTTTTACTCTTGGGAATCTCATTTTTATTCAAATAAATGTCTAGAATAGGCACTAGAAAATGGCTAACACAAGTATTCAGTCTTTTTTGGATCAACAATTGCAAAGTGATCTTGATGTACTTTATTTTCCAGCAGGTTGTCAAGAACTGTTATAAGAAGCAAGAGACTTAAGACGCTTTTTTGATACACACAAAAACAACTACTCGTTGTTTGAGGATCGTTTGAGCTCTTTACATTGAGCTGGCTGCTGTCGATCCAACGCTTTCAACGAAGTCAACCATAACAACATGCAAATTTTTTCAGGAGTTACGATATGTTTCTATACGAGGATACTCATATAGCTACTTTGGATTACACTTGTTACTGACTTAAAAGCAATAAGCCGGCCTTGAACATGCGAACACTTTATTATATTTCGCAGTCGACTTCCTGATACCCGCTCAACGATCTTCAAAATGTGATTGATACATCAGCATGATCAATAGTAGACATTAGATTCATTGCATAGACATTCTTTCACCATCTATGTAGAAGAATAGTGACCCGTCCAAACCAATACGTCTCAAATCTTTTTAAAAACTTGTTTGGTATGTAGTCTGTCCCAGCACTTCTGGGGGTATTCTGGTGTAGAAGCACCCTCTCTTTTTCAATATTATTCAATATTTTCAACTATTTAAGAATATTTCTACTTGACGACTTTTCAAAATTACAAAAAACTATTTTAGGATATGGGTATTTTTCTGACGCGGCATCCAAACTGGCCCGACTTTAAAACAACACTTTAAAAAGTTTTTTCTCGGAACTGTCTTTTTCAAAACTATACCCAATATTTCTCGAGTTCTGCTGGACCGGTTTAGTTACATTTTTTGAGTCTTTATTATAGTCTTCTCCATATCCCGAAGTAACCAATTTTTTTTTCATAGTTCCGCCTATACCGACATTATTCTAGACTAAAAACCTTTTTGTTTCCGATTACTGGAAGGGTTGAAATCGTGGTTATGGTCAATTATT
Source organism: Melanostoma mellinum (assembly GCA_914767635.1). NCBI lineage: Eukaryota > Metazoa > Arthropoda > Insecta > Diptera > Syrphidae > Melanostoma > Melanostoma mellinum. Next base: position 20,353,527 of record OU612060.1, on the reverse strand, counting down.
GTGATATTGACTATTGAGTTTTTTTTTTTAAACAATCCAAAAATTATCTGAAATCCATCCCTCTAGACCAGAATACTCCGTTAACTGCCTTATTAGCTCCATCGACTTAATTCAGGTTATACATATTTCATTTAAGTTATTATTTTTCAGAAGTCAGGAAAATCAGTTGGTTTAGTTTTTCTAAAAATGTTGATAATGTCAGCAACTGTTGAAAATTCATTCCAGAAAATATAAGAAACAACATCGTTATCGCCAAGAATTAAAAGAAGAGGCCTTCTCTGAGGAATACCACGGCCGGCATTTATTAAAAAGGTCAAATTTGATAAGTAAGAAAATACCCAGTACCCAGCAGTAGTGGCCTCCTATTGGAAATATAACAAAGCCTGTAGAACATTTCAGAAGAAAGTATAATTGATTTGTGATGACCAATCTCTAAGTGCCTCACTCAGAAAGGCAGCTGGTCACATACTAACTAATAAAGCCTATGAAAAGTGGGCTTATGACTCAAAAACAAAAATGCTATTAAAGATAAACAGTGCATTCTTGTTCTCCTTCCTTCCGGTTTCCCAGTGTCTCTCGTTGTTTAAGGGCACCAAGTGAGATACAGTGTTGCCTTTGCTCTAATCCTTTTTTTACTTGCGATTATAAATACTATAAGGCAAATTTTGCAATCGTACAGAAAAATTTTTGAGATAACAATTAAACATGACATTACGCTCACAGAAAAGTGGGTCCTGCAATTCTATCTATCTGTCTGTATGTCTGGCTGTCTGTATATGGATCTACAGCCTGAAACACTTGGCCGATTTTTTTAAAAATTTGCAGTTACGGTCTGTGGAGCAGCCTACAGAGGAGTTTTTGGAATTGAGTCGCTAGGTCTTGAAATATCGGTACCTGCCATACAACTTATGTATATGATAATATTTATTTTTCACGAAAACAGCTATAACGCTTTCGATAAAATTTTAGGTGAATAACTTTTTATTTTATTTTTTTATATATAAAAAGAGGAGGCTTATATGCTAATCTGCAGAACTCAGACTTAATTACCGGTCCATTGTACTACCAGGGTAGCAGTCTTCTCTTTTTTCTGTAGTGCAGTAGTGGAAGTAAGGTGTTAATTATTTCACGTATAACCTCAAGGGCGGCGTCCATACGAAACTGGGAGGCTGAAAGAAAAGTTGATGCCCATAGAGCGGGATTCAAACCCACGCATCTGGCCTACCTACTGAACACTCTACTACTGCACCACGGCTGCCCTTAGGTGAATAACTAGTACTAGGCCGAGGCCACGCAGTCAGCGATAAGCGAGCGAGCGAGCGACTGAACGACATGAAAAAATTAAAACAAATGAAATTGCATTGAACTGGCCATGCATTGAACGAGCGATGAGCGATTTTTTTAAGCTACTGAACGACGTCGCTCTGTCACCAAACTTGTTCTAATTTTTAGTTTTTCGCTTAGCGTCAAGAGCAACAGATGGTTAAAGTAAATATAGAAATTTTGATCTCTGCTGTGCAACAACAACTAACAACTAATCGCTGAAGAAATGTAGCTCACGAAAAGGCCACTCGTCGCTCGACTTTGTCGCTTAATCGCTGATCGTTCAATCGCTCGCTCGCTTATCGCTGACTGCGTGGCCTTAGCCTATGGCTGTTTTTCTAATGATGTAAGAAAAACTTTTGGAAAAAGTCTAAAAACGGTGCTTCCCATAGTACTTTTTTTTTCAAAACCGACTTCCTCGTTAATGGGTAACACGATATGAACGAAATTTTATATCTTAATAGTCGTAGGTTGCTTAAGAAAGATTGCGTATCAACATTTGAAAAACTTTAGTTTTTGAAATTTTTATAAATTTCTTAAAAAATTTTGGACTTTTTGAAATAACTTCAAAACAATATTTTTGATTTTTTTCAAATTTTTTGTCAAAACAACTTCTGTCAAGATCTTAAGCTTTGAATACGACTTCTAAGAAAATCGCTTTAAAATAATTGAAAAATAAAAAACCATGTTTTGAAAAAACTGCTCCATAGATTTTGATTAAATTTTCAGCGTTTTTATATATTAGCAATTGCAAAAGATTGGCGCTTTAAGATTTTCGCTTGAAACCTTTGGAACATTTAATTAAATTTTTTTCAATATTTTGTGTGATTTATAAATTTTCATAATTAATGTGTGGTTGGAAATCCTGTACCACCAAATATATTATGAAGAGCGAATACTAAAACCTTTTACTTTTTCTTTATGATTTCTGATTTTATTTATCATTTGTGCTATTCTTTCTCTACCAAGCTAGGACTTTCTGGTTTCGACTATGTGAAAGAGCGTTTCAAAAACTATCCGAATCACAAAAAAATTGAGAAATAATTTTTTGAGACATAAGACCCCTTTTCTTAGTCCGGGTCACATTAATTGATTACTATGCCAACAGTCCCAAGAGAAAAATTGTAGTTCAACCGAGATCCAAACAAATCCGACCGCTCGTTGACACACAAACTTTTTTTATAAATAAATTCAAGAATTTTGCAGAAGTTCCTAGAGAATGGCCCACTTTTTTTTTTTTTAAACATTTGGAGCTCCCCAATCATGGAATTGTTATTTTATAGTAAATGTGTCAAATCTGAGCTCATTAGATCAATTGGAACATGAAGCTCATCGAGAACATGATGTTGTCGAAGTTACATACCTACTCATATGCAAATTCGTTGATCCTTGGTTATGCCCTGAAGTCACTACAGAGTACTTTCTTAACTTATGCAGAAGTCAAACTCCGAGGCTTTTGAGCCTTGCGACTTTGCCCTCAACCCTCTAAAAGCACTAAATGTTGTTTGTACCTTTCTAAGATGCAATGTTTGGCCGATGTTTGTCGACACATATATAAAATTTACAGTGCAAACACACTGTAAACTTTATATTTCCCATTCCCCTAGAAATATAAAGTTTACAGTGTGTTTGCACTGTAAATTTTATATATGTGTCGACAAACATCGGCCAAACATTGCATCTTAGAAAGGTACAAACAACATCTAACTGATGAGCCAGCCCATGGTTTGTACCTGGGCGAAACGCATAAGGAGTGAACTTGAACTTTTCATTTTGTTTTTTAAAATCAACACTCCGTAAGAAAATAATAAATTCTTTTATTATTTTTTCTTTTTTTTTCCAATAAAAGCACTAAAGCGTTTCTAAATTTTTAAAAGAGTACATTCGCGAGGCAAATAATGTTGTGTAAGTTATAACTAGTAAGCATATTTCAAGAACCGAAAAACACCAATTTTTTTTAACCTGATAAGCACGCTCTTTTCATTTAAAAGGCTTGAATTTATATCTTTTTCCTTAAAGCTTGAACCACCCTGCCCTACGAGTGTAGGTATGTAGATGATCTGATTGCAAAAAGCACCCAAAAAATCTAGTCATAAAGTAGGTGGATTACAGTTACAGCCTAAACACTCGTATAACTTTCAGGTATTCTACACTCAAACTGCCCAAAATGCACTAAATAAAAGTCAGCAAAGTAAAAGTGATTTACAATCCGTGTTCTTGAAAAACTTTTATAATTTCCACTGCCGCCCAAAGTCTTGAAATCTCATACATGCACCCTCTTTTCAATCCCATCAAGCTCAAGATTTCAAATATGTGAGTTACGATACTATATAGAAATACAAAACTACAAACACGGAACTCCACATGATACCAATTATTCATATCTTTTCCTTTCATCACCTTCATCAAACAATCCAAAAACTGGATGTAAATTTTACGTAGAAAGAGGTCAATGAAACTCACACAGCAGGTTCATTCCATCAGTAAGGTAAACATGAAAATATTATGACTCTACAAATGAACTACATTTCAGATATTTCCGGTTCCTCTTTATCTTAACCCAAATATCATTGTTCAAAGCCAACAACACCTAGATCCATAGTCTAAATTCCACTTAACAAAAGACTCCACAGCTCACAGTAATCAAGTTTGTGTAAGTTAAGATTCTTAGTTCAAAGCACCTCAATATATATCCTTAAAATATCCCCCTACAACTTTCAGAACAACATTATCTCAACTAATCCATGAGATAATACCAAAAGAAACAATCAGTGTTGGGCTTACATTCCTTAAATCCTCTCACAGATGACTTCCTCTGTAAATATTCTAAATCACCATATCAAGAAAAGCCTGACAGTAGTAAACCACTTAATACACGTAATTCTCTCTTGTTTCAATTGATTTCTAGCACCCACTTGTGCTTCTCTCGCTCACAAAAGTGGTATTACGACGAAGCCAACATCAAAAAGATAACAACAATATAATTGGCGCCTATTCACCGAACTGCGTAGATTCGTACAATGTAGCTCCATGCCCCACATCCACGAATGGTTTCTAAAAGCAAAATATAATTTCGAGGGAAAAAATATGCGACCGATGAAAATGATACTTTAGCTCTGAACAGAACCGAGCGACAGTAGTACAAATAAAATTTTGTTGCAATCAAAAAAAGGTTTTGTTGAAAATCATTTTGCCGATAAGAATCAAATCTTCGCGGGGAAAAAAAGATGGCGAAAGCAGAAGAGCCAACCAACAAACGTATGGATACAATTTAAAAAAAGAAGTCATTTGTTTGGCTGTTAAGTACACACTTTGCTGGGTACACTACATAATGGCTTACGAATAACAGTGCGTTGCGTAATTCATTTTTGATTAATATTTTGTTGACTTGGTTGGGACACTTTTCTTAAGAGGGGAGTCTTATACAAGTGCCTTTTGGTTAAAGTGTTACGTAACGTTGATATTACGTAAAAAACGAGAATGAACCTTTATGGATGAAAAAAGAAGGGTAGACTTGGTTGGTATAAGAAATAAAATCTAATTTTGGGAGAAGAAAATCAACGTTCAGAATGACCTCATAACGCGGAAACGTAACGTAACACATAAAAAAACTTAATCTCTCCATAATTTTGTACAAAAATAAAAATATAGTATATGGATACCCACTACATTCGTTTGCTTTCCTTCTATTCATTCCGACACAGGAAAGCCACACAAATCAACCCCTTAGTTCACACTTCCCCCAAAAGCCGTGTATCTACTTGGCAAAGAGAAACCCATTGGTTTATTTATTCTTCTGTTATCCACTGCGATTTCTATGATTCTGGCGCCTCAAAGGCGGCATCTCAATGGCAGCAACTGATTTTAGCTACTCTAATCGGAATGTGGTCTACAACATTGCCTGTGGGGCTGATTCCATGCAAGGACAACGATGATGTTTGGTATAGAGAAAGTATCGGCAAGGCTTTTGAGGGCAAATCTTGGAATGCTTCTTCCACCCTTATACCCACCATTTCCTGGAATGTCTTCAAGAAGAGTTCTTCTTCGTAGTCGTTGTGTTTTGGTATGTCGTTGTCGTCCTCGTCATCTAGTTTTCTCCGGAGTGTCTTCTGCTTGCGCTCAAGAATGTTCCTTGTGGTGGTTGTTTGTTTGTATTGGCAATTGGGATGCCTGATCAGAAGAAAGCATTCCTTTTCTCTCTGTGTATAGCCGTGTTGGGTGACATCATTGGATTGCATTTAATATTTAAAAGCCACTTTCTGCTTCATCCTCTGTACCGCATTCAGAGCGTTGCGTTGTGGCACAAAACGAATCACAACCACGGAGTCACTCTTGTTGTTTGTAGTTGACAACATTGTCGTCGTCATCTGCATCAATAGCTCTTTTGGTCTATGGCGTTTGCTGCCCCATCAGGGTGATTATCATTGACATATTTATTAAAGTGAACTGTGGCGTCGATTAGTAACCGAATTTATAGTTCAATGAGATACTTTGGAGGAAATTTATTTCTACTGAGTTATAAAATTGATTTATACTGGTTTGAGAGACACAGAGTTAGTGCTTTGCTCCGCTTGTCTTCACATTTGCTCTGGTTTATGTTTGTTTACAAAGCAATTTCAGGAGTTGTATAAAAGAAAGAAGAATAAAAATAAATATAGACTCTAAATGGAGCGATTCGAATGAGGAGGAAACCTCATTCACGTTTTGACAAGTAGGCAGTGTGATGGCAAATAAATTTATTCCAAACGTTTGTGTCAGTAGTTGGATTTATAGCTGTTTTACTTTATTGTTCAAAATTGTTTTTACTGTAAATACAAAAGCTTTTTGGGAGATTAGTTGGTTGAAGAACTTTTTATGGGGCTAAGGATATTGAAATTAAGCCTGAGAGAATTAATTTCTATCGATGGTTCGGTCAAAGAATGATGGAGTTAGAAGAGAGTATAATGGTAGGAAAATAAAGGCTCGGATTGAAAGCAATTACATGTGGTCTGAATTGTGATGGATGATCTTTGTGAGATAACAGAGTTAAGTCTACACCACAAATATTTGCCCTGTTGTGCTTGATCTGAAATAGTAAGTTGATACTCGTATGTGGTTGAAGCAATGCTCTTGAAAAGCAAATCTCACAAACTCGTCATTTCACTCACTTTAAGTCACCAGACGAGAAAAACCCAACCTAAGTACAAAGGCTAACGAGATGTCAGAGTTGTACATAAGGACATAGGACCAAAAATGGACCTCTATGGATCTCTACTCTCGTTTGTACACGAGGACATTTGGTTTTTCATACCCCAAATATTGACTATAAGACAGGAATACAAAAGTTTGACCGTAAAAAATTGCAAATAGGTACATCAAACTTTCCAGAGTGGAAAGAAGTCAATACAACAGGTTCATAAGAACGTAGTACAATTAGCGTCCAGGACATAATGGATGACAGTATATCAACAAATAAGAGAAGTTTTCACTTAATTCATAAATTTTAACGCCCTTACCAATGGTGGGGTACTCATAATTTAGTTTCTTGTGTATTTTTTTATACATTCTCAAATGATGGGCACAAAAAGCATAATTATGGTCAGCAGTGCCTGTTGGATTTGTCTGAACAATTACTGAGATAAAAAGAAAATGTTAATTTTTTGAAGTTCCAATCGACTAGAGAAGATACAACACTCTGAGGACTTTTATCATAGCCATTTTAGTATCAAGTATCATTTAACAATATGGGTTCAAAAAACAAAATGATAAATAAAAAAGCCAAAAAGTCGATCAATTGTCATCATCTCTACCTCTTCCGCTCTCTGCAGGCAAGATTTCCCTAATTTTAGGAAAAGCTTTTAAAAGAAATTTTAATAAAAATTTTTACATAAAATAAAAGCGTAAATTTTCAGTCAATTATTACTCGAACTCGAGGTTCGAATCCCAGCAGAGGCAAAAATGTTTTTCCACGGGTATTGTTTTTCGCGAGGAATTGGCAAGTCCTCCGTTAGTAAATTCACTGCCATGAAAAGCGCTTTCTCAATTAGCCGTTCGGAACCGGCCCAAAATTGTAGGTCCCCTCCATTCCCTCACAAGGTTTGGTTGTGAGAAATGCGCTAGGCCCAGGGGCTCCTCGCTCTGTTGCGCCACACTATTTATTTATTTATTTTTTTATTACTCGAGAAGACAACAACTAACTCAGCAAAGGCATTTCCTTAAAGGTATTACATTTGACTGTGCGTTTAAAGTTGACGTCGAGGTATATTAGGTAGCCGTAGCGTGATGGATAGCATGTCTACAAAGGTTCGTGGTCTGGATCCAAATAGAGGCAAAAATGTTTGTTCACGGGTATCGCCTTTCGCAAGGATGGGCAAATCCTCCGATTGTAAATTTATTTTGCAGAAAATTGTAGCTCCTCTCGCTTACCCTTAAAGGCATGGTTGTGAGAAATTCGCTAGGCCATAGCTCTGTTGCGCCACTCTATTTGGCTTTAAAATGCAACAAACTCATGTAATGCGCTGCAAACAAGTCGGTATACAAATGTCATGTTTTCTTTAAACTGACGATATTTGTTGGACACAGCAATAGACATCTAATCATTCAAGAACTTTTATGGCAACTTGTGCTTTCACAATCATCGTATTCCTACTGAGTGTGGAAATCTTTTTACGTTTCGTTGATGCCAGTATCATTCACTGATGTTAGAGAAACTTTGAGCTTTAACGATAAAGAGCATCGTTTGGGTTTCGAAGCATTGATTTTAACACGGGTTATATAGCAATTTGCGTAACAACGCTATCATGGTTCGTTGAACTGATCGCACTACCCGTTGCAGCTCTAGCAGGTAGAGCATTTCACATTCGGGTGGTGCGACTAAAATATGAATCTCTATACTTTACTGTACGACCGAAGTTGGGCTCAAGCTAGAACTGATGAGCATTCCTAGCGAGGCGAGTGTTGCGGTAAAATTTTTTCAGGGGAGGAATGCAACTGGCTACTTCACTAGAGCACTGTTTGTAGAAAAAGCGATAAAAGAAAGTGAGACATGTGACTTTTCGACCATGTTCAAGAGAATCAATCGATTCTGCTATTGAACTATCACCTATCAATCTTAACGCTCTGTTTTGTATTCTATCAAGTAGGCGCAAAGATGTCAGTGGAGCACCTGACCAGATATGGGAGTTATACTCCAGTTCAGGGCGTATGAAGGCCTTATAAATTGTAGCCAGATCAGAAGGGGTGAAGAATTTCCTGCATCGTCTCAAGAAGCCTAACAACAGCGTTTTTGGCGACTTCAAATATGTGGTAATTCCAACGAAGATCATCGTTTACACACATACCAAGTACTGACAGCTTTTCGTTTTCTTCGATGCAGGTACCATTCATTGATAATGGCAATGGGGGAATGTTAAGCTTCAACGACAAGAGACAGCATTGAGTTTTCGAAGCATTGAATTCTACTCAGTTCTTATGACCCCATTTAACAATGCTGTCAAGGTCAGAATTCAATGAGCTAATCGTACACAACCGTTCCAGTTCCACATCCGAAGAGCAGGGACGTCAATTTAGAAACGAATATGAAAAGCTGAGGGTCGAGTCGTCAGCAAAACAGTTGAGAGGATTAGAAGTTTCAGACAAGAGATCATTTATGAAAATGAGGAAGAGAGTCGGAGACAAAACGGAGCCCTGGGGCACACCAGCATTTATGAAGTGGGTATCAGACTTGAAGCCATCCTTCTTCTTCATTTTTCGGCGTTACGAGTAGTGATCTTGAAGCGATCACAACTCTCCCACTTTGCTGCTTCACACTAGTGATCCGCCTGTGGGGTACGCCGCGTTGACCTCAGAAATCGTCGGCAAGCCTCCCGGTTTTGGATTGTTCCATGTCTGAGGCCAACCAAATGCTGCTGTTTTTGCATTTGCTTGTACCAGGAGTGTTTTGGCCTGCCTTTTCTTTTTCGTCGCGAATTTGTTGAAACGTTGTACGATATTGCCTTTTTGACGGGGTTCTGCGGATCTCTCCTTTGAACATGACAATACCAACTGAGCCGGTCGTGCTGAATTTTGTCCAAGATGGTACTTTTGACATGAAGGCTTCCACGGATCTTAGTACTTCTAATTCGATCAAGCTTTGTTACTCCTGCTGTCATCCGAAGCATCTTCATTTCGGCTGCCGTCAATTTGCTCTCATACTTTTTGTACATTGTCCAACATTGTGAACCGTATGTCAGAGCTGGACGGACAACTGCTGTGTAGAGTCTTCCCTTCAGCTTAGGGGGCATTTTTCGATCACAGAAGATAGCGGAGTTTTCTCGCCACTTCATCCACCCTACGCTTACTCGATGATTGATGTCGTCATCACAAGATGCTTCACTATTGATCATAGATCCCAGATATTTAAACTTTTCACACTTGGGAAGCACATTTCCATTCAAATAAATGTCTGGAATAGGCTTGTCTGGATCAGAAAAAGGGCAGCACAGGTATTCAGTCTTTTTAGCGCTAATACGGTACCCATTTCCTTCCAGAACATCAATCCAAACGTCAAGTGCTCGTTGCAGGGATGTAGGATCCTCGCTTATGATGGCTCCATCGTCAGCAAAGAATAATTGTTGTACTTTATTGTCCGTTACTTTTCCTTCGAGCAAATAATCCAGAACAGCAATAAAGAGCAGTGGACTCAAGACACTTCCCTGATGTACACCTACTGTTATTTGGAATTCTTCGGTGACTCCAGCTGGGCATCTCACTTTTGTAACTGCTCCCTCGTACATGTCCATAATTATTCGCACATAGGCTTCAGGAACTCCTCGGTGTCTGAGGGCCACCCATATCAGATCTCGTGGTTGTCGATCGAATGCCTTTTCGAAGTCAACCAACACAATATGCAAATCCTCTAAGGCATCTCGGTGTTTTTCCATAATGATCCTTATGCTTTGGATTGCGTCTGTAGTTGACTTACCCGCGACAAACCCGCATTGGTCATCAGACAGCCTTATTATTTTCCGCAGTCGGCTATCCAAAACCCGCTCAACGATCTTCATAGTGTGGGACATCAACTTGATCGAACGATAGTTGTCACAGCTTCTGGTATCTCCCTTTCCCTTGTACATTGGAAGAAGAAAACTTTCCCTCCATTGATTAGGCAAACTGTCACCTCTTACAAGTTTGGAGATGAGAATCGTGAGCCATCTTAACCCGATGTCTCCCATATTTTTCCAAAACTCATATGGTACCTCGTCTGGCCCAATCGCTTTGCCTTTTTTGGAGTTCTTAACTGCCTCCCTAACTTCTTCGACTGTGACGTCGGATACTTCCGTAAAGTTAGGTGCAGCTGTTGGAAAGTGGCGCCGAGGAAACTGTTCATTCAAAAGATCATCACAATACTGTCGCCACCTGTGAAGAATTTTGTCGTCATCCACAAGTAGCACTCCTTGAGCATCATTGATGAACTTCGGCGAACGAATCTCCTGCGCATTTCTCCTTCTCTGAGCGGCTATTTTGAAAATGGTTGCTCCCTTATTCAAGTTGCTTTGTCTTAGCTCTTGGATTGCCTGATTTGCTTCAGCAGCTGGGGCAGAAATCTCTTCCAGCTCTCGATACAGGCCCTCCGTGCTTTTTGCTTGAAGTTGGGCGCACTTTTTCTTCGCTTCTTTTCTGCAGCTCTTGTATTCCATTTTGAAACGAGCTTTTTCATTTGTATTTCTTGAGGGGCACTTCGACCAAGCTTGGAAAGCTGCTTTCTTCTTTCTAATCACTGCTTTAGCTTCATCATCCCACCACCAGGTTTCTTTAGCTTGTTGGTAGTGTCCTTTTGAGACTCCTAACAGTGATTTGGCTCTCTCTAAGCAGGTTCGTTGTAGGCGATCCCACATATTTTGTGCCGTGATTGCATTTGAAACTGCGTCGATGGTATTACACAGCTGACTTTGCATATACGAAATGAATTGCTGTCCTTTGGTTTTCTCCAGATTGTACCACTTGATTCTCCTAGGAGCCTTTGTTTGTTTGACTTCCTTTACCGCATCCGTAAAAAATTCTGTTAAAAGAAGACGGTGTTGTTGAGCGGCAGCTTCTCCTAGTATCACTTTGCAGTCTTTCACCCGAGATTTCATGTAATTGGTTACCAAATGGTAATCAATCTGGGTTTCATTTCCTCCACTGCTGTAAGTGATAAGGTGTCGGTCTTGTTTGATGAACATGGTATTTAGTACGATTAGACCGTATGACTTGCACATACTTAGAATATCTTCACCAGGAGTGTTCCTGGTGCCGAATCCCAAACCTCCATGGCAGTCTTCATAATCCTCGTTTGTCTTCCCGACATGTCCATTCAAATCTCCTCCAACAAACAAATACTCTTCTTTTGGGATGTCCTTAAGTAGGTTATGAAAATCAAGCCAGAATGCATCTTTTTCCTCCTGCTCACACCCTATTTGGGGAGCATATGCACTGATTATATTCCAGACCTTTCCTTCCATCACCAATTTAAGAGACATCAAACGGTCACTGGACTTCAAAATGGTCAACACGCTGTTACATAAACTTTGGTCAAGGATGATACCGACTCCGTTCCTACCTTGTTCCGTTCCATAGTAGAACATCTTGTAAGCCTTGGTCTTTGCATCTAAGAAACGGGCTTTGTTTGCTGTGTTTCGCCATTTCGTTTCCTGAACACACAAGATGTCCACTCGCCTCCTTCTCATCATCTCTTCGAGTTCAAGACTTCTACCAGTCATACTTCCAACGTTCCAACTCGCGACTCTAAATTTTCGTCCAACTCGTCGCATTACTTTGCTAGCCCCCTTAGACTTGAAGCCATCCAATACAACTTATATTGAACGGTCGGAAAGGAAGTTTCTAATCCAACGAAGAAGAGACTCATCGATACCAAAAGCACGCTTTTCGATAAAAGAGCCTGATGTCAAACTCTATCAAATGCTTTAGAAATATCAAGCGCAATATTCTTACTTTCTCCAAAACAATGTAAAGATTGGTTCGACTTTTCGGTGAGATAGGCCAAGAAATCACTAGTGGACCGTTTGCTACGAAAGCCGTACTGACTGAAGTGAAAAAGCTAAGAGTTGTGATGTCAGCAGAGCACTTAAAAGTGAAAGAAGTTGCAAACCACAGATTATTTATAAAAATAAGGAATACAGTTGAACATAAAACGTAGCCCTGAGGCACACCATAGTATTTTTATCAGTATCAAACTTAAGACCATCGAAAACAACTTGAAAGAGGAACTCATCGATAGCAAAAACAAGCATTTTTGATATGAGGCCAAACTCTATTGAATGCTTTTGAAAAAATACGTGTAGTAAATTTATAATCTTCAAAACTAAGAAAAGATTACTTCCACCTTTCAGTGAGTTATGCAATCGGATCATTTTGAACATTTGCAACAAAAATTCGTAGTGTGTATCATTGAAACGCTTCCGTTTTTTAAGATGACTCACTAGTTCTATCCGTGGCATAATAGTTTAGCATGTCTGCCGATTACAGGGAGCTTTATGTTCGAATCCCAGATACACGTCCCCTGAGATTACTATTACTTTATCACAAGAGAGAAATGCAATAGGTCCCAGCTTTACCCGAGCCTGGTGTGACGTTCGTTTCTGAGTTCATGGACTATTTGAGAATAGTTTAGGTAGAAAAATCGGACGGTAGTTCTGAAATACCACGAAAGAATCAATGGATATGGAAATCATTTATGACCGCGCAAACACAAAAAAAAAACACAAAACTGGCCAATAAGCTGCTTGGACGCTAAGAGCTAGCACCAAGTCGTGCTCCCAGATAAAATTCAAATAATTTCAAGACATAAGACGTTCAGGATAAAAGGCTTCTAGAGAATCACAGAAATTCTTTAGAGAAAGAATTTTGTTTTGTTTTCTATTTTAAAAAAATTGGGGCTTTTCGTTAAAAAAAAAATTCAGCAGTTCGACTAGTCGTCTAAGACTGTAGCCGAGTTCACACTGTACAATTAGTTGGACAGACTTTGGCTTGAACGATCAATGCTTGATACTGTGAACCCTCAGACGAACGCTTGACCAGCTTGTTAAATGGTTTTCAAATATTTTTGAAAATTTAGAAGTTAAACGGAATGGAAGAGTATGTGACATAAAGTTGGACAACAAGCTTGATAGTGCGAACGCCAACTACATCCGGCCATCCAACTTCCATCAAAGGAAGTCTGTCCAACTAATTAATTGTACAGTGTGAACTCGGCTTATGGCAAAGAAAAGTAAAATACTCAAATCTAAAAAAAGGAAGTAGGCTGTTTCCAAATAGCCTCTTTCATATAGATGAAATAAGAAACAAATTAAGTGCGCATTTTTAATGGCATTGGACAATCTGAAGCGTACCTACTTCCACCAAACAAGTAGATCGTTGCAGACGAAAATATTAAGTCATTTCGAGTACTTTCAAACCTCTTCACTTTACAAATTTAACCAACAAAACATATCCTTGAGCGGTCATATGCATCATAATACAACGCTTAATCTTAAGTAGCCCCAATGTTCATCATCTGGAAACCATGCAACATCGCTGCAGTTTCCAATTTTTTTTTTTTTTTTTTTGTCTTAGCCTCCACTGTGGATATGAATAATTCTCGGCTTTTCGTTGCACTCCACTCGTTTCCGTCATTTCAGATGCCACGCTATTTTCTTCCATCGCAATTTGGGTCAAAAGGATTAAGGCGTAATGTCATTACAAATCAGAATTCATTCCCCACTCTCCGCTACTCTCATTCTGTTAAGAAGCAGCCACTGGACTTTCGACGATGCAATGGCTTTAAGGCTTCAAATTACATTACTCACACACACACACACACACACACATACACAAAAAGAAAAGAAGAAGAAAATATAAGTGAATTCAATTTCAATTAGTTGTTGCCTTGGACTAAATAAAAGATGACGAGGACCAAGGATGTTCGCAGAAAAAAATATCGTTACTTTATAAGAAAAGGAAATTAAAGGAAAAGTAAAAAAAAAACCTCCTCAGCTCACACAAAAGAGTATACACTTCAAAATAGGTCAACATGTCATGTAAGATAACGTTCAACGGACAGGAAAAAAGAAGCTGTAGGTAGGTAACAACAAAACAAGACTAAGACCGATTCCTTATACTCAATCGATACATCACTGTGTTAGTTACTGTTGTTCAGTGCTGTTGGTTAAAAAAGAAGCCATTGAAAAAATATGAGAATACAATATCCTGGGTGAGGATAATAGAATCCGCATTCGGGGGTGAAATCTAAAGAAGTTAGGGTTAGAAAATAAACATTGCCTGGAGGGGGAAACAAACTGCCGTTCTTTGGCCCATATCTCTGGTTGAACGTGTATCCTTTTTTTTGCTCCTTTCTTTTCAACTTCATGTATCCCGGGATCAATTGCTCATTCTTTTCGATGAGGTACTCGTTGTATTGGGTTTATGGTGTCATCCTGTCATCCCCTTGGCTTGACTTTTGCTCTTTTTGCTGCTTCGATATATATTGCAACGCCTGGTATCCTCTTTCTGGCTGCAAGCTTCAAACAGGGTGTAATATGACATAATACAATCTTGTACCTTGTATCTATGTATCGCGTCCTAGCGGATAGTGTATCGGGTCTTGATGTATGTTTGCTTCGGGTGTTTTTGCTGTTTGTTTTTTCTGTTTCTTTTCTGTCTCCCTCTCTTTCTCTGCAATGCCCCTCTAGCTGGGGATACATAATCCTCGACCTTTATTTTTCGAACGCTCTCTATTGTCTAACTTTTTGCCGAAGGACTCGTTTGTTGGGCTGACAGTGGGGTGTTGAATTTGTCCTCACACTTGTCGTCTAGACGGCGCCACAAAGTTATATTGGCAGCAGGGAAATTGTCGTCATTTGAACTGGAAACAAAGTTGGTGGTGGGGCCCTTGTATTTATAGTGCGGTACTTTTCGAGGGTGGCTCCCAGAAAAAAAAAAAAACAAAATCAACGCGTTCTTCATGAATGAATGACGGTGCTGATGGCTCAGGAATCGAAGAGAGAGGCACTTGGGAAGCCGCCTCAATGACTGCTGATTGATGAGTGTGCAATTTATTTAAATTGCTGTGAAATAATTTCGAGTGGTCGAGGGGTAAGGTTACCGAGCGAGCGGGTAAAAAGTTTTTCGGTTATTTTCCTATGAATGCGCCCAGGGAGGCGTGTGTGGTGCGTTCCTGGTTTATGTTGTGGTGAAAAAATAAGAAAAAAAAATGCTTAGCAAAACGATTTCTGCCAATTTTGCAGAGACAGTTGTTGGAAAAGCATTCATATGTCAATTTTATTGACGAACCATTTGCGTTCATGATTTCTCTTAACATTTCGCTTCTGGGTTTCCAACAACCAACAACACTGCAGGAAACTGATGGAGTACCTACAAGACAGCGTCTAAAGAAGTCTCTAGGCAATAGGCAGTGTAGGCTCTTGGGACTAGAGCTGAGTTTGAAGTTGACAGAAAACAAATAAGCCTATCAACAAGCTGAATTTATTTTCAAACAAATCCAGGATTGCAAACTCAATTTACAGAAAGAAAAAAACTTTTGCTAATCATTTGGGGTTGGAGTATGTTCATGGGAATACCATAAGGAAAACCAATTTACGTCATGGCGATAATATGTGTGGAAATAGAATAATAAAATTGTAAAAGACCTTTCTGTGAAGGAAAAACTTTTTTTTAAAGTATACTAAGCTAAGTTCATACCTCGAATACAAATACCGACAGAAGTCGCTGGGATTTATTTGGAAGAAAGGTCATTTGGGGTGGAATTGCTTTTAGGTATTATGTGATAGCCCGTAAGCTTTTAAGAATCAACGAGTTATTCTAGAACAGTTGTAGATGAAAATCGAGTCCTATATGAACATATTCGACTAAACGAGGAACGGAAAACTCAACTTTGATAAAGAAACGTGACGGTGTTCCGCAAGGAAGTGCTTCTGGACCTGTCCTATTTATTCACAACACTTGATTATGTATTCGAATGAAGACTGTATTGGCTAAACACAGCTATTCTTGTAACGTTTGATTTAATCCAATCAGCAACGAAAAAGCTATAATGAACTGAAAGAACAGTGCCGCTGTTCTGCAACTATCGCCTCGATAATAGCCGGCGGTAAACGGTGGAAAATGGAACGAAATTCTACGAATTTAGTTGGATTTCGTTCCGGTTCTCACTGTTTCTCGATCGATGTTATCGATGCGATAGTTACAGAACAGGGGCACAGGTATTAAATGTGCAAGAATATTGCTCCATGTCCCTAGCTGAGGCAAGCCGTTTAACATGGCCGTTCGAATATATTTAACTGGCTGCCGTACTTTGGCTGTGATAACCTGGCTGCGGTAACCAGGATGCCTAGTACACACCTAGCCAACATCAGCAGAAGTTTTTTGCTATACAAAAATAAGAATTAATAAATGCTCGGTCACTTTAAATTTGATGCAGTCTCACGCGGGCCAAAAGAAAACTTGATTCCAAAATAGAAATCATATATAAAATTGACTTATTTAATTTGAAAATTAGTTCTTCGTGTGTTGCTGTTGCGCTCCAACCCATTAAAAGCTCAGCGCAGACTTCAATGGAACCTGTGAGGGTTAGGTTGAAATAACACGTTGCTAGCTCGACTAATCAATTTCCTTAAAAAAAAAAACAAACATTTAACTATCAACAAATTAAAACTACACCAACGATCAAATGTAAATCTTAAAAAATCATAAAATTCTGATACCCAGAGGGTTGGATGACGTTTATGTACATTTAAGTTTACCCATACGTACTTTGCAGATGAATCTTAAAACAAAGATGGTTTCACGACTGATATACCACGTGGCGCTCTTATACACCACAAGTTTCTGATTGATAAGGGCGTTTGTTGGAAGAGATTTAGATTTGACAGGTAATTAATTTTGTATTCGGAAGAGATAGCAACTTGTATTAAATTATGTTACAATTGAGGCCATTGATTAAAGACCACATTGACAGGTGATTGAGTTGGTTTTGAAAACAGCTTGAGATCGTTTAATCGCATATGTATGTATATCAAGTCTGTGCAAAAAAGCAAAACAGAATCCATTACAAGGAAAATTTTTCGTGTGCAAGAATACCCTCTGAATTGCTTCTTTGCTTCCGATGATTAAATTCGAAGGATTTTGGTAAAATAAAAGACAACTTTAATAAATTTGTGTTGCATGTTGTTGACAGCCTTTTTATTTGTGTGGTTCTATTAAACATTTAAGCTTGGATAAGATTGACGAAAATCGGTAAACAAAAGCCTGTAAGCTGATCGACGGTCATTCACAAGTTTTATTGGCGCATAGAAGAGCAAATATTGAATTGAACTCAACAATCTGAAGACCGACATTTTAAAAAGTTTTCAATCGCGTTGTGGGTGTTAATCTATTGTTGAAGTTCAGGTCGGTTCCGCCTTGCTGAATAGAAAATAAAAACTCTCCAGATGCAGAATTCATTCAGCGTTAGAATAATGCATTAGCCCCCAGACACATAGACAATATTTCATCCCCGTATTCGAACAAAAACGAGAACGGGAACTTAAAAACAACTCGACAGATGTCAAAAATTCTGTCAACATTGGGATGCTACATTATCACTCAGTATCACAGACTGTATCTCATCTTCATATTTCCGTGGGACTGAAAATTATAAACTTTCAGGTTATGTTCAGTTTATCCCAGCGGGTGTTCCTAAAATCTTTCGTTTTTTGGCAGATTTGTGTGAACAACGCTTTGCATAAGTTAGACATGAACCACTCTGGGCGGATCAGTTCGATATTCGAACCTTTAGAAATTTAATAAAGCCATACTGCTAGCCCCAGGATTAAATTTCATTCTTTTAAAAAGCTTTCACAAATGATAGCAAAATACAGGAATTTTGTAAAGAGCCTACTCAAAGGAATTAATTTATTTAATTTGTTCACCTTAAGAAAATGAAAAGCGGTTCATATCTGAGCTTAGCTTTTAAAGGAAATATCCAAACACCGAAAAGGCATACAAATGTTTGGAAACCCTAAAAGTCTGGAACGGTAGTAGAAGAGCTTTCACTATATCCTTTGTAACGCATATGTCTATTTTAATCATCGTTTGTCATTACCCACAAGTGATTCTTCCAACTCAACAACCAATCTGCTACTGAACCTTTTCAACATTCATCAAAGGATGGTTCGAACTATATAGTTCAGCAGGATTACCCATTTGTTATGAGACCAAGACCACACGATTATCGATAGCATTATGATTTCTATACTGATTTCTGGGGAAAACATAATCCGGGAAAACAGCGTCCGGTAAAGCATTCCACATACGAGTAGTGCGTCTAAAATATGAATTTCTGTACTTGACTGTACGACCGAGGTTGGGCTCTAGGTAAGACTGATGAGCATTCCAAGCGAGGCGGGTGTTCCCGCTAATTATTTCAAGGAAGGAATGCAGCTGCCTACTTTACTAGAGCACATTTGTGAAAAAAATGGAGGGGACCTACAATTTTTTGCAGATTCCGAACGGCTTGTCGAAAAAGCGCTTTTCATGGCAATGAGACTACTATAAGAGGACTTATCAGCTTTCCTCGTGAAAGGCGATACCAATGAAAAACCATTTCTTATTTTCTGTGAATTCGAAAGTCCCAAGTAAGATGTAAGCATGCTAAGCATTACGCCACGGGCACAGTCATGATTTTGTCTAAAGAGTCTTTGGATCTCTACATGAGCTCCTTGCCACCTACTGGTTGCGTAAAGTGTTGTTGATTATTCAAACAAGCTTCTTATTGAAATATCAGCAACTTTGTGAAGAACTTCAAAAGAGAACATCATAAAAGTATGAAAAAAAGCATGGCAACGTACTGAGTGGCAAAGCATTAAAACCAGTCCAAAATCGACATTGCTCTGCCGCTCTAACCCGCTATTTCAAATTACCATTTGATATCTATATCTGTTTTCAGAGTAAGTGAAATGAAGCTATGATAGTACGAAGTTATGAACATGTACGACCGAAGTTGGGCTCAAGGTAGAACTGATGAGCATTCCTAGCGAGGCGAGTATTGCGGGTAAAATGTTTCAGGGGAGGAATGCAGCTGGCTACTTCACTAGAGCACTGTTTGTAAAAAAAAGCGATAAAAGAGACTGAGACAGGTAACGTTTCGACGATGTTCAAGAGAATCAATCGATTCTACAATTGAGCTGTCACCTATCAATTTGAACGCTCTATTTTGTACCCTATCAAGTAGGCGCAAAGATGTTTGAGATGCACCTGACCAGATATGGGAGTTATACTCCAGTTTTGGGCGAATGAAAGCCTTATAAATTGTAGCCAGATCAAAAGGGGTGAAGAACTTCCTGCATCGTCTTAAGAAACCTAAGCATTTAGCAGCGTTTCTGGCGACTTCGAATATGTGGTCATTCCAACGAAGATCATCGTTTACACACATACCAAGTACTGACAGCTTTTCGGTTTCTTCGATGCAGGTACCATTCATGGATAACGGCAATGGGGGAATGTTAAGCTTCAACGACAAGAGACAGCATTGAGTTTTCGAAGCATTGAATTCTACTCGGTTCATAAGACCCCATGAAACAATGCTGTCAATGTCAGATTTCAATGAGCTTATCATACGCAGCCGTTCCACATCCACATCCAAAGAGCAGGGACGTGAATTTGGAAACGAGTATGAAAAGCTGAGGGTTGAGTCGTTAGCAAAACAGTTAAGCAGATTAGAAGTTTCAGACAAGAGATCATTAATGAAAATGAGGAAGAGAGTCGGAGACAAAACGGAGCCTGGGGCACACCAGCATTTATGAAGTGGGTATCAGACTTGAAGCCATCCAACACAACTTGTATTGCACGGTCGGAAAGGTAATTTCTAATCCAACGAAGAAGAGACTCATCGATACCAAAAGCACGCATTTTCGATAAAAGAGCCTGATGCCAAACTCTATCAAATGCTTTAGAAATATCAAGAGCAATAATCTTACTTTCTCCAAAACAATGTAAAGATTGGTTCCACTTTTCGGTGAGATAAGCCATCAAACCACCAGTGGACCGTTTGCTACGAAAGCCGTATACCGAAAGAAAAAACCTTGGTTGATTTAAACATGTTTCATTGTTAATCAACAATTCATCTAAATTTGTGAAATTAACCAAGTTTCGTTTCAAATAAGAACGCATTTTCAAATCAAGTATGCTGCCGTGATCAATTTTTTTTCAGGTAAGTATCATAAAAATGTTTAAATTAAGTATGTTCGTGGTTGATTTGAATATGTTACAATTTTTAACCAACAACGTGATTGTTGATTTCATACTTGATCAACAACAAACATATTTAACTAACAATTAAGGCTGAAATTACAAGAACCATCACGTTTGTGATTGAAATATCAAATAAACTGTTGAACTATCACCAATATGTTTGATCAACAATGTTCATACTTCTTTAATCAATAAAGTATCAGTAACATTTTGAATTCCAATATTTTTCATACTTAAGCCCACAGAAAACGTGAAGTCGCATAACGGAACTTCAATATGATAAGTTTCGTGACCATTTTATCTTAAGGGACAATAAATTAATCTTTATTGTTGATCAAGTATGTTCGTTATAATTCAGCCACGTTTTATTTGCTCAACAGTTTTAATGTAAAATTTCTATGATAAATGCCTGAATTGAAGTTTGACCTTTACATTTGATAGGTCAAACCTCAATTCAGGCATTTATCATAGAAATTTTACATTAAAACTGTTGAGCAAATAAAAACGTGGCTGAATTCTCACGAACATACTTGATCAACAATGTTCATATTTTACCAACAATTCAGAATTGTTGACGAAACACAAACGTTGTTAAAGTACCATGGAAATGTATGTTTCTAGTATCATAACCGTTGTTGGTTAACAATGAAATTGAAAATGACGTTGTTGATTTGAGCAATGAAAATTGTAGCATTTAAATAAATAAAATGAAAATGCCAGCTTGTTTAATTTAAGTATGTTCCTGCTTGACGCAAAAACAAACAAGTTTCTTGTTTGATTTTACCAAGGTTTTTCTTTCGGTGTACTGACGGTCATTAAGAAACTTTCGTTCTTCAAGGTATTTCATGAGTTGACGGTTTATCAACGTTTCCATGACCTTGGAAAGAAGGGATGTTAGTGCAATTGAACGGTAATTGGACGGGGAGGAAGATTCGCCATTTTTAGGGACCGGCTGGACGAATGCAGTTTTCCATCTGCTCGGAAAAATCCGAGCAGAATAGGAAAGATGGAAAAGTTTACGCAGTGGTTTTGCCAGCGTAGAAGAACACCTCTTCAGAATAACGGCGAGGATACCATCTGGACCAGCGGATTTATGTGTGTTGAGATCTTACCTTTTTTGCGGTGAAGTAGATTGAAATAAGGTGAATGTAATTTCGTATATAGCCTCAAGGACGGCATCCAGATGAAACTGGGAGGCTGAAAGAAAAGTAGATGCCCAGAGCGGGATTCGAACCCACGCGTCCGGCCTACCTACTGAACACTCTACCACTGCACCACGGTCGCCCTATAAGGGTCCGAAGGCACGAAATGCCAAATACATAATTGCACGAACTTTCAAAGGAATGGAGATACGAGCACGGGAAGGCTCTAGCAAATGACAATGCAACGTACGAATTTGCTTGGGTACGAATGCACAGAGATAAGAAGGTATGGAGAAATGGAGATACAAATGGAGGGATGTATATGTATATAAAGTTACTTATGCCTAGAGGTTTAAGGATGCAACTGTATGAAAGTGCCAAGAGACGGGAGTATGAACTAAGTGCGTTTGCCAGGCTAAAATAAAAAAGGGAAAGCATCAAAATTCAAAAGGAAATCGTTCCGTGTATAATCGTGTAGCTATATTTTGGTTTCTCTTTTTGCACTATATTCATGCAAGACAAACATGCGCCGTGTAATAACTGACTTTTCAAGCAAAATTCAATTGAAATCATTCAAAACACTGTTTGGAAAACAAAAAAGAATGTTGCCCATCGATATTTTTGGTTACTTCCAGGAAAAATTAGAATTTCATGTATGGTTTTGAAATCTCATCAGAAAAATAAAAGAATACGTGAATGACTTATTAAAAGTACGGCCAAAAACCAAAACCACAAGGTGTTAAAGTTCAAAAATCTCATTTCTCTGTTTATTTTTGTCTTAAATCAGGACGCTTCCTTGACCAAAAGACCTCCTCCGTTTGTATGTTTGGATATATTCTTGTGTCTACCAACAATACTTACTACCCTAAAATAATCGTTATATAAAAGTGAATGAATTGAAACGAAGAGCACTCGTTAAATAATGAAAAAGAGAAAACTGTCTACAGCAAGAGAAGTATCAATATTAAATGGATCATGTCTCATTAATTCTTCGTCTGTCCATTAAGTTTGTGCTTTTTCCTATACTAAGCAATATTGATTTTTAATCTTATGAAGAATATGCCGCTCTTCGGATTGGTAATACATTTTTTTTTCAAGTGTTTCTTATCAGAGTGAGAGAAAAAACTTGGAAATATTTCCGAAACATTGCTCATAGTTATTCGCGTAGTTAAGCAAGAAAAGGGTGTTTTGGTATTTTGCTTCTTATCATAAAAATGCCTCACCATTCCGCATTCAGGTTTATTTCTTAATTTCTCAAATCCTTATTGCTAATCTGTGCTTTCATTTCATCGTTTAGATAAAAAAAAGGTTCAGGCATCAGGCCCCTTTTCAAATGAAAGTGACTTTTGGGTCTATTGATACACCTCGGGGCGTATTTTGCCCCTTTGGGTGTGAAGAATGCGATAAATCAATCTATCTAATTGACACTCGATGACTGAAACGTAGAAAGGCGGTGAAAGATTGTGCTTTTACAGAAATACCATGGCATGGTTGAGATCCACTGCATTTTTCACAGTTCACTGCTGGGGCCACCGCATTCTCATGACCAAAGCCCTCTGGTGTCAATCCTTTAAATGCTTTTACGTGCAATTCCATTTTGAACTCAATGTAGGTGCAATCGCATTAATTCAAAACATTCTCTAGATAAATATGCCGAATATTGAATTAGATGTGACATTGACTCTCTCTACACGTGCTTATTTGTTTGGATAAATTCCACACACTTCACTCTGGTCTGCAATTCGGCAGTCGTTTACGGAAACTCCTTAGCACTCCTATTGTTCCCAAGGGCGGATTTTCAACCCGTGTTAGCTTTCATTTATCTGACAGGGACAAGGCAGAGCTTAACCACCCTTTTTCTTAATAAACAAAATCATTTGCAAAGCCACCCACTTTGTCGACATTGAAGAAACGCATACATCCTTCCCAAGGATTTCTGTTCTGTGAAAAATATATAACAACTTTTCCTTTGGGAGCAAGTTTTTTATATTGTTTTCTCAACTTAGGACACAACAAGGCATCGAGGCGAGTCCTTGAGGACATTTATTAACTTCAGCAACCATGATGAAGTCTTTGGTATTTCACGAAAGGAGGTTCCAGGGTTTATAATTTTTTGCTTTTTACATTTGTGAAGCCCCAATTCAGCACTGTCATTAATTGTTGTACTTGTTGTGTTGTGAAGAGCATTCTTCATCGAATCAAGAACCCACTCTGCACTTACGCTCTCGCCCTTCGTAGTGCATCAGGCTTTCGTCCTGACTGACAGATATAACGTTCGATTTTCTTCATAGAACCCATGTGATTTTCATTTCGTTCTTCAAAAGTATTATCGGTAGCGGCGGAAAAACGGGAGGAAATGGAAGTGGTGGAAGTCCTCGCGTCATCGTTGTAGTGACTGCTGAAGTATGCTGCTGCTGCTTCAGTATTCATTGGATATTAAAAATTTGAACAGCCATCTCTGCACACACAAGAACGTTAAGGATAAAGTTTTATCATAAACTTCTGCGTTCGGTTTACGTTGAATTGGAAAGTTTGAAGTTTTCTCGGTGTATTTTCTTTCTTTTTTTTCTTCCTTTCATTCTTAGTTATGATCGGGGGTTGCAATGAATCCATCCACCTCCCTACACGGGCAACTGCTTGACTCTTCTTGTTGTTGTTGTTGTTTTCTTTTCTGGTAGAAAAGATGGACAGGACGAGTCAAATCTTGTTTACTGTACTGGTTATTGGAGAAAGGTTCTGATAATTACGAAAGAAATCATAGAGAAAAGTTCAGCATAAAAATAAAAAGTAAAAAACAAGAAATATAAAAAGAAAAGTATTTAACGAGAGGGAGATAAGATTTTCCACGATTATCTGGATTTATGATGTATTTTTTTTTACTTTTTTTTACTTTTTTATAGTTCGTCCTTTCGAGGACACACAGTTTGCAAAGTATTTTCATCTTTTTTTCATTTTTATATGTATTTTGATTTTCTCTTCGTGCTTGAACTGGTTTTAATTTTTTTTATTGTTATTAGCTTGTGCTTTTTACGAGTTTTACATTTTTCTTAGGCGAAAAATTCGATTTAATCGATTTGGAATAACTTGGTAATTGCTCTATAGAAAAGTGAAATTCAATTCATTCTCTTTTGTTTAAGTTGGGTATTGTAGATTTCGTGGATGGATTTACAATAGAATTACATCTACAGCTCCATCAAGGCAATTGCTTGTTTGTAAGGGATATTATTTGTGGCTTAATTTCGCAACTTATTGGATTAGAGTTTGTTACAAAAGCAAGAGATGTAAACAGCGATGAGGACAGCGATTCAAAAATAGACTCAGTTCCCGTTGTGGTTTGGTAGATTAGTGAAATGAAATGGAGTAAGGTTTGGGAATCAATTAAAATAAATTGACTTCATTTAAGTTAGAAACATAATGAGCTTGATAATGAATGTAGGAAGTTTTTTAATTGAGGTAACAGCTTGCAATCTGCAGTTAAGGAAAATTTGTGAGAAAATTGAATATGAAGAGATGGTATAGAAGATGGAAATGAATTGATCTTAAGGCTTGGGTTTTCGATATTATGATTATATGAATGAACAAAAATATGTATTTAAAGACTTTGAATTTAAATTAATTCGAAAGCAGTTGATCATTTTTTCAAAATGGAGCCGAGAAAGAAAGAAATTAATAAAAATCTTTATCTATTATATCTTAAGAACTATAAGCTCTACAAAAAAATTTCTTGAAACAAAAATGTTGTAAAATTAGTCAAGCAACAAATCCAAATTTTTTGTAAGGACCACCTGCTGATCACTCAATTAAACGAAAAAGAGCGCTATTGAGGTTCGCATGTACGTGCTCTGCATGCATTATGGGCACAACTGGGTTGCACAAACTAGTGATTATGTACTAAGTACAATAGGTCCGTTTGTTGAACTTTCCCTAGCGTTGACCCAGGTTTTCTTGACAACCCTATGAGTTGTCAAAAAACCTGGGTTTTCCAGTCCTCAAAAAACGCTAAACCAAAAATCACCACACATTCCGTTCGTTAAAAAAAAATACACATACCACAGCAAAAAGCTAGGGCGAGTTGATGGAAAACCTAGGGCTCTTTATTTAATTTGACAATCAGGGCGACTTTAGGTTTCTCAAAAAACGCTTTAGGGCGACCCCAGGGCGACCCCAGGGCGACCCCAGGGCGACCCCAGGGCGACCCCAGGGCGACCCCAGGGCGACCATAGGGCAAACCTAACATCAGTCTTTCGGCTGAATACAAGGTTTGGCACTATTGATAATATATTTGGTGGTACAGGGCTGCCAACTACACATTAATGACGTAAATTGAATAAAATCGCCAAAAATATTGAAACAAAATTAAATTCAATATTAAGAAGATTCTATTAGAAATTTAAAAACGCCACAAATGTATTTTTCAAAAATCAAGTATGCAAGTTTTGAGACCTTACTAGAACGTGTTTCACCAAAAAATTTGAAAAAATCAAAGACAGACTTTTGAAAACATATGTACTAAATTTGCAATAATTTCAAAAATCAAAATTTTTAAAAGTTGGTTCGCAATCTTTTTTAAACCACCTAAGACTTCTTTAATATGAATTTCGTCAGAATCGTCTTAGCCATCAACGAAGAAGTTGGTTAAAAAAAAACCGTACTATGGGAGGTACCGTTCTCAGACTTTAAAAAAAAAAGATTTTACGTCATGAGAAAGATCTTTAAAAAATTACATAGGTCTGCAATGGTTTTCCTCTCTGAAATCTGAGTAACGTTTTCTATAGATTTTGATGTGCTGATTACGAGAAAAATAATGAAAAAAATTCATCACGTCAGGATTTTTTGATATAGAATATTGAAATTGTCTGAGCGCCAGCATTTTAAAATTTATAAAACGTCATTAAATTGCTTTAGCTTAGTTTTTATTGCATTTAATTAGTGTAGAGGGACATAGACATCAATGCAAATCAGTAATCTGTTAACTACTACACAATGAGTATAAGTAATTCGTAATAAACATGTCGAAAAAGGGGCATTTTGGCTTAATTAAGTAATGAGCTCATTCATATACAGGGTGTTCCGTAATTCGTGTTACATACTTTGGAATGAGATTCTTGGTCATATTCTAAGAAAAAAATCAACTTTAACATCACTTTTTTGCAATTTAAGAAAAGGCTAACTTTGGTGTACCCAGACCTGTGTTAAATTCGATATCTCTGTCAATACTGATGATAGAGACCTAATCTTAGACTTATTCTTTTACTAAAATAATGATCTTTAAAACTGCATTTAAATAAATATAATTCTTTCAATATATACTTTTTTATTGCGAAAACTTGTGACTTTTTTCCTAAAAGATACAGATGGAAACTGTACCTTTTTTTGAAAAATCTGGAGGTGATGGAGAAAAACTAAGGACATATTCGTAATCAGCGTACCAAAATACCCTAGAATCATCTATCAAATTCCAGAGAGGAAGTTATGACCCTCATTTTTCAGGCCTGTGTTATCCTTCTCATAAGATTTTATCAAAATCTTTGAAGTCGTTTTCGAGAAAAACAAGTATGTATTATCATATACATAGGTTGTATGGCAGGTACTTTTATTTTAAGATCTAGAAACTCAACTCCAAAAACCCCTCAGCAGGCTGCCCCACAGACACAAGCAGCTTAGGCTATAGATCCATACGATCCATATATACGACCTGGGAAGACGAAGAATTTTTGAGAGATGATTCAATTCATTTCTATACAGATGGTTCAAAAACCGAAGAAGGGTAAGACTGCAGGGTGTACTCAAACCAACTTAACGTAAATCTCTCATTCCGCCTTCCAAACCATTGTAGTGTGTTCCAAGCGGAAATTCTGGCGATCAAAGAGGTCCTATCATGGCTAAAAGAAAACGTGATATCCTCAACGAATATCCGGATTTTCTCAGATAGTCAAGCAGCCCTCAAATCATTCAGCGCTGTTTCTACGAGCTCAGTAACCGCCCTTAACTGTCGCTTATCTCTTAAGGAGATGGCTGAACAGTTCAATATTCACCTTATCTGGGTCCCGGGGCACAGAGATATCGTGGGTAACTGCAAAGCCGATGAACTCGCCAGAGAAGGAACCGTTCTACCGATCTCAACCAGCAGGTTGAATATTGGTATACCAATCGCTACATGTAAACTTATGCTAAAGCAAGAGGCAATGGATAGAATAAATCATAGGTGGAACATTATCACCACCGGCGTGGCAACAAAACGGATATGGCCAGGACTAAATCCAAAACGCACAAGACATTTGTTATCCATAACCAGATTGCAAGTTAGCTACGTAATCAATGTCATCACCGGACATTGTCTGATAGCAAGACACGCCATAAGACTTGGCGTTTCCTCTAATGACTTCTGCAGAAGTTGCTTAGATGAAGAGGAGGAGGAGACAATCCCACACCTCCTCTCCTCCTGTCCTGCACTCTTTTAAAAGAAAACGGCATCTAGGAAAATATTTTTTTGATGATCCAAGCGATCTGGCGAACACAGATCCCCTGCATCTCCTTCGCTTTATTAAAAGCTCCAAATGGTTTTGTTAAGTGAGGTACTCCATCTCATAATTTCTTTGGTATCACAATGGCCTAACCTAAAATCCATGTACGAACAGATAGACATACAGAAAAATAGACATACAGACATACAGGCACGACTGGGTCACAAGAGTTCGCTTTTATGCGTACTTAAAAATTTTGAAAGAAAAAAATTATTATTTAAAAAAATATTTAAAAACTCTTTTTAATATTCTCTTCTTTCCAACTATTTGTGCAAACCGTTTAAGAAAATTACTAAAATTGAAATAAATTAAAATTATATTTCTTCTTCTTCTTTTTCATTTTCGGCGTTACGAGTAGTGATCTTGAAGCGATCACAACTCTCCCACTTTTCTGCTTCACACTAGTGATCCGCCTGTGGGGTACGCCGCGTTGACCTCAGAAATCGTCGGCAAGCCTCCCGGTTTTGGATTGTTCCATGTCTGAGGCCAACCAAATGCTGCTGTTTTTGCATTTGCTTGTACCAGGAGTGTTTTGGCCTGCCTTTTCTTTTTCGTCGCGAATTTGTTGAAACGTTGTACGATATTGCCTTTTTGACGGGGTTCTGCGGATCTCTCCTTTGAACATGACAATACCAACTGAGCCGGTCGTGCTGAATTTTGTCCAAGATGGTACTTTTGACATGAAGGCTTCCACGAATCTTAGTACTTCTAATTCGATCAAGCTTTGTTACTCCTGCTGTCATCCGAAGCATCTTCATTTCGGCTGCCGTCAGTTTGCTCTCATACTTTTTGTACATTGTCCAACATTGTGAACCGTATGTCAGAGCTGGACGGACAACTGCTGTGTAGAGTCTTCCCTTCAGCTTAGGGGGCATTTTTCGATCACAGAAGATAGCGGAGTTTTCTCGCCACTTCATCCACCCTACGCTTACTCGATGATTGATGTCGTCATCACAAGATGCTTCACTATTGATCATAGATCCCAGATATTTAAACTTTTCACACTTGGGAAGCACATTTCCATTCAAATAAATGTCTGGAATAGGCTTGTCTGGATCAGAAAAAGGGCAGCACAGGTATTCAGTCTTTTTAGCGCTAATACGGTACCCATTTCCTTCCAGAACATCAATCCAAACGTCAAGTGCTCGTTGCAGGGATGTAGGATCCTCGCTTATGATGGCTCCATCGTCAGCAAAGAATAATTGTTGTACTTTATTGTCCGTTACTTTTCCTTCGAGCAAATAATCCAGAACAGCAATAAAGAGCAGTGGACTCAAGACACTTCCCTGATGTACACCTACTGTTATTTGGAATTCTTCGGTGACTCCAGCTGGGCATCTCACTTTTGTAACTGCTCCCTCGTACATGTCCATAATTATTCGCACATAGGCTTCAGGAACTCCTCGGTGTCTGAGGGCCACCCATATCAGATCTCGTGGTTGTCGATCGAATGCCTTTTCGAAGTCAACCAACACAATATGCAAAAAAAAATTATATTTAAGTAAATTAATTAAAAATTTAATTCGACCTGATTTTTTGATTTATTTTATGTTTTGCGCCTCTTTAAAAACATAAAAAAAATATACAGCCACCGGATGGATGGAGACTTCATAAATCAGGACTTTGCTGCACCGCCTCAAGAAACCTAAGCATTAAGTAGCATTTTTGGCGACTTCAAATACCTATATGGTCATTACAACGAAGACCATCGTTTACATACATATGAAGTACTGACAGCTTTTCGGTTTCTTGGATGCAGGTAGGTACCATTCATGGATAATGGCAATGGGGGAAAGTTAAGATTTAACAATAAGGGACGTCTTTGAGTTTTTGAAGCATTGAATTTTGGTCGGCTAATACAACCCTATGTAACTATGCTGTCAATTGTTCCAGTTCCACATCCGAAAAACAGGGACGTAAATTTGGAAACAAATATGAAAAGCCGAGTGGTGAGTCATCAGGAAGCTTCAGACAAGAGATCGTTTATGAAAATAAGGAAGAAGGTCGGAGACAAAAGGAGCCCTAGGGCACACCAGCGTTTATAAAGTGGGTATCAGAATTCAAACCTTCGAATAAAACTTCTATTTAGCGGCCGTAAAGGTACTTTCTAATCCAACAAGGAAGAGACTGATCGATACCAAAAGCATGAATTTTCGATAAGAGACCTCGTTATCTCTCTATCTATCTATCTATCAAATTGGGCCCCTGTGAACTGTTCGCCTCATTAATAACTCCTGCCGATTGGTTTTCAACGTGGCTTTGTTAAGTTATTGGCTCATGCCAAGAAACCAGCAACTTTTGAAGCATTGAAAGACAACATTGAAGCCGCCATTGATGCCGAAATAGTAGCGAATAAATTGGACTGATCGAATTTCGAATGAACTATGTATCTCGTAGCCCCGGCGGACATGTTCCGATATTAATGACAATTTTTGTTCAATAATCTCATACTCAACGTTCCAAGAAAATTATGTACATCGTACCCGTAGCCTGGCTACGATTTAAGGAGCGTTTATCCTTCCTTAGCTCGAGTATAAAAGCCACACCCGTTTCAGTGGACTCAAAACTACGATCTTTTTACTGGACAGAATACGAAATTGAACAAAAAAACATTAAAACTGATAAGTGGCAGGATTATTATCCGTGAAATTGGTTTTCCTCAAACAACACCGCTGTAATGTTTCTGTCTTTCCTTTTCTTTGTTTTCATTATTAATTTTCCAGACGAAATAGCTGCATTCCACCTCGTAAAATTTTTTGACGCAATAAACGTTTTTCATCAAATGCTTAACCGTTATTTGTTTTATTAACTGGACAACACGTATTTGTAATGCATTACCTTACTCTATCATTGCCTAGCACAGAATTGATATAAAGACCAATGTTCACAAAAGTAGTTATCTTCCTCACTTCCTCCTCATCTTTCCACTTGTTACAAATATTTCATGAGTATCTAAAAATAACTTGTGCACAAGTACACTATAAAAAAAAGGATTTCTTAAGAGAAACTCAAAACACATAATGTTGCCATTCAAATTTTAGGCGCACCTGGTCAAAAAACGTTCATTTTCAGTAAATAGTTCTATGGTCCGACTCGGTACCAAATGAAAAGTCAGACGGTTTCAAAAACCACCGACGGCGACGGGGTGCCTTCTGCTACACTTAGTTTGTATAACGTATCAATTTACTTCTAAACTAAAATTCAGCTACAAATAGCATAAAATAAAAGTGTTATTGAAAAACGTTTATTACTCGGCACTGGCACTTCCAGGATGGTCATTCCTTTCACAGCTAAATAACAGCGCGTAGCTCTCTTTCTCATGCTACTCTAAAGATTAAACTCGTATTCAAGCAATTTTCACGATCTTTTCTACTTCTTTCAGAACCTTCGAAAAAAGTTTGATAGTTACTCGAATTCGTGTTTTAGAACATTTTTCACTCTAAACATTTTGTGTTCTCTCTCAAAACCAATTAGGTAATGGCATAGACAGACATCTAAATGGACCCCACCAATCACAGTTCTTTCTATGCTACGTTCCGATTTAGAATTTCCACCAAATGAAAAACACGACGAAGAATCACGCTTGAAATTCCCCCCGGCATGTCCCAAGCAATCATTCGCATTCATTAACCCATAGAAAAGTTTTTCGTTGAACAGTGAACACATTTCATCTGTTCGTAGTGAAAGACACAATTAATGTTCATCTGTTCCACATCAACGATCGATTCATTCAATTCTGGGTTAAGTAAAGTTCTCTCGAGATGCTCTGTGTTTGATTATAGTCCACTGTGTATATACCACCCCATTTTATTATTATTCTCATATCTCACTCTGGGGGTCCTTTTCGTTTAGCAAATCAATTTCCTTCGCTTCGGAAAACACTGTTGTAGGTACACTACTACTATCTGCACTTTAACCAGAAATGACTTGCAAAACAAAGAAACTGCAATATCCTTGTAGATTATCTACTTAAACGCTTAAGTGAAATTACTTCTTCGTTTTCTTTTTATTCAATTTCTTTGTAGGGGGGGAGTGGAAGTAAAATAAAAACAAGAAAAAAAGGATACCTAAGAGAAAAAAAAATGAAGAAACTCATTCATGGAGTGGTGAAACTAGCTCCTAAGTGTGCCTGGTGAAGCTAAATTGCTTTTGATTACTATTCCTTCGAGGCATGTGTATGTACTGTGCTCTGTGCAATGGGCTATGGTTTGTATACAGATGTGCACTCATCTCATTTAACTTCTTTGGTGGGGGGTCGGCACCTTCACGCGAGCTTAACTGCTTTTGGCGTCATCAGTGCCTCTTCATTAAAGAACTGCAGAGCAGCCAGTGGCTTTGGGGGTTTTTTCTTCTCCTGTTAAAAAAAAGAATCAGCCTCCTTTCTCTCATCTTCTTGTGCTAGTTAAAATATAGTAAAGTGCAGTTTGCAGGACTCTTAATAAGTCAAGTGCAGCGGAAAGAAATGCATTTCAGCGTACAATCCCTTGTCAGCCCTGTGCATGGGCGGCAGTTGCTTTTATCTCATTTGCATCTTTTAAGTTAAGCGAAAGCGTGAAAGGACAATGGAACACATGGAACAATGTGGGAAGCCTTCATATGTATATGTTGTGTTGACTATGGGTGTTCGTCCTCTTCAGAGTTATGAACATTTACATTTTCATCAATGCGCTGTGAAATAAAAATTCTCATTAATCGCCGAGAATGAAGTGGGCTTACTGAACATAGCCAATTAAAGTGTGGATGTGTCCTCGTGTCATCCAACAAATGAAGCCAGTGTTGCCGCTGGAAGTTTCGTGAAATGATATTTGCTATTCGTGCAGTTGGTAACGCACTGATAATTTCAAGAAATATCCACTTCCTTCACCGGAGTCAAGGGCAAAAGCAAAAGTCATCCTAAAATCAGTTGAAATTGATGACTTCATTCTCACAACGGTAACGCTGGCAGAGCGCATATCTTCCTTAGAAGTCCAACGCCTAGGCATATGCCTTTTCTATTTGTTGTCCTTGGGCGGCTTTGGAGGGGCCATGGGGATTTCGTGGCTGAATTAATTGGGATTGAAGATTTCTTTCATTTTCCAGCGACTGAGCGTGAAACAGTTCGTGACTAAAATATTCAGCTGTGCGAGCACTAAGGAGTAAGTAGAGAATTTCACGTTCGGCACATGCAATGACATTGACTCGAATGACTACCAACACAGTGCGGTGTAGTGGTAGGAAGGATGCAGGATGCAGGATGTGGATTAATGATGAATGTACCTTTGCGCTGGTGAATGGAAAACGGAAGGAAAATACACACTTACGCTCTCACGTAGATATACCAACCAACTGTCTGTTATGAAAAGGAAGAAAACGAAGATACTCTACTACACACTACAGTGCCGCTTGTCAAGGTGTCTTTGACAAACTTTTTTTATTAGTCACGTTTCAATAGATGCACCTACGACACGACTACGACTTCGACGACGGAACAAGGATAAGCAGGGAAGAGTGCAAAGTGCGGTCTTGTTAGTGGCTTGTCAGCTCTACAAAAGCAAGTGTAATCCGTAATTTTCTGCAACTTGGTTTGACGTTCAAGTAAGTGTGTGTGCGCATGGGAAACAGGAAACATTTTGAGTTGAGACATGACCAATGTCGAAGGAAAACAAATGGCAAATTGAAATCCTGGATAATTGAAACCGAATGCAGCTGCAAAGTGTTATTTTTCTCATGATTTTGCCCAAGCTTCTCTCCATGTGCTACTCTGCTACCTCTCTCTACCTTTTGATGGTTTTGGCACAAGGAGAATTTCAAGCTGTGTGACAGTGAACTCTTAGCGCTGTGTTTTATTTTCAGTTTCAATTAGATAGATGGAAAATTGTGGGTTTGAAATGGCTTTCTTATATTTTTTTTTTGTTTTGGGATAAAGTGAGGAAGTTAAATGCTCCATTGCAATACTGACTTACTAGAATTTCGTGTTGTATTTTGGTTGTAATTGAATTCTGTGGAGATGGCGTTGTTTTGGGAATAAAATTTAGTTTGAGTTTTTAGAGGAACGTGGTTATGGCTTTGTTTGGTTTGTGGTGTTGAAGGTTGCTACAACCATGACCGAGGTTCAAAGAGTTTTTTGAAAATGGCGATGTACTTGATAATGACACTCAAGGGTGTTCAACGAGACTGCCCTCAAAAACGACATGGGAACCTTCAAGTTTTGAGGTAAATAATAATTTCAGTTAAACAAAGACATAAAAGGTGGATGTGTTTCGTTGAGCATTTCGACTGTACACAGAAACCTGAGTCGCACTTTAAGCTGAGCTTGTTAAAAGACAATCCTTAATTGGATATGACTTTCCTCCTGATTATTTTATAATCTTTTTTCCTTTTTTGAGAATGTAACAATTATTATACATTTGTTGAAAATTATATATTTCAAATTTCTCTCAGGAACTTCAAACTCAATTAAAATAGCTTTCATATTAAATTTCATTTGAAAAGTGTTCCTTATACAAAAGTTTGCTACACAAAAATTCTTGTTAGGAAAGTAGGTCTTTTGTATGTGAAGAGTAAATTACTTGAATTCGGTTGCATCCTCTTCATTGAGTTGGTGTACTTCAATGAGCAACACTCACATATAGTTAAAGAGGGTTAGACATCCTCGTTTCAAGATAGCTAGCATTTTTATTGCTATATGGAGGAATCCAATGTGAATGAAGTAATGTAGTTTTAAATACTTTATGCGTTCAAATTT
Source organism: Melanostoma mellinum (assembly GCA_914767635.1). Taxonomy (NCBI): domain Eukaryota; kingdom Metazoa; phylum Arthropoda; class Insecta; order Diptera; family Syrphidae; genus Melanostoma; species Melanostoma mellinum. The sequence goes on along the minus strand of OU612060.1, from coordinate 20,318,572 downwards.
AACTAACAGTACAGTGGTCGAAATAAGTATAAAGACAGGAATTCGCAAGGAATTCAATTTGACTTTAAGATTCAACGCTGCAATGAATTCAAAAAATTTATTCAAATGTTTGGAGAAGCGGCTTTCTTCTTGTCACATCGGGTTAAAAAGAATGTGATTTGTGTTTTCTCAAAAAATGATTGTGGAGAAATTGGAAAATAAGTACAAAGACACTTGGACTACCCAATAGTATTCCAATTTCATGGCAATTTTAAATAAAAAAAGTCTAAAACAATAAAAATTGTTTAACGTGTTGGTACTAAAATTTATTATATTATATTATGATGAGATTATGTCTTCTGGTTTGAAAAGCTTTTTGACCTAATGCTACAAAAGCACGGTTTACCAACCTTGAAGCAGGTCGTAATCTGTGTGGGATCTCCCAGCAACGGCGAAAAGAATGAAGCGTGTGTTGAAGCCAAATCATAACTTTCTTAATGATGAAAAACTAAACCTAATTTACAGCAGTACTAAAAGGAAACGAAGCCAAGCTTTGCAGATGTTGCATGGCTTCAATCAGGTATTTTAAATAAAAATAAAATAAATAGGGTGGCGCAACAGAGCGAGGAGCCCCTGGGCCTAGCACATTTCTCACAACCATGCCTTGTCAGGGAATGGAGGGGACCTACAATTTTGCGCCGGTTCCGAACGGCTAATTGAGAATGCGCTTTTCATGGCAATGAATTTACTAACGGAGGACTTGCCAATTTCTCGCGAAAGGCGATACCCGTGGAAAAACATTTTTGCATTTTGCCTCTGCCGGGATTCGAACCTCGAACCACTGGGTTAGCAGGTGGACATGCTAACCATTACGCCACGGGTACCACAGGTATTTTAATAGATGAAAAAATACTCAAAATGAACTGCCAATTAGCCAGTTCCTTTTTGGTGCATATTGAAACTGGCTTGACACTTGAAAGAAAAACTGGGCACGACTAACAATGTTTTAGTGTTCGCTCTTCATAACACATTTAGTGGTTATATAATAAATATGGAACTACATTTTAAGGAAAAGCTTGCCGCATCAAAAACAGCCATAAGTTTAGCATGGAAAATCTGTTTGGAAGATACCAACATATCAGTAAAAGTTAAATTCCAGATATTCCAAGCAGTGTCGAAGTCTATAATGCTATATGGTGCCCAGGTCTGGGGTTGTAAGCATTACAATACAGTGGAAAAACTACTTCGTTACTTTTCAAAACGAATTTTCAAACTGCCGCAGTGCACACCAAATAAAATGTTACTAGTAGAAACCGGTCTCGCACCATTATTTGTGGAAACATTGAAGCTTCAAGCAGAATTCAGCGGATACAATTTGAACATAAACTCCGAAAACATTTTGTCAATGGAAAGAAGAGTTTTACAAGTTAATTGCGGCGGTTGACGAAAAAATACACGCTGACAACATTGAACATGTTAAAAGTTCAGTATACAGAGAAATTTACGCGACCTAGATCACAATTTATGTGAAAATAATTATTTTAACGAACGGTATTCTATTGATATAATTTCTACTATCTTTAAGGCCAGAGGTGAGATCACGGAACTAAACTTTATTCCCCACAGGGAAGATCTACAAATCATTTGCTCTCTGTGTAATCTTCGTAAAAGGGAGAACATATATCATTTTTTGGGTAGATGTCCAGTGCTGAAAGAATTCAGGCTTCAATTCTTTGGAAAAGAATCATTAGAAGAATCAGAAATGCGAAACATTTTGAATGGCAACGAATGGAACAAACTGCATAAATACTGTCAAAAAGCATCCACATATAGGAAAGCAATAATCGAAGAATCTTAAAAAAAAAAACTTTTGTTTAAACGTCGTCAAACTCGGGCAGACGGCTTTAAGTCATGTCTTAAATTTAATTTTATAACAAACATTATAAATCAATTTTAAATGAAACCAATAAATGTATCTATCTATCTACTGGTTATAGGGTTGTCAGCTACACATTAATTATGAAAATAGAACTTAATCGCGCAAAATATTGAAAAAAAAAATTTTATCAAATATCCCAAAGGTTTCAAGCAAAACGATTTTTTAAAAGTGAAGTTAACAAAGTTCAAGATCTTGCCAGAAGTTGCTTTGACAAAAAATTTTAAAAAAGAATCGAAGATATGGTTTCGAAGTTATTTCAAAAATTCCAAGTTTATTTTTTACTACATTTATAAATATTTCAAAAATTAATACTTGTCAAATGTTAATATGCAATCTTTATCAAACTGCCTAGGACTTAAATATATACATAAATAAATTTCGAAGGTATTGTTCTTAGACTTTTTCTTATTCTTTTTACATCATAAGAAAGACAATCTAAAGCATCCTTCGCACAAAATTCTATTGAAATCGTTCCATCCGATTCCGAAAAATATAAGTAAGGGGTCCGCCAACTAGGGTTTTTTTCTAGTACTTATTTCGAGAATGGTAGCACTTAGCTCATGTCTGATTTGACAGATAAATAGTTTCAACCTTCCGCTGAACGAATCCAATGCATTTTTGCTTCGCTAAGTAGGCCTGCAATCGACTTAGAGAAGATGCCGATTTTTCCAAAAAAAACCATCGTTTCAGTTGAAGCTCATTTTGATCTTAGCAAGTATGTAAACAAGCAAAATTGTCGCATTTGGGGCACAGAAAACCCGCACGCATACATTGAAAAGCCGATACACTCAAAAAGAGTCACTGTTTGGTGCGGATTTTGGTCCAGAGGCATAATTCGGCCATTTTTCTTCGAAAATGGGCAAGGAGTGGCCGTTACAGTCAATGGCGATCGTTATCGGGCCATATTGAACAAATTTATGTTCACAAAAATTGAAGAGGAGGGGTATTGGCAACATTTGGTTTCACGTGCCACACAGCTGAAGCTACACTCGATGTTTTGCGCCCTGTTTTTGAAGATCGCATTATCAGCCGCAGAGCTGATGTCGTTTGGCCACCTCGGAGCTGCGGATTGACACCGTTGGAATATTATTTGTGGGGTGCCGCAAAAAATAAGTGTTATCGACAAGCCAGAGACAATTGACGCTTTAAAGGACAATATTCGTGAAGCCATTGGTGAAATACAGCTGCACACAATTGATAGTGTGCTTTAAAATTGGACCGATCGTGTAGGCCAGCCGAAGCAGCCATTTGAGAGAAATTATTTTCCACTATTAACCGGAAGGATTGTACTTTCAAATAAAAAAAGAGATTTTATTATTATTATTTTGTTTTTGATTATTTTGTCGAATTTTTTTTATCATATCGGTTGTATGGCAGGTACCGTTATTTCAAGACCTAGAAACTCAATTTCAAAAACACCTTTGACACTAGCTGCTAATTTTGAAGAAAATCGGTTCAGCGGTTCAGGCAATAGATTCATATACGGACAGACATAGAGACAGACAGAATTACAGGACAAATTTTTTTTTGTATTCCCTCAATTTCAGGTTTAATAGTTATCTCATTTTTTTCTGCACGATTACAAAAGTTTCCTTATAGTATTTACTTATTTACTATCGAAAGTAAAAAGGAATAAAAATATTGAAGGATAACAGAAAATAAAATTATTAAGGTGGTTCAACAGGGCAGGGAGCCCAGCACTTCTCACAACGAAACCTTGTGAGGAATGGAGGGGACCTACGATTTTTTGTTTACTACGAACGGCTAATGGAGAAAGCTCTTTCTCTCTCATGCCATACATGAAATTACCATTGGAGAAATGGGCAATTTTTTGCGAATAACACCATGAAAAAACATTATTTGCCAGTATTCAGCAGGCACCACATCAGAGATTCAATCGTTGTTTTAATTTGGAATTTGATTGATTTAAATCAGCAAATGTGGTAGATCACGATATATTTGACCACAACTTCAAAATAACTGCCTTCCGCAATTTATTTGAGCAAAACTACCTTTAAGAGGTGGAGATCGCTTGATCTCTTGATCTTCTTTAAAACTTGACACTAGTCTCAGACTTGGAAAGTAGATGTTTCTATGAGGTGAAAAATGACATCTATTAAAACTATCAAACTTTCTTGCTGATCGTATCAAAAACTAAGAATAGATTGCTTTGGATCTACGTGGTGAATTATAAATCTGGCCACCTGGTAGCACCAGGGTGCAGCCCACCCGTCGTCCTTACTAGTCTAACAAGTCTCATATAAGTTCTTTCGGATCGTTGTGGAAGCATACGAAGTTTTTAACTGCCCGTCAGGATGAGATTGCAAATGCGCTGAACTACAATTTAAGACTAGAGTGTCGACTGTCGAGTACCAAGCAGCGAAATATTAGCCGGCTTTTTCAAATAGCAGCGGGCGCGTGAGTAAACGCAGCAGGAAATAGCGCAACGATTGTTGAATATTTAATTTAAAAAAATAAAATTACACTACAATTGTATTAGTCGAATCGTTCTAAAACTATAGAGGAACACATGATTTTTTGTATTTTTAATTTTAACTGAAACGGTAATTGGCATATTTGTGCAGACAAAAGTTCGAAAACGAAAAACTGCGAACGAAGAAATTTTAAAGTGATGCAATGTGCATTAAAAAATAAATAAAAGAGCTTCACAGACTTATGAATTAAAGGACTTGCAATTTTATGCAAACTCCGATGGGTAAAGTTAGCAAACACTTTTAATGGCAATGTAATTACTCCCGGAGCACCTATAAATTCCTCGCAAATGGCGATACTCATGAAAAAACAATTACATGTATCTGGGTTTCGAATCTCAAATTCCAATGTAAAAACCAGACTTGCTAACAACTACTCCAGGAGCACCACACAAGGCCACAAGTTAGCGTAAATTATTTACTGTCATATTGTAGTACCACAGGGTTCCATGCAGAGGCCTGTTTTGATTTTACTTTACATGAATCAATTGAAAAGGACAGCTTTTGTAACACCACTCGATCATTTTTTACTTAGTTATGCATTTTTGTGTGAGTTGAAGTCATAAGTATACATCAAATAGAAGCGCTTTAATTGTCCGAATTTTTTATGTTGATGATGTCTTTAAAAAGCACTTAGAAAACCGAGGCTAAAATAAGTTAATGACACTTTTAAAAAACCAAAATGCACGTAATTGAGGTTTGACAACGCGAAATTTTTTGCTTAAACAGACTATTTCGTCAAAATGCATCAGATATCAAAAACCCCCCAACTTTAAAATTTAAATTCACATATCATTCGTCACGTCAAATAAATTGAGAAGAAATGTTACGCATACGCCATCGCCACCGATACCAATAGAAATGTCATATTTCACACACAGACAGTACATTCAATTTGCACATGTTTCTCATTTTATTTTGTAATAAAAGTGGCAAAAAAATGAACTAAACGCTAAAAATTGAATTGAAAAAGGATCCTTACTATGCATTATTTAAATGTCATTTCTCTGCCTCATAGCGAGTGTCTGACTTTCACAAATAAAAATATACTAAGGTTTAAAGTATATGACAACAAAATACGCGAATTTTTCAAAATGAAATGAAAGAACCTCTCCCGTCCTCCAAAGAGTGCTAACGTCACGCCACCAACCGCGCCACGCCGCGCCGTACATCATCAATTTTGCTACACAACTAGGGGGATATAGCAAAAACAAAACATTTTGTCCCTCAGCGTGCAAGGATAATCCAAAATAGCTGCTGCATTTATCTCTCGACTGGAGTTGCACTTGCATCCGGTAATATACACAGACACATACAAAATGGTTTTCTCTGCGCGGCTCCCGCGTTATCTGTCCCTGTGCTGAGGACGGCTAAAATGTAGCATTGTGTCTATTACAGCAACAAAAGAGTCCAAGTAAACATAGAAAAAGGATAACAAAGCCCTCAGGGGGTGTGCAATGTGCATACAGAAAGAGAGGCTGCAGAAGGTTGGAGCCGGTGGCAAGCAACTGGCAACGAGAACGAACACGAGAATCGTAAGCTGAAATTTAATTTCCTAACGCAGGAGCGCGAAATATTAAATCGCCAGTTCGAATGAGTGCACACTTCTCTTAAAACACACAACGCTGGAGGAGGATCTGTGTTAAGCTCGCTCTATCAGTAACCAAATTTATGGCCACCAGCACCAAGTCAGTTTGCAGGAAGTCAAGACAACAACAAAGGCGTTGATGAATAACAACATGGCATCGGCAAATTGAATTCTTTGACGTAATTCGCTTCGCAAAACAGGAGCCGACATGAACAACACGACGCCGACGACAAAGAGACGACTCCTCCTCCCCCTCTTTCGCTCTCCTTAAAATCTATATTTCAAAAGCCAAGCGAAGGGTGTTGTTTAGAAGACAGGACTTGTTCCTTCTTAAATGATTCAATAAAACAAAAGACATTTACCTCGTTACGCGTATTTGCGCCCTCAAACGGTTGACATTGGTTTATGGCGACCCCATCAACTCCTTCCACACGAAAACAAAACAAAAATGTTTTTCATTGAAGACGACTCGACTGATCAAGTTAAATTGTCAATGAGTGCAAAAGCATAAAAAAATTAATTCAACAGAACCATTCTTTTTGTTTGAACGGTACGCTATAGAATTTTGTTTAATAGAAAATCCTGGAAAGGATGTAAAATTAATTACTCTCACTCGCTTTTCTTTGGACTAGTCCATCAGCTCATCGGACTTATCCAAATGTCCCATTCTTATTAAGTTGCATCGCATTAAATTACCTGGAATGAAAAAAAGGAGAGAAGACAAAGGTAAGTAAACTGTTTTGCTGTCAAGGACGCAAAATGAAAAGTGTATAACAGTGTAAGTATAAGGAACAAAAAAAAAACGTTATCTCGGGGATAATAGCAGTGGAAATGGACTGCGAAGGGACATGAATTATAGCCGTTTTGGAGGATGCTTTTTAATGTACCCTAGATGGCCATGAAGCGGAACCACATGAAAAGAAAAATGTTAAGCAATAAATAGGTGAAGGCATTCGAGAGTGTTCCAATATATAAAATATAAAATATATGTATACCTATGTATTTACAAAGCTAAAGAAAGTCTAAAAAAGAGAATGACAAAGCTGTTTGATGGAAGGTTGGTTTTAGTAATTTTTTTTGTGAGGTTTTCTGCTTGATGCTACTCAGCAGAAAGAAGATGTGTTTGATGGCTTCATTTTCGGTTGAGTCTTCTTAAATAATTTAGCACTGTTGATGAAATGGAAAACACAATTATTTGTAGGAAAGGTATCTTTCTATTTTAAGGAAAGTTTAAGTAGTCTGTAAGGAATGCTTTTAAGAGTAACTTGGGAGAGGTTTATGGGTAAACTTTTGAAAGTAACGAATACTTTTGGGCATTGCTGATGGCTGTGTACGGTTTCAATCGAGTTTATGGTGCTTTTACCTATGGCAAGGTGTGGACACGATTTCTCTTTATTGAAACTTAGACTGCCAAGGACATTTCTTTATTGGGGATAATATTTTTGAGAATTTTTTGTAAACTCATTACAATGTTGGAAACGAATATATCGTCGTCGTCGTTTTAAGGACAGGGACTAATGGCAAATGCTCATGGTTGGACGAGGATGTCCTCTCGGCCATTCATCGAAAAAAGATTGTGGTGGTGATGTTGAAATTGGTATTTATGTTTAAGTCCACAAAAGCGAAAATCAGCAGATGGAGTTTGTTAGCTGATATTCATTTATAGGGCATCCTGTTAGTAAAATTGAATAATTACATAAATCATGATGTCAGCGATTGGAATCGCAATTTCGTTTATCAGCCTACCGCCTTGGGGGCTATTGTGTTTGATTTGTAGCACAGGATAGGGGTTTTGCTTCACTGTTTCGCGTTAGGTTAGGTTTAAGGCTCTTTCTTCATCCTACTTGCATGTAGATTTGTAGTACAGCTATTCATCGGTTTCAACTTGCAACTAAAGATAGATTTGTTTTGTGAAGTGTGGATCTGTTTGAAACAAAGTCGATTCCCGCAACAGTCTAACATGAAATTACCATCTATCTGTCTGTCTGTCTGTCTGTTCGTGGATATTCAATTCAATTCAGTTAAATTTTTCTTTATTTTTTCAAATCATAAATTACAATATTATAGTAAAGAAATATAATTTACTAACTGACCCGGCCACACGTTGCTGTGGCTAACGTAACATAAATTGAGATGTTAGCTATCCTATCTTTCAAGTTGGATCAAACTGCACACGGTGTTCAAATTTGATTAAAATCGGTTAAGTAATTTAGGAGTCCATCGCGGACAAACATCGTGACACGTAATTTATGTATATTAAGATTAGATTTTTTTATTATTGCCGTCTGCCGTAAAAAAATTACAATTTTAAAAAACAATGAGAAAGTTTTAACAAACTTGTGCTAAGTTTATAAGTTAATTTGTTTAAAAAGAAAGAAAACTAGTAACAAACAAACAGTGACTTTTAGTTTAGTTAAAACAAAAATTAATTATTTGATTTAGGCTGAAATCTATTGCTGTATAAGATACACTTTCAGAACATTCTTAAAGTATATAAATACAATATTTATAATGTACATAACAATTTAATTTCTGGACTTTTAGTTTAGTCAAAACAAAATAGATCAAAAGGCTTTTAGTTTAGCTAAAATGAAAATAACTTGCTTTTTCCCTATATGTATAGTTCAAAAAGTGGTGTAGTCTTATTGTTTCAAAACAAGTTCAAATAATCATCTCGATATTATTTAGAGTGAGAAAAATACCCTACAAGAGACTTACAACCACGGCAACCATTCAGGATATTTATACATTCTTCTAACGAAAGTAAACTTGTGGAAAAATAGAGTCTAAGTATTTCCTGTAAAATTGGACAAAATGCTATAAAATGTAAGACGTTTTTGTTCTGACCGAGATTGCAAAGCGAGCAGATAGGATTTAAGTCAGATATATGAGGTCTACAATTCAGTTCTAGCATTTCAGTTCTGACTTTGAAGATTGAACTCATTTGAGAAACTGAAAACTCATCTCTGAAATAGTTTTTCTCACCTAAAGAGAAAGTTAGTTGTCGAAAGACGCTTCTTGATGTCGAACAAGTACCTCGGACTATGCATTGCTCATCTATGCGAGCTATGCAGTCGTATAAGGAATCTCTTAAAGCAACGACAATGTCAGTTGGTAATGAAATTGCAAAATTATGCGTAACAGCCAGATCGTACCAGTTTTTGATTGGGCTATAATATAACCATTGTGAAAACAAATCATAAGGATCTGTTTTTGGATGTTTTGGTCTGATCGACTCATTACCTTGACAATGTAGTCCGCACTAGCCTTCATGTTTGGTATAGTTTGGGGTGTTTTTAGGCAGATTGAAAATTCGTTTGAAAAATTATCTTTGAACGTTTTCTAGTTCTTCTAACTGTTCATGCTCATATACTTCATTTACATAGCAAAAGCAAATATTTACTGTAGCGTTGAAGACTTTAAATTTTGATGCTGGATCAACGGAATGGTTTCAAAAAAAAAATTCTTTCACATGCTATTCAAAGCTACTTTAGCAGCTTTCGTTTTTTCTTTAACATGTGCATGTGGATTCAGACTATATGTGAGAATATATCCAAGATACTTAAATCTATCCACTATTTCGATTATATCATACCCAAGATTCCAGTTGCGACTATAACCTATTGATCTGTTGCTTGATCTAAAAACCATAATTTTAGATTTTGTGCTGTTGATTTTCAGATCCCAACTAACACAATATTCCTGTAGCTTATTGATTTGTAGTAGTAGATTAAGCGGGCTATCAGATAGGATAACAAGATCGTCAGCGTAAAGAAGGATTTTAATATTAACATCACCTATAGTGATACCTCCTGGGATGTGATTTTCAACATCATTAAAAAAAAGTGAGAATAGTAAAGGGCTTAAAACACAGCCTTGAGGAACACCAGATTCGCATTTAAAATCTCTAGATTTCTTATGACCATTCTGGACAAAAGGACGATTATTTTCAAGCATTTTCTCATAGAATTTGATGAACTTGGTTGATAAACCTATTACAGAAAGCTTGAATATTAAAGACCTTCTATTGACCGTGTCAAATGCAGCCTTCAGATCGACAAAAATGGACACAGAAGCTCAACTTAAAAGATGCCAAGCACTAATGAGTAGAGTGCGGGGCAAAGGCTAAAAATATTGCCATTGGCAATGTGGATAAAAGAAGCTAAACAAAAAAAACTTATCTGGAACAATACAACGAAATATAAAAAATCAAACAATAAACCTGGGATATGGAGGTTGTGTATATGAAAGATTGACTTTATTACGGTGTGTCATGCATGGTTTAGGTTTTGCCAGATTCTCTCTCTCTTTATCAATGAATCGTTAAGCTACAGTACATAGAACAAAAATTTGATCTATAGTTGAAAGATTTGCACGAAAGCCAGCTTGGTAGCAACTGATCATATTGTTTTGTTCAACCCAATTTGAAAGCCTAAAATAAAGTAGTTTTTAGAATAGTTTTCTCAGTGAATTTAAGACTGCAATACCCCTATAGTTTTCCGGTTGTTCACGATCACCGTTTTTAAAAACGGCTGTTATTTTGGAGTACCTAAAATTTTCAGGAAGTTTCCTCACTATAAAATTTATTGGAGAAACTTAAAATGTATTCTAAAAACTCAGGAGTGGAATTCTTGTAGAATTCAAATGGAATACCAGGGCCAGGTTCTTGGTTATTTTTCCTTTTTTAACAGGAATGATTTTAATTCCATTATTGTAAATGAAGAATCTAACTCTGGTACCGTTATATTTGGAATGGCGAAACTGATTATATTTAAATTTGGATTGGGTAACAAAAGTTTTTCAAAGTAAGTCGCAAGAAAGTTTACATCAATTCAAAGTGTATTCGTATTATTCTGACCATTTAAGAAACGGACAGTACTCCAAAAATATTTTGAATCTTTACAAAAACTGAGTTTGAAAGCTACATTTCGTAGGTGCATATTCCCTTTTAGAGTTTTCCTGAAAAGTTTCGAAATGCAAAAGATTTCTGCCTAGCTTTTCTGCAATCATTGTCGTACCATTTAAAATGAAATGTGTGCCTGTTGCTGTTTTCATTAGTGAAATTTGATGTTTGTCTGATCGCAGTAAGAATCGAAGTTGATATTTTCTTCTATGCTGGTAGCTTCAATGTACGTCAAATTCAATACATGCTGATTAAGTTTTCTGACATAATTGTTTACATTTTTATCTGAGAGTATTTTCTGTCGATACTGGGTTTATAATGTTGTTTTCAAAACAACAGGAAACGACAATGGGAAGATGCGACGAAAAATTAGCTGGAAGTACTTCAAAGTAATACTAGACCAATCACCTCTGATAAGACATAAATATATCACAAAGCAACCCTGAGAAGAAATAAATGTAAGGTTACCATTTAAGTCGTTAGAAGTTATTCCATTTAATAAAAGAAATTCAAAGTCTTCTATCATTTCCAATAGATATTTACCATTCTGGTTTAGGCAAATATTTAAAGATTTTCTTTCGATTGAGAATTGACCACTATTTAAGCCAATTGGATTGGATTTCATGGATATAATCAGTTCAGTTTTCAGACTTTCATTGTATTCTATAAAATTTTGCATTCACTCCGACAAATACATGGATTTTTCTTTGCCTTTTAGACACACAAACATTTGTCTTCACTGCCTTATCGAACTTACAAAATTCTAAAGAAGCTGATGAAAGAATATATCGTTTACACCAACCACATTTTTGAGGTCGCATCATTCAAGGACACTATTTACATCTTTTGTTGTTTTATTTCGGCCAAAGAGTATTATTACCTATAGACACAGCAGAAAGCTTTTCCGACAAAGAGACTCAAAATAGGCAACTCGAGTGCATCGGCCGGGAGGGAGTAGGCTCTTCTCATTGCTTTGGATCACTTTGCCTTTATTTGGGTTGGTAGCTATTTGAGTTGGTTTCCATGCTTGTCTTATACGCTTCAGATTTGCCCTACTTTTATTCAAGTTCATGCAACAGAAATTTGTATCCGTACGTAGCTTATTTTTTGAAGAAAAATGTTGGTTATCATAAATCACTTTTAATTTTCAATGAGCCAAAAGTGTTATCCTCGCGGTCTTCTTAGCATTGTTGCGCCATTCCATTTGATATTTATTTTATTTATTGACTCACGGTCTCTAAAAATTTCCCCCACCATAGGTAAGAGCTTTTTTTTAAAGAAAGAAAGGAGGAATGATGATAGTTTTGGCTTTAAGATCAAACCCAGGTGTAATGTACCAAAATAAACATAAGTGGTTGTGAATTAAAAACTAAAATCAAGGCTAAGAACGTCTTTAAAGTGTGTGAAACTTCTTCTTCTTCTTCGCTTTTCTCCTTCAAGCTTCTCTAACAAAGAAATAGATTCGCCCAGACAATCAATGGACCTAATACATAAAAACAGTAAAGTAAAGATAATAACAATGAAAATTCCTAACTTTATGCACGCCAATCAATAAATTTTATTCCTGTCATGCCTTCAAGCAAGCAATTTCTTCTTCTAGAAATTCACTACATGGCTCAGCTGCAGCAGATCCTATGGTTCCGGTAATAACATAAGGAAAAATGAAGCTTGCTGACATTTACAAATCACAGATTTCCTTACAACTCGTCACAGCACACACACAAATAAAAACGTTTTTTTTTATTATTTATGGCATCACCTAGACAGTAAAGCAAGAAGACCGTGTGCTGCACTATTATTCATCTAAAACTGTAAACGAAGGACTAATCAATAAAAGTGTCATATCCTGAAGGTCCAGCATAATTCAAAGGGCCCACGATGGTGTGCTTTATGTTATGTTCGTTCGTCGTCTTCACTCAAGCGAACTTTGAGCGATGACCACCACACCATTGACAATATGAAATGTTTTACGGATTTTCCCTTATGGTCTCTGAAATGATGCGATGCGATGGGGGCATGGGAAATATAGAAAATAGGGAGGGCTGCAATAGACAACCTGTCCGGCATGGCATTATGACAGCACATTGCTCTGTTTGGCACACACATGTCTTCATGTCACAGCTTTGTTATTCTGCTCAGCTATCCAACGTTAACCGTATTTCATTTCGTTCTTATTTTTCCCGTTTGTAGAAAAAAGAAAGAATGGAAAGGATCCACACCTTGGTTGTAGAAATAGGCTCACATTTTTGTTATGCATCGCCGCTCCAGTCTTACTGTTGGTGGACTACGACAACATCATAAAGGAAAGTGACGAAAGCTTCTGAAAATTCATAACCAAAGTTTACTACGACAAATCGAATTATATTTTGAGGCCTTCAGAAGAAACAGCAAAGGTTGTGATTAAAGAAAATTGAATGAGGCTTGAGTTAAGAGAAAGGACGAAATGATTTAAGAAGAACCAAATCTCCAGAGGCCAACAAACGTTTTCGGAGTTTGAACTTCTGACAAAAAGGTCCTTCCGGACTTGATTAAATTGCTTAAGGAGTAAGAGGACACTTTTGTTACTAAAAAGCAAGTAAAACGCTTTTGTTCAACACACCCATGACAAAATACTACAAAAAATGTCAACAACGTTATATCTTCGTATTCTCATCGCAATTAGTGCCGCCCGAGGGATGCATGTCTCTGGAACTGGTGCTGGTGGGTATATAAGTTTCAAAAGAGCCAAACACTGAAAGTCGTTTCGCATTTTGTGTTTTGATTTTTTTTTTTCCTCTCTTTTTTTGGGTTTATGAGTTGAGTACCATCACTGTCCACATCACTCACTCTTATCCCTCCTACCAGACCATGTAAATATCAAAGAATAAACAACAAGTGAGCGCTGAGCGGTCCTCTTTCTATCGTTATTTTTGTTTTGCTTTTTTCCCTTTCCATTCTGTTCTCATTTGTCCCTTTGTTTTGGAAGCCTTTTGTGCAGAAATGATGAAGAGCCACGTGACTCGCTGGAAGATTCCGTCGTTTATTCCCCCCCATCTGACTAGTGACACCATTTTGTTTTTGTCTTTTTCTTCTTTTTTTTATACTTTTCACACTGAAATTAAAAAATGGTGCAGGGATTTGGCCCCGCTTTTGTCTCTTTTATTTTTTTGTTTGTTCTCTTGCACCTCAACCTCAATTCCTAAAATGACGGCTCATGGGGCCAGTAAAAAATAATCTCACCCTTTTGCATCTACATACCGCTATCTCTTAACATATACAACGCTCTGAAGCCAATAAGTGTGTGTGAGTGTGTGCCTAAGGAAGATGAAGCGGGTCCTCGGGGTGAATGTGAACGTTTGGCCCTAAATAACGGTGAATTATGTGCATTATCAGTGAAGTCGTGGTGGTGGTGGATGGTGGTTGCAGTGGTTGACGTAAAGGTAAGTGGAGGCACACGGAAGGTGACTTTCACAGATTTGTAGACCAGAATGGAAGAAGAAGAAGAAGAGTTTGGTGGGGAACTGTCGGTTTTTTGTGTCATTTCTTGTACACTGAGGTGGCGGTGAGTAATGTAAATGTACTTTAATCTAGGGAATTAGTTTGTCATTTCTTGTTTTTTTATTGCTTGCGGGGACAAGCATTTTTTTACTGCACCTCACCTACTGCCTCACGAGTGGGGTACTATGGAATATGAAAATGTTTCGGAATTCAAAACAGTTTCGTTTTACAAGACTTTTAATTTAAAACTGGGAACTGAGCCTTTCTCTGGGTAACAAGAAAAAGATGAAAGTGTGAGGCAAACAATAGGGGGTTCAACTTGTAACTAACCGTTGAAGTGTTCTTTTTTTTTGTTTTTGAATATTTATACACCGGAAGTGTTCTTAGGACTTGAATTTGTTTAACGTGATGAAGTCAATAAGGTATTTTCTTGAAGGACTACTCTTGTTAATTTTTTACACTTACTCTACAGTAATTTCGTGTTTTTTCCTTCTGAAGACTCGGAAGGCACCAGGTATAAAGTGATTTGCTCGGTATTTGATTGGAGAGAAAATAATTGGTGTTTATTTTCTAAGTTTTTGTAAAGAGCCTGTAGGTAGACATTTTATTGATATTGGAGTGATTGTTTCTGAGATATGCTAAAAGGCATTAAGTTGAAAATCTATTTAAATTATTGATGTCTGTTAAGGGTAAGAAAACTTCTGTATGGAATCTTATAACTAGAATCTCACTGAAAACGGAAGCATTGTGTTTCTTTTCGTTTTATTTTCAATAAAAATTTCCCTTCACTCAACTCGAGTTTTTCTAAATTTCCCCCTACCATCGGTAAGGAGTTTTTATTTAACAAATGATAAATATTGTAAAATAAGGTGATTTAAATGTGATTAGAAAGAAGAAAGCAGCATTCCAAGCTTGGTCGAAGTGCCCCTCAAGAAATACAAATGAAAAAGCGCGTTTCAAAATGGAATACAAGAGCTGCAGAAAAGAAGCGAAGAAAAAGTGCGCCCAACTTCAAGCAAAAAGCACGGAGGGCCTGCATCGAGAGTTGGAAGAGATTTCTGCTCCAGCTGCTGAAGCAAATCAGGCAATCCAAGAGCTAAGACAAAGCAACTTGAATAGGGGAGCAACCATTTTCAAAATAGCCGCTCAGAGAAGCAGAAATGCGCAGGAGATTCGATCGCCAAAGTTCATCAATGATGCTCAAAGACTGCTACTTGTGGATGACGACAAAATTCTTCACAGGTGGCGACAGTATTGTGATGATCTTTTGAATGAACAGTTTCCTCGGCGCCACTTTCCAACAGCTGCACCTTACTTTACGGAAGTATCCGACATCACAGTCGAAGAAGTTAGGGAGGCAGTTAAGAACTCCAAAAAAGGCAAAGCGATTGTGCCAGACGAGGTACCATATAAGTTTTGGAAAAATATGGGAGACATCGGGTTGAGATGGCTTACGATTCTCATCTCCAAACTTATAAGAGGTGACAGTTTGCCAAATCAATGGAGGGAAAGTTTTCTTCTTCCAATGTACAAGGAAAAGGGAGATACCAGAAGCTGTGACGACTATCGTTCGATCAAGTTGATATCCCACACTATGAAGATCGTTGAGCGGGTTTTGGATAGCCGACTGCGGAAAACAATAAGGCTGTCTGATGACCAATGCGGGTTTGTCGCGGGTAAGTCAACTACAGACGCAATCCAAAGTATAAAGATCATTATGGAAAAACACCGAGATGCCTTAGAGGATTTGCATATTGTGTTGGTTGACTTCGAAAAAGCATTCTATCGACAACCACGAGATCTGATATGGGTGGCCCTCAGACAACGAGGTGTTCCTGAAGCCTATGTGCGAATAATTATGGACATGTACGAGGGAGCAGTTACAAAAGTGAGATGCCCAGCTGGAGTCACCGAAGAATTCCAAATAACAGTAGGTGAACATCAGGGAACTGTCTTGAGTCCACTGCTCTTTATTGCTGTTATGGATTATTTGCTCGAAGGAAAAGTAACGGACAATAAAGTACAACAATTATTCTTTGCTGACGATGGAGCCATCATAAGCGAGGATCCTACATCCCAGCAACGAGCACTTGACGTTTGGATTGATGTTCTGGAAGGAAATGGGTACCGTATTAGCGCTAAGAAGGCTGAATACCTGTGCTGCCCTTTTTCTGATCCAGACAAGCCTATTCCAGACATTTATTTGAATGGAAATGTGCTTCCCAAGTGTGAAAAGTTTAAATATCTGGGATCTATGATCAAAAGTGAAGCAACTTGTGATGACGACATCAATCATCGAGTAAGCGTAGGGTGGATGAAGTGGCGAGAAAACTCCGCTATCTTCTGTGATCGAAAAATGCCCCCTAAGTTGAAGGGAAGACTCTACACAGCAGTTGTCCGTCCAGCTCTGACATACGGTTCACAATGCTGGACAATGTACAAAAAGTATGAGAGCGAATTGGCAGCAGCCGAAATGAAGATGCTTCGGATGACAGCAGGAGTAACAAAGCTTGATCGAATTAGAAGTACTAAGATCCGTGGAAGCCTTCATGTCAAAAGTACCATCTTGGACAAAATTCAGCACGACCGGCTCAGTTGGTATTGTCATGTTCAAAGGAGAGATCCGCAGAACCCCGTCGAAAAGGCAATATCGTACAACGTTTCAACAAATTCGCGACGAAAAAGAAAAGGCAGGCCAAAACACTCCTGATACAAGCAAATGCAAAAACAGCAGCATTTGGTTGGCCTCAGACATAGAACAATCCAAAACCGGGAGGATTGCCGACGCTTTCTGAGGTCAACGCGGCGTAACACACAGGCGGATCACTAGTGTGAAGCGGAAAAGTGGGAGAGTTGTGATATCTTCAAGATCACTACTCGTAACGCCAGAAATGAAAAAGAAGAAGAAGAAGGTGAATTAAATGTTTGGATATTTTTTGCTTTTGTTTTGTGCAGGAGCTTTGGAGACCTTCAATATTCTGCAAGCGGTTGAGTTCGAACCGACTGAAACTTTCGTGTTGATATTATACTGTTGATTGAACAGCAGTAGTTTTGTTGTGATTCACCAAAAATATTTTCCACGGGTATCTATTAAGAAAAAGTGTTGCCACCTTTGACGTCAAGGTTTCCACTTCCATTCACAATGCTTGCGTTTATTTTCCCTGAAACTTCGAAATATGTTTCCCTATTGGCGCCAAAACATTGTGAAAGCATTTCCGCCAAATTTAATTCAGGAACAATTTCGCCTGAGGCAATTTTCGAAGGCCTAGAATTACTTCTGCCAGTTACGAGAAAATTGGGCTTGGTAAGGAATTGTGTTACGGTAATTTTTACTGAAAAGTGCAAAATAGTTGCAGGCGTTTCCGAGACTTAAAATCTGATTCATACAAGAAAAGTTAGTTCTGACTGTAGGAGTGAAAAAATTAATTTCAAATTGATGCAAACGTTTTCATAGATAAGCAGCTTTCTAGAGTTTGAAAATCCGTCTAGTGAGTGGATTCACATCAGGACTCACTTTGAATTGATTAAAAAAAGCGTGGTGTCCAAACGAACAGAATGAATTTTGGACCTCAATTTTTACGATTTCCGTACCATCAAAATGTCTAAATTTTTCTACATTTTACTTCAATTTGAATTCATTACATTCACCACACAATACCAACCTAATGGCAAGCCATAGTCTTCTAATTAAAGAAGCGACCAAATTCAAGAACAATACCATCTCCGTCCAAATAGGTTTTTTTTCCTAAACAAAGTGAAACGGAATTGCAAATACATACTTAGAAAATCACCTAACCAAAATGAAAGCAACCCTTTCTGGGACTCGGCTTTCGGCTACTTACATCATTAATAGCTATACCGTTCCCTCCTTAAAGCTTCTGTTCAAAGGACACAACAAAAAAAATTATAATTTATTCCTTGCAAATGGAAAAGGGTCTTTCAAAATTGTCAGTGTCATTTTGGCAGTTCATTGGATTTGACAATATTTTGATTAGTTTTAATTATTCTATGTTCTCTCTCTCTCTCTCTCTCTCTCTTCTTCCAAAATGGCCTTTGACAAGTCGAGTGAAAGAAGTTTTACAAAAACCACAGTTCGTCTGGGTTTTAGGTACTCCGTATACTATATACAAAATTTCGAATACATCTTTAATTGCAAACCTACGAAGTGTACGTATCCTTTTGCAAAAAGAACCTACAAAGCCTTGGGGATATTTTTTACTTAAAATTCATGGAATATTGTAAAACAAATCCCTTTCCAAATTACCACAAAGAAATTTGAAAAAGGAATGATATAAGAACGGGAAAAATCCCCCTACAGAATATTCCTGACAGGAAGTGGGATTCCTCTTGGATTTTGTATTGAGAGGAGACATTACGCTTCACAAAATCTATTTATAATGCAGGAGTTTCGATTTAATTTATTTATTTAAAGAAATTACCAATCCAACGACGACTGGGTAAGGAAATAGATATACAAGGTGATGCTTGAGGATGTTTGTCAAAGTTCTTTATTGCTCCTTTTCAGAGGCAAGACAAATACATTTTAAATCAGTCTCTATTGAAGGGAGAGAAACCACTTCGTGCGTGACTTTGTTCAGTTCCACAGGAGGTGTTAAAGTGTGGTTCCGATGCGTTTTAATATTCTTGGGATGGCTTGCATTGTAAAACAACAATAGAGAACTTCACTGACCAGAAAATACCCATACTTTTCCGTAATAGTACTTCAACAAATTAAGTTGATCAACTGCAAATTAATAAATTAACAACTTTATTTTGTGAACCTCATTTCTCTCAGGCCTCTTTAAGTATGCACTCCTCACAACTGCTTTTCTGTTTTTCTTTAAAAACTGTTTTAAACTGTTTTCCTTACTCCCGCTCGACATATTACCAACCAATAACTGTCAGAAACCCTTAAAGGAAAATGAAATAAAAAACTGTGTCGATTATAAGTTAGATTCAACAATGAGACGGACATTAGCCAAAAGAAGCCTCTGAATAGATGACATAAATTTTCAATTTGATGCTGTATTCTAATTCACTTTTATGTGGGGATATCAGTTTTTACTCGATGTTGAAGAAAACATACCCCAAGACCACAGAAAGCGAAAGATTCAAGCTCGAAGGGAAAAGTAAGACAAGGTGCTTCATTTAGTATTTATAAGAAGTGCTGATTGGTTGACATTAGCCCAATTAATCATTCACTGACTTATACGCACTTTGGGGCTAAACAATCAGGTATATTTTTTCACAGAAGGGAACATTTTGAATTGAATGCCTGTAACGATGTATTGGAAAATCTGTATAGGATTGAAATGGGTTGATTCTTATTCAATGTGGTTTTGATACCTGTCTATTTTGCGGTCAGCCACTGACTCGAATCATTACTGCATTAGTGCGTGAAATAAAATCATGAGTCATTCCTTCTGACACAAAAGTTTAGCATTGAAGTTATGATAGGATCACAATAAAATTTTCATGTTGAAAAGTTTAGAAAAGAAATAAGTTAGCACCATTAAAGTTGGAGCTCAATATAAGTAATGGAATTTTTGTTCGTTAGCTTTGAGAACGAATTTTCATTTTCTTAGAAAAGAACTCGAACTCACAGCGGTTGAGTTTGAAATACTGGCCAAATTATCTGTGAAGCTTGCAAAAGTGTGTAACTCCATCGAACCAAATTTTACAGGAAAGCAAAAAAAATTAATTTTCAAAGCTAGGTAAGGCAGTAACACTTTTTATAAAGTGCCATTTTAGGGGTAATTATAAACAAGAGAGGTTCCCTCGCTTTGAGCGATTTTAGCACTCGCTTAAATCGAACAGATGACATCAAAATCATCATTTTCGAACAATTTGGAGATATGTACATTTGTACATGCGTACAACTCCAACAAATGCTTCTAAACTTCATTGAAGGACTACCTACCATTCAGTTCTTCATAAAAATGGAAGCAAGACTGGCAATCCACCGACTCCTAAATCAAGGGCACATCTCATCGTACCCAAACCCGAAAGGACAGCTGCCGATAATAGAGAGCCTAGAAAACCTTAAAACCTTTAGTATGTGCTTGGATGTTATTATTATTATATTAAACTCAACTTTTCCATTGTATCCCCTCCTGAGGAAGACTGGGAGAACACAAAGCCTCATTCTTCAAGGCAAAATATGGTCTGGTATATACGGACGGCTCAAAACTGGAAATTGGCACAGGTTCCGGCACTTTCAGCGTTCATCGAACACGAAAAACAAAACAATATCCATTTTCTCAGTCAGCCAAGCTGTACTAAAAGCGTTAAGCTCACTTGTTATAAGATCTAAACTAGTCCAAGAGACAGTCTTGTCACTTTTTGAACTAGTAAGGAAAAACTCCGTCATCCTCCACTGGATCCCAGCACAAAAAGGCTTTGATGGCAACGAAAAGGCAGGAATCTTAGCTAAAAACGGCGCACCTAAACCATTCGTCGGCCCTGAACCCTTCTGTTCACCTTCAAACACACTACCAGGAACATCTTACTGAAAGAATCAAATAAAACTTGGCGTAACTCATCTGGTCAAACCTGTTCAAAACTCGTTTTGCTAGAATTTACTGAAAACACATCGAGATTCTTACTGAGCCTCAATTGGAAACCCTTAAAAATGCATAGCACTATTAACCGGCCATTGTTCTTTAAAGAAACACCTTTACCAGAGCAAAAGCATTCTTGAACCATTTTTGGATAGGAGCACCGGCTTTATAGGCAAAAATTAGATGCTCACATCACAATTCGGTGCTGTAACGTTTGCACTTTTATTTCGAAGAGAGAAAACAGATTTTAAAATATTCAAAGACCAAAACGTTCTACCAGCAACTACAACAATTATGGAGATTATATAATGTAAAGGTAATGGTAAGCGTGTCTGCCTCTTTCGTGCGGGGTTCAAGGTTTAAATCCGAGAAAAATCAAGAAAAATATGTTTTTCCACGGGTATCGCCTTTCACGAGGAAGAAATAGTAATAGCACTTTCATGCCATGAAAAGTGCTTCCAGCTTAGCCGTTCGGAATCGGCAAAAATTCCATTCCTTCACAAGGTAGGTTGATAGGTGGCGTAATAGTGCTCCCTGCAACTGCCTATTCATGCCTATTTATTTATTTTAACATCATAATAATACATCAAAGATCAAAGTCATCAACCGAACTGTCCCTCAAGTTTTGAATTGAGCACAAGCTTCCAAACGAAACTCCATATTTGCTGAAATATAAAGACTGCGTCTAAGCTCTGCAAGCAAACGTGACAGATTGCATGAAAGACCATATTGCTGTTTCTTTAGCGGTGTTGATGATATTATATATCACGCTATTAAGAAAAATTGCCCATTCAATGCAACGAAAAAAAGGGATAGACCTTTTTCAAAGTAAGATAAAGTTGCCATAAAAAAGCAGTTTGTCGAGGGACGCTCCAGATTATTATGAAGAGTTTTCCATTCAAGGAAGACAGTTTGAATAAGACCATGCACCTGCTGAAATTTGGTGCGAAGAAAGCATTGATGTTCAATGAAGCCTTATAACTTTTTGTCCGATCTAAGAAGACGATATTGATCCTCTCAAGCAGAATGACACTTCAAAAACCAAAACTTTAACCCGATTCTGAGCAGCGAAGTGAGGAAAGAGTTTCATGGCAGTGATCTTTTTTTCGGAAGACTTTTCAGTTCCTTGATTAAGGAGTAGAAAGGTGATAAAAGAGGGAAACTCTCACTATAGCCAGGCAAACATGCTTCGCATTACAACACGGACAACACAAAAATAGAGGATAAGGAAATAAATCAAAGTTAAAGAGATTCGTCTTTTTTGCGAAATTTATAAACAAAACTACTTCGATGAACCTCAGCGCAGAAATTGAAAATGGCTGTTTGCAAAAAGAGATCTATTTTACGTACTTTTTACATATTTAACTATGTTAACGTAATAATCACTAATCAGAAGTTGAATTCAATGAGGATTTTGATTTATACAGTCACTTTTGCGTTACGGCTAAGCAGTAAATGGTGAGCACACAATAAGAAAACCCACCTCTTTGAGCTGTGAAAAAATAAAGGGAATCCAACAAAGAAATAATTTTAAACTCTTCCTCGTTCGGAGTCGGGAAAAAATTGTAGACCATATTGGTTTCCCACAAGTTTTGGTTAAGTTAAGAGCGCTAGGCTAAAGTACTTCTCAAGCTTTTTTACTAATTAAATTAGTTCATTTATTTATTTCCAACCCAAAGTAAAAAAAAAAAATAGTAATAAGTTCCGAAATTCTTTTTCACAATGCTTCCAGAATGAAATTGCCATGAGGTGTGTCCTCACTTAGACCAGCGAAACCATGAGGAAATTGCAAGTCTCTCCATTGAATGGTTGAGATAATCAAAATATTCAATTATTTTAACAACAAAAGATAGATTATAAAAGGAAGAGAAATAAGAACTAAGAATTCATATCCTACAGCAACATTACAGATGATACCCACACCACTCGTTCACTCATTCATAAGAAACATGAAATCAAAACTCAATATACACGATGATGACGACTATGAATTACAACCCAAACCGCTGACACAAACATTGACATTTGATATATTTATAGTAAGACATTCTGAACTTCAGTTTCATTTAATTGGTTATCGTAATGTGCCACGTGTGACACAAACCCAAATAAGATTGGAATCGGAAAGAAGAATGAACAGCAATGCGAAATAATAGATATTCAAGGAAATATTTTCGATAGTAAATGAAGTAAGATACACTATTGAACTTTCTTTGGCAATTCCTCAGGGCACTTGTGCCATGTCTTTCATTAATTAATACTGTGACAAATGTGATGCAAGAAGTTTCTGGCTTTTTGTGATATTTTGAATATAATAACAAAAATTAAACCTCAAATTGTTGTTCTATTTTTCATGGCTTTAATCACAATCTTTAATGGAAACAATTTTTTTTAATTATCGCTGAGTAAATAGAATCTAATTTATTTATAGAAAACTTACATCTAAAGTGTTGAATGGCGTGAGTTCCTATTATTTATAAACAAATCAACCGTCTTCAATCGCTTCCATTTTATTTGCCACCAAATGGTTTTCCTTTTTTTCTTTTTTGAATGTACACAAACTGTTGACAAATAAAACACAAAGGCAACGAATTATCTCAAAGTAGGACATTTCATAGGAGCTGTGTGTTTATTATCCTTCGAATGGAACCGACTCTTCGAATTTATTGTTGCTGCTCAACAGATAGACGTATTAGTTTGATGAGGCACAAACTTCAAATTGCATTCAGGTTCGTTATGTATTTGTTTTATT
This sequence comes from Melanostoma mellinum, assembly GCA_914767635.1. NCBI lineage: Eukaryota > Metazoa > Arthropoda > Insecta > Diptera > Syrphidae > Melanostoma > Melanostoma mellinum. The sequence goes on along the minus strand of OU612060.1, from coordinate 20,294,882 downwards.
TGATAAAATTTCAAGTAAATTCAAGTCAAGAATGAGTTTGAGTTAAGTTTTCATTGCAAATCTTTAATTTCCCCTAGACAACACGGGTTCCTCAAAGGCGGGTCAACAACAACAAACCTCGTTGACTTTGTCTCATTTTCCCTCTCAGCCTTGGAGAATGGAAAGGAGGTCGATGTATTTTCAACTGACTTTAGTAAAGCTTTCGATAAAATCTTTCACAAACTTATTCTTTTAAAACTTTCCACACACGGCTTTGAACCCATTCTGTTGAGATGGATTTCTTCCAATTAGGAAAACCGTTTTTACAGCGTTCGGTTCAGATCTGCCTTATCCAGACGCTTTCTAGCTACATCCGGTGTTCCCCAAGGTAGCCATTTAGGCCCTCTCCTCTTCATTCTCAGCATTAACGACATTGAAATGATCATCAAACACTCCTCTATCTCTCTCTCTCTCTATGCGGGCGATAATAAGTTTTACCGAGTCATTTCTTATTCTGAAGACTCTTCCCACCTCCAACATAAACTCAACAGTTTTTCAATATGGTGCTCCAAAAACTGCCAATCAATAACCTTCTCACGTAAACGCATCAAATTTCCTCCCCGTCTCTATCTTCTAAACGGTCAAATCATTTCCACCGTTGCGTTGGTGATCCGGGACCTAGGGATTATTTGCGACCGTGAGCTGAATTTCCTCAAGCATATCGACGATATAATCCTTAAAGCAAATTCAGCACTTGGCTTCATGAAACGATGCTCCAAAGAATTTACAGACCCCTACGTAACCCGATCCCTTTACATTTCATTTGTTCGTCCGCTTCTTGAATACACTTCTAAAGTCTGGTCGCCTTTCCAACAAGTGCACATTCCCAGAATTGAGAGCATACAACGCCGTCTCCTCCGATTTGTTCTTCGAGGTCTTAATTGGAGTAATCCTCTGATATTACCTCCATATCAAGACCGAATCAAACTCCTCAACCTAAATACACTGAAAGATCGAAGAGAAATATTTGACGTTCTCTTCATTCACCGAATCTTCACAGATACCATTGACTGTCCAGCCCTTAACGAATCCATTTTTCTAAAAACTAACCCTCGTAACACCCGGAATCCCCGTCTCTTTTATCTTCCCACCCATCGAACCTCTTACGGCTCCAATGAACCCATCTCCCGAATGTTGAGGAATGTCAACTCCCACTCCTCCTGTTTTGACTTCAATATGAGTACTTCCTGCCTAAAACTTCGTCTCCTAAGCCCTCCAACTAGTTAGTAAGTCTTAGCTATTAAGTTTCTTAGTTTGTAAGTTAATAGCTTGTATTAAGCCACCAAAATTAAAAATTTCACTAATTAAATGGAGTTAATTTAAGGAATTCAGAAATCGTTTTTAATAAATTCCCTACCTTTGGTGGGGAGCCCAAATCCATGAATTTTACTGAAACTTATTGTTGTTGAGTTCATTTGGTTCGGTAACTCTTAAACTACGCCATAATCAACTTGGTCGTGTCTATGTGACAATAGAATAAGAGGTACCACACAAAAGTTCCTACTTCATTTGAACATTGTTCAAAATTTTTTAAGTAAACTACAAATTGAAATAGGGATTCATTTATGCATTTTTGGGCCACGAGGTATACTAAAGAGCTTGCTATTAAACAACAACTGCAATTGAAATTGCCACGTTTGTAAAATATTTTCTATTTTTGAAATATTTACACAGAAAACGACCGATCTTCCCGTTCCATCGTTCTAATGCATGTCATGCAAATCACCCTGTAAGAGCCCTTAATTTGTGTTCCAGGTTTCCTAAAAATACTTCACTCAAACTGGTCGTGAAGTTCTACTGTTTTTTCATTTCATTTTATTTGCCTTCGAGTTACAGAATTTTCGGTTCTTCTCCTTTGAACCAATATCCTCGAGCTTCTCAAAAAGGGTATACCGATTTTAATCAAACATCCATGATACCACCTCATGTCCTTTTATCTTTCCAAAGCATTAAGTTTCACTTTTTCTGTCGGGATTACTTTATCTCGCCCATCCTTTTCGTCCATTTTTCTGCTACTACTACCATCATTTGAGAAACCGCCTCAGAGAACGAATGAAATTTACCTCATTCCACATAAATAACTTCATTTCGGTTTCAGTATTCTGTCCCGAAAAAGCACACCATATTTCTGTTTCTATTTACCTTGTCTCTCTGTCAAATGAATGAATGACAGCATTTTCGTGTATTTCGGTGTCCAATGATGACAGAATTGTTTGATTATAGCCAAAACACGGATTTGAAGTGTGGTGTGCATTTCATTCGATTAATTGCACTAATTCTTTTGTTGAAATGACTCGATGACATCCTACCCAACGGGGGACTAGCTGACATGAAATGTTACGGCTAAAATGCTCATTGATCCTTTTTAGTAGAACCGGCCCGAATAGGATTATATGCAATGAAAACTATTTTCATTGAAATTCACAAACGTTGCTGTGCGATGGCAGATTAGGACTATTCAATGCCTGACGCTATCGGGATATGCTTTATGCTTGAATAGACAATTTAGTAGATTTTATAGGATTTGATGTTGGTGCATTAGCGAGTGCTTATGTTTTCTATTGATGATGACAAAACAAAAAGAATTGTTTTAAAATCAATTATTCTAATTTGACTGGAATAAGAGGCTTAGAAGGGTTAGCTGTGTGTGTGTATATTTTCATCATTTTCACCTTCTCATCAAAATATTTTTTCTTATCCACACAATTTCAATTTGAATTTTCAACGAAAAAGTTTTTACTGCAGCATAGACTAACGTAAACAGCTAAATTTTACTACATACCCACTCTAGCGGAAAATTAGAACAAAAATTATAGTCATACTTCAAAAATCTGGGCCATAAACTCTATCCTCTCCTCGGTGGAAAATCTTTTCACACTCAATTCACAAATGAATGGGGAGTATGGTTGTTGGTTGCCAAGTGATATAACCGCACAGATGATGAAAACACGCTCCACCAAAGTTGATATCTTCTCTCAGATTCATCGTGACTTGAATAAATGTTCGTCGTCAACAAGGAGCCCTACTTTCGGTAATTAAAATTTGTCTCTGCTTTTGCGTTATCATTCATTTAAAATTCGCACTTCAAATGTGTCAAACGTGCGATACCAATCACTGAACTTTGACGCCAAAGCGAAAGCATACAATGTCTAGTTTGTTGTCTGATTACAAATGCAAAGAAGCCCTCTCGTCCGTAGTGTCACATACGCATCCATGCGAGGGATAATTTACCAAAAATGTCAAATTTCAAACAAAAACAAAAAGGCACATACGTCTCACAACAACACACGCAATAAAACAAAAGCCAGTGACAGTATTCAGAGCCATAGGAAATGTCTTAAGATTTCCGAGATACTTGACGATAAGCCCCACCCAATCGTCATCCCTTATCGAATTTAAATTCGAGGGAACATGTCTCGAAGTAGGGAGAGATGAAAAATTCATAAAATAATTTCACGTTCCATTTATCACTAAAATGAGATATCGATTGTGTTATGAAAAAAAAAGCACGCAAAAAAAGAACGGGAGAAAAAACACACACTGGGATAGAAATTTAGAGCACACACATGACTGGAGGGTTGCAGTTGTTGTGTTCCCCCAAATGCGAATCCATTGCGAGGTGCATAATTCGTTTTTACTTAAAAATTGTGTATTCCAACTCAAAATACGGCTACATCCATCTATACAAACAAACATATACAAACAGAAAGAAAGAAAAAAACGGTCCAAATTGAATTTTCTTATTTCAGGAAGAAAGTCAGTCCTCGATCCTGGAGTGAGGTTTTCAGAAAACAGGATACTGCAGCAGCTAGTGCAACAGAATTTATTTGTTTAATTTTTTCTTTCGTTTTTTTGCGTTAAATAAAAATATATAATTTTGTTGCATTTGGAGCATGAAGCTCTAGAGCTCTGAAGCTGGAGTTGGAGTCGGATGGAGCTCCTTGGGAATTTAACAAGAAGAAAAAAAGGAATAATTCTTTTCCACGTAGGTTTCTACAGAAACCAAGGCGGAAGCCATTTTCTTGGTAGGATCGTTGCATTGCAATATAGTGTATATAATTTTTTTTTCGTCGAGCTGCATTTTTGTGTTGGAGAGGACGAAGGATATGAGTTGTGGAGCCGTTTATCCCATTGCAGAAGGGCAACACACATAAATCATGTTGGAAATGGAATTTCCTTCGTTTTGCTTCTTCGAAGAAAAATGGACAGGCATTTTGAGATCGGCGTTAGACTGAGTACAGGACAGGGAGGCGGAAGTAATAAAAATCTCTAAATGCTGTGAATGGATTTATTATTTGTTATTTTTTTCTTTTTCCTTTTACCCCCGTTTCTCTTTTATTCTTGCCTAAGTTGAGGCATGTGCTGGCATTGTAATTGATAGTTTTCCTAGTTTCGAAATGTGTGAACAGAAGGTGAGAATATTCTCTGTATTGCTCCCAACTGCATTGCGTGGTTTTCATGATTTTATTTTGAAATGTTGCTAAGGGAGTCGAGATTTCTGCAACTTGCACATTCATGGTTTTTTTTAGTTTCAATTTTCAATTACAGTAATTTTTGAAACTAAAATTAGTTTCAGATTTAAGGAAGCTAGCACGATGCTTCTTTAAACCGAATGTTTATCGGATACCACCATAGTATGGCAACCGAATGAACCACTTTCACTTCAGGCATTCCTCGGTAGTATCAGGTGTTTTTACCAGAGTTCTTACGTGGATAGCCATGTTTTAGCAAAAACAAAGTCACTTCCTGTAGGTGCGATAGTATTCATGGTTAGTGTAAGCACCATGAATACTATCGCACTAACAGGAAATGGCTTTGTTTTGTGTCACGGGCATTGCAATAGTTTTGGTGGAGGAGAGGTCTCTGCGTGTTTATAGAGTTTACTTTTTGAAATGAGAAGGATTTACTTGAACATTTTCGAGGTTGAGACACAAAACAACAACACACTGAAATCGGCCATTGCTATTTTGCCCTTTTACCACTAACGACCTCTTCCAAACAACATTCTAAACAAATTTATTACAATTTTTGAAGCTATTTATGATACACAATTTAACTTTTCACGAGGCAGTTAATATAAGTAAAAACAAATTGCCGCCAAATGGACCTAAAGAAACAAACTCACATGTCAAAATTTTGTTAACAATATCATCATAAGATGTTCGATATACCTCGAATCTTATTTTAAAGAATTTTCAACTGAAGGGGAATGCAATAACTTCTTACAAAGAAAAAGAACTGAAATAGTAAACAAAATAAATAAAGTGAAGCAATACAGCCATGAAAGCCTCGAGGTCCCAACGCATTTCAAAGACCTACCATTTTACGTCAATTCCGAAAAGCTAAGTTAAAAAGCGCTTTTCATGGCAGGGTAATTATTCTCGGAAGACTTGCCAATTACTCGCGAAATGGGATACCCGTAGAAAAACAATTGGATGTTTCTGGGATTCAAGCCTAGGAATTCTCACTTAAAAGACAGACATTCTGATCATTACTCTACGCAGGTACCAGAAAATCACTTTTATCAACTTTAACCTAAAGGACAGTGAACTTAGAATAGGTAATTTTTTGTTCGTCGAAACTTGAACAATTTCCATTAGTAAAAATTGTAACGAAGCGTTGATCGTACCCTTACTTTTGGCGACGCGATAAGTAATGAGTAATTTTTCAAGAGCAATCGGATATTTGCAACACACACATACATAAAATTCAAAAAAATTCATGAAACCTTTATTTGCCCCGACCCTAGCTCATTTCTCACAACCATGGCTTGTGAATGAATGGTGGCGATCTACAATTTTCTGCCGATTCCGATCGACTAAACCGAGAATGCGCTTTTCTTGACAGTGAATTTACTATCGGAGGACTTGGCAATTCCTTAAAAAACTGTCTTGTTTCCTTTTAGAACTAAACCACAAAGTTCTTGTGTAACGGCCTCAAATAGTCCATCAACTTCGTCCAGTTTTGGCATACTCTTTCTTGCATTTCGGCTAGTATCTCACGAATCAATGTTTCAATGTTGGCGTAGTTGTCGCTTTAGATATGAGCCTTGACAAAGCCTTAAGAAAAAAAAAAATTGCTCTAGAGTGCTTTAAATCGTATGACCTAGGCGGTCAGTTGAGTGGCCCCAAACGTGAAATAAACTGTTCGCTGAACTCGCCTCGCAGTTGATCCACTCTTAAGCGTGCTGTATAGCATGTGGCACTTATTGTGCCTTATTGTGTAAAGAAAATGTTGATATCAGGGTAGCGCTCCTCATTCACGGTAACATTACAATTTGCATCTCTGATTCCAGATGATTCCGGCAGCTTTTTTTTTTTGACGCATTGGTAGCTTCTCTAATGCTTCTGGCTACTCTTTACTCCAAATACGGAAGTTTTACTTGTTCACGTATTCATTCAAACAGAAATTAGCTTCGTCAATGAACACACTATTTGGAAAAAAATGGATTTTCGGTCAACTTTTCAAAGGCCTATTCACCAAACATTTGATGTTGTGGTAGGTCGTTCGGTTCATTTCTTGCACCAGATGTATTCTGAAAAGCATCACACCTAAATACTTCCAATAAGGTGAAGTAAAAGAGGCACAATTCCTGCAAACATGACGATACAGCTGCGACTTGTTCCTCACTTCGCACTCTACGAAAGCTTGTTGGCGGTTCAATGCCCAACAACGTAAATTTGATGCTAAAGTTAGTCACAATAGCCCGAATCGATACCTCAGTAGGTCCATTGATCTTACTGACTAAAATTGAAGAATTTGCAAATGTTGTTTGTTTGTGTGTGAGAGCAATGTAGGAAGCAGTTGTTTGATCGCTGAGTATAACTCACATTCAGTTTCTTCGCAAATGCCAATGGTTAAAGAGAGAACTTGATGCGATCATCAGTCTTCAGCCGCAGTTGATATGGAAAATTGCCAATAAAATTGTCAAATAAAATTGTCAATAGTCAAGCAACCAGAAATGAATCAGTTTCAAAAGCATTTAAATACAGACAAATTAAGAATACATCTACGGAAACGTTTGACTATTGATTACGATAGATATTGTCTGCTGTTCCTTACGCCATCAGGGGCTGTAAACAAACCAGTTGATCTACCAGAGCAGAGACGTGAATCTCACACTAAAGGGGCAGTAAGAAACTAAACTACGGGGAGATTCCCATCTATTACGCTCGAAAACTGTATGATAAGCGTCGTCTGTCAGCGAATCTCCGTATTGGCACGAAGGACTTCTTCTTTTTTCAATTTTGTACAGGAAAACGTTGAAATACCAGTGTCCGGTGAGGAACTGTGTGACGTAGTAGTTCACTTCAACGTGTTTGCGGTTACTCCATTCGCCTATGTCTCCGATCAGCCTAGCAGTCCAGCGTCCTTTGCTTTCCGACTCCCAGAGTTCTTTCCACTTCTGCTGTGTGATCGCTTTTGTTTCCACGTTCGCCGCTTACACGCCGATTTCTGATTTCTTCTCATGTATATGTATCTTCTTTGTGTTGCGAGGAGATCAATTGGTACGACGCCTGCAACTACAAAAACTGCTAGCTCGACACTGTGCGGTACGCGCTCGCTATTCGCAAGACGTTCAACCATAAAAGTTATCGTATTACGTAACGTAGTTGTACGTCATCCTTCTAGGATACCTCGAATAGGTACTTTAATATTTTCTCCTCCATTTTCCTATCAATCGAACAGAATCACATCGTGTTAGACAAATAAACTCTTCATTAACTAAATAAAAAAAAAAAGAATATTCCAAAAGTATTCTACTTGCAGGTAGTCAAAAGGATTCTTTCCTATATCCTTTTACTGTTAAATACGATACTACCCACAAAACCGCACACTTATCGAGCTAAATTTACGTTGATGATGAAATAAAATGAGACTGGCCTCCCTGTACTAAGTCATTCAGTTTAACTTTTATTACACTTCTGCGCTGAATATTTATTCCTTTAAGATAATAAAATAAGTTAAATAAAATTATTTGAGTACGCCTCCCAACTTATGTTCGCATCTTTTTCATAAATTGGCTAAGGGTTCGAATTTATATCATTTCGTTGCAAGACTTCAACATTTCTTGGAATGCTGTAGCAGAAATGAAGAAGAAAAAGTAGATTAAGTGAAGTTCGTTGGGCTGTTCATAATTCCATCTTAAGTATCATCGTTATTCCTTTACTTTTGTAGCATCTTGCACCAAATCAGTTTCGACTCCTACCTCGTCTCAGAGCAAACTATAAATACAACCAAGCTATGAGCCAATACAATTCAAGGGTTTCGTTTTATCCTTCAACTTCTATTTCGTAATAAGTCGATTGCACTTACAACTAAAAGAGAAGCAGCAACAGCAACAGTGTACTGAAGATGAGTTCAGTGAAGTAAATGCACATTCAGAAGAGAAATCGATAGATTCCCTAACAAAATCCATGATGATCCTGAAAAAGTGCCGACTGCAGAGTCAGAGACCCGGTCGTCACTTCAAAAATGCCTTTTACTATACACACAGCAGCATTGCCGCTTAGAGAGCTACTTTTGCTGGCTGTGTGTTGCAATTGTTGGTCAGGCAGAAGGAGATGAGCTTATTGAAGGTTATTGAATTGAAATGTTACGACTTTCCGATATGCTGCTATTCCATGCCAACCAAGAGCATTTACAAGATTTTGTGTGCGTGTGTGTGTTTGTTTGTATGAACGGTTAAGAGCTAAAAATTCAAACAGGACAGTTGTAGGTATTGCAGTCCAAAGGCAAACAGATAAGTTCTGCCGAAAGGTCATTTGCTCTGAGTGATTCCTGTGCGACAGGAAATCTAATGCAATTCCATTGCTTCAAATACTAGATTCCCTCGACCTGAAGTGCTTCTACCAAGCCAATTGGATTCTTTCCTCCCAACCGTTATACACAAACTATCACTTAAAAAATAGAAGCTGAGCAAAGGAAAGCAGAAAATCCCTTTTGTTTTCATTCACAGCGGTGGCGGTGAGTGCTGAGGCTGGCCAACGAAATGCCAGGATGATATGCGACTGATGAAATTGCACTGATATTCCAGTTCAGTTCTTTGGAAAATCCAATGAATACAGAGTTTGAACTTTTCGGAGTGATTCGAGATTAGTTGACTGTTATTCGTCTTACAAATCCTTTTTTCATCCAGTACATAATTCAATTCTGCGTGGAACCTTTTAAGTGTAATGAGGTGCTTTGAATTTGAATAAGACGAATTGAATGGAAAAGACGAAGAGTTTAATTGAAAGCTTAGAAGGATCATTTGATAAATAATGTGTTTGTTTTAAAGTTGATCAAAGTGAGAACATTTGCATTATTTGGCTGCATGCAGACATATAATCCATGGTGTTAAGTCAATCCTAAAAGAAAGATGTTTGTTTTCGAAGAGCTATGGTTCTGTGAGTAATCATAGACATCTTCGTTTTGAAGTCCTTTGCGCTTATGAGTAATCTTAGTCGAAAGTATTTACTAAAAACGATTTTTTTTTCAAACCAGAGGAGTCGGCTTCGAAACACATAGAGAAGTGTTAGTGTTAGGAAATAAATAGAGTTATCGGAGAGCTCAGCCCGTAAAGCATTTCTCCAAAAGTAAATAAAACAAAGATGGTTGAACATTATAGCTTAGATTTTCAATGCAATCAATCGTGACTTTGTTTGTTCAATGAAAGCGAAATGACGTTCACTCAAATGATTGCGTTACGCTACGCAACATATCGATATTACTGTTCATCCTCACAGCTTAAGCTTTTCAATGAAACAAATTCAATTCTAAGTGCACATTTATCTTGAGAACGTCTTTGATTTATTTTACATAAAGAGGCCATTAGATCACGTAAACATTTTCACATTTTCGAAACCTTCATTGCCTTCATTAATGAGAGCACAATACGTTACGAAACAGTCACATTACGTCATAGAAACTTTGCGTCATATTGGACTCCTCTTGAAATTCTCAGAACTTTTAGCATGTTAATGAATTCACTCTTATTGCGAATGTTGAATGGAGAGTATGTAGTTGCGTTACGTTACGGCATGAGGCTAATGTTTATATTTCTTCTAAGGCTCTAAGCTGTTCAATGAAGCCACACTCATATCACTTTACACAAAATGATGTGATATGGTTACCATACGTTATATAGATTCTATTGATGTTTATTATTCAAATTCAACCACCCAAATACTCACATCTCTCACATAAAGCTTTTCCATATGGAACGAAAGTTATTATTTTTTATTACCAAAATAATTGGTTTGAAAGTATCTAGAATTCAAATATCTAAATTCCAAGACCTAATTTGCATGCAACCATAGTAATTGAGTTTAGGATGTGAAAAACCAAATTTGCCATCCTCTCTGGTTGAACAAACAATTTAAAGACTTGTCCATCAACATACTCCCACATCTCAACTCTAGTCCTTGTGAACAGCTTTTGGTCAGAAAGTGGTCATTGACATCATTTTCCATTCAACAAAAAGTTTATTGAACACCTAACCTACCCAACTATATGTCCTGATTCATATTCATTAATCTTATGTTCACACATCATACCAAAAAGGAGGTCCTTACCGTAAACCATCACTTTATATACATCCCTGGATACAGAGAAATTATTTAAAATGTCTAAAGCCACAAAATACTGCTCAAAACTCGTTTCAATAATCAAATCGATCATCTTAACAAGACAACAAATACCGTCTGAATATTGATCACATCTGAGGCAAGGTAAGGTAGCAAAATGAACATGGCACAGCCACACAGTTAGAGAGTGAGTGAGTCCAAGGAAGTCCATTCTACTACACTATCATCTAGGTCACCCACAAGTGGAACAAGCAAACAATCCATCCACAACCCCACTATACAACAGTCCCACCCATTTGAGGTTTGTATGACAATTTATCCTTGGTCACATCCTTTTGAGCTTCATTAGATAGGCAAATCGAAAACTGGACCACATGTAATCAGAGAGTTGATTCAAAGATTTTCTATCTTTTTTATTGTCAAAGAAAGTATAGGAAGTGTGTAAATTAGACTGCAAACCGAAAGGGATTGGATATACAATTGCATTTTCTTGCACTGCACTGCAATTTCTCAAGCTAAAGGTGTACGTGTGTCATCCATTCAGAAAATGAAAATAAAAAAATAAGAATCAATTGTATTCACACAATGCTAGCTCGAATACTTGCATTAAGCAGCAAATGATTCGAATTAATCTTTCGACAGGATGATTGCCATTTGCAATTGCACTGCCATTGTGTCCGGCCATTACGGATAGAAATGATCCATATGCCTGGGAAATGGACAGTTCCACTAGAGAATTCAGACGGATGGAAAGGAGATCCAGTGAGTGTCCATTCGTTGATTCCGTCGTCCATCAGGGTGAATCAAAATGGAAGTCCATTTTGAGAGGAGATGGATTCAGATTCGGGACCCATCCAGATGAGAAGTGGTTGCCATAGGGAAATCGATTCTATACCCCTCTGCAGTTAATTGAACTGATGGAGATTTTAAATTGGAATTAATATAGCGATCAAGGGAATAAGCAGGAGATAGCTAGACATCAGATTTCATTAATTATTTTGATATATAAATCGAGATTTCCATGGAATTCATTTGGAGTGCCATGGTAAACTTGTATTTGCATTGCGAAATTATTTTTAATTGTGAATTTTGTTTTTAAATGAGAAGAGTTTTCGATGCTCAGAGACTCCAGCGGAAGTAAAGAGCGTAATCTTAAGGTGAAAGCAGTTCATATAGCGAATTACATAATTGGCACATCCGCTTATGCATTGCTTTAGGCTTCCGGACTTTACTGAATATGGTATTTTGTATATTCATGACTTCCCCAAACAGCTTAAATTTGTATCAAGTTTTCATGTGAAAGCAAATTTTTGTTGTTAAAATTAATCAATTTAAAGGAGGCAAAACCATCAGCCAACTCAAAAAACTGCATCTTCTGTCTGAAAAGATTGAAAAAAAAAAAACAATCGAAACAAGGACCTTTTCTGTAAAACTTTTGTAAAAATTAATTAATAAATAAATAAATAAAGCACAGCAGCAAAGCTATGGAAATCTCGAAGAATTTCAATTTTAAGCCGATTTCGAACGGTTAAATGAGATAGAGCTTTTCATGGCAGTGAATACTTTCGAAGAAATCACCAGTCGCTCGCGCAAGGCAATAAACTACAATACGGAATACAAAAACTTTGACAAACAAAGCGAAGTGAACACATTTTGAGAATATTTTTTTAAGAAGAGACTACTGTCACTTTCCATTGGACGAAAAGAACCGTCCAGGAGCGTCCAGAAGCATTCTCAAACCGTTCCATTGGTGCAAAAGATCGCTTCTCATGATTCTGAGGAGTGACAGCCGCTTCTCGATTTGAAGTGAGAATCCACTCAAGAAGCACTAACACATGTTACTCAAATGTCAAAAACAAAGTTTTCTTGAAGGAATATTTTTTAAGAGCCATAGGTGATTCACTCACATAAAGGAAATTACGTTAAACTGAATAGAAACAATTTTGGGTGTTTCATTGGTTTTTTAAGTGAGTGTTTCCCCGAGTGAAACCAAAGGAAAGCCACATAAGACTATCCAGGAAACTTCGGACTAACTACTGGTTTTGTGTATTACCAGGGTAACCACCATCCCTTTTTTGTGGCGCAGTAGTTGGAGTTAAGCTGGTTCTAATTTCATGTACTACCCCTAGAGCTGCTTCCATATGAAACTGAGTTCCTAAAAGAAAAGCAGATACTTTGCACGAGATTTCATCTCACGCGTTTGGCCTATGCTTAGTTGCATTCTGTCACCTTCAAAGATTTGTCGATATTTTGAGAGCAATTCGGCATAAGGATAAGGCGGTAAACCATTAGTTTTTGTGCTGTGTGCCTACACTCCTCATGGTTTTAGTTGTAAGATAACACCTACATTTATTTTCCTCTACCTCTAAACGGATATCGTCGAAGCATTCGGAGAAAGAATTCAGTTTGGGCATTATGAGGGCAATATGGAGCACCTCACCAAATCAATACCTCCAATTATCTCACTAAAATAGAAGCAATGAAAAATGTCAGTCTTTGTCGAGGACTTGCTAAATGATGAGCTCAATTCGATAAGGTTAAAAGCATGCCTTGTATTACCCTTATGAAAGTCAGATGTAAAAGTTGACTCACAAAAAATTCATTTTCTTCGCATATTTGCGCTCTTTTTATATAACTTGACTGCACTTTTGTTCGAGCGAAAAACTCACTGTCATTTAGTAGCTTTACCTCAGGAAACAGCAATTGAATTAGTTCAACTTCACCACTGCTGTAAATGAAGATAAGGAGAAGAAACTTTCAATAATGACAACTTGAATATCTATCTATATTTATTGTGATTATGTTAAATTTTTCCCAAATTTGGTAATCAGAAATTAAAAGTTGCGTTTGCTTTGGAAATCTAAAAGATTGAAGTTAGGGGTGCCACAATAGCCACATCTATCTATGCTGATTCAATGACTCATTTTTGTACAAAATATAGGTTTTTTCTACCTGAAACTCCAAACGAACTCTAAACGGAATGCAGTAAATGATGAACAGACTACAGAGCTATTTTTAACTCTGCAGTTTGATCAAATAAATACAAATAATAAGTGTGGGGCACATTTCTCTCAACCATTCCTTGTGAAGATTGGAGGAGGCTCACAATTTTTTGCCTATTTTCCCAACTAACGAGAAAGTGCAATTACTATCGGTGGACTTGACAATTCTTTGCAAAAGGCAATACTCGTGGAAAAAAAGTTTTTCCTCCTACGTAACAGGCAGACCACAAAAAAAACTCCACAGTCAAAATCCTGAGAGAAAGGATTAGGATATACAATCATAATGAAATCTTTAAAGAAAAAAGCGGCATAATAAGAGGAAGGTTAGGTTAGGTTAGGTAGAATGGGTTGACGGTTGATCTTATTTTCGTCACACTTAGATCAATGTAGATCCATTGTGATACCCTGGAGTATTGTAGAGTCCTTAAAACCTATGAGTTTATTGTTGGTAAATTTTTAACCATTTTGTGGCCTTAATGAAGTTCAACAGGCTGTTTCTTGAAGTGTTTGATAATTCTTTTAGTTCGGTTAAGAATTAACTGACTAGAAATTTTTCCTGGTGTGTCATATTGCTGGACGGTGATAAAGGAAGTAAGTAGTAGTAGTAGTAGTAGTAGTAGTAGTAGTAGTAGTATGTTTTATTCAAGTTTCATTTCTATAATAATTATACATAAAATTCATACCAATTTCCTTATTTTTATATCTTAAAAGACAGGTTAAAATAACAATGTAAGATATTTTGAATAATTTTAAAACAAATTTACAACAATAACTTTCGTCGTCTGTCGCGATCTTTCGCCAATAATTTTTACAAACTCTTGATTTTTTTTTTTTTTCTTTCTCTAATAATTAAATTCGTCGATCAAATTCTGTCGATATTTGAGGGCTGTTTCCAGATATTTTATAAGATGACACCAATCCCTTTCTCCATCCAATAGACTGACTATGGTGTTCTCATCGAGTGTCGCGGCTCCGAAGCAGTTTCTTCGTATTCCTCTTAGAATTGGACAAATTCCCATAAAATGCATGTATGATTCTGTTTCATTCATGTTGCAAAGTGAACAGTTCGTATTTTCTTGTGGTGTTCTTGATGTTCCATTTAGCCTTATGAGTCCTGTCCTTGCCTTGAATATCCATCTCGTTACTGACGTTTTTAGACCATCGCAGACATAGCTCCTGCCAACTTCGTAGTTAAGCTAATGATACAGCCCATGTGATCTCGTCAGATTCGCTCTTTGAACTGCCTCTTGGTGCTTTTCCGTAACAATATTTTGATTTGTGTTCTCAACAAACATATGAAAAAGGATCCTGTTTGCCACAAGTTCTTCTAGGTTAGTGAACCCAAATCGGTCAGAAGAGTTTTGCCAAGCTTCGAACCAATAAATTTGTTTTTCCTTAACTTTCCTAAACAATATTTTTGGTAGTCTGCTTTCTTCATAGCAATTGAAGACTTTTCTTATATATTTCATGTGGCACCGCATCGTAAATTCGAGAATAGGCTTCATTTGGCATTCCAACGTTAGCGCGTAGTTTGGAGTTACTCTTGGTAGGCCGAGAACTTTTTTAAAAAAATACCTTTGCAACTTCTCGACTTCTTCATATTTTCTTCATATTTCATAGGAAGTGAGTGGTATCCTCATCCTCATGTTCGTCTTCGTAAGTGCATCTTCTACACAAGTCATCGGTGCAAAGTCTAATTTTCTTTTTGTGGTAGCCTAGTAGTTGTCTGTTATAATACTGATAAGCGATCGTAATGAAGGCCTATTCAGGGACGTGATGTGCCTTTCAGATCCGATCTTATCCTATTTTTGACATAGTTTCCTGAAGGTTGCACTCCCATCATTCATTGGATTTTCGTATTGTTTTGTTACCAATGATCTGTTTAATTTTACAGGGTGGGATCCTGATTGATTGATCAATGAGAGAAAGGTCAAGTGGTGAGTCCTTTCTCGTTAATTCGTTCGCTTTTTCGTTTACCGGTATGCCACCCTTACCAGCAGAGTGTAACCTTATGCTGTGCCACAAGAACCCTTGAGTCTTCGTGAAGGCAAGAAACAAACTTTGATTTGACAAGATTGGCAGAAATAGATTTTATTGCTGCTTGGCTATCAAAACTGAAACCAGCATGTGATAGCGCCATCATGGATAGCTGTATTGCACCGTTTGTAACTGCCAAGATCTCGGCTTAGAATACACTGCTGCAATTTGGAAATTAAGGAACTGGCTAGATTGAGGCTTTCTGAAAAGAAACCCGTAACCTGTTCCAACTTCTATATACTGTCAAGGATGGAAAACCTCACAAAAAAGTGTGAAGAACTGAGAGTCGCCTTGGGAAAAACGTTCAGATACCGCACTTTGCTTACTGACGAAACGTATTCAAAAATTTTAGAGATAGCGTCGCTTGCTCATTAAAAAAAAATACAAATCAGTGGTAAATGAAGTAGAATGCAACAAGTTCAATCAAATAAGAAAAAAATAGAAATAAAACAGATAATAAATGAAAACAACACACATTTATTCGTAGACTTGAGACCCAGGGCCGCTTGAGATAACAGTTTCAAGATTCATCACCTTTCTCGTGATGTGTGCCAATTTAAAGGTCGTGAAGTTAGAAAAGCACACAAGATCGAACAACTTAACAACAACATGTCTTGAAGACTTGAAAACAAAAAGAAGTCATTTTAAGGGTAGCCTGATTATAGCATCAGGTGAGAACAGATAATTAAAAAAAATAGGTAGGGTAGCGCAACAGAGCGAGGAGCCCCAGGGCCTGGTGCATTTCTCACAACCATGCCTTGTGAGGAAATGGAGGGGACCTACAGTTTTATGCCGGTTCCGAACGATTCTAAAATTCGAACCTCGAACTTTTACATAACGAGCAGATATGCTAACCAATACTCTACGGTCACCAGAGCCAACAAATGGAGAGTTTAATCGAACTAACCTAAAAGCAATCGAATCTTAAACGAATCTTATAAAAAATCTATAAAAACTTTCATTCAAGACTGGGTGTCCCTGATCGACAATTTCAGACCTCTTGTAAATGATTTTCCTTGCGTTGAAGAGCTCTCTTTGTGACAAAACTTAGCGTCAGTGCAAGGATTTTTTTATTCATTTCACTCCCAAATAGAATCAAAGAGTCTATCATTTGATTAATCATCAAACGCCTTATCCCAGTATTCAAGAACAAGGCAAGGCCTTTGAAATTTGTCAGTTGGCGATTGAATTTCAAAATAAAAATGAGTTGCCATACGTTATCCTATCAGCAAAAAGTGTTTTTTGTACCACACTTTTTCATCATTACAAATTGTTTTTGAACTTAACGAGGGTCACTCCCTGAAAAGTGGCGAATCCATTCATTTAAACGATTGCCAGCAACATCCCCATCCACTCAATCACGAGCATCACAAGCGGGCGACGATGATGACGACGCATCCAAACCCATCCATTTTCGCATTGTTAAATGTGCTATATTTCTCTTGGGGGATTGTAGCCTCATCATGCGTAAAATGTCATTCTACTTGGATTGCCCTGGTCCACTTTGTTATAGCTTCCAGTGAAATTCAAAATCAATGGTGACCATAAACTAAGTTCTATGCTCCTGCGTTGATAAAGTTTGTTGTAATCCCAGTCACTGCCTGCTTGCTTGACACACTCTGGAAACGGGCCAATTGTGCCAAAAACATTTCAGTCATGTACCGAATTAAATTTCTGGCAATGTTCCTTGAACTGATTTTTCAGTTCATCAACCCCTGACGCAGCAGTATAGTACCAGTGTAAGTGAGGAATGCCAACCTTAGCCAAGTTAAAAGATATTGTAGGAGCCGAAAGCATTTGTACATTCACTCACATCACTCATTCGGTAGTAAGTACTATTTATTCCCGCTATTGAGCTGATGTCATAACGAACAGGGATCTTTACTCTTCCGTCCAACCCTTCCCTCGCATAGCATTCACGCAAAACAAGTGAGCCAAGTCCCGGAACAGTAGTTTATAGGCTGGCATATTGAATACGTTTACTATTTTACATCCTTGTTGTCTGCTGCCTGCCTGAATGCCTGCCTGCCTGCAACTAGGCAACACAAACGCAAGAGGATTCCACCCTTCGACTTCATGGCACCATAAATAAATACTCCTCTGTGAGGCTGGCATGAGTAAATGTGCGGAAGAGTGTAGCTGATGGCGACGCCTGCTACTGTACTGCTGCATCTCTTACAAGGAGCACATTAGAATTCTATGCATTGCAATAGGAAATTGTCGCGTTTTGAATACCACTGAGTCGATATTATACAAATTCTTGCCTCCTACAATATACACCACACTCCACACCCTATATCGTCATTGTCGCACTACATTGCCATCATTTTTACATAAACGAGTTCTTCGGATCTGGGCCGCATTTAGTACAAGCGACATAACATAAGACTCGGGGCTCTTAACATTATTTGAAGGACAAATATTTTTGCAAGTATTTCTCAAGAGGAGTCTATCTTTTGTGTGTGAAGTATGCCAAAAAAAATAAATTCCCAATAGACTCCATCTAAAGCTGATGTCATAACGATGCTTATGCTGGGAGTAGTGACTTTCATTTCATTAAGCCATTCAAGTGTGGACTATCTTTGAACTTGTTATCCCTAGTGAGATGTGATATGACATGAACATAATTTAAGGAATTGTTGTTCGTCGCTAGGACAACAATGATGATATTGATGACGATGACCTCGTCGGATAATTTTTTAGTGAGGATTTTCGTAAAAAAAAGCTAAGTAGGAGGGCAGACAAAACGGACTCACACTTTGATAAGCTCTTCAAGCTTCCAAATCGAACCGATAATTAAAAACAACGTCTTTCTGTCAACTTATAAAAGAATGGAAGGGACCCACAATTTTATGTCGATTCCGAAGGGCTATTCGAGCAAATTACTCACAAAAACCGATACGAGTGGAAAAACATTTTTTTCCTTGGTGTTTTTTGGATTCGGACCTCGAATCTCGCACGTAACGCCACGGATCCACCAGCGACTGTCGAAATCATTGCAACCCTCTTTATCTGTTTTTACGGAATGTATCGACTTGAATGTTGTATTATCGGAAAGGTATTCTAGAGAGGAAGTGCACAATATAATTTGGATGGTAGTTCATGATGTTTGAGTCAAATATAAATTAATCATAAGGGAGAGGCAGCTCAAGGATTAAGAGGATGGACCGGAAAGTGTTTTACATTGTCAGAGCTAACATCTTCACCTAAATGATGGAATACAGCGCTATTGGTTCTATAGACGGCCTTTAAAGGAACAATGAATAGAAGGATAATTCGGATTCTAGGACCGGTTCTGCCAAAAGTTACAAGACACAGCGTGATGAACCTCTGCAAATCACATCACAACTA
Source organism: Melanostoma mellinum (assembly GCA_914767635.1). NCBI lineage: Eukaryota > Metazoa > Arthropoda > Insecta > Diptera > Syrphidae > Melanostoma > Melanostoma mellinum. The sequence continues at coordinate 20,275,885 of OU612060.1, read as the reverse complement.
TTGAATGGAAAGTTGTAACTTGACTTTAACGTTGTGACTTCTAAGGTATCATTGATGTCAGGTAGATTCGGGTGTAGATGAATCATCAGTGCTGCTGGCTAACTTAACTGAAACTTGCCCAGAATCAAGGCAGGAGTACCTCAAGGTTCTGAGCTAAGACCAGTTTTTTTTTTTTTTTTTTAATTCATTAGGTATAAAACGGAAGAGGTAACTCATTGGAAGCATTTGTGAATAGGTAAATTGTGTGGGTCCTCAATATTGTACTTTATGTTAAGGACTTCAGGGAAAACCTTTTTTACCCTAAAACCGGTCCAACTAATACCCAATCGATCACCAAAAAAGTACATTTCATAGCAATATCGAAGCATGTATAAAAAGTTGCTTCTTAATAGTCAACAACTTTGTTCTACTAGTTGCCTGTAATGATTGCTGTTACAAAGCTAATCCTAGCCTCTAAGGACATATAAAAAGCAAGAAATGGAATATCTTTACTACAAAACTCATCAATAAATGGTCCTTAAGACATAACTTGAGTGAAGAACTTTCTCTCACAACAATCAAACAAAAAATGCCATTTTCAGGACGTTAAATTTAGGCCAACTCTTGTCATTTGTCTGTGAAAGGACTAAGATTTGTACAAAAACGCCCACTTCTTCACATACTCATCTCTCAGAAATGCAATGCACATGAAGTTTTCCAAATGCGCCTTTTGTCTGTTGAAATACAAACGCGCCCCAGTCTCAATGGCATCTAACTCTACTCAGGCTTTGATAAGTCTACCGATGCCAGTGCCGATGCCGCTGCCGATGCCGATCCATTAACAACACCACTAAAAGTGGTCGTTTTGCCGTACGTCAAAGCTTTGTCAGTTAGCTGTCGGCTTGAATGTAGCACAAACATATGTGACAACGAAACTAGTCAACCAATATTGCATGTGACCCGAGCCGAGCCGAGAGCCGAGTCGAGCCAAGCTCCATCATGAGCAATAACAAGTCGAGAAGGGGGAAGGGAAGGAAGAGTGAGTAAAACGGTAAAATGTGTCAGTTTGCGTAAACGTGCCAACATTAGCATATTACTAAGTTCTTCTTTTAGTCTATTGAATTTCAATTTCCTTTTACCCATCAAGGATGCTGCTTTCAGTACACGTCTCGTCTCCGATGATGTGCTGTATGTCTCCTACACAACTGCACTCTCTCTCACTTCTTGCAATATATGAACATGAACATTGTGCGAACGGTGATATCATCTCAAGTGACAGAAGGGAACACAATTACCAATTGCAAAATAAAGTGACGTTTGGTGAGGCATTTTTGGTGCGACAGAGCTCACTTTACTTGTCAAAAATCATCACATTAAGCTCCTTAGTGTTGACATCAGTGAATTGAAAAGATGTGGGGGAGGAGGAGGTTTTTGATAAAATAAAATAGAAAGCAACTTTGTTAGATGATGTTTAGGCGTGGCCATGTTTTAATTTTAAAACAAAAGCAATTTTGAGGGAAAATATTATGTAATTAAATTTTTGTTTGCGGTGCGCGCTGTAGTCTGGATGAAATGTAATGACGGTGTGTGCGGGATGGCTCGCTTATTATATACCTACGTGACTTGACATTTTAGGATCCTGTATCACTGAACAACGGCGATAGGCAGGGCGGAAGTATGTGCAATTTAGCGCTCGTATGTTGGCTTTTATAGCGTCTATTAGGGTTTTGGATGAGTATGGTATGCCTGCAGCAAATGGCTTGCTTCGATAGTGGATGTAGCATTAAGAGGGCTCTTGTTTTATCATTTTTAGCATATCCAGTTTAATTCCTGGATGATTTTGCGTGCATGTGTGCGAACGTAATCACTTTTTAGTTACCAATTACTATTAACTCATGTTGTTGCGTGATCCCTGGGTATTATGTTATTTCACATTATGGTCTATACGTAGTATCCATGAAAATTGAAAGAAAGAACATATTTTCGCTATGCTATATTCCATGGATATACGGATGTGAATTTTAGTAGATCAGCGTAAAAGCTGTGAGGCTTTAGTCAGCGTAAAGGATGTACATTAATTGTGTACACACAAATTCCAAATTAACTGCCTTCTTCAAAAGCTGATGGGTTTTGTTAATAAATGAGCGAATAGTACAGTCAATTTCTCTCTGATGATACATTTTAAAGCTCTCTAGTTGAATATGAGTTCATAACTCAATGGAAAGAGGTAATTTTGTCAAACAAATTCAGCACCATCGATCTGCTTTATGTGACATAATGATTTATTAAGAAAACTGGCATTAAGATGAATATCGTCTCATTTCAAAATATTTCTTTCTTTTTCGTTTTGAGCGTGTAAGTTGGAGAAATGAAATGCTCACTTCAAAGAGAGGGTCGATCTCCTTCTGAATAGGGGAAAGATAGTTGGTAGATTTATTTGAAATTTAAAAAAACGAGCCACTTTACGGTTTTCGCATATAATGTGCTGTATTAGACATCACACCTTGGTATAAAGAAGCAATAAATTGAATTTAAAGTCTTTACGAAATGATACCGTAGTTTCCAACTTTACAAGGTTGATTATCATCCGCAAAAACCTTTAGATGGTATGTTTTTTTCACTTAGCTCGAACCCAAAACTTGAGTATAGCCAAGTTAATACACGAACTCTGATTGCAACAGAAGTGTTACATCTATTCCATCGTTTTCCTGCCATCTGGAGAAATTATCCCGTAAAGGCCGGGTAGACTTTGAAACGAAATTAAACAAGCTGCGTATGAGGTATCAACAATTTTTTTTATTTATTTAAAAGGCTCATATATGCCATTAAGTATGGAAGATGACATCATTCAAATGCCCGCCTCGGCTTTTCACAGTGGCACGGATTCGAGTGGTCCAATTTTCAATGACTCTTCCGCATAGATCCTCCTGAATTTGAGCAATGGCATGTGTTATGTTCGCCTTCAGGGCATCGGTGGATTGTGGTTTATTTGCATAGACCTACGACTTCAAAAAACCCCACAAGAAAAAGTCTAGCGGGGTTAAATCGCATGACCTTGGTGGCTAATTCACATCACCCCTGCGAGAGATAACCTCAGTCTCAAATCGCTTGTACGAATGTACAATGATTTTTAAAATATGTAAATTAGAAATGTTAAATGAAACAAAACTACAAATGTAAATACAATCCACAAATATGAATGTCAAATCAAATGTAAACATAAAAACATAGAATTTGTTCTTTTTGACCTCTGGATCAAGTAAATAATGTAAATACACAACCGAATTATAAAGCAATTGAATTGGACGTGTTTTCTTTTTCTTAAGAAAGTTTTTACAAGATATATATTTTTTTTCCCTAGTTTTTTTGGTACAAATAAAACCTAGTCAGAACATCGCTCATGCAGAATGTCAATCGTGGCGTCCGCTGTGTGGCACGTAGCGCCATCCTGCTGGAACCACATGTCGTCTAGGTCCATATGGTTCAATGTGGGCCATAAAAAATTGGTTATCATCGTTCTGTAGCGCTCGCCATTGACAGTGACCGCCTCACCAACGTCGTTTTGGAAAAAAATACGGACCGATGACGCCGCCGGCCCAAAATCCACACCATACCGTAACTTTTTGAGGATGCATTACCACCTGGTGAACCTCGTGTGGGTTTGTGTCGTCCCATATACGGTAATTTTGTTTGTTAACAAAGCCATTCATCCAAAAATGCGCCTCGTCGCCAAAGATGATTTTTCGCCCGAAATTGGGATCCTCTTCCAAACGATTCGATGCCCAGGCAGCGAACAAACGACGTTGTCTACATATGGTCATGAACTTTGCCATGGTGATTTGGCATAAGCAACTAAATAATAAGCAAAAGATTTGACAATTGTCACTACAACAAAGTGGCCGCCATGGGCCGCCAAAATCTACCCGCGCCAATTAAAAAACCCTTTATAAGGAAATGTGTAGTGTCAATGTTGATTTTACTCATGGTTCATCGGCAGCTGGCAGGTAGTAGTAAGTAAGTAAGTAAGTAAGTAAGTAAGTAAGTAAGTAAGTACGTAAGTAAGTAAGTAAGTAAGTAAGCAAGTAAGTAAGTATGTAAGTAAGTAAGTAAGTAAGTAAGTAAGTAAGTAAGTATGTAAGTAAGTAAGTAAGTAAGTAAGTAAGTAAGTAAGTACGTAAGTAAGTAAGTAAGTAATTAAGTAAGTAAGTAGGTAAGTAAGTAAGTAAGTAAGTAAGTAAGTAAGTAAGTAGGTAAGTAGGTAAGCAGGTAAGTAAGTAAGTAAGTGAATAAGTGAGTAAGTAAGTAAGTAGGTAAGTAAGTAAGTAAGTAGGTAAGAAAGCAAGTAAGTAAGTAAATGAGTGTAGAATTGCCATCGTCTGACTCATGAATGACTGTAGTTTTTCATGGCATAATTTTCAACATATTTTGAATCATTCAGGAAGCACCACTTTAAAAACTTCTTTCTCCTAAACCGCGCATCACATGACAAAAATGTTTACAACAGCAAAGTACCATCAGTAAAGTGAAGGTAGGACTACAAACCGATTGAGGTTGGTTGTCAGAAACCAGAAAAAACATTTATGTAGTTTCAGGTGACTGTCTCCGGGAGAATACGGGAATAAAATATAGCCTTTGTTACTCCAAAATAATGTTATATTTTAATGGTGAAAGAGTTTTTGAGATCGGTCCTGTAGTTTTTGAGTTATTGTACATAGGGTTGCAAACGATACATCGATGTTTTCAAAAAATATCGATGTTTTGAAAAACGATACATCGCCGATACATCGAAGGCAAAACTGAAAACATCGGCAAAAACATCGACATCGCACATTCATTTCCTTGAACATTCCCTACACGTTTAAAATGTAATTCTTAAACAAAAAGTTTTTTTGATCACTGAATTGCAACAACAATCTACCTATAAACGAAAAATAGCATAATCAAGAGCCTGTAGATCTTTTGTTAGCTTGTAGGTATGAAAACTAATTCTAAGAAAAGAGCAACCCGTTCAGTGAAAAATATTTTTGTAAGAATCGGCTCAAGGATTTATTCACATAGACATAAAACGTAACTGGTGACAATTGTAGTTTAATTATAAATGAGTGCACTATTTTTTCATTTGCCGGCAGAAATAGAGAAATACAAAGTACTTCATTCATGTTTCGTTTGAGTTGCGACGGCGAGTTGTCAAAGTTACGTTACGCTTTTCATGATTGACAGCCGCTTCTCGATTTGAGAATCGACTCAAGAAGCCCCAACACATGTTAATCAAATGTCAAAAAGAAAATTTTCTTCAAGGAATATTTTTTAAGAGTCATAGGTGTTTCACTCACACAAAGGAAACTACATTAAACTGAATAGACACAATTTTGGGTGTTCCATTGGTTTTTAAAATGAGTGTTTCCCCGAGTGAAACCAATGGAAAGCGACATAAGAAAATCATATGAAATTTGTTTTTAAAAAGCATGCAACAATTGTAATGCTTTATCTTCCCATCGTTGCCACGTCTGTCTCAAGCGAGGGTTAGTTCTCGGGAGTTGGGGCAAGAATTACACAGGACAGAAATAGACTTTTGGGGGCAAGACTATCAGAGCTTCTCTTGACTCGATCTCAAAATTCTTGGATTTGATCAAATAATTTGAATATTTGTAATATTAATTACGTTCAAATAAATGTTTTGTATCGCAATTTGCAAATGAATCCTGTCGATTTGAATTTGGACCTGGTAAGACTAGTAAATTTCCATATTTAGCTACAGTGCACGTAAATAAAGCCAATTTTGTTCATTATTGACAAGATAATTAAAAAATCGTCAAAACATCGGAAAAACATCGATGTATCGATGTTGACATCGATGTTTTCTTGCCATCGATGTTGGTCGGAGATCATCGATACTTGCCAACATCGATGTTTCTTACAACGATGTTGCAACCCTAATCGTACACCGAACCGGTAATAATACGGGTATACAATAAAGCCTATCTAACCCAGGGTAAACTAAAGTTTCTAATGAAGACAAAAGGTAAGGAGTCAAAAGAAACATAAATTCTAATTATCTAACCAACACACATAATTTAAGACCCCAGCATCATTATGTCGTGTTTTGGCTGTCGGTGCACTCGAACGCATCTTAAAAATTTCACTCTCATCACTTTTTTCTAACGCTCTAAGAGAAGTACTAGTTCAGCATTTTATTTAGAGAATTTAGAAGTCAAACTTTATTTCACGCTTTAGGGTTTTTAAAGCTTTAAGAAATGCGCTACCCCATTAAAGGCGGCCGCGCTCTGAGCAGCAAAGTGGCAAAGCGGCAAAATTAGAAAATTCAACTCTGTGGCAGAACAATGCCGCTCATCTTTCAATTCTGTTGTAATTTTTCTGCTTTGCCACTCAGTACGTTGCCGTGCCCTTACGTGACTTTGAAATGAATAAAAAAAAAAACTGGCGCAGAGTCGAAACCAAACTTATGAATTTTTGTGATTTTTTAAAATTAAAAAAACGTTGATTTAGATTTTTTTTAAAATGTGCTTTTTTGAATTTCCGCATCCGGAAAGATTCGGTTCCGGTTTGGAACACAAAAGCTGCCTGGAATTGAGTGCCTTTTAGTGGATCAATGGAGACCAGTCTCTACAACCGACTGCTGTTGTCTTTTGTTGTTTGTTCTATGCAGTGACTGTCTTATGGGTCAATAATTCTCTTAAAAGTGAACTGAGGTAAACTTTTTTTGGCTATCTATCAATCTAGACATCTTCATCCAACGTTTCTGTTATTTTTTGATGCCCTCCAAATTAATACGATCTCTTAAAAATAAAAAAATAGGGTGGAGCCCCTGGGCCTAGCGCATTTCTCACAACCATGCCTTGTGAGGGAATGGAATGGATCTAAAATTTTCTGCCGATTCCGAACGGCTAATCGAAAAAGCGCTTTTCATGCCAATGAATACTAACGGAGGAGTTGCCAATTCCTCGTTAAAGGAGATGCCCGTGGAAAAAACATTTTTGCCTCTGTTGGGATTCGAACTCGAACCTCTGGATTAACAGGCGGACATGCTATCCATCACACCACGGGTACCACGGTACGATCTCTTAAGCCCCTCAATATTAGAATTTGTTTTAGCGATGACCTTTTCATTCGGACCAAATTTCTCACCTTTGAGCCATTTTCTCATGGCTTGAAACAAGAAATAGTAACAGGGGGATGAATTTGTGGACTATGTTGGTTTTGGATGAGGGAGGAGTTCGTAACCAATGCATTGTCCAATGTCCAGGTGAAACAAAGTTTCGGGCTGGAATCAATCCAGAACCTTTGAGCAGTGGTATCCGTGGCGTTATGGTTAGCAGGTCTACCTTTTAAGCGGGGGGGTTCGTGGTTCCAATCGCAACAGAAAACAAAAGGAACTGGCAGGTGCTTTGATTCTAGATTAATTGCCATGAAAAGCGCCTTCTCGATTAGCCGTTCAGAATTGGCAGAAAATTATAGGTCTCTTTCATTCCCCATCAGCAACGCATGGTTATGAGAATTGCCCACTCTGTTGCGCCACCCTATTTATTTCTTTAGTCGACATAGCTTTATCATATTCAAAAGTCTTTTCCTTTTTTCATACAAATTTTCTAGGAGTCCTTCTGCCTGAACAACTAAAAGAGAACTTGGCTATGCAATGTGTGTACCACCTAAACCCTTTTTTTAGTCCACTCTCGGAGTATTGAAGAAATGCAATTGAACCTCAAAGTACAAACCTCATAAAACGAAATACATGCTCAGATAAAATAGACTTGTATGTCACCTGAATATTGATGTTTGGTCTCACAAATTTCCGATGAAAACAGAGAAAATATTTAACTACAGGTGAACCTCCTCCCGTATTGGCTAACGCATTCAAAACTACCAAATGTTTTGAAGCCCCAAAAGGTATGAATCATCCCATGGAAATTATTAATATCAACGGATTTTCTATTTATTTACATATTTATTTTTGCTTTCGGGTGACACACAATTTCAATGCACATCGAAAATGTTAATGAAAAACGGAAATGAAATTGATCCTTCGGGGGCATTTGATATGCATACTCTGCACAAGTAATGTAGTCCACTGTGTTAACGTTTTAAAAAGTGAAAATGAAAAATGAAAAAAAAAAAAACGTTCGTTATATTGCGACAGAAAATATTATTGCATTGACAACTTTGGTCTATGACTGTGAAACACATCACAGTAAGGATTTTGATGGATGCCCATGAATAACAAATTTGTTTTCATAGCTGGTTTGATTATAGCCCCACATTTTAGAGTTTACTTAAAAAAAAAAGGTCAAATTAACTGCACACTCACTCAACAAGCCCCAGACGTTTTTCTTTCCCTCATTCGAAAGGACTACGTAATTTGATTAATCAAAACCACTCTATCTATATTCAAGTGTTGCCTATTTTAAACAAAAACAAAAATTAATGATCCTTATGAGTCATTGTTGTCTCAGTATGTAACCAATTTAAGTCGAATTTAAATCAAAAACCACAAACTCTTTCCAATTCAATTAAAATTCGAGTTAAATTTCCATCTTCCCCGCAAATATCCTTATGCAAATAGAATTTCTTAAGCAACCACAACAACCATATGGGATCTCATATCCTCTCTTTCGCCACCCAACAGTTAATAATAAGAATTTAATTAATTTAACAAGCTTATGCCATCGCATTCAACCCGAAAGTAAACAAATGTGTTGATGTGTATGAATATTTGCATTATGAGGGTGCGTCGTTTAACGTACGGTTTTGAACTGTTTAATGATATAATTGGTTTAAGATATGAATTATGAAAAATACCACTTAAAAATGATTAAAAAGTACATAAACAAAACGTAACGTCAACCAGAAACAAAGAGGAGAGAATGAGACTTAAGTCATTATCTTTGCTTATCTGTGGGTATAAGGCTCTTAAAATTTATGTTTGGTAAGTGTTTGAACATATAAACCAATGGCTGTTTAAGCAAATGCACCCGCATAATTAACTGATTGTTTGAATATTAATAATATTCCTTTTGTGTAAGCTAAGAAAGCATAAACACCCCTATACATACACATGCATGGTTGGATAAACTGGGATGTGAACATAATTTGTTATCGCACGGTGGAGTACAGAAAGCTCTTAAATTCTGAGAGGAATTTCAAGTTAATCAGAATAAAAACAACAGCATTTGATCAATTTTTGAATTTAAATTGAGAAAGGGACGAACGATTGAACGCGAGCTTTGAGATTCAAGTTTCAGTAACCACAGCCGGGTATGGTTTAGCTTCGGGTTGGTCTTCCAAGAGCAATAATTCATTGGGGTGTGCTTCCCATGAATAAGTTATTGAAAATCAAAAACTTAAAATTAAAGGTCTTTTCTATTTTACGACTCAGACTCATCTCAAATTTGAAACAATAGAATTTTGCCCAGTTTTCTACTTTCTGTCAACTTCTACTCTCTTAGTGGGAAGCGCTCTTTGTTTTATTATTTCTAGAATACAAGACCCATTTTCAAGAGGGGGTGTAACTGGTGTTCGAACTTTTAACTCCTGGGTTAAAGTCCGATCCAATATGGTGCAAAAGAGTAGACCCAGAACTCTTCAAATCAGTGCAGTAAAAATAAATTAAATAAATTAATAGGGTGCAACAACAACGCGGGGAGCCCGGGACCTAGAGCATTTCTCTCAACCATACCTTGTAAGAAAATAGAACGAACCGGCAATTTTTTCCGCTCCGAACGAGTAATTGAGAAAGCAACATTTAAGGCATCAAATTACTGGATAGGTAGATAGATAGATGTTTTTATTTCTTAAAAATCGTTAATTAGCAATACAAAATATTTTAAACATTTTTTATTTGTAAAAATATTGAGAAATGGCAAATTCCTCGCGAAAGGCGGTACCCGGGGAAAAACATTTTTTCCTTTGATATTTCTGAGGTTCCAAACTCTCCAACACAAGTATCGATTAACAGAAATTCTCCTCAGCGGACTGTACATGACGTGAAAACACTAAAAATACTGCACAACCCACTTTTTTCTTAAAGGACAATATGTGCTGTTTATTACAAAGTGTTTTACTCACTGAGAGAAATTAGCTAGCTCATAGCTCAGTAGGCGTACGCCTACGCCTCCTCCTTCTTGGAATGATTAACAAATAGGTTCAGAGCTTTCAAAAGAAAAAAAAATGTTCGGTGCATTGGAAAAATAAAAACTAAAAAATTGATATTTTTCAATCGAGCTTTCGTCATCTTCAAAATTTTCGTTTATATTTTACGTCAGCAAAACTTTCTATTTTTCCTTTTTAATTTTTTCGACCGGCAAACAATTTTTCATAATCCTATTTTTTAGTTACTAAACTAGCAACAGGATTGCGACTTCAGATTAAAACATTAAATCTATTCAAGTGAACTTCTTCGTCGTCCAGCAAATGGTGTTCGTCAAATCACTGCTAAAGTTTTTAAATTGTAGTGATTGTTGATAATGAACTGGATAAGGGATTAGATATAGTTCAGAAGACGCAGTTGTGGGTATAGGTCTAAACATATGTTAGCTAAAAGTACTCTCTTAGCTCCACTTAAGAATCATGTTCACTGTGGCGTATGTGGAACATTTTTTTCTTTTCCTTTGAATTATATTCTTGTTGTGGAACTCAATTTATTCATTAAAAACGAGTGCGGGGCTTAAATTAGATTTACTGTTGCTCAAATTAAATTGAAATGTTTTTGAGTTGTTGAACCTCATACAAGAAATACAACGAAAGGGGTGTGTTTTTTCGCCTTGGTTTACCTCTTTTATGTTGTTTCGCCTGAGTCGCTCCACTTTGTTCATACGAATATTGTTTCTTAATTTTTCTTTTATTTGGTAAATTTTTGTTTTGATGGACTTATGGTTCGTTTTTCGCGTTTAAGGTTTATTTGTTCTCGGTATTACAGCTATTTCGTTTCGGAATTATTTCGCCTTAACTCTTTATTAAATTTTGAATTTGAATTTTTTTAGGCAACGAATGGCGCTGTGTGCCCTACAAACATATCAATATTATAAAGTGGACAGGCTGGCGAGCTGTCTTTGATTTGTTCGAGATCACGCTGTTTAATGAAAAAGATGGAAAATGTTTGATGTCTGTTCTATTGTCAGGTTTTAACCGTAAAACGCATAAAAGTACATAATAAGCTTGTAGTGGAGAGAAAAAACGATTCTAAAGCACTCTTTTCACAACCCAAAGGCTTACATGATTAAATTCACTTTTATTGCAAAAAAAGAAAACACAAGGAATGCTACCAGACACTTTTATCAGCGTTTCGCTTTAACCAAACAAGCCTGCGCAGTAGGGAATGTTTTGGGTACCTTAACAACAAAGTATGTAAAGTACTCAAAAAGTGATATTTAAAAGGATAGATGAATTACTTTGGCGGTGAGAAAAGCAAGGAGACTAAACATCACCCAGAGATTTATGAGCAAATGTGTTTCTCTTCATGAGAGATCGACAAGCAAGCTGGAATAAATCACAAGTGCTCTTTTGAAAAGTTTTCATTTCACATATGAAACAAAAATTGAAAGGTTGTTTTAAAGTAATTTACCTATTTTTAAAATGAGATTATCAAAAATTAAATTGAAACTGCTATTAAAAATGAAAATCTTTAAAAATAGGACAATTTGAAAAATAGGATGCTTCGTAATGGGCTAGGTCAGGTTAGGTTAAGGAATGTGAGAAATTACCTCACAATTTAAGGGACATTATTGAAATTGGAAAGTACATCCATTAATTTACGTCATAAGCTAGCACTAAGAATTTTTCTTGCAAAACAAAAAACAAAATGGCGGTTCTACACCCGTTCAAAGTTGAGTTTGCGCCGTGTATTGCACGAGTCAAGGAAATGATCTGTAATTAAAGCGTAACATTTTCTATCATTAAAATATTTGTTTTTGTGCTTTGCATAAACCTAACTTGAGCAAAAAAAAAGAGAAAAATAAAATGTTGACACCAAACAACCGAAAAACACTTTTTGTATTAACAAATTGTGGAAAACAATGTTTTTATTACGATTAATAAAGAAAGTGAATAGTGAATTCATTGATTGCACTGGTGAAATCATTGGTGATTTCAAAGTTCGAGCGCTTCTTCCACTTGATGGTAAGTTTGATTGGCCTATCGTAGCGACTTTTGTGACCGAGTTTCGCACCAAATTAACATGGCCGGGAACTTAACCACCGACCCTCTTACGTAAAGTGACATGACTTATCCAACATGCGAAAAAGAAATATGGTGTGCAGATCCTAAAGCTTACACCACTTTAGATCAGCGGTGTAGTAAAAGAGAAACCAAACTCAAAGCATAAAGCATATGCGTATCGAAAAATGAAACTACGATTCACTCAATTTCAAGTTTTATAAAAATACTTGCGGATAGTAATGACACAGCATAATGACAAAGCATTGCTACGCATGGTGCATATCTTGTACCGAGCAGAAATAATTGGTCCAAAAATACCTGGATTTCGGGAGCTAACAAAGTAATGAAAGATTTGGACGAGGTCGTTAATCGAAACCTTGGAAATATAATTGGGCGGAGTATCGAATTTGGAAGAGATAATGAGAAGGGGGCGAAGAGACATCTTGTGAGTCCAAGAAACAAAATGGCGCAGTACTGGAAACAGGGCCCGTTATTTCGAAGTAGTATACAAAAGCCCATCAGATGTTCTATTATATTAGGATAAGAACGGTATCTGTATCATCCTAGAAGAGGAACTACTTGGCAGTGTGCTGACCATTTCGGAGTGTAATGACCGTTTGATATCTTTCAAATTAGTAATGGAAGGAAATGTGTGGAATACTGTCAGTGCATAGGCTTTTCAAATTCGACATGAGAAACAGCACAAAGCTGCAATTTGTAAAGTCTACTTAAGGCAAAAAGGAAGATTTTGTTTGTTGAAGGAGATTTTAGCCGACGGCGGCGCGGCGGCGGCGGCGGCGGCGTGGAAAAAAAGGGTTTCGAGAAAACGCGTTCAAAGCCTTCGTTCCTAAAAGGAAGAGTTTATAGTAGTCTATGTTTAATTTAACTGAGTCTGCGATGTACCGGTACCAAAAAGTAAGCCTTCTATTTCCATGCAATAATCGTTTTACTACTTTTGAGCCAAGACTTAATGAACGAGGCATGTAAGCACATGCGTAGATTTATTTATTGCGGTAGATTGAAAACATGGCATGGCAATTTCATTTCTGAAAAGTTTTTAAACTTGGCATCAGTTAACCAAAATCTCTCTATGTCGCCACGCCCAAAAATATCAATGTTTTACTATTGACAACATTTTCAACAAGTTCTAATCATCAGTTGTAAAACATTCGTTACAAGAACGTCTAAAACGCTTCCTTTTTGGCATTCTTTTAATTGCATAATTTATTTCAAATAAATAAAAAACGCTCACTTTTGACAACTACTCATATATTGTAAGCTACAATCATTTCGAATTCCATTGATGTCCTCAAACAATGTCTCTTTTTAACCCGGCTCCATATGACAAGGCTTTAATCAAAACAAACTTGAAAATTTTTTTTAAATTGGTCAGGGTGTTGTAAAATAACGTAAGATCTTTCATATTCAAATTGTTGAAGTATCATAGTAAGTAGGAAGTATCATCAGCCCGTTGTATTGTCTCGGGAAGTGGTTTTGTACCTCTAAGCCCATTCAAACCATTCTAAGTTTCGACATCAATTCACCTGTCTATCAGAATGGGTGGATAGGCTACGTAACTCAGCATAAGAG